>CM034151.1:216753522-217383569 GCA_019776745.2 Taxus chinensis
TCCCAGCTTCTTGTGAAAATTAGTAAAAATAATTATTTTAATACACAAAAAATTATCACAGTGGATAAAAGAAGGTTAGAATGATCACGATGGAGAAAACATGTCCCAGGGGCACTGCAATGAGTTAATATACCCACCTAGGGTCGGTAAAACAATCACGAGCAATTCATTTCTACCAGAGCTCTTGCAATTTTTTACCGTGAGTGAGAGCGATAGCCCTGGAGTGAGATGGTGAGAATACTGAGGAGGACAAGATGCGTGGATCACATCCGAGAGTTCATGTGGGACCCAACAGATGGACCATACGTGAGTGGCCTATCCCTCCCATTAATTATGCATTTATTACATTTTCTAGGGATTTTCTAGGGTAGGTAGGAATTTTTTGACCCATACGCGTGGATGTATGTGTCAGGTTGATGGGTACGCACATGCGTATGCGTCAAAATGGACATGGACGTGCATGCATGTCTGTTCATGGGAGGTAGGGATGCATACGTGTACCTGTTTAGAAGAAGTGGGTACGCACCCATGTATCTGTTGGAAGAGGTGGGTATGCGCACGTGTACCCATAGAAAAATTTGATGACAAGGGGCACATATGCGTCGGTTAGGCTAGAACAGTCACACACACGTGTGCATGTTGAGGCAGGCACATAGGTGTCACACTGGGTGCGTATGCATTTTGTGTGGCCTACGCTAAAAGGAGAAAGTGTTAGTGCACGTATGCATCCGTATGCGTCCGTAAGGGTGTGTGGGTGCCAAAGGAGGCACATAGGCACTAGAATGAAGGGGGAAAAGATAACTGGCTAAAAACTAACCAAGTATAGAAGAATATAGATGGGATGAGTTCACAAGAAAATAATAATTAGTGAATTATATGTTTTTTGAAGAAGTATTTTTCCTTAGAAAAATAGAAATAAGTAAGTACGTAACACTTGTGTTGATTTTGCAACGTATACTACCCGTTCTGCAGACTCACAAGTTCTATGGTTGACTAGTTGTTATAGAGGCACAATTTGATGATGATGAAAGAGTAACTCTGGAGAGCCTTTTGCATGTGACAAGATATTCTCATGTGGTGGAGATGCCATAGATTACATTGGACCTGGGCCTCTTGATAGCCATAATAGAGAGATGGCATAGCGAGAGTTAGTGTTTTCGGCTCCCGATCGGGGAGATCACCATTACACTAGAGGACGTGTGGCGCATCATGCAGGTTCCCATTCAGGGCAAGCTTATCTAGACTACGAGCCACTTGACCGATATTTAACAACATATTATACATTTATTCGGCATCCCCATTATACCATGGCGCAGGATGTCCATCAGATTATCCCAATGTATAGATGATCCAGAGTTAGATTGAGTAGTGGTCTACATGATGGATTTTTTCAGTGGAGTTTTATTCCCTGACAAGACTGGTGCTTCTTTCTGCTTGGACTCCTAGGAGTGATTCTTGGTTTGGTGGAGGGAGGGACCTACTGCCAGGGTCAGTGCATATTAGCACATCTATACTGGGACCTTCATTTGATTACTTACTACCATCAGAAGATGGTAGGACCTGCTCCCCTCCTACAAATTTGGGCATGGGACCATATTGCCATTAATCACCCCTTAGGTGTTCTACGAGTTCAGGCTCCTAACGAGCCATCGACGATGGGTTGGGTCCCAGCAGGGGACGATGTGCGACCCAACATGGGGTTCGTATATCATTATCGACGTGAGCTGGATGAGATGAGGCATGCTTCCATGGTTCGGAGGCCTTATAGATGTTTCTAGTGGCCCAAGGATGGCTTAGAGCTCAGTACCGCCACTGTAGAACATTTCATTCTAGGCAACCGCAACTATATGCGAGAGATATATAGGGTTGATCGGTGCTAGAGGTAGTTCGGCATTACCCAGGATGTTCCTGGGCCAGATATATGGTATGCTCGCAGAGCACGAGAGAATTTTGACATGGGGCCACAGATTACTCGCGACAGAGCACTGGCTAGTTTCCGATAGGTGGCATCTGTTATTTGGGTGCCACTGAGACAGATTAGGGATCCCGTCACTACTCTTGAGTACGGGCCCTAGTATCACGGTGTGCTTCCATGCCATTTGACTGTATCAAGAGCAGTGTATATTTCCAGTGTGAGACATCCTCTAGTAGGGCTTCTTAGTGGTGACGAGGGTGGGCCCGATGCGCACCAATATGTCAGAGGTAGGAGATAGGGTCCCGTACCACAGTAGCCACAGGGATAGGGTCCTAGGCCCAGGCCGAGATAGGTATACAGGGAAGTGGACATAGAGTTTCCCCTAGTGGGCATTCCAATGGGGATATATACCCCTCTTCAGCAGGTACTTCCAGAGTAGGGCCCACCACTTGATATTCCAGAGAGTAGCAGCGCTGGTGGGCAGTGGGCTGCTCTTCAGCAGCAGTTACATGCAGCTATTTCCATATAGTTACAGGTGGCTAGGGAGAGAGACGCAACTAGGGCACAAGTACAAGCCCTCATAGCAGAGCGAGATCAGACACATGCCTAAGTGTAGATTTTGACCACTGAGAGAGATCAGGCTAGATCACAGGCAACCCAGGGCAGTGATAGTGCTTCATGGCAGAGTCAGATGTGAGAGATGGCCACACAAGGTGCTCAGATATTGAGCCTCCTACACTAGTCCCAGACTCAAGTGTGGATGGTTGTTTCCCAGAGGGAACATGCACACGAACAGTCACATGGCTATATTATACAAAGGGATCATACATGAGCCCAGGTGTGAGTTATTACGACAGATAGGGATTGAGAGGATCCTGCCTCGAGACAGGATCATGCCGATATTGGTAGGTTGACAAGCCAATGAGATGCCTCCCTATAGGCAGCTCTTGCTTCTAGAGATGCGGATTTGATACAAAATGCGATGAGATCCGGTGGTGAGGCCTTGTACTATAGGACTTCCTACTTCAGGGTAGTTCCAGTAGATCAGCGAGTAGTATCATTCCAGCAGTCAGATGCGAGTATGATAGGCTCCAGGTCGTGGAGATCAGGTCATTCATTGAGATCAGTTAGGCAGCCTATACTAGAGCAGCCGGTTGGAAAGGGGCCATCTAGATAGTTTTGTGGTACCCTTGGTGTAGGTCCATCACAGCCACCATTATTTCGTTGACTAGGTGATGGACCCGGGAGCCCCGATGAGGGCAAGAGCTATGGTTGAGCTCATTTTACTACTTCCTTTTATACAAATTATTGTATACATGCCTCTTATGAAGGACGATTTTGATGTATAGTTGTATGTATCATTTTTTTTAGGGTGCTTCTCGATGAAGGCTCGATTCTTTTGATGCATGCCCCTTTTCGATGGCATATTGTATCCATGATGTATTATTTTGAGTACTGACCTAGACAGTTATACATGTATATATGGACATTTTTGATGTATCATACTATGATGGATTTATGATATATGATTGCTCTTTCCTTTATGTATGTGACATATCTTAGATTTAGAAATGTGTATATTTCATGCTTTCATATTGATGATGTATCTGTAGATAACACCACATGTTTTGGATTTCATGATTTGTTTTTGAGTTTTTATTCTAGCACTTGGGATGATACTAGATGATATTGGTGTGTGGGGGGGTAGATTTGTGATTATGCACAACCCCTCTTGCCCCCATTAATGATATGATATGTGATGATTAGCTTAGCATACATGCATGATGTGATACTTAGCATTTTTGTATATATATGGTGCAGTGAATGATGTTAGAAATGTGATGAAATGATAGATGATAGATGTGATAACAAACAACTGTGTAAATCACGCAAGCAAAAGTTAACAAAACTAAAAAAATATACACATACAAACAACACAACAAACTACAACTAAAAAAACACATGAAAAAGTTTAACAATAGATTAAAATGAGATCTAATTTAAGCAAGTAAAAATGAACTTTAATAGATGCACATAACAGATAAAGAATCCTACAACAAATTTTTTACAAGCAAGAGAGTTCCTAAATGAATGCAATGCCATACACAATCAAATCAAGCAACAGTCAATATAAGGTAAACAAATGATCCATTTAAAGAACAAACAATTCAATAGACTAAGTACATAAAAACTATACAAACCAACAACTAAAAGTAATTAAAGCACTACTTTGTTTTTGCGGGACAACATTGACATATTTTCTAATGTTTTTGGGTTTATCTAAAAAGATAAGTTTTTGCAGTTACGTTTTTCATTGTTGTTTAGGTTTCCCTAAGATAACATTGTGAGATGAATGTAGCTTTATCCCTCAAAAGGGAAATTTCTAGATGTTTAGATTTTTGTGTATCATTTTCCAAATGTTTTTGTATTTTCCAATGTCATGTTCTAAAACCAATGTACAAGAACAAAGAAGCGTGGATTCCCCCAACGTGATTTGGGAATATATAAAAAGTAGAATGCCACACGTGTATGTGCGAGAAGGTGTCAACAATGCATGTATGCTCAGCATTGGATGGGAGTATACAAAGGTAATGTCCTCCATACATATATAAGAGCAAAAAAACCAAATCATGGCAAGGCAAAGGTGGCCCTAGTAGGGTTCATAGACCTATCAGAAGAAGGTCATATCTAAAAAGTGGTAATGATTACCCGTCCTTCCGTAAGAGTAACTTGTGTTTGGAAAATCTTCCTTGAGTGCCAAAAACTATTTTTCACTCAGAGACCTTCCCACTGCACCATAATCGCGTGGTTTTCACATGTGGGTGACCTGATTTTTCTTTTCTATTTTCTCATTTTTCTATTTTTTTGCTCATTTTTTTTTTGTTTTTCTAATTTTTAGTTCTTATTTGATATTCTCGTCATGCCTAAGCGTAGAACTGCTTTAGGTGCATGGCGTTCATAGGTTCTGGAAGCTCTTCACCATCTGAATATGTAAGTTTTTAGGCTCCTGATCTGCTCCTGATCCATATTTTACAATTATAACATAAGGACCTAACCAGTTAGCCTCGAAATTTCCTTTCTTTTCTATGTCTTTGATGGTGTTCTTCTGATTTTATTTGAGAACTATATCTCCTACATCAAATTTCTGATGAATGATGCATTTGTTATATCTTCTAGACACTCTGTTATGATATAATTTTAGGTGATTGAGAGCTTTGATACGCCTTTCATCTAATAGTTCTAACTCTGCTAGGTGAGCAACCCTATAGTCTTCATCTTTACCAAGATAGTCTCTAAGAGATATTCTCAGGAGGGAAGATCCACTTCCAAAGGTATGATGGCTTCAGTTCCATAGACAAGTGAATATGGGGTCACACTAGTAGGAGTGTGGATGGAGGTACGATAGGCCAAAGGGTGGGATGTATCTGTAGATGCTAATTATGGCCGGTTTTACTGACCATTTTCTCCATAATCCATACAAGGGTCTTATTAGTGGCTTCTGCCTATCCATTACCTTGAGGGTAATAAGGGGTAGACCACTTAAGTTGGATATGGAAGTGTTGACAAATTTTTTTAACCATTTTATTTTTGAAGGATTTACCATTATCAGTGACAATGGCTGAGGGGATCCTGTAACGGCATATGAGATGGTTCATGATGAATTTTAAAATCTGTGCACCGGTGACATAGGTAAGAGGGACAACCTCTACCCATTTGGTAAAGTATTCAGTGGTAGTAATGATGTGAGTATGACCGTATAATGAAGAAGGATGGAGTTTCCCTATGAGATCCAGGCCCCATTTAGAGAATGACCAAGGCGTTGCAATATGTTGTAAGGCTTGTGCTAGTGCATGTATTAAATTTCCATATTTTTAGCATAGTTCACACTTCTTTACAAAGTTGCAACAATCAGATTCCATGGTAGGCCAATAATAGCCTACTCTCAATAGATTTTTAGTTAAGACCATGCCATTAGTGTGTGCTCCATAAATACCACCATGTACTTCTTTAATTGCGTGGATAGAATCAGCAACATCCAAACACTGAAGTAGATTCCCGTCATAGCCACGATGATAAAGGGTTCCTCCTAGGAGGGTATAATGGGCTATGTGGCAAATAAGGGCTTTCTTTTCAGAATGGGTGATGTGAGGGGGAAGAGTACCATCTTGTAGGTATTGGAAGATAGGGTCGTACCAAGGGGATAAAGGACCAACAACTTCACATGCCAAACATGACTTCGACATATCATATATAGGTACCTGTAAATGTTCCATGAAGAAAGGCATCTTGCTTTCTTCAGGTGCTATGTGTAAGAGAGACCCATAGTAGCCATAGCATCTGCAGATCTATTATGTGACCTTGGCTTTTGTTCAAATGTAACCTGTGTGAAATATTCCTTCAAGGTTTCAACCATCTTTTTATATGGAATAAGCTTCTCATCTTTAACCTTGTACTCATTATTAACCTGTTTTATGATAAGTTGAGAGTCCCCAATGACTCACAGTTGTCTGATGTTCCATGTAATAGCTAGCTTGAGGCCAGCGATGATTGCTTTGTACTCTGCAATGTTATTTGTGCACGGGAATCCCATCCAGAATTCTCATGGTATGAGATCGCCTGATGGAGTGATGAGGACCACTACTGCTCTGGATCCATGGAAGGTAAAAGATCCATCAAAATGGACCTTCCATTCTACGGATTCTTCAATATATGTCATAGACACATTTGGTAAATCTAAGCATAAAGGTTCCATTCCTGGGAGAGAAGCTTCTGCCAATTGATCATCTAGTACTTGTCCTTTTAAAGACTTCTGATTCACAAACTCAATGTCAAATTCACTCAGGAGAATGATCCAATTAGCCATTTGGCCTGTGAGGGAAGGTTTGGATAAAACGTACTTGAGAGGGTCAACTTTGGATATGGGGTTGGTTTTATTATTCAGGAGATAATGGTGAAGCTTTTGGAATGTGAAGACAACTGCTAAGAAGGCCTTTTCTATTCGGAGATGATTCAACTCATATGCAATCAACGTGCGGCTAGATAATAAACTACTCTCTCTTTATGGGCTAAGTCATATTGGGCAAGTAATGCACCAATGGAAAACTAGGTATGCGGAAATGTATAAGAGGAGAGGTTCACCGGGGGTAGGTGGCATTAGTATAGGTGGGCTGGTCAATTACTGTTTGAGTAGTGCAAAGGCTTTCTGACAGTTAGGTCCCCAATTGAATGTGACATCTTTCTTGAGAAAATGAGTAAAGGGGTGGCACTTATCCGTAAGTTGTGAAATAAGGAAACAGATTGCCTAAATTTTCCCTTGTAGACTCCTTAGTTGCTTGAGAGTGGTAGGTGGTGGCATTTCTGTGATAGCCGTAACCTTTGCAGGGTCTACTTCAATCCCTCTTTATGAAATAATGAACCCTAGGAGTTTTCTTGATAAAACACTGAAGACACATTTCTTAGGGTTCAAGCGAACCTTATAGTATCTTAGACACTGAAAGATACGCCTCACTATTTCAGGGTGTTCTTTTCTACTTTTGGATTTTGCTAGGATATCATCAACATAGTCCTCCATGATGTCACTTATCATATCATGAAAAATAACTGTCATGACATGCTGATAAGTAGCCCTAGCATTCTTGAGCCTGAAGGGCATGACTTTGTAGCAAAACATTCCCCAAGGGGTGATGAATGTTGTCTTATGTTGATCTTCTTCCGTAATTCATATCTAGTTATAACTTGAAAAACCATCCATCAAGGATAACATTTCATAACCAGCTGTTGAATTGACTATCATGTCAATGTTAGGTAAGGGAAAATCATCCTTTGGACATGCTTTGTTAATGTCACAAAAATCAATGTAGATTCTGATGCCCATAGGATTTTTCTGTACTGGGACTATGTTATAGATCCATTCTAAATAATCAATAGGTTTAATGAAATCAACAGCTAACAACTTTTCTAATTCTTCTTTGACTAAGAGTGCCACCTTAGGATGCATCTTTCTCAACTTTTGTTTGATTAGTC
The DNA here is from genome assembly GCA_019776745.2 of Taxus chinensis. Taxonomy (NCBI): domain Eukaryota; kingdom Viridiplantae; phylum Streptophyta; class Pinopsida; order Cupressales; family Taxaceae; genus Taxus; species Taxus chinensis. The sequence goes on from CM034151.1 coordinate 216,761,462, forward strand.
TGGGATCCGGGTGCACAACTAGCTCTGGATCTAAACAAGGCATATCTGCAAATGTCCACGTATTCTTTTAAGAGCTCTACAAAGGTATTTTGTTCCTGAGATGAAATTGAAGCTCCCAACTTTATTATTCTAGGTTTCTCCTCTAAGCCAATGTTGATGTTGATTGTTTCCTCAATAATCATTTTAGAAGCATCTTCCATCCATGTAGGATCAAGGGGAAGCGTAAGATCGACTTCCTATGGTAGCGCATGATCATATTTAAACGGATAAATCACTTCATCTTTAGACTCTTCGTTCTGTTTGTCTATAAGTTTATCAAAGAGTTTGTCACTATGTGATCTTCGTTGAGCCTTCTTGCTTGGTTTTTCAGAAGTAGGTGTAGCTTTATTTACAGTCTTCTTATTTAACTGTGAACACATCTCTGCTTCTTCCCCAAAGTAGGCATAGGTGTCTAGTTGAATCCTAAATCCTTTCTTGTGGTCTCCAGTTGGAATAAAGTCCCTGATTCCCCTGAACTCTGCAAATGCCTCATCATTTTCAAAGAAATCCAGGAGCATGTGAAGTTGTTGATCCCAATCTATATGTTCTGGATATACAAGGGATATTGGATATTTATCTAGGGGGATGGATTCATATAAGGTAAGGACTGACGAATCTGGGAATAGGTTCGTGGAGGCAAGATCCTCGTAAAGGCTACATTGGGAATCTACATCACTATCAGAATGAGATGAAACTTCCCCACGTTCAGAAGAGGTGGCATCAAATTCTTAGAAGATAGAGCATCATAGGGCCTTATTCCAAGGCCATGTTTATCAGTTTTAAAATGAGGGATAGGGATAGGCTCCAACCAGCCTTGTGCATTGACACCACATCCAAACCCACTATAGCCCATGACAAACATCATGCGGGGACCTTTGATGTACTGAGATGCTTGATTGCATGAAGCCATGGTGCCTTTTGGCACTCTGCTGGTAGGGTCTTCTAACATTTTTTCCTCAAATAGGAGACCCCTATGATAAATTTTTCCAATGGTTTAGGACATTGCTCATGAGTGCTCTTGAACTGAAAGTAAGGCTTACCCCTTGTCCTCGGGGATACCGATAAGTCTGACATAAACAGAGCCTGCTCAAGAGTGACTGGCTTATCTCGGCCATATTTTGCTAACGTTGCCTCCCATGAAGCAAATGGGTTGACCAATGAGGGAAAATATTGATTGAAAGACGTGAGGGATTCTGAATCTATTCATTTTTTATAGCCTCCATTTGTAGAGGGACAATAACATCCACAGAAGGACATTCATAAGCTGCATGAGAAAAATTGTGCAATTCCCTACAATGTGTGAATGGTTCCAGGTCACCCAAAATGGTAACCACCTACCCTTCATGACATAACTTGATGCACTGATGAAAATTTGATCGAATAGCTTGCATGGCATGGATGCATGGGCATCCCAAGAGCATGTTGTATGGAAGGTCCAAGTCAAGGACATGAAACGTTGTGCCGTGACATGTTGGTCCTACCTCCATGGGAGCCACTATAGTCCCTACTAACTCTCTTTCTTCATTGTCATAGGCTCTGATTGTGATAGTCTTAGCTCCCAGCTCTATTTCTGAATGGCCTAGCTACTTAACCAACTTCAAAATGTAAATATTTAGACCAAATTCCCCATCTACAAGTACTATTTTGATTTTGCAAAGGGTAACCACCACTTCGAGATACAATGGTAAGTTATGTTCTGGGTTGTTATGTGGGATTGCATTATGATCAAAAGTAATATGATAATTGGTTTCTAAATGTGTAATCATGGCTTGAAGGTTCGTGGGGTCTACCTCTGTGGAAACCCTTGAATTCTACAAAGTTTTATATAGTATGTTCTTATGGGCATTAGAGATTTTGAGGAGATCGAGAATAGATATCCTAGCAGGTGTTTTCTCTAACTGCTCTATTAAATTATACTGACCTTCCTAAGGGATAGTCACAGGATCTAGTATGACTAAGTGGGCATGTCTCATCCCGACTGCACAACTCTTTTCTAAAATACGAATGGTGTTGATTTGTTCATTAGATGACCTAATACATCCAATGAGGGAATCATAAGGACTATCATTTATAGGGTACACATAGGCAGCAGTCCTATAGTCATTAGAGGTTTACCCTTGATCTGGTTTTCTTTTCTTTTTATCTGCATAGTTAGGAAAAGGTTCCTTGTAAATACTCATTTTTTCATTTGAACTTTTACCGTCTCAGGGGGAGAATCAACAACAATCTTCCCTTCCCTTATGATGTCTTGGATAGAATGGTGCAATCATAAACATCTACTCATTTTGTGTCCTTTAACACGGTGAAAGTCATAATATTCATGATCTTTGAACCAAACCGGTTTTAGAGCATCTTCTTGATATGGTACTGTTATAGTTGGATATTCTACCATTTTGCATCATCTAATTGTTTTAGGATGGTAGATAAGGATTCTGTTAAGGACGTGAACGTACGTTTTGTAGGTGCTTTAGGACAAGGTCCTTACGAAAGCTTTAAGAGTGGGCCTATCTGTACAGCTTAGACTCTCTTGGAGTCTATAATGCCATCACCAACAACATGTTTATTCTTATTGAAGAATTTGGGTTTGTCTGTGGATTTGGTTTCATGTTTGTTTTTAGTGACAGGTTTAAGCATTCCCTTAGAAATGAGGGCTTTCTCAATTTGACTGCCTTTATCTATGAATTCTTTGAAGTTTGATCCACAATGCATTTGCAAGTGAAAGGCTATTTCTGGGTTTAAGTTAGGAACAAATATGCTCACTAACTATTTTTCTGGTAAGGCACAAGGAAAGTGACTAGCTAACCCATGCCATCGTTGTAAAAATCATGCAAATGTCTCATTGGGTTTTTGTTTTGTGTTACATAGATTGTTCATTGTGATGTTGCTCTCCATATTATAGGAGTAATGCCTTACAAACTTCTCTGCCAATGCGGGCCATGTTGTAATGGAGCCCTTGGGTATGCTATAGAACCATTCCAATCCTACTGCTCCAAGGTTGTGAGGAAAGATTCATATCAAGAAATTATCGCTATACATGACCTCTTTACAAGCCATGTAAAAGTCTTTTATATGATCACGAGGGTCACTTTTGCACTTATACTTATCAAACTTAGGAACAATAAAGTGTTTTGGGAAAGGTTGTTGTAACATGTCCTTATCAAAGGGGTATGGACATAGTTCCTCATACGAATATTTTCTATTTTGGCCTACATTTCCCTATTGTAATGTAGTAAGCGTATCTTTCATAGATTTCAATTCCTCCTGAATGAGTTACTCTTTAGTAGGCAACATTGGCCTTTGAGCCTGCATTGCCTTGAAGGTATAGTCTGTGTGTGGATCAAATTGAAACTTGTTAGGTTTGTTTTTGTCTTTGTCTTTGTATATGTTTTTTCTTGAAGAGCCTAGGTTTGATAGTTTCTGACTCAACTTCAAGATCTATTTTTGGAGGATCTCCTCCTCAACCAGGGGGTCCTCTTCTTCATCACATTTCAGAGGAGGAGAAGCTTTTCACTCAGTTTTCACTTTACGCAAAGCTTTGTAGTGAGTTTTTCGTGATGGTTCACCTTCGACAGCGGCCTTATGGTGCCCAGAAGTGGAAGCGTATCCCACATCAAAAGGGTTATCTGTGTCTAAGACAAATCTTCATTCTCCTAAATTAGGGTTAATGACATTTTTTTCTTCTTTGTGCTCATGTGGAAGATTATATCCTAATGCTAAGACTCTTGCGAGTACCTGACCTTTATTATAATATAGGAGTTCATCAAATCTATTTAGGTCTAACCTTTATTGTTCTTCGTAAGAGTCTGAATCTTCTCCAATGTGATCAATTAACGTCTCCGTATCTTTGACTTGAGAAAAGAGCGGTCCTAAATTGTGACCACTAAATGGGAAGGTGTCGAAAGGGTTTTCTTCTATATCATGCTCATTTGATTTGTCTACCATTTTTATGATTTTAGGCATTACTAGCAGACATTTTTATGTAGCTAGCATAACCCCTAAGTGTATGGTCTTTTATAAGCCGTTCAAGGTGATGTTGGAACTATACTATAGTGTATCCTAGATGTAGTGTTTGCAATCATCTTTATCAAGGGACACTCATATGCACATCTAAATGTAATGATCACTCAATTTGTTGTTACCAAGTCTATGTCCTAAAAACAGATAGCGACAATAATGTATTAATATGTAAGTCAAGTTAGAACCCCAACAAGGCCTAAGCACTGACGTGATGTTGTCGCAGTCCCCCAACAAGGTATACCTAAAACTAGTTTGAATGTCGATAAAAGCCGAACCTTCTGAAAAATGGAAGTTGAGAATAGATATAGCGTAATAACGTCACTGTGATACATTAACCGAGAAAGCAAGGTGTTAGTACCATGACAACTTTATTATGATATATAAGGCATTATCAAAACTTTTCAAGAAGACTCAGATGACATCGAAACTAAAACTAAGTGATAAGTATAACAAGGAGTTTTTAATCATGTGAGTAGCGTAACCTTGTAAAAAGGGGACTTATACCATCTTCTCACAAAATGAGAATATGATGTAAGTACCGAGATTGTGCGTCTAGGATGCGAACAAAACTATCAACTCAACAAGAGACAAAAGATGAACCAGACACACAGTGGTGAAGATGATCTTGAAATCAAGATGGATGGCCTTTTATCAAAGATACAAAAAGTGTACCTGCACACTTTAGACATTTAACAACCCAGCCACAAACATGGATGGGTGTAAATGAACAAAAAAGTGACGAGAACTATCTCTGATAAAAACGTGCAATGTATACACCTTTCTCACCCCAAAAAATGGGCAGTGAGAACGCAAGGATACTGATCAAAAGATGGAAATAAACCAATAGCCACCTAGGAAGAGCTTTGTCTCATTCGAAGACAAGAATAAAACTAAGTGATGGTGGGATGTAGTTTAGTTTTGTGATGAAAGACACTCAGATAAAACTCACAAGGGTTCTTTGCCTTGTTCGACAAACAAGGTTTAGATTCCAGATGAGTTGTCACTTCATGATGGCTTGATGCAACAATGGACTAGTAAAGTGGGCTCCAAGATAGAATGGCCTTGTACGTACCCAAAATTATAGGGTACTACACCACCGGAACAACATTACACATGCCCCAATGATGATACAGGTCTCCTCGCAAGGTGTTCGGAATCCGGAAAAGCTCTCCTAGCATGCGTTAACATCCCGCATGCCTCGCTTAGCCCCTGCGTGATTTTTCTCTCTTCTCCCCTCCTTTTCTTTGTGTTTTGGTCTTCAGTGACGAAACCGCCGCCTTGCCTGGGTGGCAATCTCGTGACCACCGCCCAGGCAGAGCGGCGGTCTTGTAACCACTGCCCTTCTCAGGGCGGTGGTCCTTCACGCATTTTCTAGAATGCTCTTTTAACGTGACTCATGTAAATTTTCAACGTTTACCAGATTTTTTCACCACCTTTGCTTGTGTTTATGATTATGGTTCCCTGGAATAGTGTTTTAGCGTTGTTTATGGTTTAAGAGATCAATTTGGTTTTCACCTTTGGGTAAATGGGATTCTATAAATAGCTGGCTTGTGCTCAAGAAAATGGCCCCTCAAATTTGCCTCTGAATTTCTCATTTCGATAGCTTAGCCTTTAAATTTTGCTTAGGATTCATAGTTTCATTTGTTGTATGCATGGTTAGTGTTATTTCACTGTTAGAAAGCCACATATTCTCCTTGTGCAAGTGTTGTTATTATTTCATCCAATCAATTAGAGTAGGATAGTTTGATTTTCAGTACGAAGCCATTAACGTTGTAGGTTATGCTCATCAAATAGGATAGTTTTAGGTTGTGGACGTTTTATGTTGCATGACTTGCAATAAATGCCGCTAGGAATTACATAAGCCAAGCTCTGTTCTCTTGCGCTATCCCTCTCCTACTCACATTGTATTCAGTTTGCATCCTAAGCTGAACATTGTTCCAATATCTACTTTTGTTAATGTCAGCATTACACTATTTTTTGGGTCCACGTGAGCACGAAGGAATGAGGAGATCACACTGAGGGGACAAGGCCACACACCATCGGATTCACCACTGTTTTGCAAAATCTAGGTTCAAGCTTTCAAAGTTCTAGTTGAAGCATATCAAATAGAGTAGCTAATCATTTCATTTAAATTAATTTTACTTTCAATATTGCCAGGGAAGCTGTGGGGATTGATAGTTTCTGAGAAACTATGATTCATTTCTCACTTTTGAGGTAGGATCGAGAGTCTTTCAAATAAAGTAGATCAGTTTTCTGTTTATTTAGAGTAGATCTACAAACTGCATAGACAAGTAGCTATACTCAGTTGCTTTGTCTATTTTAATTGTGTTATTAGTTTTGTTGTCAATTGCCAGATATATTAGATAATTTCTCTGTTAAATTCTGTTCAGTATCTTATCAATAAAATCAGATTTAGGAATATACATAGATATATCTTGCATAGTTAATTTATTCTATCATTAGTTAGACTTATATCATTTTCTTCTTGCATGACAATCACGGGACCTAGAGAGCCTAGAGAATACGTATTCGAGCCAATCGTGCCTCAACCCAATCTTATTATGGCATTAACTGATATAGATTAGAACCTTAGAATCCAAGTCTTCCAAACAACAACAGACTTACATCAAATCAGCTCACATTTAAGAGGATTAAACATAGAAGACGACAAAGCGTATACATTTTGGTCAAACCGGTTAGACTATAGGTTAACCTAGATAAATATCCACATGACTGTAGAAGGGCTTGAAAGAAAGAAAATTTTCAGTTGTGATCCTTTGGTCCCATAGCCAGATGCAGGAGACACTCTCACATACATAGATACTAGTTTAAGAATTCAGGTTGCAAGAATGCCTGTAAGATACTCTGAAAAGATTGCACAACTATTAATTCTGAACATAGAGGCCGAAAAGGCATACAAATATTGGATATTAGGAATTAGGGACTGATTTCACACATGACCATAGCAGGTCCACAACAACCATGAATCTACGATTGTGATTCCCAAATCCCACAACCCAACAAGTCCACAGGTCAATTTGACATTGACGTTGGCTTACGCACATTAGTATTCAGATCTACTCCACTTCCACCTATCATCATCACATAGTTATCCTTGTTAGACGTAGCAGCTAATGAATCTAAGGATTTCTGGACTAGACCAGAGAATCGACCATAGAGTCCACTATACCCATCATCCATTTTACAATCCCAGGTCATTTTCCACGTATCCCACAACCCATAGATAAAATCACGCCAGAGCTCGATACTGATTGGAGCCTTCGAGAAGTCATCCTCATCGATCGATCTATCATGCCAGTTCAGGTTAGGAGGGCCTTCTTTGCCTTAGATTCGCAAATTCCACTAGTGCGCATCAAAGACATAAGATTGCCTAACTAGTTTGTCTGCATCCCACGCGTATTCCATCCCCACCGGCTGTCTCGGCATGACCTCGGGAGGTCAGGTGTAAGGAAGAGTTACTTGTAGATTCCCACGCTCGCTTGTCACTTTTCTATCGTACAAAATCCGTGAACCTGATGTGAAAAACACAGTGCTTCCCCTTTTCTTTATTACCTCTTTCTTCCACCTTCACTCTTTCCCATTATTCTGCGAGTATTCATATACCCCCTGAATATTTTGGGATTTGATGCATATGGCAAACCTCTCCTAGGTCTTAAGGCATACTACACTCAACTGAATAGACAGTCATCACCCTCGCTCTTAGTATGGGGTGACAACTATTCAAATAACCAATTATCAACACAAGCTCCACCTCCAAGGACTAGATATAGTTCGTCTTTCCAAATAGAGGAGTTGGATCAACTCACACAAATGCAACAAATAGAGCCTTCAAGCTCGAAAAATATGATGTTCACAAGAGAATCTGGTTCGTCTCCTCAGGTGTTGTTTAGACCACAAATTAGTAGACAATCAGATCCATACCTAGTTTTAGATGATGAACATTCAGTGCGTTACGCTAGGAGTGAACAATGCTCTGGGAGTATGTACCCACCTATAGGAAGTTTACAAACATGACCCGAGGTCTCTTTTCAAGAAAATACCTCCATGCCACTACCTATAGGAAATGCCCTCGATGAAACTTGGCAGGGCAACGATCAATTCATAGCAGGGTATCACATGCCTATACAACCTCAGAATATACAACAAACGCCACCAAGGAAAAATAATGTGACTTCACCAAATGAAGTCATTTTGACTTTAGTAGAAAGAGTTAGAGGGTTAGAACTTGCCTATACTGACACTAGCGCTTCCCAACTAACAGATATGCACCCTACTTAACGAGTACGCCTGCAGTTAAAAATTAATGAAACCTAACGTAGTAAAACACAAATGCTTGCAACATGATAGAGACGTGCCCATTGACATGGACACTCAAGTTTCGACGTGTATTCGTCCAAGCAAGAAATAGGAAATTGTAAATTTTTTTACACAGTCAGACCATTTACGCATGCACGGCCAGAGAGGCAGATATGCATCCCAGATTACAGAGATGCGTGCATGTCTCTGTAGAGATAAAAATGTGTAAATGATGAATTCCTCCTTATAGGTACGCCTTTGATCTGATGGGTACACTGGGGTTTCAACATATACGTGCCCCTTGTTTTACACCTACGCGCACCCTGTGAAAAACCTACAAAAAACACATATTTTTAAAATTTCAAGAGCAAACAGGTTAGTTGTTAGTCAAAGTGTCCTATATCTATATCAAATCCACAAAATACATGCAAATGAAGGTCATTTATCTAGGGTTAGAAATAAAAACAAGGAAATAACAAGTGATTTGACCCAAAAACTTGAAAATGAACCTTGAAAAACCTAAAAGACCTCCATTAATGGAGGATGGACATAAGTGTCCCACTGGGCATGCCAAATGTGTTCAATGAAAATTTGTACAAGCCATGGATTTGGGGGTAAGAATATCTAAAGAAACCCCAAAGGCTTTTAACAATTTGATCAATGGACCATGTGATAAGAAATGAGCAAGGTTTTCTTCTTTGCATACATTGATTTGAAATAAACATGCAAACTAAACAAATGAAGTTAACCCTCTATTCTTTGAAAGCTTGAAACAATGAACCTAAGAGGATCTAAGCATTCAGTTATGTGTTTAAGAGAAAGATATCTCCCCATTAATGGCTTCAAGGCCAATGGATCTTCCCTTTTACTCCATGTTAATGCTATGAAATACAAATTAAATGCTTTTAGCTCAATCGAAGAAGATGAAATATAATCTAAAGCCTAATCAAATTGTTATAATCTATGCTAGGAAGAAGAGAGATTTCTTAGGAAATGAGTGAGGTGGTATAACCCTATTTATAGTTTTTGGTTTGGGGAAATGAGAGATTTGGGTGCATGTGGGACAAAGGTTAAAGTCCAAAAAGCACTTTTAGCAAGTCAAAGTGTGATTTGACTATGTTTTAGGGTATTTAACCTAGGCTAGACTAATTAATCTCTCTTAGAGAGTAATTAGGGTTCTGGAAGGGTTTCTAAAGGGCTCAATCAATCCAGCGAAGTGGATTGATATTCCAAGGAGCTAATAGAAGCAAGCTAGAAGGGAATAAGAAGATAATGTAGTTAGAACAAGGCTATAACAACATGTTTAAATGATTTATAAGAGGAAAAAACAACCAAAAAGGTGTCGTGAGAGGGGACTTAGATAGGTCTAACTGGCGGTGTGCCGTCAATTTGCAAATGGAAGAATAGTTAGTGCACTATTAGAAATAATAATGTGTTGATCAAACTACAGGTGTCTACACCAACAATAACCAAAGCTTAGAATTTTTCTTGTCTCTATGTATCTCCATGCATAAAATTTATTTTATAGCTCCTATATCTTTCATATCAAAAGTCTTAGCTAAATGATCATTTAAATTGTTGATTTGTGTGTTCATGTTAAACTTGCAAATCTAATTAAAATAGAGTAACACCTAGTACTCTAAAGCTAATCCAAATCAAACAAGAACCATCAAGATAAGAACTTACAGAAACTAACTTCTTCAAATGCATGAAACATGAATGAACCAAACTAACATACTAAGTCATTCCTACTCTTTAGATTGTTAACTAAACATGAACCGAGTTAGATCATTTAGCAATAAAATTTGATTGTTGTTTTCCTCAAGAATTGAGGATGGAATCTTACCAAGAAATGGCTACACGGCCATTCTTGGATCTTCCCATACTACTGAAATTTGAGTGAATGGATGCAAGATGAAGAGGCTGATCCAAGTCAATGGAAAATGTTCAAGATCAAAATGCCTATAGTTTTCACTAATGCAAATGAGGTGTAAGAAGAAAGAGAAGGATGAGGGTCCTTATATAGCTTGTATATTTGGGAAAGGCTAACAATTTGATGGATGTGGGATAAAGCCAAAAGAGGAAATGCAAAAGGATATGCCTGTTTAATAAAGGATGTGCACTTTATGGGAATTAAGAGGGGCTAAATTCATCAAATGTGATTAATTAATATGTAGGGATAAGCTTGTAAAAGATATTTAGGGGGTATTTAGAGGAAAATTAGCCTGATACGAGGGATGTAAGAGAGGAATTTGATCCAATAAATGATGATTTATTGATTTAGAACAATGGGCATAATTAATTATTAATTATTATTAATTATTAATAGCAAACATTAATTAACAAAAGGTCATTAATTGACATCTTGAGTGAATGAAGGATAATTAATTAGCAGAAATTTAATTAATTAACAGGAATAAAGGGAAAATGATGGTTTATTGAAAAAGTGTCGTCAATTGACCAAAAGAGAGTGAAGATTGTGGTTAATTAGTGAAGTGTTGTTAATTGACCCAATGAGAGGAAAAGAGGTGTTTATTTGACGAAGTGTTGTCAATTGTCAAAATGATGGGAAAGAGAATAGTTAGTGTAATTTAAGTATTGAAACTCTGTAAGCAAATTCTAGGTGTCTACATTTTCCCCTCTTTGGGGTGGCATAAGAAACACAACTTCAAAGATAGTAGAAAAGTACATAAAAGTAACTTTTGAAGGGATAGAAGAAGAATTAGTAGAATGAAGGATGCCCCCTTGAGTGTCAATGGGGTGATGGAAGAGGTTGATCGAAGATCGAAAAAGATGAAGGAAACAAATAGAAGAAATATGAGGGGGGAGATGGGGATAAAAGGTTATCCCTATTGACCCAAGTGATTTGGAAGAATATTTTTGATAGAAGAAAATGATAGGGAAGGAAAATGAAGATGAAGGGAATGGAAATAACTCTCATCCAGTTAATTTACGTCATCGACCCTTTATTAAAATATACGCATACAACAAAAGTGTAAGATGACATGAAAAGACATAATACAAACATTTGTTCATTTCCAATACACTAATCCAATGCAACATACCTAATGTAATGCAATATGATAAAGTACACAAGCTAACCTAATATGGAAACAAGTATAAACACACATACTCAAACAAAAAACGTTTAATATGGTTGCACAAATGTTTTTGTTATCAAACTTCGGTTCTCAAATGTTTGAGTTAATGAAAAGGGTTAAAATAACAACCCAAGCAAGGATACATGTGAGGTGAATAAGCGAAGGAGGTATAACTCACATGAAAAACTAGTCGTGCAGTATGATACTACCCCAAGCAATGTGTTCATACAAGGGAAGACAAATATAGCCAGCAAACCAACTTTTGTTGATGGAGGGTAGATCCGAATGATCTACGAGTCATTATGACAAGAACAAGTGAGGAATAAAGAAATATGTTTTGTAGGATAATTTTCTATGTTTGAGCATAATGCATTTGATACAGGCTTTAGTTGTGTGCATGCTTGTTACCAATTTTTGAAAATTTTAAATTTTTACCATTTTTTTAATTTTGAATACTTTTACCAATTTTTTGGATTTTTGGATTGTTTTGAGTTTTTTGAAATTTTTCTGAAGATATGTACAAGAAAAACGAAGATGAAAGGATTCCCCCAATGAGAGATGGGAATATACATGGGAAAATATTTGCGCATATGTACAAGAAGAAGATATGCTGGATTGTAATGAAATTACTTGTATAATTCAGATTATGAGCAACAATAGAACACCAAATAACACAATATTTCATAATAATGATCTCAATATGCAATTAGAATAGCTTCGCCACTTCAAGGGGGTAACCTCCAAACCATATAATAAGAATCAAATGCTCAAATGATAATGAAATACTACCTACAATCCCCTATATATACTATTCATATGCTATGGCCATCACCAAGGCCAACCTATTAAGCATGAGAAAGTATAAATGATATAATAAAATGATATGGTAAGCCACAAGTCGGCTACTCATATCCTAATACAAGCAATTGGTTAAGGGCGTACCATGCCCTTCCCCTTCAAACCAATGTTGTCCTCAACGTTGAATAATCCTAGATGTTGCTATAGAAAACCTTCATCCTCCCAAGTTGCATTTTCTATGCTCAGATTCTTCCACTTGATCAGATATTCATTAATGTCTTTGGTTCTTAACCTCTTAGTACGTGTTTGCAGAATCCTCTCTAGATCCAAAATGATTCTTCCTTCCTCATTAAGTTCTGGTAACTCTATCTGGGCTTCAATTTTTTGTCCAATAACCTTCTTTAGGCATGAAACATGTAATACTTGGTGTATGTGTAAAGATAGAGGCAACTCTAGTTTATAAGCAACACTACCAATTTTCTGTAGAACCTGATAAGGTCCATAATATTTAGGAGCAAGTTTGTTTTCCTTTTTTTGTTGCTTTAGGGACATCTGTTTGTAAGGCTAGAGACGTACAAAAAACTAGTCACCAATTTCAAAATGTCTTACACTACGGTGTTGATCTGCTTGTTGTTTCATCCCATTTTGTGTTAATGCTAAATTCTCCTTCAAACTAGCCAAAACCTGTTGTTGATGTTGAATGTGTTCCTCAACATTTATGACCTTAGCTCTCAAGGAGGAAGTGATAGAAGGTGTATGACCTAACCATATAATGCTAAAAATGGGGTCATTTGAGAAGAGGTATGAAAAGATGTGTTATACCACCATTCTGCAAGTGGTAGCCATTTAATCCACCTTTTCTACGTATCTGATACAAAACAACATAGATACCTCTCTAAGCATTTGTTGACCACTTCCGTTTTCCCATCAGTTTGAGGATGATAAGATGAACTGTGAGCTACTTGAGTACCCAAACACAAAAATAATTCCATCCAAAAATTACTTGTGAAAATAGGATCACGAACACTTATAATTATCTTTGGGATTCCATGTAGCCTTTGAACTGTCTCCAAAAAAATAGCTGCAACTGTACTCACTACAAATGGATGTGATACGGCACAAAAATGGGCATAGTTTGTGAGCCTATCCATAATCATGAAAATAACATTCTTACCCTCTGAACAAGGAAATCCGGTGATGAAATCCATGGAGACCTCCTCCCATCTTTGGCTAGGAATGGGTAAGGGTTGCAATAGACTTGGTGTCTTAATTGTTTCCCCTTTTTTTTATTGGCACACTAAACACTTTGATACAAAATTTCGTACATCACCCTTAATTCCTTCCCAAAATAATTCTCTTTTTATTCTATGATATGTCTTAAAAAACCTAGAGTGTCCTCTAACAAGTGAGGCATGTAGCTCTACAATAATCTTATGCTTTAACTCAAAATCTTTACTCAAGTATAACTTGTCCTTGTACCATAGGGCATTACCTTTCCACTCAAATTTGTTAGATGTCATATATCCTTGCTTGATATTATGTATTAGAGATTGTGTATCCTTGTCTTGATCCCATTCTAATCTTGCTTCATCCACCCAATCGGCCATCAACATGGACATTCCACATAGTAAGGCATCGGCGGATGTATCCCTTCTAGACAACACATCAAATACTACATTTTCTTTACCCTTTTTGTATATGATTTTAAAATCATATCCCAAAATTTTTGTTACCCAATCTTTTTGTTCCTCAGATGATAACCTTTTCTCTAAAAAGTATTTGAGACTATCATGATCAGTTTTTACCTTGAAGTGTCTACCCATGAGATAGGGCCTCCATTATTTGACCGCATGAAGAATAGCCATCATTTATCTCTCATAGACATGTTTGAACAGATATTTTCCTTTAAATTGGTGACTCTCAAATTCAATTGGTCTTCCTTCCTACATTAGAACTACTCCCAATCCTGATCCTAAAGCATCACATTCAATAATGAAGGTTTTTGAGAAGTTGGGGGTAGCCAAAACTAGGGTGCTGCACATGGCTTCCTTCAGCTGCTCAAAGGATTTAGTGGCTACGTCTATCCAATGGAAGGCATCATTCTTTAGCAATGCAGTGAGTGGGGTTGCTATTCTACCATATCCCCACACAAATATTTTGTAGTACCCTATTAGTCCTAGGAACCCATGAAGATTTTTGAGAGTTTTTGGGCCTTGGCCAATCCACCATAGCTTTGATCTTCTGAGGATCAAATTTAACGCCTTCATGGGATACAATGCGACCCAAGTACTCTACCTCTTGTACACTAAAATAACATCTGGATGGATTTGCATAGAGAGCATGTTTCTCCAAAACTTCCAACACTTTATTTACATGTTGAAATTTTTCTTCCCATGTCTTACTGTAAATTAATATGTCATCAAAGAAAACTAATACAAATTTCCTTTAAAATGGCCTTAAAAACAATGTTCATCAAGCTTTGAAAGGTTGAGGGTGCATTTGTAAGACCAAAAGGCATTACCAAAACTCATAATGGCCCTCATGAGTCTTGAAAGCCGTTTTATGAACATCTTCCTCTTTTATTCTAATTTGATGGTACCCTGAATGAAGATTTAATTTTTTGAAATAAATAGCACCGTGCAACTCATCAAGTAAATAATCAATTACTGGAATAGGAAACTTATCTTTGATGGTGTACTTGTTGAGTTCTCAATAATCTAGACACATCCTCCATGTTTCATCCTTCTTACGTACCATGACCACTGGTGAAGAATATGCACTCTGGCTATGCCTGATGATACCTGCCTTCAACATTTCTTGAACCATTTTCTCAATCTCACTTTTATGGGAATATGGGTATTTGTATGGTCTGATGTTAGGTGTTTGGCTCCCTCGAATCAACTAAATGGAATGATCATGATCACTAACTAGTGGTGGTCCCTTTGGAATTGCATCAAAAATAGATGAGCGAGCATAAAAAATCTTCTAAAGATCTGGTGGCATTGAAGACTCTGTATTTTGTACTTCTATGGAAAATAACTTTGCTATAAATCCATCTACTCATTTTCTAAGAACCTTCTGCATCTGATGAGATCTAATAATCCATGGAGACTTAGCTACCATCCCATTCAATTGTATTGTCCTTCCATCTGAATGAAATCACATGAACAATTCTTGGAAATTCATCTCTATAGTACCTAAGGTTGTGAGCCATTAGACACCCAAAACAATATCTGCCCCTCCCATAAAAATAACAAACATAGGTGAGTCTAACATGTAGTCTCCCATGGAAAGCTTGATACTATGGTACTTTCCTGTGCACTTGATTGTCCCTCCATCCACAACCATAACTTGCATTTCTGGAGCTGGGTAAATAAAAAAATTGAGGCGGACAGCTAACTTACTATTTATGAAGTTATGAGTACTCCCCGAGTCAATTAACATCGTGACCTTGTGTTTTTTGAGATAGCCAATAACCTTGAGTGTTTGAGGAGTACTAATACCTAACAATGCATGGCAATAAATTGTAGGTTGGTGATCCTCTACTCCATCTTCTACTAGTTCCTCAGCCTCTCATATAATTTTAGCTTCCTCATCATCCTCATTACGTCCATCAATATAGAACAACTTCTTAGCACATTTATGTCCTGGTCCATATTTGTTATCACAGTTAAAACATAATCCTTTTGCTCTATTTTCTTCCATTTGTTGAGGAGTCAATTTAATTGGCCTAGTAAATGAAGGGGAAGATATTCTATGGTCTTTGGTGTTAATGAAAGGCGACCTCCTACTACAACATTTTTTTCCTCTATTCGACCTGCCATGATAATAGAATTAGAAAGCTTGAGAGGATTAAACATACATACCTCATGGTCAATGTGGTCCTTAAGACCCCCAAGAAACAGGTCACTCAGATTCTCTTCTGGAATATTCTCCACCCTTAAAGATAGGTTATAGAATTGATGCACATAATCTTTGACTATTCCTATTTTCCGTAACTTTTCCAATTAACTAAAGTAGTTCTCTGAAACACTGGAACTATACTGCAATTGCAACTCCTCAGTACAAACTATCCAAGTGACATCGAGACCATTCTTATGCCTCTAAGCACATAACCATAGATACCAAATGAATTGGTCTGGTTCAAGATCCAGAGATGCCAATGTCACATTTTGTCATGATGGTGCTTGATGTAACTCATAGAAGTTCTCTATTTGATTTATCCAATTTGTAGTGCGCACATTCTACACACACAATTACAACAGTAAAATACCAGGATAATATTTTTTTTTACTTACATTGATCACTACACACAACACTGCAAGGGCTCTAAGGACAGAAACTTGACTCACATACGAAAATTACATAAGTCATCGAATCACATAGACACATGAAAACAACATAGGCATGTCGATGCCACACTTTTCCCAATAAACGAATACTAGCAATGACCCAACCACAAAAAAAAGGACTTCAGAAATGACGAACCCACAACACATCATTTCTTTAATTATATTTAAGTTATGATTAACATTCCAAGAACATTATAGTGCAAGGATAAAATTTCTCATTTGTCCACCTACAAATTCTTAAGTTCATTCCACAGTTAAAATTAATGTTCAACCCTTTTAAGTTGGCTTCTTATTCTTTACAAAATCTTCCATAACTTGCCTACTTATTTTGGCATAATTCAAATGCAGATAAAGTACTTATTTACCTTGTTCTTATGCTAAGAATATTCTTCTTGAACATATATTCAATGTCTATTGTTTTACTCTTTCAACTCAAGTGAATGTGACTTGGTGTTCATATAGCGATATTAGGATTTAACGAAGATTTAGATACAAGATAGCTTTTTACCAAAAACATACCTCGATCATGGGTTAGTTATTTCCCTACCATAGTTATTCTAATGCAATGACTTGTGGAATTCCATTTTTGATTTATATATGTATTTTGTTTTCTCGAAGGTAGAACACACCAAGGCAATTCATATCCTTTGGAGTAAAAGAATATATTTAATTGAGATGTAAGATCTCCAAGAGTGGCATTATTCCGAACCTCAAATCTCGTTTTTACTCTTATATGCTTTATTTTCTACGTCACAAAATGGTCTTATTATTAGCATTGTCTTGCAAAAGGAATTACGAAGTGTGTTTGTCTAACCTCTTGAAGACATAAATGATTAGAAGACTTGAAGCTACACATGAACCCTAGGTTAACATCCAAATCAACTGAGGTTTAGATTAATTCCAACTTCACCTAAGGGTCTACCCCTCAACTATAAATGAGTTTTAAGCGAGAGGACAAATTTATGCTAAACCACCTTTAAGAAATGACCAAGGTGTTATGTTGAGAGTAACCAAAGTAACAAATTTAGTTGAGCGGAGCTAAGGGGTTCAATAACAAGAGTTTAAGACCTAGAACAACTAAGTCACAACCTCCATTTATGTCGTCTGGATCCAAACAGAGATTTCATTCAATGAAGAAAATAAATTTTAGATCTATCTTTGGATGACAAGGTAGTCCACTAGGATACGAAGGAAGAGTTAGTTTTACTTACTCCAAAAGAAGTTTGATTGTGTCGCTCCTATCAAACGGGTTTATGACAATGTCGCTAATCATACTGACTAAGACGATAGACCCATCCTTGGGCTCTTGTTTACTCAAACTAGGAGGTTTCATCGAGTGCAAAGTTTAAGTCCATCCTATGGTTTTCAATGTCTTCTATGGTAAGGAGTATCACACATGAAAAAAAAAAGTTATGTCCTGATATTGAACAAGGGTAGAGTGTTTCGATTTAATTCTCTATAATACATTTACAAAGTATGAATGCACAAGATGACTCATTAATCACTTATTGAACACAAAATATGCACTACAAGATATTACTTCAATTTTTTTTACCTTATATCAATATCAATCCTTTTTTTACCATGTGTACTATGAATCAAATTGAACCTATGATTAAATGCACATTTCCTAGATGTCCTTGAAACTAGCATCATCATACATATCAACAAATTATCAAATATAACCTTCTGTAACATGAAACTACATTATACATTTATTCATTTAACAATGAACTATATAAATTACAATGATAATTAATGCATTACACAACACCTTTACGTCATCATTATTTCATCCTGTAAAAACCACATGAGCAAGATATCCGTGATAAATCGCTGGCATGGCATCCACCCTAATCTAATATAATTATCATTTTTCAGTTTCCCATTTACATATGATAATAGTTACAATTTGCAATTGAAATAAAAGGTTTAGAGACATGTATTCATTACATTTCATTTTACTTCTTTTTGTAACCCAGGAGAGAGAAGGAGAAGGGAAGAGAGAGAAAACACCATTTTTCAAAAGTTCTATTTCACACAAAAATTTAAACTATAGAGTTTTAAACAGTTATTTGCATGTGTTAAAAGTTTCCAGGGTGGTTTGGCAACCTGATGAGGGTCCCGCAACTTTCTATTTTTACATTTTCTTACTAACTACAAAAAGGTTCAAAATGGGCTCGGAGGCTAAGAAACCACTTCCAAAAGTTATCTTCCAATGAGAATGCACACCATGATTAACTTTCTACGTGTCCCCAGATATACCAAGAGTTCATAGCAATTGACAGAATTGGGAAAAAAGTGAACGGTTTGCGTTTGGCGGCTAGTTTTATGGGGCCACTGGTCGTAGTTGACACAGTTGCAAATGAAAAAAAGTTAGCTCGAGGGCCCAGAAAACCACGTCCAAAATTGATGTTTGATGGGTGAATGCGCAACGAGAAAATTCCTACAAATTTCCCTATATATGGAGAATTCAACAGAGTCGATGAAATTCAGAACTAGAAAACAGTCTTCAAACGGTGACAAGTTTTCTGAAGCCACCGGTCCTAATTGGTCCAGTTTGACCTTGTCAAACTGCGACCAAAGGCCAACAAAATTTCATCGTCAAAATATCTAGAAAAGATTTTTTCCCTAAACTGAAGGTTCCATGCAATTGTCTAGTAAGAACACTAGAGGTTTGCGGAGACGGGAAATAATTTCTCTATCCAGGTTTCAAATGACTGTTCAAAACGAAAGCCAACTTTCTAGATTTAACAACTTTCTACTACTGTAAAACCCTGTAATAGGGAAAATATCAGAGCATCAAAAAGATCTCATATGTTTGTTCGGGGTCAATCCAAAGGTCAAGGTGACTCCTCACATACCAAGGTACACGAATGAAGCTTAACATCTTATTTTCAAAGTTACGAAGGGTACTTAATGCGTCTCTGAAAAATGTAAAAAAAATTAACTATTTAAACAGGGAGAAGGTCAACATTATTACTAGGAAGTCAATCTCGTCTATCAATAAACCAATATTGTAGTGATCTAGATGGGTAGGAAGTTTTCTAGGTCACCTCAGAATGAGGATGGAAGTTCATGTTTTAATGCAACGAGTTATTTTGACTTCGTCAGTTACGACATGAAATTTCATTATTTGGCAACGAGTTGAAATAAACAATTAACTGTATTATAATCCTAATATTTTAAAATTATATTAAGTTGCAAACAAAAAAATAAAATACGAGAGTTATGAAAGATGAGGGGAGGTGAACCATGCCTGGAAGTAACAGAGTCGGTCAAACCTACAGGATTCGGTTCAGCATCTCACTTGGTACCTCGTCAACTGGTTCACGAGCATTCACAGCTCCACCATTTTGCATACACGTCTATCATAAAATTTGTGACTGCAGATTTGAAACCATTCCTCTACTCTTTATACTTTGAAGGATGTCCATAAAGCATTCCACAACTCGCATCTGGGACATGACGGGATATGCTAGAAAAGGTTATGAAAACTGGCTTTAGATCTGCTAGTTATGGTTTCTCAGAAGAATCTAAAGCCTTTTGAACAAATCCATTATGTGCAAATCCTGAAATCATGGCATTCCATGAGATAACATTTCTTTGAGGCATTCTATCAAACATTTCACACGCCTTTTCAACAAATCCATTTTGCGCATATCCTGCAATCATGGCACTCCATGAGACCGCATTTCTTTGAGGCATTCTATCAAACAGTTCATGCGCCTTCTCAACAAATCCATTTTGTGCATATCCTACTATCATTACAGTCTAGGAGAACACATCTTTTTGGGGGTATTCTGTTAAACAATACATGTGCTTTTTCTATTCTTCTGCATTTTACATACATGTCTATCAGGGTAGTTGCAACTACAACATCTGACAAAATTCCTCTCTCCATTATGCTTTGATGGATATCATACCCTGCTCCAAATCTTCCATTTTGGCACAGGATGGAAGTACGCCGGCAATGATGAACTGATTATGTTGGAGGCCAAAAATGGAGCAGCTTCACATACGTCCCCCAAAGCATTTGCAACTACAACATTTGACAAAACCCCTTTATCTTCTAAGCTTTGATGGATGTCCACGCAGGTCTGGGGGCTCTTTTTTTTTTACACAGGCTGGGAGGATGCTGGCACAGGTCGCAGAAACCATGACACTCCATGGGATGACATCTGGTGAGGCATTTATTTTAAAAAACCAAAAAAACACCCTAAGCAAATGGGTCTGGAAAAAAAACTATGACCGTTGCATGAGAAGAAACCACATTTCCTTCAGGAATTTTTCCCTTTTCCCTGTGCATTTCTATCTACCACAACTGACATCCTCCTCCTTCGGTTCTTCCACAGCTTGGTGGGTGCGCAAACTAGACTGGAGCTTCCCCCCTCCCTTCATGGCGGCGACTGCTCTCTCACTCTCCATTCAACAAAACCAAAGGATGAAAAAAAAACAAAAAAAAAAAACAATGGATCCCGAGCCCCCTTTTTCCCTAAACCGCCCCACATTCATGGGCTTTTTTAAAATATTAATTCTTTTATTTTATTTATTTATTTTGTTTTGTTTGTTTTAACTAAAAAAAATAAAACAGGAATACCACTTCTGCAATAGTGGAACCACCAACAAACAAGCTCTCCTTTTATGTGACTCGAGGATTAATCGATCGGAAAGATAAAATAGAATAACATAAGGATAAATGATATTAATGTTGATAACATTCGACGATAGAAAATAATAAAACAAAATCGTCAATCGACATACAAAATAATAATAATAATGTCGTTATTATTATTATTTTTACTGCACACAAATTTATTACCCATATTAATAATGATTGCCCGTCAACAAAGAGTAAAAAATAATAATAAGCACAAATCAACAATTCAATAAAATAATTATTATGTAGATGCTCCTTCAAGCTAGACACGCCCTAACAACATCAAGACATCATTAAAACCACCTATGGAATTTGAGAACGATATTTTCCTTAACAAGGCAATCGAAAAGGCACTGCGGAAGGCGCCCACTAGCAACATCGGAAAAGACACGGACACGAGAAGGCCAAGCGAGGAGAAAGGGCACTAATCACTCTCTGGGACACAGTCGAGGTCGACTAACGATCAACAAACTCACACCCACCACCTACCCTTGCTTATCAATAGGGTCATCAGAGAAAGGCTGGGTTAATGTTGAATGGGGCATTACACAATTTAGGGGATCCTTACCATCAAATTTGCACATATCCACTTTTGGCATCATGTTCTGTGGTTGCGAATAAGTTAGATTCTAGTTGGGTTGGAAAAGTGATTCAACATGGTTATTTTATCCATGAATTTTAACTGAAGATCCTCCTTGGTTGATATGGTCCGGATTTGGGCCATACTGTTTACCCTTTACATGTTGCATGATATCATCCAACCGATGATTGATTTGGTCTATGTCTCCTTTAGAGGCCATCTCAGATTGTACATTTCGCAGCTCATACTCAAGTTGGCTCACCTTATGATCAACTAAGGTAAACCCTAGTGCTGAGGAATATGTATTTACCCCTTCTAACTCCATCTCTTCAATCACTACCCCATCTTTATCTATGGTTTTACCTGGAGTAACTGGATTCTTTTTTTCTCTTGTGGAAGGCCCCACCATGATGTCAAACCTTAGGGTTTAGGGTTCAGATACAAATTCGGGCGAATAGGAAACACCACAGAGAAGATACTAATAGTATTTTTTTGAGATCTTTCCAAAAAATGTAAAGAACTTGAAAATATTCCACAATTTGCACCCTAGGGAGAAATTTTATGAAAAACCCTAAATTTGTAATAATTTTTGCAAAATAAATTTAAAAAAGTTTGAAATTTTCAGGGAACCTTACTTGAAATTTTTTGCAACTCTAGTAAAAATATCTCCCACCAATTCGCTCTGGTTAGAAATATATGGCAGAAACAAAAAATTAGGGTTTTGCCCTAATTTTGGCCTAGATCACAGCTTTGATACCACTTGTAATGAAATTACTTGTATAATTTAGATTATGAGCAACAATAGAACACCAAATAACATAATATTTCAGTATAATGATCTCAATATGCAATTAGAATAGCTTTGCCACTTCGAGGGGGCAACCTCCAAACCATATAATAAGACTCAAATGCTCAAATGATAATGAAATACTATCTACAATCCCCTATATATACTATTCATATGCTATGGCCATCACCAAGGCTGACCTATTAATCATGAGAAAGTATAAATGATATAATAAAATGATATGGTAAGCCACAAGTCGGCTACTCATATCCTAATGCAAGCAATATGTTAAGGGCGTAGCATGGATCAAGGCCACGAAGGATAGGTTCAACATGATGATTAACTCAAACCAATGAAGTGCTAAGAAGGAGCAAGCATGCCCCTAGTGTAAAATGATCAAGAAACATATGATAGAAAAGAAGTAGAAGATTTTTTTTATTAAAAGGGGACAAAGGTTCATGTAAACATGGTAAAAAGGCAATCTTATACACATGGATGTTTTGAACAAAGCATAAGAATAGTGTGAATGCTATGGAATGCTATGGAAAATGTAGCTAAAATACTTACAATGAAAAGGTGATTAGCTAAAGGCATAAATCGTGAGTCAAAATAAGGACTAAAGTAAGAGTTTGAACAAGGTCTAAACAACACTTGGTAACATACTAATCTTGTTTTCTCATAGAGACCCAGTGTGTGCACGTGGAAATTAGTTACTTCTTGAAGGGAAGATTTGATAGACAACAAGTGACGATACGCTAGCCAATGTGTATGAATGATTTATTTTGATAGGTGATTTGTGAATGAAGGGTGGAAGGAGAGTCATACATTTCTCCACTACCAGCCAGGCATCCATAGCCTCGACGAAGATGTATTTGATTCTAATCACAACATTTCTCTACTGTTAGCCATGCGTCCATAGCCTGGATAGAGATATTGGAAATACCCCAAGAGAGAGTTATATATTGCTTTTCTTTTTATTTTTGATGTTTTGATTGATTTTGTTCACTTTCTAAAAATTATTTCAGCTCTCTCGATTGTTTTGATAAGGGGTTAAGAACCACTGATGGCTTGATAGAAGGATGTGGAAGTGATTGTGATAATGACATTGGCTAGTGTCAAAAAATACACCCAAAATTTATTCGTAAAATTTTTATTATATGTAGACAGTGATAGGATCTCTAAGAGGTCAATCATTCTTTAATTTAACAAGGTGATAAAAGACCAAGGTCAAATGGATACTATAGAGATAAATGTCACACAATGAGTGCGAATAGATTAACCAAAAGATCACCGAAGGGATGAAAATGGTGGGTGACTTGTAGACTAATGGAAAGAAAGGGAAGAACATCCATGTGAATGAAATACCTGATTACAATGTTTGATCCTTGTAACAAAAAAAATTGGGTAATGTTTTAACGTTTTCTCATTTTTTTATATTTTTGAATTTTTTTTAAATTTTTTTTGGGAACTTGGGACCAACAATAGCACTCTGCGTGATAAGATTCAACAAAAAAATTTGTGATTTATTTTATAAGGGAGACTAGGATTGTTTGTTTATCAAGAGTCATATTATCTCCAATCTTGATGACCATGAGTGAGCTCATACTCAACAAATGAGTGCAAATTATCTTGAAACATGGATTTTGTGGAGATTGAGCTCCCTACCCATAGGTTTATGTAGTTTGCGCCATACTTGATGGTCGTATTGGTGTGCATTCTTGAATTGCGTTTGATTTTTAAATTTATGGTTATTTGACTTATTGGGAGATTTGAAGCTCTTCAGATTTTTTTTTTTAGCTTGATGAAGAAATTGTTGGTGTTTCCTACAAGTTAATGCATGATTTTTCTGATCTCCATAAATGGGAGAAGAAAGTGGATGTTTAGGATTGATGATAAAAATGTTAGGAATGATGGCGATATTTCCATAGTTATTGATAAAAGGATGATATGATGGACTTATCAAGAGGATATGGTCAAGAATTGAATGAGGATGGGAGATATAGGAGGTGAGTGACTTATCTTTCATACATAGATTTTGTATGAAGGTTCCCTACTAGGATGTAGCCCAACTGATGGAATAGAATGGGATACCAAGAGGTGAGCCATAGATAGAAGATGAAGGGCTACTAGGATGTGGCCCAATCTTAGCTTATGAAGAAAATGTTTCCTACCAAGTTAAGTGATTTTGTAGATCCTAAGAAGTGGGAGATGAAAGTGGATACTAGGATTGGTAATAGGCCCAATGTATAGGAATGATGATGGGCTACAAGAAGGTGTCCCATAGATGGAAGATGAAGGACTACTAGGAGGCATCCCATAAGTATAGAAGATGATGGGATACTAGGAGGTGAGCTCATAGATAGAAGATGAAGGCATACTAAGATGTGGCCCCAAGATGGATAGAAAATGGGCTACCAGGAAGATGGCTACTAGGAGTGGCCCAAGTATAGAATAAAATGGGCTAGCAGAAGGTGTCACATAGGATGGAAGATGAATGGGCTACTTGGAGGTTTCCCATAGATAGAAGATGATGGGATACCTATAGGTGTCCTATATATAGAATATGATGAGCTACTAGGATGTGGCCCAAGTATAGAAGATAATGGGCTATTTAGGGTGATGGCCCAAGTATAGAAGATGATGGGACTACTAGGGTGGGCAACATATAGAGGATAATGGGCTACCTGGACGTGAACCACAAGGAAGAAGAAGAAGATGGGATACTAGGAGTTGGACCACATATAGAAGAAGATGACGGGATACCAGGAGGTGACCTGAGGAAAGATTGTAATTGTGGAATTATTATATGTAAATAATGATAGGGTGATGAGAATATAGGCCATGGATCAATGACAAACCTAGACATTTCTCCATGTAATGGGGAATGTGAAGATGGAAGAATAAGAGGAGGATCAAGTTTGATGATCTTAGGATCTTCCTCTATTTTTTAACAAAAGGAATCAACTTCTTCCCCACAATATGACATGCATTGAGGTGAAAAGAGAATCCTTTCTCATGATCCTCTAGAGGAATTTCATCGTGTATCCCCATGAATTCTCTTATTACTTCTTCATTTTTAAAGAAATAAAAAATTATGGGTCATTGTTGGTCGACCATAATAGGTTGATTTGAAGAAAGGGGTCCAAAAAGTGTGGAAGATTTAGAAGAGGATGACTTGATGGAGATGATAGAAGATTTGGATCTTACATGTCTCACAAGTGGAAGAAGAAGTAGATTTGGAATTAGTCAATATCACATTTTTCTCGTGAAGTGGCATAGTGACATGATAAACAGAATAGGTTGGTATATGTTTTCCTAAAAGATATCATAGTGCAGGTAGACAAAGGGGATCATGTAGCCAGTTAGTGGATTGTGACATAGGGGTCGATTCGGATGATTGATTAGAGGATTTTTGAGTCCCACAGATCTTCAAAGGAGGAAGATTTCATTGAGGGGACTGATAAAAGGGGTCTTACAAAGAAAGGGAGAACCACGATTTAAGAGTCGAATTAGATGTTTGATTGGAGGAACTTGGAGTCGTATGGATCTTCAAAGGAGGAAGATGTCATTGAGGTGAATGATAAAGGGGGTCTTGCGAAGAAAGGGAGGACCACGACTTAGGATTCAAATTAGAGGAATGATGGGGAGAATTTTGGTGACACAAATCCTTAGAGGAGGAAAATTTCGTTTAGGAGACTAGTTATTCCTTAAAAGAAAGTCAATCGGATGAGGCTCCAGAGACCAAGGGGAATCTAAAAGATAGTTTGGATTAGAATAATCAGGAGAGTGAGAGAAATTAGAAGAATATTTTGGATTAGAATTGCTAGAATATTGAGAGGAATCGAAAGAATAGTTTGGATTAGATTAGAATCATTAAGGGGAATCATACCATCAGACTATTGAGATGAAGGTGAGGAAAGGGGTAACCGAATAGGTTCTCTAGCACGGAGAATCAATCGAGGTTTAGTCGTGATGGGTGATATTTTGATGTGAATGCCTAAACCTAGGTTCCCTATTGTCGTAAGTGTGAGGAACCATGTGATAGTCAGCCATTGTTGGCATTATTGAGTCCAAATGCCTAGACCTAGATAGTTTGATTGAACCCCTTCAAAGGGAAGGAAGTTTTATGTCGATTTAGGTAGCATAATAATGACCAACTAGACATTTTTCAAATAAATGGGGGATGCTTGTGTGATTTTCCAAAGGGGGTCTAAGGAAAACAAACATATTGACGACACAATTTCGACAATCCAACAAGGTTTAGACAACAAGTTGTAAGTGTAAATGTCAATGGTTGATCAAAATTTAGCCATAGTGGATCAAAGGCCAAAACATTTTTCCAATGTTCAAATTGTTTAAAAAGTTGCTTGATAGGATTTTCCTAAGGTTTGAAAAATGTGTACAAGTAACTACAATGAACCTAGGAAATATCAAGCAAGTCTGGAAATTTCTAAGAATAACAATGCTAAAGAATGTCAAGATAAAGAACCAAAGGATAAAAAGGATTGTCCTAGGAAACAATTCTAAAAGATGAAAGATCACAAGGAACAATCACACAAGTTTGGAAAACTAATCCAATCTACAAGAAACCACTCCCTATGTAAAATGTGTCTCAATGGTAGTTTGACGCAAGATGATCAACACAATGTCAACACTTAAGTCAAGTTTAAAATAAACAAGGCATAAGTATTAACAAGGGGTTGAAGTGACTTCCAATGCAAAGTATACTATAACCCATCTAGATATAAATAAGGCCTAAATCCCAAAAAGTGGAAGTTACAAATGTGAACAACAAAATAGTACCACTTATATACGTTAATCAAACTTTACGGAAAAGTAATATATTAGTATAAAAATAATATTTATATGTGAAAAAATGTAACAACAACATTTTTCAAGGTTAAGGAAATGTTTGGAAGAAAACAACATCAAATTATACCAAGGAGTTGTTAAGGTGCGGGCACCGTAATGGTACAATCTATACACTTAAATCAAAATTACGAGAAACAAGATGTAAGTATCAAAATTGTATCGAGATGATGTAAGCAAATTAACACCTCAAGGGAATATCGATGATGAAGCAATCCTAACTACAATGAAATGTCTTAACATGGGTACCAAGACAAGGCTACTCAAGATTTGAGGATGTACCAACACACTTTCAACGCTTACTATCACAGTCGCAATAAGGAAGGATGTAAGTGGGTGCAAAAGTGGTGGACACAATCTTAAGTAACACTACATATGTATGCTTTATTTTTTCCTAAAAGGGAAACAAGAAAACAAAGGAGTAGACCAAGTGGGGGTGAAAAATACTTGTCGTCACTTCGGCAGAGTTTCACCTTGTCTTAAGACGAGTGAAAAACTAAGACAAAGTAACACTTCGTAAATTTCGTGATGAATAACACTAGGCTCAAACTTCAATGGACTCTCCCCTTAGTCAACTAACAAGGTTTTGACTCTAAAAAATTTCTTGCTTCGTGAGAGAGCTCTTTGAAACATAATTGGTTTTGGTAAAGTTGGCTCCTATGGAAAATGGATTCCTATTAGTTCACTCTCTATGTGTCAAAAAATATCTCTACGAGCGCGGTTTGCCAAGAAAGTCACATTGACTAAATCAAGGAGTATCCCACTTTAATTTACCCCCTTTGATACAATGAGTAATAAATTACATTCAATTGTATCTCACTAGGGTCGCGTGAAGATAATCTTGACACTAATCTCACAAAGGCGTACTAGTTAAGTGGGTAAGCGGAGCACTTCCCATTTCATCCACCAGTTCCCTCAAGGTGTGGACTACTTTGGGGTTCATGGGGTAATCGTCATATTGAGTTTTATGGATTATGTTAAGGTACTTCCCCCAGTTATAGTGGACGAGTTGTAGCTCTTAACCGAACCTCCAAATATAGTGTTTTGAATAGTGGTGTGTTTTTTTATCTTTTGATCTTAGTGTGGTTTTGTACACTTGTTGGCAACCTGCAACAAACTATATTAGTATTGGTTTAGATCCTGATTCTTTGACAAACAAGTATTTGTCCTAAATGCGAAGGTTACTAGTTTTCTATAAGACCAAAACATCATAAAAGAGGATCACATGTTATTTCTAATTCTCAAGATCATCCTAAGAAGTAAGAGAAGAGCATTCGTAACAAGTAATCCAACTAGATTAAAAAAATGGAAAATATTGTAAACCAAATGACTAGGCAACTCATTTTAAAAAATTGTTGTTCATTCCCTTAACCATGAAATTGATGAAGTGTTTTGTAAATGTAAGAATTCTTAGAGTTCTTTCTGATTCCCAAGATCACCTAAAGGGTGTGAAGGAAGAGCATACATAACTTTATCTAAGATATGAAAACATGACATTCATTAAAGATCATCAAACAAGTTAGCAAAAGATGATTCAAAACACCCTGCAAACATAGGTTATTATTGAAAACTTGCAAAATATGTTAGAAATATCCAAGATCAAATCCTGTAAACATTGAAAACAGAGCCCAAATTTGACATAGTACACATCAGCACAGCCCTTGTAATAGTAGCACAACGTAACCCTAATGACAATACGCAGCCCTAGCAACAAATATATGGCCCTAAAACACATGTGGCCCAACAACATCGGTGTCTGATACATGAAAATAGGGAATGAAAAACAACTGACTGACACCTTCTCAGTGTGGAAGAGAAACATATACGCGCCCCTAATGACACCAACACGGGTCTGAGACAAAAAGTATACTGACGAACATAGAGTGACAGGAGTGCATGGCCAGAGAAGAAATAGTGCACAGGGGGGGTCACACCAGCATGGGTGTGATACAATGGAAAAACTGATGGATGAAATCCTCACAGTGGCGCGGTCATCATAACTATAGTGCGGCCCTAGTGACACCATACGTGGCACTTCTAATGTATATGCATGACTTATGAAACAGTATCGTGGGGACAAATTAACACCAGTGGTTTTCCTGCGAATGACATCATAAACATGTAGATTTGACATCATCAAACTCAAAAAGGTCAATTTTTTGTCATCTTAGCCCAAAATTAACAACAAACCATCTCCTTTAAACCTACAAAATAGACTCAACACATATAAAGTTAACAAAATACATCAAGGAATTCAAGTTATTTAACATCTGCATAATAATTGTTAGCTAAAATTGAGACAAAACTTAAAATCAAATGCTAACGATAATGGAGTAGATCCCACCGGGCATGCCAAATGTGTTCATGTTAAACTTGCAAAGCTAATTAAAATAGACTAACACCTAGTAGTCTAAAGCTAAGCCAAATCAAACAAGAACCATCAAGATAAGAGCTTATAGAAACTAACTTCTTCAAATGCATGAAACATGAATGAATCAAACTAACATACTAAGCCATTCATACTCTTTAGATTGCTAACTAAACATGAACCTAGTTAGATCATTTAGCAATCAAATTTGATTGTTGTTTGCCTCAAGAATTGAGGATGGAATCTCACCAAGAAATGGCTACAAGGCCATTTTTGGATCTTCCCATACTACTCAAATTTGAGTGAATGGATGCAAGATGAAGAGGCTAATCCAAATCAATGGAGAATTCTCAAGATCAAAATGCCTATAGTTTTCACTAATGCAAATGAGGTGTAAGAAGAAAGGGAAGGAGGAGGGTTCCTTATATAGCTTACATGTTTGAGAGAGGTTTGTATCTTGGTGCATGTGGGATAAGTGTAAAGCAAGATTAGAAATAGATAAGCATGCTTTGGAAAATAAGTTTGATTTAGAAGAGTTTAATTTGTCACTAGTTCATGGGAGTTGAGGGATGTTTTAACTAATCAGGTGTGATTAATTAATAGGTAGATGTAAGCTTAGTAGAAGCTAATTAGAGGAAATTTAATATGATTTGTGGGGTGTAAGAGAGGAATTTGATCCAATCAACGGTGATTTATTGATTTAGAGTAGCGAGCATAATTAATTAACCCAAGTAGAAGTGGACATTAATTAACGAAAGGTCGTTAATCGACATCCTGAGTGATAGGAAGGCTAATTAATTAGTGAAATGTAATTAATTAATGAGAATAGAGGGAAAATGGTGGTTTATTAACGAAGTGTCATCAATTGACCAAAAGAGAGTGAAGATCATGGTTAATTAGCGAAGTTTTGTTAATTGACCCAATGAGAGGAGAAGAGGTGTTTATTTGACGAAGTGTCGTCAATTGTCCAAATGACGGGAAAGAGAATAGTTAGTGCAATTTAAGTATTGAAACTGTGTAAGCGGATTTTAGGTTTATACAATTTCTACCATGCTTTTTCTTGCAAAAAGCATATCATCATCATACAATACTAATATAATGAATAAGCCATTTTTTGAAAACTTGAAATAAACACAAAGGTCATGCTCACTGGAAATTATGTCTTGTCATGAAAGCATAAAACTTCTTGTACCATTTCTTGGGTGACTATTTCAGGCCATACAATGATTTCTTAAGCTTGTAAAAAAATCCTTTTTTGCTATTTTGTATAAATCCTTCAAGTTGTTCCATATATATCCTCTTCTTAATCTCCATGTAATAATGTTATTTTAACATCTAATTTCTCCAACTCCAAATCAAGTAAATCACATCTAATTTATCCAACTCCAAATCAAGTAAAGCAACTAGCTCTAAGATTACTCGAACTAAAACATGTTTAATAATTGGTGAAAATATATCATGAAAATGAATACCTTATTTGCATGAAAATCCTGTTGCTACCATCCTAGCTCTGAACCTTTCAATTTTTTCATCGACACATATCTTTCGTTTGTAAACCCATTTACAACCAACAAATTTTCTACCTTTTAAAATTTCTAGAAGGTCCCAAGACCTGTTCTTTTGCAAGGCATCCATCTCTTCCTACATTTCCATTTTCTATTTTCCACTATCAACATCTTCCAATGAATTCTGATAACAACTAGGCTTCCCATAATTAGAAATCAAAGTAATTGAAATATTGGGACTATACTTACTAGGAGGATTCCTAACTTGAGTAGATATACAAACTGTCTATGGAGATGTTTCCTGATATTGTTGTTGTCTCCATATCAAATTCTCAGGTGTTTCATCATATTGTTGTGAATATTCATCATCTTCAATGTCTTCAAAATCTTCAACATTGAAAGAAAAACAATTTTCTTTCTTTTTAATATCTGAAAATGACTGGATTTCAATCTTCACATGTTGATGTTCAAGTTCCTGCTCTTCTTTTATTTCAACATATTATTTTAGGTGAGGATATTCATCAAACTCTACATCTTTGCTAATGATGATTTTGTGGGCAATAGGATCACATACGCTATATTCCTTCTCACCATCTACTTCCCCATACCCGACAAAGATGTAATTCTTGGATCTTGGGTCTAACTTTGAACACTTATTTTATTAGTAAGAGAAAAAGAATTACAACAAAAAAAATTCATGTTTGAATAATCACATCGATGACATGTCCATACCTCTTCAAGAATATTGCAATCTATTGCAACTGATGGTGAGTGATTTATTAGATAAAAAACATTAGAAACTACATCTGCACATAAATGTTGATCCACATTTGCATTGATGAACATGCTCCTTGCTATCTCTAAGAGAGTCCTATTCATGCGATCAACAAATCCGTTTTGTTTTGGAGTATAGTTAGTGGTTTAATGCATTTCAATTCCATATTCGTTATAATAGTTTTGAAACTCCAAGGATGTGAACTCATCTCCATTATCTGTTCTTAAACATTTTATAAACCTGTAAGTGCACTTTTCAACCAAAGCTCTAAATTTCTTAAATGTACTAAAAACATCAGATTTTATTTTAAGAGAGTAGACCCATAATTTCCTTGAGTAATCATCTATAAAAGTAACAAAATACAATATTCCTCTATATGAAATTAAAGGTGTTGGACCCCAAAGATCAGAATGAATATAATCAAGAATAATTTTACTTACATGACTTCCAACTTTAAACTTTAGTCGACATTATTTCCCAAAAACATGGTGCTTGTATAAATTGAAGTATAGAAAATTTAAATCAGGGAATAACTCACGATTCTTTAGTACCTTTAATCCTTTCTCACTCATGTGCCTCAAATGTGTTTTCTATAGACGATTAGAATCTTCTTTTATTTTAGATACCACAGTTGCTTGACTAATATTTGTACTCCCTTGCAATATGTAAATGTTCCCTACCTTTAGAGCCTTCACTACAACTAAGGCACCCTTAAACACCTTTAGAGCTCCACTTTGACATGTGAAATTATAACCGTTGGAGTCTAATTCACTCAAGGAAATCAAAATTCTTTGTATTTCTTGTACATGTCTTACTTCTATTAGATTCCTTACTATATCATCAAACTTTTTATATTGATGCTATTAATTCCTTCAATATTACAAGAAACGTTATTTCCTTAAAGAAAAAATATACCAAAAAGGGTTTGGTAAGAATAAAACTAAACTCTATGTGGACACATGTGATTTGTAGCACAAGAATCAAATAACCATTCATGATGATAAGAGGAAACATTACAAATAGATAAAACTTCATCGGTCATACCTTCACTTGTTTCTACTTGATTTTCTTCCTTCTTTACTAATTCATTCCTCTTCCAAAAATCCTTCTTAAGATGATCTTATTTGCCACAGTGCCAACACCTTGGCTTACTCTTCCCACCTTATGACTTAGACCTAGATGTGCTTCTAGAGCTTTGAACTCTTTCTTTAGGTCTTCCTCTAGCAAACATGGCTTCACATGTAGAGGTATCTCCACAAGATTTTCTTCGCATCTCCTTAGCCAAAAATGCTCCCACAACATAATCATAATCAAGGTCATCAACAATACTAAAAATGATAGAAGTTACTATATGATCCCAATAATCCGGTAAAGTACATAACAGGGTGACTGTCTTGTCTTCATCCTCCACTTTCACACAAGTACTAGTCAGTTGGTTTAACAAAGTATTGAAAATACTTAAATGATCAACAAATTTCATACCTTCTTTCATCCACAATGTATACAACCGCCTCTTCAGGTAAATACAATTTGTTACAGATTTCATCATTAAAGAATTTCTAATATGGTCCATAAGTCTGTCGTCGTCTTTTCTCCAACTATATATAGGGTATCTGTTATCGATAGTGGAACAAAAATACTATTTCTATGCCCTTGCATTATTCATGGAATTTCAACACCAACACACACCAACTTGGTAGCTATAACACAATCATCCATCCAAACTATATCCCTCATATTAGAAAAAACCACTCTGTAAAGGTTTTTAGCATTACATTTTCAAGCATTTTATGAATAACAAATAGATGAGGTTTCCTTCAACAGTTCTCAAAAGTATAAACATGCATGTAAACCCATAATGTGTTGTCACTTGTTGTGACTTCATCAATGGATAGTTAGATAAATTGTGCATTTGATACTTTCTCTTCTAAATCCTCCTTCACAATCATTGTGAGACATTTTCCCATTTCCCAAGTGTTATTATCTGACCAATATGATTAGGCAATGTTATGAAATCCATTAAGTTGAAACAAATTCATATAATCTACAAAAATCAGAAACATGTATTCTTTTTTGAGAATATGGAAAATAGTAGAGAATTGTACATTTTTGTGCATGTAGATTGGAAAGATTAACCTTTCCAAATTGAGTTATTGTTCCCCCTTTCTCGAAAAGATATTGTAGATGTTTCTGATCATTTTCACACTCAGTAACATATCTTACTTATATGCATTCTTCTACATTTTTCCACCTACGTGTTTTTTTGTTTGTTTTTTCTTCAAAAGAAAGCTCCACTTTTCATTCTGTAATTTATCAATTGCAGTTCAATTTTCTTGTTTCCAACTTATGGGTAGATGTTAGGGTTGTCGATGGTGCAATTGACCAAGTTAAATCTATTGTCAATAAAGATGGTTCAATACCACCTGGCCTACCTTCTTTTTTAGTTATTAAATTCAACAATTGTATTGGTTTGATATGGGATGTTGGTTCCCCCTACTATGTCCATACCTCTATAAATTTTCGTGGCAAGCACAAGCGAAATTCCCCTCAAAACGTTGTTGGCTCTAACTATCAACAAAACATAGGCACTAACAACGCAAAATTCAATCATTGACATTGAAAGTATTGAATGATAGGGGTTTTCTTTAAGAGCTTTGTCCAATGTACGTTGCTTCAAGTATTTGTGCATTGCACCCCCCTTTTCCTTTGAGTAGTCCACACAAAAGACACGTGGTCTGTACATAGTTTATTTGAAGAAAAAAAAAAGGGTCACCTACATGCCCTCCCACCAGTTTCCCTTGCCCTGTAATTCTACTCCCCATATCCACTTCTTCATCACCTTTCTTACTCCTACACTATTTCACCTATGCTCCTTCCACTTTAACTTCTTCAACGTCTCCCTATCAATATATCCGTTACATTACTTCAATGCAATTGCTAGTCTTATTCTAATGTACATATTTTGCAAACACAAATGCCAACCTACCATCTTTTTTTGGCTAGTAATATGTAATTTAATTCTCCATTTCCTTTTCCATTTAGGTGTATCCCAGTCAACGATAGGCCACAATTCAACGCCCGTGGCGTGAGAAAAACCCATTCAACAACTTGGAAATTCCAACGCGTGAAGACGGGAAGATGGGAAACTTCGCAACTCACATAAAATGCCGACACTTCAACAACTTTTTTCGGGTATTATCTATTAACCATTGAACCATTTTCCAAACATAAAAAAAAAATCTACTTCTCATTTAGGAAGCGAGAACTATTCTTCTACAACCAAAAACTACATCACATTTTGATCTCTATCTCATTGATTTTTTCCGCAGATGAATAAGACATAAGAGGGAGCACGCCTATCATTTGGTTTCTTAACAAGCCAGCTAACTGCACGATCTCTTTATATTCTCATCTCCCCTTTTCAGATTTAAACAGTTGATTGTTGGTGAGGAAGAAGAAAAATAATGGAGAGCAAAAGCTTTGAGCTCGCTGGATTCTTGCTTTCTAGTTGGAGAAGTTTGTGGGTAATCAATGCAATTCTCACACAGAGTATGATATATGGCGGCGTATTATCTCAGGAGACTAATCTGCTCATGATATCTGGATGCTTTACTCTGGTTTTTCTTGCGGGGATGGCCATTATTCGTTTGTTTGGAAGAAGAAACAGGATCACAAGTGGCATCACATTTAAGTCTTCAATTGGAGAGAAATGCGGAGGAATTTGCTGGCATGTAAGCCCATCTTCAGAGATGAATATGTGCATGTAATACGGTCATAATTTTGACAGAGCTTTCGAGACTGTATTTGGTTTCGTGACTGAATTAATACATATTCATTCTATGTACAATTCTATTGTTTCTTTTGTTTTAAGAATCACTGAATTATATGAATATTATCTTTGAATTGTTTGGTGTTTAGGTGAGTTTATATTTATAAAGTAAACGGATCTGATTTTAAGATTTAAGGGTTTATATTGTTTAAAATTAAATAATATGATCTGTAGCCTTTGAATTTGACAAAGACTATAAAGAATGCCCTTTCCATATCTTTATAAACAAAATTTCATTAAATTTTAAAAATATAAATATGTTAGTAACAACTATTATATGATTCCTACATATCTTCTTCACTCATAAACAGATCAAGAGGGCAAAAAAATCTATAATGAAGCAAAAACAGAGGAAGGGTAATGTGGAAAGAGGAAGAGATCCATGACGGCCAGAAGAATACCAATGAAATTCTCTATATGGCCCTCTTTTGACCTTTAGCAATGGTGTTTCTGTTTTATTTAGACTTTATCGTTTAGTTTTAATGATGGTGAAATAAATTACATTGAAAATATTAAGCACATCAATTCCAAACACAATAATTCTCTATGTAATGGAAAACCATTTCCATGAAATATACATCGTATATTAATACATGTGTAATTAATGCTAATGGTTTATAAACTAGCAATCACATGTGTACAATGCAATGTGAATGCCAAACGGTATATGTTATTTGATTTAGAGTGATAGTTATTACTTTTGTAGTTGATGTTGATAAGGGATGTGATTGGCAATTCTAATTTTCTATTAAAGCCAAAACAAATGTTACAAAGTACATTGGAAGGGATGTTAAATAATAGTTAGTTGTGTAATAATCGAATACAAATGCAAGTGAGACATGTAAGTTTGCTAACACTCACTCTCGAGAATATAGTGAATGTGAAGTGTTGATGTCAAAGTAGATTGAAACAACGACTAAGTGCAATAACATATTAGTTCTCCAAGAAACATAAACAAGACAAAATATGCAAGCATATATAAATGAAGCTTAAATGGTTAGGGTACGTTCCAAAGTGCTTTATTACCTCAAAGAGTTTGAGAGCATCATTGTTATAGCTATTTTGTGCATATCCTACAATCATGGCATTCCATGAGACCACATCTCTTTAAGGTATTTTGCAAACAAAAATCCACTTTCCATTATACTTTGATGGATGTTGATACCTTGTGCTAAGGGTCCCATATTGGTATAGAAAGGGAGTATGCTGACAAAAGTTGTAGAGGTTGGGTTTGCACTTGCCAAATGCATTCACCTAAAAGTTTTGAAGGCATTTTCAACAAACCCATTTTATGCATATCCTGCAATCATTTAAGTCCATGAGATCACATCTCATTGAGGCATTTTATCATACAGTTCACATGCCTTGTGTATGCTTCCACATTTTTCATACATGTCTACCATGACACTTGCAACTACATCTAACAAAAATCAGCTTTCCATTATACTTTGATGGATGTCCATGTCCTGCTTTAAATATCTCATTTCAGCACAAGCTGGGATGATGGTGGCAAAGGTTGTGGAGTCTGGCAAAATTCCCGTATCTATTATTCTTTGGTGAATGTCCATCCCCTGTTTTGACATAGGTTGGTAGTATGCTTGCAAAGGGGAACTAATATTCAGGTTGGTTACCTGCTGGTTGCATTTGGTGAAACAGAGTCAATGCTTCATGAGGATGTTCATGTCTTCTGTAAGTTGCAATTATAATACTCCATGAGAAGGGGTTACGAATAATGAACTAAAATATATATATTTAGAAAAGCCACTTCTACAATCTGCTAGATGTAACATTGTATCTTCCATAACAAAATAGTACCAGATTTTACAATATCTCTATAAATACAAGGGTCTGATCATAAATTGACAATGATCTGAAAGTAAGTTTTGAATAAGTGCCCACCTTCCATTAGAAACGTCTTCTTTGGGCACAAAGAGCTCTACATATCAGAAATTTTCTTCTAAGGAAACAAAAACTTCAAAAATATAGTATTATTATGGAGAACTTTGTCTCATAATATACATGATATACATTCATAGCCCTAGTGAACCACATTGTTTTCTCCAAAATCAATGTCATACAATTAACACCAATATACATAATTCTATCAAAAAAATCAAACAGTTTCAAGGAGATACTCACAAATTTTGCAGAATAAAGGTATATACCTAATTTATTTTCACTGAAACCTAATTGGCAGGGCCTAAAATAGCTAGGGAATAATCCACCTATAAA
The DNA here is from genome assembly GCA_019776745.2 of Taxus chinensis. Lineage (NCBI taxonomy): Eukaryota > Viridiplantae > Streptophyta > Pinopsida > Cupressales > Taxaceae > Taxus > Taxus chinensis. The sequence goes on from CM034151.1 coordinate 216,799,691, forward strand.
CCAAAGTATACCAGAGTGACTTTAACAAATGAGTGCAGATACATCGAGCCCAATCACATCAATTGATCACTGGAACGGCTCCCTCTCCGGAGTTTGAAATTTCTGAGAAGCATCTTCATAAAACATAAAAATGAGCTGAATGAATAAGATATGCCATGAACTTGTACCCATCTTGTCAGAAAATAAATTTAGAAATATATAAGTAACCATGTCATGTCTATATAATTCCACTTACTCCCAAAACAATTCCTAAGGCTAAAAATATTGAAATGCTTTTTGTTTAATAGAAATGACATAGATATTGGGAAAACATGTTCCAAAAAATGCAATAGCAGAATATGGATGATATTGATACTTGAGAGATAACTGAAGGCTCTTGAGCATGACATGTTGCATTTAAAAATTGGTTCCAAATTTCAGTTAAATCCCCAACCACTGTCATTCTTGACTTCACAAAATTAATACAATCCCAAGATCCCTGCAGGTTGCTGCAACTTTTGTATCAACTTTTGTCCATGAAATCCTTAAAAGAGAAATAAATAGGCTCGGTTTGGATTACCACCGGAATAATTGATAACACATGCAATCTTTTCCATGACGAATAATAAGGTAGTCGTAAACAAATAAAAAAATTTCCCATATTCTACCACTTGACATATTTGATTAAAAACTGCATACTTGAAATTTCTTGCTGCCAATTAAGAGCTTAAAATGCAAAACCAAATTAAGGCAGAAGTGAGAATACATACGTTAGAAGAAAAAACACGGATTTGAGGAATTAGATAACAGAATTAATAAAATTTATGATGAAATCGCCTTATTTTTCTAGAAATTTTCCAAAATGTAATCTCGACAAATACTGCAGGACCTAGAATAGAGAAGAAAAATTTCAAATATAAGAACACAAAAATCATCATAATAAAAAATAAATCCTTAGCAATTGGCACAATCTTTGATTTCTTTAGCTATAAAGTAATTCTACACAATTCAATTTGTTTACAATCTACAAATGACAAGCCAAAATATATTGTAGATGAGAAAAGAATTAGACATAGCACATTACAAATATCATGGAGAAAATAGTTGTGTATAACTAATTAAGTTTTCATTGAATCAATTGTCTATGCAGTGGATAACTCTGTGCAGTATTTTCAATGGATCATCTTTCAAATTCATGATGATGGATCATAAGAGATGATTCGTGAGTTGAAAAAACTACAATCCAAAAATCTAACTACTATATTCAAGGAGTGAAAGCATTAAATATATGGTTTAAATTGTTTGTGTGCAGACTATTGAGAAATTAGGGGAAGGGTTGTTGGATGGTCCAGAGGATTCAACTGTCTATCATGGAGAAAATAGTTGTGTATAACTAATTAAGTTTTCATTGAATCAATTGTCTGTGCAGTGGATAACTCTGTGCAATATTTTCAATGGATCATATTTCAAATTCATGATGATGGATCATAAGAGATGATTCGTGAGTTGAAAAAACTACAATCCATAAAATCTAACTACTATTTTCAAGGACTGAAAGCATTAAATCTATGGTTTGAATTGTTTGTGTGTAGACTATTAAGAAATTAGGGGAAGGGTTGTTGGATAGTCCAGAGGATTCAACTGTAGACAACAATGGAATGATTTATACTGCCACAAAAGATGAGGATTCAACTATAGACAACAATGGAATGATTTATACTACCACAAAAGATGGGTGGATTAAAATAATGTATGCAAACAATTCTTTTACATCATATAGACTTGACTCTGTGAATGAGATTTATTTACTGAAACAAGGCTCCTTTACATCACATAGACTTGACTCTGCGAATGAGGTTTATTTATCTAGTTAGGCTCTCTACATGATCTAGCTCAGTAGTGCTCACGTCTCAGGCGTACTCCTAGGCTCACACTTCTTCGACACGAGCTTTGACCTCTGCTTCTCCACCTACATGAGCTGACAAACACCAAATTTCCTGCAATAACAACATTGGCGAAGACAGTTGGTATCATTGGCTCTTTCGTGACTAATCCTGCAACCCCCTCCAGCGAGTTGCATGTCTAAGGAAAGCTCGAATATGTCTCGATCAACTTACAAGCTACATTAGCTCTTTTGTTCTATATCCAGATCATTCTCTGCTACTCAATCATAGGTCATAGTATCAACTTTCATTCCTTGAGCAAGCTCTTGATATGTCTCAGCCTATATAACATTTGATGTCTTACCTTGGTGAGCACTTGATCTATCTTACCTTGACCACTTTAGTTGATCCCATTCCTATGTGGTACTGATGAGTCCCCTGCTTGTAACTTGGATCTTCTGCCCAAATCCAATATACATCCTCCTGCAATACCCAAGATAAAAAAACCCCTAATTACTTAAATCTTGAAACCCCTACTTGTACTCGGATCTTCTGGTAGTGGTAGCTCATATATGACCTAGTGATTGAAGGCTCGGCTCCCCCGTAGATCTATGGTCAGCACAAGTTCAGATCAGCATAGGTGAAACACTTCCCTGTGAGCTTTTACATCTCTAAAAACTACGATGAAATTTCCTCAGTGTATATCTATAATCGATCTCCCATTCAACACTTCGATAGTCCATGCTCTTAGATACTTCATCATTTTCATCTCGCACCAGAACATGGATGAAAATGACTCATCCCAACACGCAACAAAACATTCTCATGCTCTACAAACTTGTGTAATCCCTAACCCAAATCCAATATACATCCTCCTGCAACAAAAAAACCCTAGTTACCAAAATCCCTACATACCAAAAGCTTGAAACATGCAGCGGCCGATCAAAACAGCTAAAAACAATTCTAAAAAGCCAAAATGTCTTAACGACCATCAAAACCATCAAATTTAACATAGTCCCATGAATTTCCACAAAGGCCTTTCCCATAGGGGGAATGCCTTCGGCATGATTAATATTATAATCAAATTATTTATTAAATTGATAAATTATAATTATTAATTGTATTGTCATACATCAATATCTAATTAGTTGATATCTTAAATACAAGTATTTATAATATGTTGAGAAATAATGATCTAAAAGTTACTTTTATCATAAATAATTCACGTATGATTAATAAATTATTCAATAGCTTCTTGACCAATTTCTCATTGTATGGAGTAAAATAACAAACGAGACCGAACTTCTTCGTATGCAAAAAAAGATTAACATTTTTCTTAAGTGGAAAATAAATACATTTAAATAACAATTAATTGGATGTAAAATTTGAAACTAAATATTTTATATTTGTCAAATTTAAAGTCAATTACAACCTGAATAGCTTACTCCATCACACTCCAACTCAGTGTCCTTTTCAAATACATGTTAATGAAATTAACACAACCATCACTCCCTTAAGCTTCCCTCTGTCCCATGCATATACACAACCAAACAACCCTAGAATACATCTTTCATGTAAAACTCTTCTATTCCCTTAATTTCAAATGCAATAGAAAATGAGGGAGAAGTAGTCAAAGGTGCATAAATGTAAATACTTAATCTCTAATTTTTTCAAAAATTATTTCTGAAGTATTTGTATTTACTCTTATTGATTTTTTCCTAAGGTAGAATTACCATATTTTACCACCACATACTTTGACCACCCTATTTCTATCATTTTCAATGCTTTTGCTTTAGCATTTTGTGCCTCATACATGCAGCAAACAATCCAGTAAATTGTGTTTTCACTTTTAGTAACTTAACAACATCTTAACACATAAAACTTTAGTAACATAAAATTTTGAAATCTCCTTCCATATTGGTAACCTCAAGCTAATTTAAAGTGCATATTTTTCTATGTATTATATCTAATTTGAATAGAATTGAGAATTTTCTGTAACTATATATTTGAAAATTCTTATTTTAGATTTAACAAGCATATAAGACTTTTAGGGAACTCAATAATGGGGCCAAGCACAAAATAATCTATTGAAAACAAGGTAGAACTAGGCCCAAATTTGGATAGAGAAGGGAGATATAATGAATTGTTGTTTGTTTTGAATATGTTATTGTTACAATAATCATTGTCATCCTCTTGAAGCATTTCATATTTCGATATTGATTATTATCATACAACTTTGCAAATGTATTCATACTAAGGATCATCTAAAACCAATACTACTGGTGATTTGTTGGTTGTGCTAAATGAAACATCATTCTAGTGTGAATTTGGTTTCCTTTCCTGATTATCATTGCAAATGGATGGCATGCTTGAAGTGAAGTTGAAATTAAGCTGGTAGTAATGGTTTAAATGTTGATTGACATAGGCTATTTAATATTTTGTGGGTGGGTTTTTCATTGGTTAATTAATAATTCAACTTGGTTTTTCCCTTCATCTTTTGAGTAGAGTGAAATTCATTATAAAATTTATTCATATTTTTTATGCCATGTCTTTTTGTTAATAAATATCAATTAATTCAACCCAATTCACAATGCCAAAAAAATAAAAAAATAAATATATGAACAAAGTAAAAGTGATTATTTGTGCATCCCATGAGCTTTTTTTTTTGTTTCTTTGACAAACACATAAAATGGCTTGTACAAGTATAAGAATGGTTGGTTCAAGTCTTAAGAAATTTTGAAGGACTACTAGAAAGTAGAATCAAAGAAAACAAAGTAAAATGGGGTGTTTAGTTACATAATCTTGCATTAATTTTAGTTGGTAGGCCATGGTGCACATGTTTTTCTGTTCTTGTTGGTGGCATGCTCATTTTGATTCTGGTACTTCATATGAGATGAAGTTGGATTGTAATACCCACAAATAGCAAGTGAATAAGCTCCAAAAACAAGCCAAACTTCAGACCATTAGAAAATTCCTCCCAGGTAAATGGGAAGAGTAATCATTCATGGTCAGCATGTGATGCTAATGGAATCATTAATATTAAATAAGTGTGTGTTGTGTATGTTGAATGCCTATTGTTTATTCTTTAGTAATTAATTTTGGATGTGTGTGTTGTAGTATTCTTTACTAATTAATTTAATGAGAAATGTTGACTGATCTTTTTTTCTTATTTAAAGCAGTAGCTAACCCCTTTTTACCAATTAGTCTAAAGACAAAAAAAAATCTTCGCTATGTATTAATTTTGAAATACAAATCAACATAATTAATTGAATGATTATTTTAAGAAGCAATTCAAACAATAATTTCATCGTATGATATTCTATCAACCCAAAAATAAACTATAAATTACACTTAAAATTGTAATTGAAACAATAATATAAATGTGCAGAAAATGGATAAAAAATAAAGAAAGGACATTAAATTCCAAATGCTCAAATCATAATTCAAAGAATTCATTGCATAAGAGTATAATGGATTTTTTCATAATTTATAAAATTCTCCCCCTTAACATCATAATAGGTTTATGTATTTTAATTTTATACATAACATATGGAAATGGTTCTCCGTTTCTCCATCAACATGATTATCTAAGTACTTTCCACATTTAAATATGGAAAAGTGTGTGTAAAGGAAGTCCTCCGTCGATAACACACATTTTTTTAATTTTTTATTTACAAAAGGAACCATTGATGTGGATCCATCTGCAAGAGGTCAAAATGCCTCCAAAACACACACACACACACACACAATTTTTCAAAACTCTAGAAGCTTTAAAACAATTTTATTCTCATTCATGAATCCACACTAATCGTTTACAACACTAGAATCTTCCTTTTATTTCTACTATCTCCAAGAAAACCCTAAAACACAAAAAAACCCTAAAAATTAAAACACCTTGGATGGAACCCAATTTTGCATACAAAATATTCCTTCATAAATTAAGGCATATACCAAATCTTGGATTATTTCTTAAAATAAATTAAAACCCTAAGTTCTAGAAAAACCCAAAAGCCATTTTTAGACAACCAGCTGAATTCAGTTGATGGAATTCATCCAATTTTCCATTGTCAATATTAACCACACTAGAAAATTTGAAGTCGATTCAATGGTCAAATCAAAAGTTATGGTCTCCAGAAGTTATGCTCCTGCATCTTTCTCCCTTGGTTGAAAAGAATGTTGGCCTATGAATTCAGTTGATGGAATTCATCCAATTTTCCATTGTCAATATTCTCTAACTCCTACTCAAGAATCCAAGTATTTTCTTCCTGCTCCAAACCTTTCTACTATACCAAATAGTTGTTGTAGCTCCCTTTCCTAGTAGTGACTGTCTTTTGTTCCAAGACATGCATTACCCTCTCCTTTTTCTTATTCGACATCTCTTGCACCTAGTTTATTTCTTCCTCCTTCAGTTTTATATGTCCCCTTTGGAAACCTCTCCTTTATGAGATGAACCATCACCATATCTCCTTATTCAAATGCATTTACTCTCCTACTTGCATCCACAGCTACTTTATATTTTACATTACTAACTTTCATCTTTTCCTTCACTTCTTTGTTAGGAACTTAACTGCGAAATAGTGCTATGATTCAATAACAAACCAAATCATGTAAATATGGAAGTAAACAATCCCCCAAAATCTATAGCAATGGAAACATATACTAGAAAATCCAAATAAAAAAAAGTACACACACATAACACAACATGTACCATGGTTCACCCAATGTGGGCTACGTCCACCAAAAATAGAGATCTCAATATATATAATGAACAAGAGTACAAACCAACTCTTCCATACAAGATTACAATGCATCTTTCCTTAAGTATCTCCTCCTTCAGATATCTAAACGGATCTACATGAGAGCACTACAACCGTGCCTCCAAACCACCACCAAATCTCACATGATTAGGAACTACATCTCCAAACTTTACAACTAAGCTCTCTTGTGAATATGTAAACAAGACCTCTCAAATGGGTCTACCAATGTGCAACCATAACTCTACACAAAGAAGTAAGTCTCCCCTCCATCATTGCATCAACTTGTGCAAACAAGAAGACAAGCTCCTTTATAATATCTGGATACTATCACGTACCCACAAGCTATCCAATGAGATAAAATACTAGATCTCTATGGACAAACAATACAAGTACAACATGATCTCATGGATCTACAATACAAGATCTCACAACAACATGTGGATCTACAAGAAGAAACCCTATGTGCTTTGCATACTATGCAAGTCATTACATTGAGACAAAATAATACAAAAGAAATATAATAGAAGACATTAACCTCTTCTCACCATTTTGATGTACCTGTTATTTCCTTCTTTCCATCTTCTCTCCATGGAAGCACTATCTTTGAATGTAACCCCTTTTTAATTTCTCTTCTTCATCATCTTCTCAACCAAGTAGAAACAACATTCTTACTCAATTGTTACATCTAACCCTAGTTTTCTATATTATATAAGCATATGCAAACTTAGGGAATCTTAACTATGCATTTACAACCTTTAGATCACCTTTTAATCAAAGGTTGGATCTAATCCTGTGTCTAAAATAAAAATATAAATGCACATGTAACTGATGTCGGTTGCTCCCAGGTGACCGATGCTGATTACCCAACCAATGTCATTTTCTCTTAGGTGACTAATGTCGGTCAGCCGACCGATGCTAGTTATTATGTAAACCTTCAAGTTTGTAAATACGCTATGTGTGAAGCAATTAAGCTCCAAAACTCAAAAATATCTCACTTGGAGATAAATTGTTGAACTTGTACTTGTACATTACCGTCCTCAACATACTGTGAAGACCAACTATTCTTTACTTTGACAATTCCCTAAAAAATAGGAAGATTAGACCATCTTGTAAAACTAAGAAGATAACAAACTATGAATTACCATATACCTGCACGAAGCTGTTAGTGTAGGTTATTAGTTATCATTTTATTTATTTATTAGGATAATTCTTACACTTGTGTTAGCCCTACACTTGTTGGGTTAGCTTGTTTAGGTGTACTAGTTGTGTGGAGTTAACTTACTAGTCTTATGGAGTTAACTTAACTACCAGTATCAGTTAGTGGGAGTTCTTCACCACTGATTTAGGTAGTAGTTGCACTTCCCTCCTCTTATATGTACATCTTTCTTATTGAATAATTCAAGTCATTCTATTGTAATGTATTGAGCATTATGGATTATGATGGATTTCCATATATGGTATTTTAGCTTTTCTGTTTTTGTAAATATAATGTGGTGTGCTATTATCATTTGAGATCGCGGCTTGGAAAAATCTTCCTTTCATTCCTTTCATGGTATCAGAGCTATAGATGATGTAGACATCCATTTGTAAGTTTTTCTTTGCAAGCAAGGGTTTATTATTTTCATGTATTCATATTTTGGTAGAAATTTTCTGTATCATGCATTTTTATGCAAAATGAAGTGTGCCATTGGATTTGGAAGGTGCCAAAACCCTATAATCGACTGTAAACTTGGTCATGTTTTGAGACAGACAAATCTAAACATTTTAAAGGTTTTTTGACACATTTCTCAAAAAATCTGTACAATTATGTACAAACATATTTTTTGGCTCAAAAATTATATCATCTTTTTGGGTTTCTCTCTATTTTTTGATACAGGTGCCAGAAAAAAAGATATTTGCAGTCAAAGTTTGTATTCACAATTGTACTTTTTGGGTGCATTCTTTAATCCATTGGATATAAGCGTGTACCTTCCAAATGCATTCTTTTGCCCTCTGGATATTTCTGTTTTGGATATAGTCTTTTATCTACTGGACACAGATATGTACCCTCTAGGTGCATTCTTTTATCCATTGGATATAAGTGTGTACCTTCCAGATGCATTCATTTACCCTCTAGCTATTTCAATTTTGGATGCAGTCTTTTATCCACTAGACGTAAATTTGTACCTTCTAGGTGCATTCTTTTATCCATTAGATATAAGCTTGTACCTTCTAGATGCATTCTTTTACCCTCTGGATGATTTAGGTTTTGGGCGTAGGCTTTTATCCTTTGGTCGCAAGCATGTATCATGTGGATGCACTCTTTTACCCTTTGGACATTTGGGTGTCATGTGTACCTTTTAAAAAAAAGATCAGCATTAAAATATTATTTTAATAGCGAAACCTTCTAGAGCTCATAACTTTTGATCTATAGCTCGGATTAAGGTGATTTTTTTTTTGAAATTGTGTATTTTTTGAGATCTACACATTGGTGACATTTTTATACACATATTTCAAATGTAAAAGGTATTGTTACTCATTGTAATATTTACATGCACTTAATTATAAAGTGTCAAATTTGGGAGGGTGTTTTGATCACTTGTGGATGTAATTTTGGTTGAGCCCGACATCTTAAACTTTTGGGTGTTGCATTCCTGTATCTATGAGTGTATACATTTATATCTCTCTTGTTTGTTGAGATATTTTGGATCTATATTTTTGACACTTTTTGGCATGTTGACAGTCTCTCTTATAGGGGAGTTATTCTGGTGAAGCCCAGTGTTAGTTTTTTCAGTGTTCGAGTAGTTGATTTTGGCAACTCATATAGATATGTGGTATCACTCTACTCATTCAGCAGTATGGGAGGGTGTGGTGTTGATACTACTTCTTCAGGATTCGTGTCCTTTCCTTGTTACCTTGGCTTTTCTTGGATCGTGGCACTCCTATTTATTTGGATCCTATGTCCTTGCCTTGTTGCCTTGGTTGTTCTTGGATCGTGGCACACTTATTTGTAGCAGTTGATCAAATTATGTTTGGTGTTTTTTTTAACATTTTCAACATCACTCCATTGACAATATCCTTGAATGGAGCTATTCTGGTGAATCCTAGTGTCAGTTGTTTTTGAGTTATATGATCAAGTAATAGATTCAAACCACAATGTGCACCACACTTCTTCAACATTGTACAAGTTTTTGTAGCCGAGCTTCTAAGGATATCTTGCAATAGCAATATTTTTCTCTCTCTACTTTGTTATTATTGGTTTTGGGTACCTTGCAGTGTCCAATTTTCCCAGTTATAGTACGTGGATACCTCATCAGGCCTTGTTGCTGGGACCCACCTTCTTTTCCACCCACCTAAGCTATGCTTATGAGAGGTTATTAGTGTAGGTTATTAGTTATCCTTTTATTTATTTATTAGGATAATTCTTACACTTGTGTTAGCCCTACATTTGTTGGGTTAGCTTGCTTAGGTGTACTAGTTGTGTGGAGTTAGCTTACTAGTTGTGTTGAGTTAGCTTCTTAGTTATGAGGAGTTAACTTACTAGTCTTATGGAGTTAACTTAATTACTAGTATCAGTTAGTGGGAGTTCTTTACCACTTATTTAGGTAGTAGTTGCACTTCCCTCTTCCTATATGTACATCTTTCTTATTGAATAATTTAAGTCATTCTATTGTAATGTGTTGAGCATTATGGATTATGATGGATTTCCATATATGGTATTTTAACTCTTCTATTTTTGTAAATATAATGTGGTGTGCTATTATCATCTGAGATCATGACCTGGAACAATCTTCTTTTTGTTCCTTTCAGAAGCTACTACTGATCCGTGATACATGAGCTATCCATACATCAAGCTCCCACTGAATCGTAACACCAAGCCTCTCATGTAACCAAGCCACCATGACTAACACACCTACAAGATCTCCCACTCAAACTGAATTATTGAGCTTCAATCACAACCATAGCCATACCTATAAAACCAACCATATTCTCCAACCATCTATCTATGTATCCATGCAACCACCAAAGCAACTAACCAAAGACAAGTCAAACTAGAACATGCATAAGCCAAAAAACAAGATCCTAGGTAAAGACAATCCAAATGAGTTCTACATGCAAATATTGGGTGATCAATCCACAACACCTGCATAACTCAAAGAATCCAAACACTCCATTCTACAAATCCAATGCTGCATAAACAAATTGCATGTCCAAGACAACCATATGTAGAAAACATATCTATCATGGAGTAACATAGTAATAAGAGGAAATACAAACATCCCCTACTCATGCTCAAGGGAATATAAACCATGCTCATAGGTATCCATGTGTAAAAAAAATATATGCATCATCATAGACTCACAAAACATAATCTATCCACATGTATAAACTCACCATATGCATCCATCCATATCACCAGGCTCTCCAGAAGCTCCAAGTCTTTCACCAACTAATTCCAAGGCCATACATGAATCCTATGTTAATCAATGTCAACAACAACAACCATGCTAACCATGCTACTAATAACTAGTGCAAATAATTGAAAAATGTCATCAACATACTACACAACCATCTAAGATGAATGAAAGCAAGGGAAACATCAATAAACCATAAATACACACTGTTGTCACACCTGTGACCACGGTTTCCCCTAACCACATAACTACCTACTCATTGTTATGAGTCCGGGTTGTCCACATTTTCTCCCTTCACCCTTCAAACTCTAAAGCATTGCTCTCTCTAATCTCTCAACCCAGCTGAATGTTAACCATCAACTGTCCATCCCATAAGGATATCCAGGAACTACAAAATAAAACTAGAAGTGATGTCACCATGCACTAAACACAAAATACCTAAAAAACCATGATTGTCCTCCACAACAACTTGTGCCTCATGCCACTCTGAATAGTAGCATTCTCCTCTCACTCTACACGTGCATATGCGTCTAACCTACAATGCCAACAACCATGGCTTACTCCCACTCAACATGAACTCCCCTGTAGTACCTCTAATCACCAAGCTCAAAAGCTCCAATATATATCAATGAGAAATAAAACAAATGAAAGAAAATATAAAATTGATTCCCTTCTTATCAAATAATACTTCTACATCACATAAGTTTGGACTTCTTGTGAAGTAGGTTTAACCACCTTATTTTCATCCATGTGTACTCAACATCTCTCGTTACCTGTAACTGTGTCTAAACATGAATTTTCATTGAGGATCTCATCCTTAGACTAGATACCCTTTTCCTCAAGATTCCAACACATCCTGGAAATAAAATTCAAACTCACCAAATATCCATGGTGCATATTTTACTCATGCACACAATCCAAACATAATACTAGTTGATTCAAACAAAATAAATAAAACATGAACCATCTAGAGCTACTTGAATTTGACCCAAGTCTCATTGGACTCACTGAGCCAACTCTGTCCTCTTTTTGATCCAAACATTGAAGTGATCTACTCTGTTTCTGCATGTACACTATGTGCAAGAAACCTGATCCTCCAAAATAGACACTAAATATTTCATGCCCTCTTCTGCTGTGAAAACCAATACAAACTTACTATCACAAAAAGCAACCTCGGTCATCTGACTGGTACCAGTTCCCTTTGTGACCAACATCAGTTCACTAACTGATGTTAGTGATACTAGAATGAACACAATGCCACAAAATTGGCATAGTACACCAAACCAGGTGCCTACTCTGACCAAAGATGATAGTTATGCTAAGCTAGTCATTTCAAGAAGCACCCAAATCTTGCACAAAAACTTTACAACAATAATACATGCAATAAAACTACACCAAGATGAAATATATAACCTTACCAACACTAAGACACTCACCAGCATCTTCAACCGAAGTACTTGCCTCTTTGCTGGAATCCCCATCTTCATTCTGTATTATTATATTATGCCTCTCTAATGAATCTCGTGTATCTATCTGCACCAAGGATGCATAACTGTTCCTCTATCTCTTACTCAAAGTTGTAATCCTAAACATGCATGTGCAACCAAAACATACAAGCACTGTAATACCAAAATAACAAAATTGTACCTCTAAAATCCAGATTTGTAATCTGACCAACATGATTGTGCCTCCAAAAACCAGGGACACCTCATCAATCAAGATACATTCACTGCATCTTCTCAAATTACTTAGATCTGTGATTTTTTGTTTAACAGGTCACCGACACCGGTGTGCAACTAACCGATTACGGTGCTGACATTAAAATAATGCTGACATCAATATAGCATACCAAAGTCAATCACTGTCATTTTCCAGCAACCTTACATTTCCATATCCCACTTGATATTAAATCTCTCCTTGCTATTTACACATCAGGAAAAACAAAACCCTGCTTTCATACAACTGTCAGTAATACCACTAAGAAAATCCTGAAGCAAACCCTTGCTCTAAAAACTGAAGCCATCGCTATGATACTAGTAATTGGGAACTTTACTGCGGAATAGTTCTATGATTCAATAACAAATCAAATCATGTCAATACGGAAGTAAACAATCCCCCAAAATATACAGCAGTGTGTACGCACAAATTAGTTAGCTATGTAAGTAGAATTGAAACTAACACCTAGTAGCTTCAATACAATGCTAAACTAAACCTATGCATCATCATGATAAGAGCTTAAGCAAAGCTAACCTATCAACATTTCTACATTAAACATTTGAAATGAACATTTCAAGCTAATATGCTAAAAAAATTAGAATCTTATATCTCTTATTGAATGCTAAATGAGATGCGATTGAACCTATGTAGATATCTAGCAATCAAAGAGTTGATTATGTGCTTGAAATCCCAAGGTTTCTAAGAATGGAGTCTTATCAAATTATGGCTACAAGAACACTTGACATATCTCCATAGGAATTCAAAAACATGGGTGGATGAATGCAAGAAATGGAGAAGGTAGCTCTTCTAATGGAAGAATGCTTCAAAGATGATAAAATGGCTATAGTGTATGTTCTATGCTCATTTAGGAGTGTAGGTGTAAATATAAAGGTAGGAGGAGTGCTCCTTATATAGCCCAATGGATAGAAGAATCTCTACATCCCTCTTCATGTGGGATAAATGGAAAGGTTGGGTTAGTTGTGGATAAGGGAGGTTTAGAAAGGGTTGAGTCAACCTTAGGAGAGTTTATTTTGTCCTTTAGTGACTCATGGGGTTTGAGGGGATTTATTAATTAACCAAAGTGATTAATTAATAGGTGTGCAAGCTTATATAAGCTTTTTAGAGGAATAGTTAGTTTGATTTATGTTATGAGAGGATTTTAATCAAATAAATGATGATTTATTGATTAAATAAAATAGAGAATTAATTAATTAAGAATAATTAATTAATCTAGATAGAAAGGGGTATTAATTAATTAGAAATAATTAATTAATGTAGATAGAAAGGGGAGCTTAATTAATTAGAAATAATTAATTAATCCAGATAGAAAAAGTTGATTAACGAAAGGTCATTAATTGGCATTGTTGTTGGATAGAAGATTCTATTAACTAATGTAATGTAATTAATTAATGATGATAATAGAGAAAATGTGTGATATTGATGATATGTCATCAATTTGCAGGAAAGGGTATAATTAGTGTAATTTAAGTATTTAAATTACTCGAGCTAAATTATAGGTGTCTACATTTGCCCCTCTTTGAGGTGGCTTAAGTGACACCACTTCAAAGATAGTAGACAGATAAAATTTTGAAGGCATAGAAGAAAATTTAGTAGAAGTGAGAGATGTCCTCTCGAGTGTCAATGGGGTGATGAAAGAAGGTGATCAATGATTGAAAAATGTGAGAGAAATGGATAGAAGAATGAGTAGGAGAAGGATGCCCCAGGTGAATCAGAAGAATAGTGTTGATAAGAGGGTGATGTAGAAGAAATATGGAGAAGCAGAGAGAATAACTAGCTTTCATCCCTTACATTGATAACAACTTTAGAGTCATCATATTTCCAAAGATCTGCTTCATCGGTCCTTAATAAAAATATAAGCATATGAAAAAAAGTAGGATGACATGAAAAATCCATACTATGAATAGTTGTCCATTGCTGAAAACACCCACTCAATGCAACATACAAAAATCAATGCAATATGAGAAGGAAACAAGCTCATTTAACAGGGAAAATAAGTACAAACACACATATTCCAACCAACAACAGTCAAGACGATTGTACAAATGTTTTGTTATCAAGATGAAGATCCTAAAATGTTTGTGAGTGACAAAAAGGGTGAAAAATGATGCCCCTAGCAAGGATACATACAATGGGAGAAGATAAAGGATGCCCGGGTCCAATGATAAAGCATTCATGTGCAACGAAACAATATAAGGCAACTAGATGTGCCCCAGAGTAGCGGCAAAGCAAGAAGGCTAGATTTGCAAATGGTTGTCAGTCAGATGATCTATGATTCATTTAATTTGTGACCAAATGTCAAAATTTCAACAAGATATGGAATGAATACCATTGCGTAAGACACAAGTTTCAGTCGCTATGAGTTGGTCTACCTATTTTTTCAAATTTTACAATTTTTAGGATTTTTGAAAAAGTTTTTAAAAAAATTGGATTTTGAATTGATTTTTTTAAATTTTTAAAAGTTTTTTTAGAATTTTGACAGTTTGGATAGACAATAACTTATAAAAATCAATAAGTAATCTCCCAAGAGAAAAAGAAATGCCCCAGGGAGAAGAAAGAAGCAACATGCAGTAAATAATTCCCCAACACAACGGAAAGATTAACCAAATAATTATTTAATAAAAAATAATTATTCGATGGAGTATGTAGAAGAAGTGACATCTCCTAGGAGAAATAAAATTTTCCTAGTGATAAGAAATGAGTATTATGTGGCAAATAATGCCCCAACCACGGGTGACAAATAAAATAAAAAAATTATTCACAGTAATTAGAATAAAAATTAGAGTGTGATGTTATATGGCTTAATTTCACACTTTTGTATATATCATGATGATAGTTGATATGTTTTTACCACATGTGTTTGATTTTGATACGATAGATCCATAGATGATATCAATTGTATTGTACATGTGATGCTCTAGATTAGTGGACGGGATGACATGATGATATTGGTGTGTGGGAGATATATTTTGATATTTGTGATCCCTCTTGCCCCCATTTGATGATATGATACGTGATGATTAGCATAGCATACATGTATGATGTACACATAAAATTTTATTTATATATGATGTATAGATGATGTCAGATGTGATGATTTTTATGGAGATATGATGATGTGATAACAAAAGTATGTACATGTGACAAACAAACACAAGAAAATGTTAACAAACTTAAAAAAATACACAGTGCCAACCAACACAAATTAACACAACTATGTACAATTATTTACAAGTATACAAAAGCACACTGCATATGTACAAGTAAGAATGAATCTAATCTAAGGAAGAAAAGATGAATCTTATCAATGTATGTTTAAGAAACAATCTATACAAATGTATAAACAAGCAACAACTATATAAGTAAATATTATACACAAACAAAGTAAGAAACAAGATAAAGTAAGTAAACTAAAGTTATGTTTTTGCAAGATTGTTTTGCGAAACAATTTTCTATTGTTATTGTGTTTTGTGTTTTTCTATTATTTTGGATTTTGATCATATTTGAATGTTTTTGTGATTTTCGAACATATTTGAATATTTTTGCGATTTCCAAACATATTCGAGTGTTTTTGCAATTTTCAAACATATTTGAATGTTTTTGTGATTTTTGAATATATTTGAATGTTTTTGTGATTTTTGAACATATTTGAATCTTTTTGATATTTTCTGAACATATTCTCCAAAGCTATGCACAGGTAACTGAGAAACATGGATTACCCTAGTGTTATATGGGGAATATACCATGGGCAGGTGCACTACATGTTTATAAATCGGAAGGTGAAGCCGCATGGAAGTGACCCCAATGATGAGATGGTGAATATAAAAAGACCATCTCTTCACTAATTTATAAGAGGAGAAAAAATACGGATCAAGGATTGACAAGATAGGTTCATAGGGAATCTTCAGATACAGGTGTGGAACTAGCCCTAGGCTAAGTAAAAGAACCCTCTAGATACAAGATGATTGTGAACAACGAATCCTCCCAAGGTTCCGAAAACTGGTTTTCACCGAGGGACCTATCCAAAGTGCCACAATTATGTGGTTTTCACATATGGATGACTTGCTTTCTCTTTTTCTTTTTCTCTTTTTTTTTTTTTTTTTTTGTATTTTGATCATTTTTACTCTTTTTTTGGTTTTCTTTTTCTGATGTTGGTCACCATGTTTAAGCATAGAAATTTTTAAGGTGCATGGAATTCATAGGTTTTTGAGAACTCATCATCATTGGGATGGGAAATTTTATATGCTTCCTCTACCATATTTGGCCACAATGATGTAAGGTCCTAACCAATGCAGTTCCAACTGTACCTTTTTTCTCTCTTTCCACCCTTGTGTTGAACTGATTTTCCTTCACGAAAAAATATCCGACCTCAAACTAACGAGGTATGATCCTTTTGTTATAATTTCTAGAGACTTTGTTCTAATACACTTTGAGATGGTTAAGGGCATGGATGCACTTTTCATCCAAGAGTTATAATTCTACCAGCCTAGCCACTCTGTAATCCTCATCCTTGTGTAGGTAATCCCTAAGAGATATTCTCAGGGAAGGAAGCTCGATTTCCAATGGGATGATGGATTAAGTTCCAAATACTAAGGAATAGGGTGTCGCACTAGTAGGAGTGCGAATGGAGATCCGATAAATCCAAAGGGTTAGGTGAATTTGCAAATTCCAATTGCAACTTTTCTTACTCACCATCTTTTCCATAATTCAAACCAATGTTTTGTTAGTGGCTTCAACCTACCCATTACCTTGTGTATAATATGGCGTAGACCACTTCAATTTTATTTGAAATCAATGAAAAATTTCCTTCACCGTCTTTTTCTTGAATTATTTTCCATTATCAGTAATTATGGCTGTAGGAATGTCATACCAGCAGATAAGGCGATTCATGATAAACTTTGAAATCTGAGCTCCTGTAACATAAGTCAAAGGAACAACTTCCACCCACTTAGTGAAATATTTTTTAGTTGTGATGATGTGAGTATGACCATTAGATGAGGTAGGGGTGAGATTTCCTATTAAATCCATTCCCCATTTGGAGAATGGCCATGGGGTGATTAGTTACAACGACTGTGATGGCACATGGATGAAATTTCCATACTTTTGATATAGTATGCATTTCCTTACATAGTTGCAGTAGTTTATTTCCATAGTAGGCTAATAGTAGCCTACTATCAACAATTTCTTAGATAGAACCATTCTGTTTATATGGGTGTCACATACCCCTTCATGTACCTCTCTGATCACTTGGAATGAATCTGTTACATCTATACAATGCAACAGATTCCCATCATAGCCACCACGATAGAGTGTATCTCCTAAGAGGGTGTAATGAGTTATCCGGTGGATAAGGCTTTGCTTTTTGGAACGGAAGATGTCCAGAGGGAAGGTGTTGTGTTTAAGATAGGCATAGATGTGTGCATACCATGGGGAATAGGGAACAACAACTTCACAAACCAAACATGATTCTGGCATGTCATACGTAGGATGGCGTAGATTCTCAACAAAAAATAGCATATCATTGCTCTCTGGTGGAATTCGCAGCATAGAACCTATGGTTTCCATAGCGTATGTGGATCTGTTTTGTGCTCTTGGAATCTGTTTGAATGTAATACGCACAAAATACTCTTTCAAAGTTTCCACCAGTTTCTTGTAGGGGATGAGTTTCTCATCCTTGAATTTATATTCATCGTTAACTTGTTTGATAATCAAATATGAATCACCAATGATCTTAACATGATGGATATCCCATTTGATTGCTAGCTTCATCCCAACAATGAATGCCTTATATTCTGCAATATCATTTGTACAAGGAAAACCAAGGTGAAAATCTTGAGGTATAGGGTCCCCTGAAGGAGTAATTAATAACACACCTACCCCCGAACCATGAAAAGTAAAATATCCATCAAAGTTTACTTGCCACATGACATATTCCTCAATATACATTAATGAAGCGTTTGGCAGATCCAAACTCACAAGATCTGTTCCTGGTAATGGTGCTTTTGTTAATTAATCAGCGAGTATTTATCCTTTTACCGACTTTTGATGTACATACTCAATGTTAACTTCACTTAGTAGAATGATCCACTTAGCCATTCTACCTGTAAGGGCGGGTTTTTACAACATGTACTTAAGTGGAACAACTTTTGATATAAGCTTGGTTTTAGTATTTAACATGTAATGGCGAAGTTTTTACAACCTAAAAACTATAGCCAAACAAGATTTTTCAATTTGAGGGTAGTTAATCTCATAAGAAATGAGAGTACGACTGAGATAGTACACAACTTTCTCTTTATGGCTGAGGTCATATTGGGTTGGCTTATTGAGAGTTGGAGGTGTGAGGACAGGTGGATTGGCTAAGTATTACTTAAGTAAGGAAAATGCCTGGTGTTTCTCTGGTCCCCAAATAAAGTAAACATCCTTTTTAAGTAGATGGGTGAATGAATGACATTTTTCAGCAAGTTCGGAAATGAAGTGGTGGATGGCTTGTATTTTTCCTTGCAAGTTGTGCAGTTGTTTAATGTTTTAGGGAGGAGGCATTTCAGTAATGATGGTAACTTTAGCTGGGTCTACCTCAATCCCTCTTCATGATATAATGAATCTGAGAAACTTTCCTGCTAGTACACCAGACACACAATTCTTTGGATTCAATCTGACTTTGTAATCCCGCAGGCGTTCGAAGATATGCCGTAAAATCTCAGGGTCATCTGCTCTTGTCTTGGATTTCCTAAGGATATCATCCACATAGTCTTCTATGATGTCATGAATCATATAATGGAAAATCACATCATTCTCCCTTTTGAATAAGTTGGCTCCTGAGAAAGTAAGGTCTTTCGATCTCAACCACATTAAATTCTACAAAGTGACCCTGCTCTGATTGATCGGAGGGACAAGGTTGGGAAAACAAAGTTTCACGGGAGAGGTTGGTATGACTAGGAAGATCAGTGTTTTTAGGATGAGATCTAGAACACTTAGGAGTATGAAGAGGAGATGTGGGTAAAAAGGAATATCCCATATATAATTTTAGGGTTTTCAATTATACCAAAAGTATTCTCAGAGGTGACATTTTTATAACGTATAAATGGAAAACAAGGATTTGAAAATCTACACTTTAGATAGATTCAAACCTATGGAATGCTTACACAGGGCCGATGACGTAATGATAAAGAATCGTAGAAGAAAATAAAAAATGGCCCTGCAAGAAAGCTCGAACATGGGTCGATGGTGTCTCCAAAGTGTAAAAGTAGAAAAAAGTAGGATCATCCGTGCAATAGGATTTACACAAGGGATGAAGGTATCTAGGCACTAATGTGATAGAAACAGATAGAATTGACCCTGGTCAATGGTGTATGTGCAAAAATATTTTTAGGCTTTTAAGGATTTTTTTATTCTTAGATGAATTCAAATTTAAATATGGATGCTTTTTACAATTTTTCCTTAACTAGAAGGTTTGTAAGATTCATTTTGGGTTCACGAGATAATGTGTCCTAGCCAAAGATGTGTCTCAATAACATGCACTCTTAAATCATCTATTCTACAAGGGTATCAAGGAAATTAGTAGGAAACATACATGTACTGGCATATTAGGGAATAGACTTATAGGGTTTATTGTGAGTGCCACGCTCAGTGCGAGTTCTAAACTAGTAAAAAGAAAACTAACCAAACTGAACAAATAACATACACATTAAAAAGGTGGTAGTAAATATATATTTTTTAAATTTATTTAGTTCTTCAGAGATTATGATTACCCGTAGCAAAATACATGCGGCTAAGTCGTAACCAATGGTGAAGCGACACCAAACCACAATTGCGAACAACAAAGTGAATTATATCAATTTGCACGTTGTTATTACAACAACAAAATTTTAAACTTAAGGGACGGATATTCAGCATAACGATGCTTCCACAAGTTAACAATTTATGATAATTTTAATAAGTGTCGACAATAAACCTATCGTGATGGCGGTATGGTCAAAAATCCACTTACAATACAACTTATTTCACGATAAAGATGGGCAAGTTCAAGAGTTTTAAGTTTGGAAAGTTATAATTATTTCAAAAATGATCAAGGGTTTTGCAGGAAGTCAAACAACCATTAGGGTCATGGGTACCATTTTGCCTCCAAAATTGGCCCATGCCCTTGAATAAAAATATGAAAATTAAGAAAATATTTAATTTATTTAAATAACCAAACGCAAATAGGAACTTACAAAAATTTTTACCTTCATGTGAATTATAGATGTGTAAGCGATTCTTGTGTCTTGATTGTAGAGGTATGCAAAGATGTTGAGTGAGCCTAAATGATATCTTAAGTTACTGAAGAAACAATACTAACCATGAAAACATAATTATAAATAGTAAACACCAAAATCTAGTGTAAAGGGGAGTATGCACACTGGGAGGGTGTCCCTAGGAAATGGTGGATTAGATCTCCATTGGTTGGATATGGATCTAGCCTATGAGAGATAAAGGGTAGGGATCATATTTGTATAGCCCTACGAAGCATATAGTAGGGACATTTCTTTCTGCATCGACATTTAGATTTCTCAATTGGTCTAGTAGTCTTATGTAGGAAGGTGAAATAGGAAAAACAATAGCTCAAACAAGCAGGGTGTGAAGATCAAATGGGGAAGTCATTTATTCATCAATGACAGATTGGACATAAATATGTAATTTTTGTATAAAAAAATATGTGTATTGGTATACTGAAAATTATTTAGGTGCACTGTCATCGATTGTTACAATATCTTTCAGAAATATTCTCTAAGAGATATTGAATTGTAGATAGATTTTATCACATATTTGTATAGTATTTCTGGATGCATACATATATATGTAAGTAGTTCAAATCTGGTTGAAAACACTGAAATACGGGAAGTCAAACTATTATATGTCATGTTATTTTTATAGTACGATTCAAAATTAACGAGTTTTTTAAATGTGTGGGTAGATGACCATTAGGATTACATGGTATCAATGTGGATGGAGGGATGTGGCCCATGCCACATCTAGGGATGTGGCATGCACCACAACCCTCAATGTATAGTGTACAGGATGTATGAGTAACGGGTAGGATCTAACCATCCTAGTGAGCCCCCCTCATTTGGCTAATACAATCACATATCAGAGGGATATACGCATTATGTCATAAGTCATATTCATTCAATTAATAGTAGCATGGGTAACACACACAAGTATTAGTAAACTATTACCTTATGGTGGTAGTAAGCCACATTTGCAAAAAGTTATCTAGATTGTTTTATCCAAACACATTTATGTCTATTACTCTTGTGGTGGGACTACCCATATTCAGCCTCCATATTGACCTAGGCATATAATAGGTGAGGGTCAAGAGCCCATCATTATAAATCATGTGTGTGTGTGTTAAACACAATCAATGTTATCAAATAAGCAGACAAAAATCAATTAGAAAGAAGATGATTTCTTTGAATTATAAATACAAAAGATAAATATACACAAAGAGAGGGATTATTTCCAAGATTATAATCAAGAATATCATGTTGGTTTTTAAACCAAAATTCAAAATAAGAGGAAATATGTAAGCATGGATTTTTAATTTGACATTTAAACAACAACCCTTTTTTCCCAAGCATATAGAGGTAGTAAAAAACAGAACCGAATTCATATAATTTCCTTTCCTTTTGCACAGTATAAACACTACCAAAATGAAACTACTATTCCCATATTTCAAGAAGTGAGAGGAGGATAATTCCATTCTATGTAATTAATCATTTATTCATTTACTAAGTTAAATTCTTCATTTCAAAAGAAGAATACACAAATCAAAAAATTATAATGAGGTATTTTACAACCTACAACTTTAAGTAACCTTTAAAAATTTCAACAACATTTCCAACCATGGTTTCAACTATTCAAAATTGTATGTCATAAAAACTATAACAAAAAAAATCATTTTCATAATGAAAGAATATGATAAAACGAAAACACTACAAACCCTCCTCACAAGAGGACACAACTTGACAAATGTTTGGCTCAAAAGAACAATGATGTTACAACTCCAAAACTAAAACTCTACATCATCTATGCCACTCCATTTATCTTCAAAACAACAATGAAATCGATTGCAATTCACAAGAGAAATGCCTGGTTGGCCACTCAACCAATTGACATCATTACATGACACCGAGGAGTCCAAGGTGGCATGATAGCCTCCCCCTAAGCCCATGGGAAAGAGGAAACACACCCTAACTAGCACAATGTAACAAATTCAAATGCTAACATATCTCAAAAAAGGTTTATATACATCAAAGCATGTAAAATTATCAATGAAATTTAGCC
This sequence comes from Taxus chinensis, assembly GCA_019776745.2. NCBI lineage: Eukaryota > Viridiplantae > Streptophyta > Pinopsida > Cupressales > Taxaceae > Taxus > Taxus chinensis. The sequence goes on from CM034151.1 coordinate 216,822,758, forward strand.
AAGAAGTTCTATACTTCTACTTGGGAAGAGGGGATGAGAATCCAATTTTTGCAACCACGACACTATGTTAAAACAACAATATAACATCTTATCTTTCCATGGACTTACCATCTCCTTATCTCTCCATGAACTCCCCTTATCTCTCCAAATTCTCGTCGAAGAAGGATTTTCAAACTTAGAGTTTCCTTCTTTGAGGGTATGGATGAACTTCCAACCAAAATGGAAATAAATCCCTACTTAAAAACCAAATGTAGGAGAAGTTCCCAAAAATAAAGAGGAGGAAATTCCTCCCTCTTCCCATTCAATCTCTAAAAGCCCACGCCCCTCAAGGGTGGGTGAAGTAAACCAAATAAACCAACACATATTCAAACACCACATTTCATACCCAAAATATAACATTCAAAATGTAATATTCAAGTAGAAATAAGGAGTTTGCAAGATCCTACCTTGCACTCAAACAATCTAAATCCAAGAATGTCTCCCAAAGATTCCAAGTCTCCTTCAAGATCCAAAGCTTCCTATTAAAAAATTTCTAAGAAAAGAACTGCATCACTAAGGACATGATGGGTTAAGAAAACTTGCCACAAAATTGCACCGAAAATAAATGAAGGGAAAATTCAAAATCAGCCCAAAGCAATCATGAGAGGATTTCCCAAAATCCCATACATTCCAAAAATCAAAGTTCCCATAATACGAAGTTCGTGGTGAGTGGAAAACTGAGCCAATGGGCCTAATTTACGTTACAAATATCCCATCCACCTATAGGGATGGGGGTTAGGTCCTCTTTTCCATGTAAATGATTTCCCTTTCTTGTCATTCACCCTTCCTAAATGGCACATTTTCCCCAATCCGAGGTTTGGAAAAATGTGCATTTAGGAGGGGCAATTAGGCTCACCTAATATATGATTAGGTGGCTTAATTCCACCTAACCCAATACGTCATCCCAAAACTAAAATTAGATGTTAGAACCACATGAAAATGGGGTAACATTTAACATTTTCTAGCAATAAACCAAGGGAATATAAAATATTAATGATGAGGCCATACATTGGCCATAAATTACCATTATTTTGTCCTTCCAAGTTACCTTTGAAAGTAGATTTAAATGTAATCTTGGAAATTATAGTTTTTTTAAGATAGAATATAGGATATATATCTTGTTAATTATTTAGAAATATTTTTTTGACTAATCCTATTGTTTATTCAGAAAAAAGATGCAAAGTCTTGTGTATGCAGGCCATAAAGGAAAAGTAATGCTAGTTTTGGGGAAAATGGAACTAATCATGAACACTACATATAAACTCAAATATGATTTCATATCAAGATTCCTCTCAAAAAATTATGCAATTTCAAAAAAATAATCATCTCAATCCAAGATCGCATGCAAAATTTATAGTTGTTCTAGTTAGCTCTGTAACCTACAACGTTAGCTCCAGAACCATTGGAGTTAGCTACAGAACCATTGGAGTTAGCTCTGGAACTTGTAACGTTAGCTCCAAAACCATTAGATTTAGCTCTGAAACCTACATAAAAAAAGTAATGTTAGCTCCGGAACCTGCATCAATAGAGTAAAGTTAGCTCCAAAACCTGCATCAATGGAATAAATGTTTTTGAGGAATTGTGAATAATCAGAGAATCCAATGGGAAATATGAGTAGGTTTTTGTTCATAGATAGGTTTTTAACAAAAACCTCATTAATATTTTCTACACGTTTTACCAATGAAGAGAAATCTAACTTTAGTGAGTTGCAGTCAAAGGAAAAAGTGTATCAGATGAGCACTAAAAGTTTCATAAACAGAAATAGAAAAGTCAAATGGAAAATTTGAGGGAGGTTTTTGTTCATAGAATTTAAAAAAAAAACCTCATTCATAGTTTCTAAAGGTTTTACCAATGAATAGAAATATAATTTTTAGTGAGCTGTAGTCTAAGGAAAAAGTGTGACAGACAAGTATCAAAAGTTCTGTTAGGAAATAAGAGATAAAATATGTGGAATAATCCCTTACAGAATCGCAACAGTAGAAACTAATATGCAAAAAAAATTACAGATCTCAAATAAAAGTGCAGAATAAATAACACAACACAAAGAGACAAGATTTAACGTGGTTCACCCAATTTGGGCTACGTCCACCAAGAATCACTTGCTCAGATTTTATTACAAGCCTCCACTCTCTCAATACAATACCCAGATCCTTTTGGAGATATGCTCAACAAACTCTACAGAATTCACACCCGAATTAAAAACACATCTACAATACATTTGCTTGTCTATCTATCATATGCATAAGACCATATAAATAGACAATTTCTTAAGCAGTCTGTTACAAAACCGTGGGTATCAAAACAATGGGTACCGAAAAACCATGGGCCCAAAAACAGCCCATAACAGTTACCCATTACCCATGGGTTAATAAACCACCCATGAAAATTTACTTCTGGGGTTTTTCCCCCAAACCCCCTTAACCTGCTCACCGGTGAGCAGGACCGCCGTAAAAATACCCGAGTGTAACACATAGAAGGTGTACCACACTCTAACATGAAAATAGGCTCTACAAATATAACAATCTCCCACTTGGAGACTGATTTCCACTTAGCAAGCTTCTCAACCCTTCACTATCATCCGCGAAGGCCAACCAAAGCTGAAAATAGCTTTAGTTTATCCCTTATGACCACCTTGGTCATCATGTCTGCAGGATTCTGATTGGTATGAATCTTCTCCAACTTCAACTTATCTTCCTCCAAAGTTATCCTGATGAAGCGATATCTCAACTGTATATGCTTCGTCCTGGAGTGGAAAGCAAAGTTCTTAGCTAGGTGTATAGCACTATGACTATCACTATGCAACTTACATTCCTCCTACTTATGCCCCAACTCCTCAAGCAATTTTTGTAACCAAATCATCTCTTTGCTTTCCTATGTGGAAGCAACATACTCAGCCTCCGTGGTTGACAAAGCCACCAGCTTTTGTGAAATCCAGCTTACTATTGTCCCACCTACAGTGTAAATATAACCTGTCGTGCTCCTCCTATTGTCTACATCTCAAGCCATGTCTTAATCTACATAACCATGTAAAGTGGTGTTTGATCCACTGTAGCACAAAACTGTCCCCATGGTCCCTCTCAAATACCAAAGGATCCACTTTACTGCTTGCCAATGCTCTTTACCTGGATCACTCAAAAATATACTCACAGCTCCTACTGCATGGGTAATATTAGGCCTAATGCATACCATATCATACATCAAATTGCCAACCACTGATGAGTAAGGTACCTTAGACATATGGTTTATTTCCTACTCTGTCTTGGGACACTGCTCCTTTGATAACTTAAAATGGCCTACCAAAGGAGTCCCAACCGGTTTAGCATCCTGCATGTTAAACCTATCCAATACCTTCTTAATGTACTCTTCCTGAGATAAAGTCAGCTTCCGTTCCTTCCTATCTCGAGTTATCCTCATACCAAGGATTTGTTTGACAACCCTCAAATCCTTCATATCAAAGGATTCACTTAGCTATTTCTTGAGTACTTTTATTTCTTGCATGTTTTTACCTACAACCAGCATGTCGTCAACATACAAACATAGGATAATATAACTTCCATCCTCAAATTTCTTTGTATACACGCAATGGTCAGAATGACATCTGATATAACCTTGCTCCATCATGAAGCTATCAAAATTATTATACCATTGACATGGAGCTTGTTTCAAGCCATATAATCTCTTTTTCAGTTTGTACACCATCTCCTCTTTACCTTTGACTTCATATCCTTCTGGCTGCTGCATATATAGCTCCTCCTCCAAATCACCATGGAGAAATGCAGTCTTTACATCTAACTGTTCTAAGTGCAAGTATTTTGCTACCACTATTCCAAGAACAGTTCTAATAGAAGTCATTTTTACTACAGGAGAAAAGATCTCATCAAAATCTATATATTATTTTTGTGCAAACCCCTTGACCACCAACCAGGCCTTGTATCTTTTCTTTCCTCCTTTGTCTTTAACTCTGTACACCCACTTGTTTTGCAATGCTCTTTTTCCTTCCAGTAGCTTCACCAAATCCCAAGTCTGGTTCTCCATGAGAGACTTATGATCCTCATCCATGGCTTGCTCCCACTTCTTATTGGCATCTACCTGCATTGCTTCATCAAAGCTCTCTAGCTCTCCACTATCAGTGAGTAATAAATAATAAAGAGAAGGAGAAAAATGTTCAAGTTATTTTATTACCCTAGAAGTCCTCCTCACTGTAGGAGTTTGGGGTTCCTGTTGAGTCGGTTCCTGAACTGATTTATGGGTCATTGTCCCATCCAGAAGATCCTCTACCACTGCATATTCTTTCTTGGATTCTTTCCTGTTTTCCTGTAGCTGTTGCTTATACATGACTTTCTCATTAAATACCACATCCCTAGACTGAATGATTTTCTTTTCCTTAATACTCCAACATTTAAATCCAAAGTCATCACCACCATAACCAATGAAAGTACATTCTTCTAATTTAGCCTCTAGCTTGGTCCTATCATCCTTGTCTATATGAACAAACACCTCACATCCAAAGACTCTAAGAAATGAATAATCAAATTTCTTACCATACCAAGCCTCCTCAGGGATGCCTCCATCCAAGGCACTTGAGGGTCCTCTATTTATCAAGTACACAGTTGTGCTCACTGCATCTACCTAAAAAGAAAGAGGCAGTCCTGCATGTAACCTCATGCTCCTAGCACGTTCCATTATTGTTCTGTTCATCCTTTATGATAACCTATTCTACTGTGGAGTTCTTGGAACCATCTTTTGCCTTTGGATTCCATTCTTAGAACAATAATCATTAAATTCATTGCTCCAATACTCCCCTCCATTATCTAACCTGAGACATTTTAGCTTAAGACCTGTTTCATTCTCTACCAAAGCTTTCTATTTAACAAAAGTGTCAAATACATCAGATTTGTTTCTAATACAATAAACCCAAACTTTCCTTGTTGCATCATCAATAAACGTAACATAATAACTTGAACCCCCAAGAGATGATACCTGAGCTGGCCCCCACACATCAAAATGCACCAGCTCTAACTTACTCTCTTTCTTTGTAGGTCTAACCTTGAGAAACCTTACTCGCTTCCGTTTCCCATATATGCAGTCCTCACAGAACTCCAAACCTATTTATGTATATCTAGGAAAATTCTCTTTATGATGTCCATGCCCTTATGGCTCATATGACCGAGCCTATAGTGCCATAATGTTGTATCTACATATGAAGCCGCAAGATTACAATCATTAGTACTATCAGTGGAAAAATACAAGGTTCTAACCTTCTTACCTTTTGCCACCACAAGAGCACACTTGGTAACCTTCCAAGTGTCAGCTGTAAATATCACAGTACAACCATCACTTCCCAATTTCCCTACCGATATCAAATTTATCCTTAATGTAGGCACATGTATGACATCCTTCAATAGCAATGTATTCCCATTCTGCATCTTAACCTGAACAGAACATTTTCCAACTATACTACAAGGCTCATCATCACTAAGAAAAACATGCCCAAAATCCCCTTGAACATAATCAACTAAATAATGCCTATGTGGAGTAGCATGAAAAGAAGCCCCTGAATCTAAAACCCAAGATTCAGTAATATTATGTAAAGAAAGAATCAAAGCATCCTAGCATACATTACCCGATGCCACATTTGACTCCTTGTTTTCTTCTTGTTGTTTCTTCTTGTCCCAAAGCTCCCAACAATCCTTCTTTGCATGCCCAGATTTTCCACAGTGCCAGCATACTATCTTGCTTTTGGATTTTGACCTTTCCCGATCCTTTGATTTTTCACAGTTTCCTCTATTCTTCTATCTCCCTCTAGTTTCCACTATCAAAGCATTCCCTAAAGTAGAAGATTCACCAGAGCTTTTTCTTCGCATTTTCTCACTTAGAATCACCCCTACAACATCCTCAAACTTCAACTTTGAGTTATCAGGAACCGAGTTGCTTACCACCATTACCAGGCTATTCCAACTCTCAGGTAAAGAGCACAGAACTAATAAAGCCCTAACTTCTTCATCAAATTCTATTGTAACCAAAGCTAGCATATCTACAACCTTATTAAAATCATTTAGATGATCTTCCACTGAACCATTCTTAGACATCTTCATATTAAACAACTTTTTCATTAAAAATATATTATTAGAGGCAGAGGGTTTTTCATACAACTTCCCTAATGCATCCATCAGTTCTTTCGTAGCCTTTTCCTTTGAAACATTAAATAATACCGAAGATGCAAGACACATCCGGATCGTTCCAAGTGCCTTATGATCCAAAAAATCCCATTCCGCATCTATCATACTCGAGGGTTTGTTCACCTTATCAGATGACGGAGTATAAAGATCCTTCTGATAAAGGTAGTCTTCCATCTGCATCTTCCAAAGACTGAAATTATGCCTGTTGAATTTATCAACCCTAGATCTTCCATCATCTACCATAGATCCCACTCAAGATAAAACTTTCCCTGTGATTCAACACTTTAGCAAACCAAACCAGGATCTGATACCAATTGTTAGGAAATAAGAGATAAAATATGCAGAATAATCCCTTACAAAATCGCAACAGTAGAAACTAATATGTAAAAAATATTACAGATCTCAAATAAAAGTGTAGAATTAATAACATAACACAGAGAGACAAGATTTAACATGGTTCACCCAATTTGGGCTATGTCCACCAAGAATCACTTGCTCAGATTTTATTATAAGCCTCCACTCTCTCAATACAATACCCAAATCCGTTTGGAGCTATGCTAAAAAAATTCTATAGAATTCACACCTGAATTCAAAACACATCTACAATACATTTGCTTGTCTATCTATCATATGCATAAGACCATATAAATAGACAATTGCTTAAGCAGTTTGATACAAAACCATGGGTATCAAAACAATGGGTACCGAAAAACCATGGGCCCAAAAACAGCCCATAATGGTTACCCATTACCCATGGGTTAATAAACCACCCATGAAAATTTTCTTTAGGAGCTTCATCCCCGAACCCCCTTGCCCCACTCACCGGTGAGCGAGACCGCCGTAAAAATACCCGAGTGTAACACATAGAAGGTGTACCACACTCTAACATGAAAATAGGCTCCACAAACATAACAAGTTCCACAATCAAAAACAACAAAGTCAAATGGAAACTCCAGGAAAGGTATTTGGTCAAAATAATATTTTGAGTAAAAACCTCCTTCCAATAATTTAGGAGAATAAAATCATTGTGATTCTTGTTACCAAAAATCAAGGACACGATTTGGGAGAAAATCTTTCTAAAACATCGAGATAAGACTTTGACTCCAATAATATCTCTCTCTCCATATTTTGTGGAGATGGAGATCTTAGTTGTTAGGATTGAAATAAAGATAAGATCAGATTGTATTTCCTAAAATAAGGAGTTGGTTGGATGCATGAATTATAAATGCAACCTTCCACACTGAGATAAGTAATTTTTCTCCCAAGGAATAAAGATCAGTTCTTTCTTTCCAATCTTTTGAGTGAAATCTTTCTACAAGTTTTTAATTAAAAGTATGAATTAATTTTTCTTCCAAGGAATGAGCTGGCCACTCATTATAAGGAATATGGATCAATGTGTTATGTTAATTTATTTATTTTTGTCATTCTCTTTTGTTGTAAACTTCTAATTTCATGTTATGTGATCCTTCTTCAGTATAATTTCTGTTGTGAACCTCCAGGGGTCTTTTTATCTTTTAGTTATTTTTAATGTAGAATTTTCATTTACGCAAGTTTAATTTCTTTCATGCAAGTTTTTTTTATGCAAGTGTGTTTATATTTATGCATGTGTGATTTATTTTATGCAAGTTTGGATTGCATTTAAAGAAGTTACTTTCCAATATCTTCTTCTCTTAATGCATACATCCTTTGGACACCAACCCTAGATTGACATTATTAATGAAGAGGATTGATGACCCTCATCAATTAAAAATTTGCTAACCAACATAATAATTCATCGCCATGATAGAAGGAAAAGTTAGGCAAATAAATCCAAACCAACGCAAACCAACATGACATGTCACAACATGAGAAAGAGATTTCGTAATCGATAAGAATAAGAGATTTGACCATTAGGGGTTTAGTGTTAGTTGATGTGTATTTCCTAAATCCCACGTTATTCTCATGATTAATTTCTTGTCACCTACACACTCAATGGAAACCTCATATCTACCCAATATGATAACAAAATACAACATTATCATCTGCATCAAAATCAACATTCATACAAGTCATGTTAAACTAGTAGTATATCATAACATGAATCATCCACTTAATGAAACAATATAACATCATTCATCAAATATCCAGATACAATATCAAAATAAAATGATGTACATAATAACTCATGATATCATTATCATAACATAATATCTGATAAATGAACAATGGTATCATGTGCCCTATAAACAACCTGTCAATCAGAGTTAACATCCTAATGCTAGCAATACGATATTATGAGAAATTTCATATCAAAACATTATACTAAAGCAATAAAATCTCTTTAAAACAACAATATCATGTGATAATGTCCATGTCATCATGATATTCTAGATACAATGAGTCGCTATTGACCAAAATGAGAATACAGAAAAAGGTGGGCACTACATCCCCCTCCCTTAGGAATTAACTTCCTTTGGGAATTTGATTAAAGAAGTAAGGATATCAGGCCCACAAAGGTGGAGCATCCTCCTAAGTAACTTCAATCTCATCATACCTTTCCCACTGGTCTGTATTCTGGTCCAAGTTATACCCCTGAAAGGCCAATTTCCTTTGCTCCATAATATGCATGGGCTCTAAAGTCCATTTTCCTTTGGCCTCCACCTGCAATCCCGAACAATCCAAACAAACATGGGTTATATTAGGACATACTTCCATAAAACTAAGCCATGAAACATGTCGTGCATATGGGATAGGCATGGTGGTAGAGCTAAGTGATATCAAATGGACCAATAATCTCCAAAATCTTGAAAGGCCCAACAAATCGATGGGATAACTTATATCCCTTTCTATAATGGATTGGAATCTTGTGCCGGTGCACCCTAAGAAATACCTTGTCACCACAAGGAAGTGATGCTCTACTCTCTTTGTGTCAGCATAGGTCTTCTAACATGCACAAGAATACTCTAAATGTTGATTGATGAGAGCAACATGTTGCTCCATATATTGAAGATACATGAGACCAATAAACAATCCTATCATCCAACTTATCCCAATTCAACGGTGTCCTGTAAGGTCTCCCATACAAATCCTTAAAAGGTGTCATGCTGATGAAGTTGTGAAAATTGTTGTTACAGGTAAAATCAACTAGATAAAGGTAATGTTCCCACTTCGTCTGTTGATCAATCAGATACATCTGAAGCATGTCCTCAATTACTTGGTTCACCCTCTTTGTTTGCCCATCTATCTAAGGGTTATACATTGAACTGAAATGAATCTGAGGCCCAAAAGATACCTAAATAGAGGTCCAAAACTCATAAGTATAAATTGATCCACAATCACAAATGACCATCAAGGTATAACATGAAATCTCACTAAAACATCCATAAACACCTATGCAATGGTAACCGCATTATATGATACCTTCGTTGGAGATAAGCGTAAAACCTTGGTCAACTTATCCACCATCACCATGATGGCATCATGATGAAACAATGAATTGGGAATACCAAGAATAAAATCCATGGACACTGTATCCCACTTCCACTACAGAATATCATGAGGGTATATAAGACCAACTTAATGGGAATGCTCAACCTTCACCCTCTGGCACTCAAGTTAGCAGGCTAGAAAATCTACAATATCAGGGTGTAACTCTAGCCAAAAGTAATTTTTTCTCAAGTCCACATGTATCCTCTTCACCACATGATGGGATGAGTAAGGTTCCTAATGTGCCTCATAAAGAAAAATCCTACACAAATAACCTTATCTACGCACATAGATGCATCTCTAAAACTAAATAAGAACATCTAACTTTAATGTGCATCCTGTGTACTTGCCCACTAAGGGCCCCTGAGACTCAAACATTTTCCTAGCACCCCCATAGAATCTATCTTCTGGAAGCTGCTGAAGTATAATGTCTATGAGATAAAATCATAAATTCAAGGAAAAAATATTATATCATCGCCTTCCCAAAGCATCAGCGATGACATTATCCTTCCCCTTGATGTACTAAATTTCCAATTCGTACTCACAAAGTAAAAATCCATTTAACATCGTTGTCAGGAATTGAGGTTGGGCTAAGAAAAGATATGTTGAAGGATTAAATGATTTGTTCTTAATACAAAGGGCCTACCAAAAATAAAATGCCTCCAATGAACTAACACTTGTACCACTTCTACAAGCTCAATATTGTGAGTGGGGTAATTAAGTTCATAGTCCTTGAGCTTGTGGGACTAAAAATAATAATGCGATGCTCCTGCATGAGCACTGCTCCAAGTCCCTCTATAGATGCATTTGTGTAAACCAAAAATTCAGCCAAAGGATCTGGAACTGCAAAGATGGGTACAATATTCAATCACTCCTTGATCATTTGAAATGCCTATTCACAATTCTATGACCAATAAAACTTCTTCTGTTTGCATTGAAGGAAAGTGATAGGATTGGAAATCCTAGAAATCTTGGAAAAAATGACAGTAATAACTAGCTAACCTTTTAAAAATCATAACCTCATTCATTGTGGTGGGGTCTGAAAAATCAATGATAGCACATATTTTTGAGGGATCCAATGATACACCCTTACCTATGATAATGTGCCCCAAATACTGAATCTATGTCTGAAAGAATGAACACTTCTCCAAATTCCCAAATAATTGGTGCTCCCTCAAAACCTGTAATACCTGTCTCAAGCTCTCTTGGTGCTCCTCAATTGAGTGAGAATAAATCATAATGTCATCCAAAAAAATAATGATGAATCTATCTAAGATGGTCCTGAAAATCCCATTCATGAGGCTCATACAAAATGTAGGTACATTCGTCAGATTGAAAGGATCTACTGTGAACTCGTAATTCCCATCTGAGTCCTGAAAAGTTGTCTTATTTATGTCTACCTCTATGATCTGCATACGGTGATAAAATGAATTCAGATATATCTTGGAGAACACTTTGGCTCCCCTCATCTGATAAAAAAAATCATCTATGTGGGGCAAAGAATAACAGTTCTTCATTTCTACCTTGTTCAGTTGTCTGAAGTCAATTCAAAAACGAAGATACATATCTTTCTTCTTTACAAAATCATTGGTGCACCCCAAGGATACACACTAGGTTATACGAGTCCCTTATCTAAAATATCCTCTAACTAAATCTTGAGCTCATGGATATTAGGTGTAATCATCCTATATAGAGCACGAGACACAGGTACAAAACCCAAAACAATATCTATAGAAAATTCCACCTCTCATAGTGGCGGCATACCTGGGAGATCACTAGGGAAAAAATTTGTAAACTCTCTCAAAATAGGGTGCTCATCTAAGGGATAACACTCAGGAATATCCTCATACCTATCACTGATCATGATAGAAAACATATCACATCCCTTGTGCATGCTCCCCTTGAGTTGTAGAGCATAAATCATACTTAATGACACGGGTCTCTGAACTCCATAAATAAGTGCAGGACTACCTATGTCATTCACAAACTCAATGAATTCATGTCTGTAGTATACCTTATCCCGATGAGAATAAATTCAATCCATACCAAGAACGACCTCATAAAATCCCAACAACAAAACATGGAGGTCTGAGGTAGTGGAGAATACACCCAGGTCTAAAATATAACTCTCCACATACGAGTCTATGGTGAGCTTGGCCCCAGTGGCAAACTTTACCTATCATCTATCTACCTACCTAGAATCCACTAATCCACACTTATCTACTATAGAGGGCATTATAAAGAATTTTGAAGCTCCTGAATCAAATAGCACAGTAAAAAGTGTATCCCTAATCATACATGTTGTCTCAATGAACTTGGCATGATTCTCATCCTGACGGTTCTCCATCGCGGTGTAGATGTGATGAGCACGTCCTATGTCACCAACTGTATGATATGAAACATGTTCCTTTTGCCTCTCGAAAAAACATGGTATTTGAGGAATAACTCATCCATAATGATCAAGGGCCCCACAAATGAAACAAACTGATGCATCCATGTACAAATGAGACCCTTATGTGCTTTGATGTACTCACCATGTAGGTCCCACTCTAGTTGAATGTTTTGAATGAGATGGATTAGGCTGTTAGCTACCTAGCCTCTTGTCTCTTCCCAAAATGTGGCCATTACATCCCCTACCTCTCTGACTATCCTGACCCAGCCTAGTCCTTTGTTGCTAAGAGATTTGATATGAGTGTGGAGGATATCTTGAAGCTGACTTAAGAGTTCTAAACCCTCCTCTCGGGGGTGGAGCGTAACCACGTGATCTCTAATCTTGAAATGAGTGAACTCAATCTTGTAATTTTACCTGGTTACTATCTCGAGACTCATTTGTCATGGTCATGTTCTCCTCTGTGAGGTATGCCTTCCCCACAACCTTCTCTAAGGCTAGGGGAGACAAAATCATAACTTATCTTATCATTTATACATTTAGGCCCTTGATGAACCTATTCACTTGTAGCTTCTCATCTTGGAGGTAGTCTACATACTGTGGAAGATCCAAAAATATGCACTCATACTAGGCCATTGTACTAGAACCCTATCAAAGATCGTGAAACTCGTTGATCCTCTTATGAATGAAATGATCCAACATGTATTGATCCTAGAAACACTCAAATAGCTCGTAGGTGACAATATCACAAGTCAAATGGAGCTTCCGCTCCTCATTCCTCCACCAGACACCTTTTGCATCGTGAAGGAGGTGTAGGGTAAGGCGAGCTTTGACATAAATCTCATAATGATGTAATCCAAAGAAACTATATAAGCTTAAGAGCCATGAATCAACCCCAAATCCATCTATCGTGCCTCCATACGTAGGTGGGTGAAGTCAGAGAATATCAAAGATCGCACCACCTGTTGCCTGCCCATGAGGGCGTGTCTCTACCACTCTCTAAATCTGGAATAATGGACTACGATACCTCTCTCATCGTGTCATAAGCTCAACTGAATGGCTATGTGATCTCTATCATTATGATGAGACATGTATGTGAGTGGTAGAGTGTGAACCCTCATCTAGGTGTATCTCATTGTCATATTGAATAACCTCTGTAACTAGCTCTAGGTGTGTAGGAAGTCGATCCTAGAGGACCCCCATCATTTTATGAAGCACATCTAAGATATGTGGCCCAAAATCAATATTAGGAGCATCTTGATGTGGCCTCACATGACCCCAAGTCAATGTTGCACCTTGTTCAGTACCGTGCCCCATCATCCTACACGACGAAAAAATGATACGTTAGACTTTTGCAGAAATAATATAAATAAATTTTTTTTTATCTAATTAAATTACCAAAAATTATTAAAAAATCCTTAGAGCATCTGGTGTTGAAATTGAGCTCTCATACTAGATCTCACACCATGCTTAGTGCGAGTTCCAAAATGCTAAAAAGAGAACCAACCAACCCAAAAAATAAGATAGACATAACAAAGGTGGTAATAAATTTTTTTGTTTCTTCGGCTATTATGATTACCCGTAACGAAATAAACATGACTAAGTCAAAACCACTGGTGAAGTGGCACTAAACCGCAATCGTGAACAAGGTGAAGCATATCAATTTTTACACTATTATATACGGCCTCTCCACAACAATTTAATTTTTTTAAAGTAATAATATATATATATTAGTAAAAATATCTTATCTTGTAACAACCAGATTTACAAAAAGTTCTCTAACTTGTTTTATTTAAACACATTCATGTTTTCATTCTGGTAATACCTAGATTTAACATAAGTTTAGCTAGCTTATTTAGTAACAAGGCATCATTATAAATGCTCTCACACGCGCGCATGTGTGTGTGTGTGTGTGTGTGTGTGTGTGTGTGTGTGTGTGTGTGTGTGTGTGTGTGTGTGTGTGTGTGTGTGTGTGTGTGTGTGTGTCGTGTGTGTGTGTGTGTGTGTGTGTGTGTGTGTGTGTTTATTTATTTGTCTATATATATATATTTATATACAATCAATTATATCAAATAAGAAGATAAAAATCAATTAGAAATAAGATTTATTTGGATTATAAAAACAACATATAAATATAAACAAAGAGATGGATTATTTCCAATCTTATAAGCAATAATATCATGATGGTTTCTAACCAGAATTACACTAGAAGTTTAGAATTAAATCCAGAACAAGAGGAAATATTTAAGCATGGATTATTAATTTGACATTTAAACAAAAACCCTTTTTTTTCCCAAACATGCAATGGTAATAAACAACAAAACTAAATGCATATAATGTTATTTCCTTTTCAACAAGATAAACACTACCAAAATGAAGCTACTATTTCCATATTTCAAGCAAGAAAAGGAGGATAATTCCATTGCATACATTTAATCATTTCCTAAGTTAAATTCTTCTTTCCAAAAGAAGAATACAAAAATCAAATATTAAAATGAGGTATTTTATAACCTGCAACTTTAAGTAACCTTTAACAATTGCAACAAAATTTTCAATCATGGCTTCAACTATTCAAAATTACATGTCATAACAACTATAACAAAATCCCTCCTCACAAGAGGAAACAACATGATAATTTTTTGGCTCTAAAACACAATGATGTTAAAAATCCAAAACTACAACTCTACATCATCTAGGCCACACCATTTAGCTCCAAAACAACAATGAAAGGGTCTTCAATTCACAATATAAAATCTTGGCTGACCACCCAACTAATTGGCATCATTACAAACCACCAAGGACTCTAAGGTGGTATGTTAGCCTCCCCTAATCCTATGGGAAAGAGGCAAAAAACCAAAACTAGCACAATGGAATAAATTCAAATGCCAACACATCTCAAAACTGGTTTATACACATCAAAGCACACAAAATTAACCAATGAAATTTAGCCAAGAAGTTCTATGCTTCTACTTCGGAAGAGGGGATGAGACTCTCATTTTGTGCAACCATAACACTATGCCAAAACAACAATGTAAACCCTTATCTCTCTATGTATTTAACATCTTCTTATCTCTCCATGTACTACCTTTATCTATCCAAATTCTTCCCCAAGAAGGGTTTTCAAACTTAGAGTTTCCTTCTTTAAGGCTAGGGATGAACTTCCAACCAAAATGGAAATATATACCTACCTACATTCCAAATATAGGATAAGTTCCCGAAAATAAAGAGGATCAAATTTCTCCCTCTTCCCATTCAATATCCAAAATCCTACACCCCTCAAGGGTGGGTGGAGTAAACCAAATAAACCAACACACATTCAAACATGCATTTCATACCTAAAACATAGATTCAAAATGTAAAATTCAAATAGAAACAAGGAGTTTGCAAGATCCTACCTTGCACTCAAACAAGACAAATCCAAAAATGTATCCCAATGATTCCAAGTCTCCTTCAAGATCCCAAGTTTCCCACAAAAAAAATTCCAAGAAAATAACCCCATCACTAAGGACATGAGGGGTTAAGAAGGAGAGAAACCACCCAAGACAAACAATGATAGGGTGAAAAGCGTCACCCTCCACAAAAACCAAATCCAATCAACTTTCCACAAAATTGCACCCAAAACAAAATGAAGGGAAATATCAAAATTAGCCCAAAGCAATCATGAGAGGATTTCCCAAAATCCCATACATTTCCAAAATAAAATTTCTCATAATATGAAGTATGTGGTGAGTGGTAAAATGAGCCAATGGGCCTCATTTGCATTGATAAGAGCCCACCCACCCATAAAAATTTGGGTTAGGGCCTCTATTCCATGCAAATGAGGTACCTTGCTTTCCATTCACCCTTCCTAAATGGAACATTTTTCCCAAATCCAAGCTTTGGAAAAATGTGGAATCTAGGAGGGGAAATTAGGCTCACCTAATATATGATTAGGTGGCCTAATTCCACCTAACCCAACACATCATCCCAAAACCAAAGGTAAATGTTAGAACCACATGAAAAGGGGGTAAAATTTAACATTAGCTAGTAATAAACCAAGGGAACATAACAAATTAACAAGTAGCTAAGCAACATAATAATTCATCACCATGATAGAAGGAAAAGTTAGGCTAAAAACTCCAAACCAAAGAAAACCAACACAACATGGCACAACATGAGAAAGGGATGTCGTAATTGGTAAGAAGAAGAGGATTTTCCATTAGGGATTTTGTGCTAGTTGATGTGTGTTTCCTGAATCCCATGTTATTCTCATGATTAATTTCCTGTCACCTGCACACTCAATGCAAACCTCATATCTTCCCAATATGATAACAAAATATGCCACTATCATATGCATTGAAATCAACATCCATACAAATCATGTTAAACTAGAAGTATATCATAACATGAATAATCCATTGAATGAAACTATATAACATCATACATCAAATATGGATCCAATATCAATACAAAATCATTTCCATAATAACTCGTGATATCATCATCATAACATAATATCGGATAAATGAATAGTGACATCGTGTGCCCCATAGACAACTTGTCAACAAGACATATAATCGTAATTCAAGAAATATGATATCATGGACAATGTCATATCAAAACAATGTACTAAATCAATAATATCCCTATCGAACAATATTATCATGTGATAATGTCCCTGTTATCATGATATTCTAGATAGAATGAGTCGCTACCGACCAAAATGAAAATACAAAAAAAGGTGGGCACTACATGCTAGGGTCACATATCTAGAGGGAAGTAATCTCCACACTAGATAGACCTAGGATATCCTATGCCCGCGGTCAAGATAGAGGAAGGAACCCTATTGAGATATCGGTAGTTGGGTGTGGAGAAGTATGGATCAACAAACATGCATAATATAACTGAAAATGGTGATAGCTAAGTAGATTAAATGAGTAAGAGTAATATGCTAACTAGCATCTGAACATGTAAAGTACTAAGCTAACATAATGAAATAAAGAAGGAAATGAACTTACCTATGAAAAATGACAAGAAGTGGTTAGATCACTTACCTTGTACATGTAAGGTGGTCATTAATGCATCTATCTCTCTAGAGAAACAAAACACTGAGAGGGAATATCTATTAGGTGGAGAAGGGGAACACCATTCCTATCCTAGACTCGATATAGGTGACCTAATAATGTATAGAACCATCCAATAAGAAGAGTATCTAATCCAAGAAAGATACAATATGAACCATGAGCTAGATGATTAGATGCAAAGATGGTACAAAAGAGTAGAGCTAATGGTAGTCCAAATGATCTGGATTCCTTTTCTTGTGAGTTTCAAATGAGGTGAGGGTATATCTAGTATGTCATTGATCATGGGCGATGGTGTCATCCATGAGAAAATATAGCACCGACACCATCACCCACGGGTGATGGCGTCAACCATAGGTTTTGATAAGAGGTAAGGTGTCATGAAAAGTGAAAATAGTGTGTCATAGATCATGTATATGGATAAACAAGATGCCAAGTGATGAGATGCAAGTAATTAAATTTGAATGTGGTGTGCATGAGACATAGGAAGACAAGGATACCTAGTGAAAGGAAAACTAAGATCAAGACCAAATACTGATACTCTCTCTGTGTATTGTCTCTAACCCATAATTGAAACGTGAATAACCATTCCCCATTCCCAAAAGGCCCCTTAAGGTACCCGCTTTATAAATAGAAGCATCAATGACCCTTATCTACAAAAAGGAAATTGTTAGTAATAAATATGAAAGATTAAAATTGAAAAATTAGGTGAATACACTTCCTTCATCACATGTATGCGTAATAGATCTTTAGATAAACTAGAGAGTGTGTAACCTACAACATCACAAGTATTCATCAACATAGTCAAGGTCGATCTTAACAAGTTACCATTGTAGACACAGATTGTAGGGGTGTATATACCTCAATAAAATAATGGTGCAACTACAATGTAACTAACCCAAAAAATACAACTTTGAGAAGACAATGTGCAATTTAAAGTCTCAAATTAAATATAAGTGCCAACAACATGTCACCAAAGTAACAAGTTAATAATCAACGAGTGATGAAATGTAACCGACCACTTTGGTTGGTAAACATGTGGAGAACTTGTAGGAGTAGGAAAATATATAAATAAGGTTAATGAATAAGTTGTTTAATCAAATAAGGAAGTCAATGAAATTTTCATTATTTTTAATGAATATGCAAAGGTTCTTTAACAAATTAAATCCCATAAAAATCTTATTTCATTTGATTTCTTTGATTGGAACATGCAATTGTAAGATACCATGTGAAAAACCAATACTGATATGAATATTGGAGACAAAATTTAATATCAAATGCTAATAGATGCAAATGATTGGGAGGTGGAAAAGGAATTGAAAACATCATTAAGGATTGAGACAATGTTAGTGACTGACTACGAGAATGAGAGTGCAATATGCTATGCGATACAATTTCAAGAGTGCAAATGCAATGCATGAGGGATGGAATAAAGGTGTTCATCCATGAGATACAAAATGCTATAGCCCTACATGATCAAGTTGTGAAAAATGTTGAATATGATGGTCTGTTTGAATTCATGCAATTATTGTCTGACTTACAAATATACTTCAATAGAGTGAAAGAAGTCCTCACAACTTTGAATGTGTATGAGACAAACGTATAACTTTTCCTACCCACGATGAAGATGGTGAATAATAATCTAAAATATGTAATCGTGCATATAATTCTATGTAGATTCAAATCTTTACCACATCCATCTTTCACACCAACAATATAAGTAGCTATATATGAGAAGTCCAAACAACAACAATATGATAAGGAGCAATAAAATTTTATGGTAGATACTTTTTTTGAGGTTTTATTGCACAAATTTTGTTAGATTTATATAAGCGGGTCCATGTAGAATGAAAACCTGCAAGGATTGTCTATGGGATATTTTCTATAGATTGAAAACATGAAAGGATGGTTTATTGGAAAGTATTCTTAATTGAAAAAATGAAATGGAATTTAAGTAGTTGCAAAGGATAAAAAAAATGATGTTTTTTTGCAAAATTACGAGTAAATTATCTCATTATGCAATGCAACTAACATCTAGAAAGACCCAGGAAAATATAGCAAATAACCTCCAAGATCATTGAAGCATATTTTATCTCAACATGAGACAACAATTTAAGTTTGGGAAAATATAAGGGTTTAAAAGATGACTTGAATACTTTTTTTTATTAGGCATTCACAATGTATGTTCCTAGTGCATAAAAGACAAACTATAGAATATGTAATGCTCTATAAGCATGGATAGAGAATGCGAAGAGCCTCTTTTTTTAAGGAAAGGAAGAAAAAGTTATTGGTAACTCAATAGTCGCGCCACCTTGTATACACCATAAAAGGGTAGTACACAAAAGTTTGATCTTGGTACAAATTGATATTGAATATATAATTTCCATTATAAGTTCATGCTTAATTCTTGATTCAATAATATGGATGTTATTCTATTATGATATATTTCCATCTCTTGCCTATATCTTCCATTCATTGTTTATGGTATGTAGCTATATTACACACCATAGTTTATGCACTATTATATCTTTTGTTTATTGTTTAATCTAATTAGCTCGAATTTATCCTAGGTTAATTTTTTTCCATGCCATGATCTAGGGACTTGTGCTAGCATCATCATTCAAAAAATAATCTACAAACGTGAATTCATCCATATTGATGCCCTAGATAAAGTGTTGAGATAAATATGAAGTACAAGTTTGTGTTTCTAAGTGTGGGAAGAATCAAGGGCTTGTTTTCTACACACACACACACACTCACACACACACACACACACACACACACACACACACACACACACACACACACACACACACACACACACACACACACACACACACACACAATGACAGTCATCATATGTTTGAGACAATATAATTGAATTATCCATTTTCTAGGAAGTGATATGTTTTGAAACTTTGTGACATCAACAAGGTC
This sequence comes from Taxus chinensis, assembly GCA_019776745.2. NCBI lineage: Eukaryota > Viridiplantae > Streptophyta > Pinopsida > Cupressales > Taxaceae > Taxus > Taxus chinensis. The sequence goes on from CM034151.1 coordinate 216,842,827, forward strand.
ATGGCTTCACAGCCCAAGAAAATTGTTTCTAACCCCTTTTTGAGATCAAGGACTTAAGGTTATGATTTAAAGTAATAAGAATTCAGGTGATTAGGACACATTCATCACAAAGTTACATATGTGGAAGGACAACATATAGATATATGTGAGACAACCCAAAATAATAAGTAATAACATTTAAATATGGGATAGGTTTATAACCTCCTAAATAGGTTTGGTAATGGTATTATCTAAGCGACTCATAATCTATCTAGAGAAAAATTATGTCCTAAAATTTTAGTATTAATCTTGACTACACTTTGTTCCAATTTGACACACAATCTGAATTTTTTTTTACACCTTTTGTCTACATATTTTGTTTCTTCTCTAATCCTAAATGTAGTTTTCTATATTCTATTGTGTTATTCATGATCCAAAGATTTAAAATTATTTAGGAGTTAACTTTATTAATTATAAATTATAATATTTCTTAATATATAATTAGATTAAATCTAAAACCCTGGTTTCCATATTACAAGGTTCTTTATTTATTGTTTGTTCAAACATTTTTGTGAAAACATTATGTTTGTATCTTTCCAAAATTCCAAATAAAGACGATAAATTTTATACAATAGATTGAAAATAGTTGTTAATTGATGGTTTAACAAACTTTATAGTAATGGTTGTTTGTTGAGAAAAAATTCCTTTATAGTGTTGATTTCCATTTATATTTTCAACACTAGATCTAAGTGGTTCTTCCTCCATATGATGAAATCTAATTATATTTTTCAAATTTTGATTGTTTCAAAGAAAGGAAAGGGTAATATAATTATTAGAATATCTCTAAAATGGTGTACATTTGTTTATTATTCTTGTTGACAATGTGAAACATTTTTTGTTGTTATTTTGTAAGTACAATGCAACATGCATAGTTCCCTATAGTAGATCCTTGGGTAGTGCTAGGAAAACCTAGGCAAGGTTTTTGGCTACCTATAATGCCCCATAATTTTACCACTCAAAAAGTACCGAATACGTGGATTTTTTTTGTTATTAAAAGACGCATCACTTAAGAAAATATATAATAACGCTTAAATTTGTATGAATCCATTACATACACGGTTTACAGTTTACTTATTTATACATTTCATTTTTTTAACTTAGAAGTATTATACCCGTGAAAGCTAGAAGAATGACCTAAAGGAAACCATCTCACATAGTAGTAAAGGTTCATTTCATTCTAGGATCCACTCTGATGATAGAATCCATAATTTTTGCTCACCACCTATTTCAAAACATACATGCCCACTTCAATTCTTGGACACACAAAAGTTAAGACCAATAGAACATAAATTTTGCTAGACCCTCAACATACATTAGCCATTTCTCAAGATGTGATGTGTACTTGAATAAGTTACATATCCCATAGGATGTTTTCCTGTCCACCTTTCATCTACAAAGACAAGATCACACGCAGTCCAACTAAACACAGGGAGAAGAGTATAACTCAAAACACCTTTCACAAGGTCCATACACCTTTCACCAAGGTGTTTTATAGGCACATTTTGTATGGAAAAAACAACTCAATGCTTCCCACACTACTAGGACCAAAATTCCATCCACAGGAAAAAGTTATATCTCAACCTACCTTATGACCAAGGACCAATAATACCCAACGTATGAGGTTCTCGTAGAAAAATAAACCAAGATCAAGGGTTATTTAGAGGATCACTTAGTAAACCACGTTGATTCCTAAGGAATTTCCCCTATGATAAAGGTTAGCTTGGTTCTAAATATCTTTCATGCATGACGCTGAACCATCTAATGACACACTAGGAAAAACAATTCTCACATATTCCCATATACACATAACTTCATTTGATTGAACAATTTTTCCATTATACACTATGAATTATACACCTAATTGATCCTAAGTGAAGGCTATATCCAAAATTACAAGGGAGAAGAACTGAAATTTATTTTTTATTCATTACTTTATGCATATTCAATTACTCCTTTGGTATAAGACAAGGGTCAAAGATAACCACAATTCTTGAGCATGTACGCCCTCACAAAAGAGATGACAATGTTAATACACATCCATTCAAATGATCATAACATGATGTAATTATGAGGACAAAATGAAATGAAATATTTAGTTCTTACGACCATGCATATAGGTTCCCGGATTTACATTTTTTTATCCCAAATTTTAGTTTATCAAGAAATTCGAGATAACAAATCAAAAAAAAATTCGATGTATTCTTTTCAGTCTTTTGATCCAAAAAAAATTTCTTTGAAAATGTCTAAAAAATCCTTTGTATCAAATTTCAGGATCACCTTAATATTTAACATGCATCTTATTCATTTCTTCGAGAATTTGATTTCCGAATTACACTGTATTATCAAATTTTAGGATTCAATTACACATAACATGGGAAATTCAAAACACCTACAAAGTGTTCCATGATTCCCAAACCTAAAGTCCGATTTTAGATATATGTTGTTTGGTTTCGGGATCTGATTGCATCGGAACATCTTCCCACTAAAGCACATGAAAAATGTTTGTTGTGTTTTGGTTCCAAAGTCTGAATTCAATAACATGCAATCAGGTTTCGGGATCCAATTGCATCAGAACATATCACCTCCCAAACAAGTGCAGAATGCTCCATGATCTCTGAACCTGAAACCCTACATTACAAAGCCTCCTTCATATCAGGATTTTAGGACACAATTTCATAATGAAATATGTGATTGATTGTCCGATTATGAAATCAATACATTTAATGTCTAATTTTTAAGTAGGTGAGAACACATGTTGGCTTATGTGTATTTAATGCTAGGGTTTTTAAATAAATAGGGGTATTTCCATGTCATTTTTACCTTACATTTCAAGCGCTATTTATGTTTTTCACCTGCTTACATGCCTCCAAAACCTGAACCGTATTTTTATTTACGTTTTCAATTATTCCTCAGAAGATTAAGTGTTTTCTACCTTAAAGTAAGTAAATTTTCATCTGGTTCATCTATTGGTATTTTTTAGGTCATGCCCTTGGTTGCATTTGGGTGGAATAGGTCCTATCCCATTTTCCTCTTCATGTTTTCACCCCAGTCAATTATTTTTGAATATTAATCAGAAGGGTGAATTATTTTCCACTTTCATGGACTTCAAATTTCGAAAAGTTGGAAACAAAGATCAAGGTTTTGTGCCTAAAGTGTATAATTGGGTTTTGTACATGCCTAAATAGTTTTTTTTTCCTGATCAACGAATTCATAATTTTGTAGCTGCTCAACAGGCCCAAACCTCCGCAATGTATCAGAATTTCACCTTTGTGAAACAAGGCTAAAATCCTGTAGTGTGTCAGGTTTCCTCATCTGTAAAGTAACATCCAAACCCCAACCAGTGTTTTAGGTTTTCTTAGGTGTTCGACAATGCTATTTTCCCGACTCATTTTTTCATACTTTCACAAATGTTCATCACGCTTCAAAACCAAATTCTCTTCCAAGGCTTCCAGACAACTTTGTGGCAAGTTTCCCATGTCTAATTTAGGAAAGGGAAAGGATAAGAAGGAAGGAACAAAAGAAATGAAGTACAAGTATTAGGGTGTTATGATTCCCTCAAACATTGATTCAAATTTTGATATTAGGGACATAGATTTGGGCCATGTAGATATGGAAGAGTTTTCGGGAAGATTTAAAATTTCCTCACAAACTTCATGGATGTGATCTATTTATACCAGTGGATTACCTTTAGCAGTTGCTTTCCCCGTTTCTGCTCAATTTCTTGAATTTATCCTTATATGTGCCAGCCAATATGATTCAAACTCACAATCAGTACGGAACCAAGCAGGGGAGGTAGTGGTTAGGTAGACACTGATTATTTCGATGAACTCCTAAAGCTTCCCAATTTTGAGGAGTATGTTGGCAAAAAATTTCAAGTGGCACAACATGCCTAGGATAGTAATTTTAAAATTGTGTTAGACATGTAAATAAAAAGTTCCTGATCAAACCTAAGCCCGTTGTATCAAGGTTTCTGAAGACGGCCCCTAGGAGTGATTTGAGTTTGGAAATCAGTGGCATTATCACACTCCTTAGTAGAATATTTAGGATCCCAGAATCTAAAGAGTTTCACGGATAGATGTATCATTTCATCACCATTATTAAAAAGAATGAGCGGTATCTTGATTGGGGAGCATTCATTAGTGATAACATTGATACTTAGATGAAGGAAGTCCTCTCCATAGTAAATTTTTATATGATGTCCTATGTCACCTACGCTGCCACTGGAATGAGAAATTATCTTGGGTTGAATTCAAAAGGTAACAGGTCTACTGATCACATCTACAAGTTCTATTCTCAGTTGTCTTCGAAGGAAAATGAGGATTAGTATATAAGGGTTAATGATGCCTTCTTCTACGATAAAATTTTTAGATTGGATCTGGATCTTATAAAGCAAAGAGTATCAGATGATGCATGTAATGAGGTATCAAAGTGGGGTTGCATCTTTTTGCAATTCAAAAATTTTACATATTTTCAGGTTGCCATATTTTTAGAAGCACCAATGTGTCTTCCCAGATATCCAAGTGATAAATTAATTCTCATGGAATTGGTTTGACAACTCTTGGATTTTCACAAGTTTCAATAGAGTAAGTATAAATATTTCATTTTATTTCCTATACAATTGGGATATATATGTGATCCTCAGTAATCAAATCCAAAAGTGTGGTCTATGAGTTGCAAGATAAACTTAAGAAGACTATGAAGTCAAGGCTAGGATTTGATTTTTGGGGTGTGGTCAAGGCTCATGGGACATTACAAATTCACATTCTGGACCTCAAGGACATTTGGATTGATCTCAAATATAAGGTCACAGTAATAAGAAAATATGATAATAGTAGGTTGAATTTGGATGAGATAAGGATGTTGAATCTTGCTGAGGTTCCTGAAAATGCAATTGAAAACAAGAGCATTGTAGAAACTATGTACGAGAAAATGGATGGTGAAAATGCCTCGTTCTCAGAAATGGAATGGTTAGTCAAGGAAAAACATATATACATGAGAGAGATTCCAAAACCCTTGTTTGTACAAATGTGTGGTTATATTCATGGGGTATGCAGCCAAAGGAACCCAATTTCTTGAATATATTTGTCACATCGGTATCAGAGGTGGGCCCCTCACATATGGAAAATGATAAAGGTGAAAGCTCACCTAAATTGTTAAAATTTAATTTTGTTCAAAGTGGAGGAAAGTCCTAGCCTTTTTCATCTGTTGCACCTTCTACATCAGTTATGGTTCTTGATTCTCCCCCTCCATCAATCTCACAAGAATTTGCAGTAAGCATTATGGCCAACTTTCTTGTCACTTCTTCTTCTCTTAACACTCCTGCCTGCATCCACTCAACCATCTCCAGTTCTTCCTTCCATTTCTTCTCCTTCTCCATTTCTTTCTTCTGCTCCTCATTCCCCTCCATTTTCATCATCACCACTTGCATCCACCATGGAAAGTTTTTTCTCATCCTTGTCCCCTCTTTCGAGTGGATTAGGATTGATTTCGGAGTTACTAGTGTCTTTTAAGATCCGAGTCTCCATTCTCCTTTCTCCTCCTATGTCAACCGTCATTGTTACCACAGTTATCTCCATTCCTCCATACCTGATCACCACTTTTCTCAGTCCTCTGGAACAATCTTAGTTCCTCTCCTAGAGGCACTGTGTAAAATAAAATCAACACATGACCTTCTTCACTCCCGACTTCTCAAGGTCGTGCCGAGACAACCAGTGTAGAATAGAAATAGGTGTATGTGTGGTGATGATGAAAAATATAATGAGGAAATCTTATACCTTCAACATGCAATATCAGGATCTGTGATTCTAAGGAAAATAATATTGTCCTAACTTGAAGTGGTGTGATGAATTGATCTGATAGAATAGCTACTTGGAGGCTCCAGTCAATATGGATCTCTGTCAAGATTCTATCTGCTAGCTGTAGAATACACGAAAAGTGACCTGCAAGTTCCTCATATAGATTTCCAGACCAGGTCATGGAAGTGAGAAAAGAGAGGTGTAATGAAACCACAGGGAGTATGGGAGATTTTCCGGTCTAATCTAGAAAGTCCTAGCCTGATCAACTGTTATGTTCAATACTGAAAATTTTGCAATGATGTCAGGTGGAATTGGTGATGATCTAAATAATGATGCACACAAACCAGTGTCGATATCTAATTGGTTAGTAGGCCCGTTGGGTTATGGGACCTGGGGATCACAACCAAATACTCGCGGAGGATATGGTCTTTGTATGGTCATGTGCACAATCAAACCCTATTTCCAGGAGCAGTCTTATAATCATAGGCTTGATTTGTTGCAATGTTTAACATGTTTAATTGTTCTATCTTCTTAGAATACCTAGCAGGTGTGAGTAAAACTAATAAGTGTAAACTTGTATCAATGTCAGTCAACAATTCTGGCCTGTTGGGTTGTGGGAGGAATGGATCACAACCAAATGTATTTTCTTGTTATGGACCTTTGATGGTTGTGCGGAATGAATTGACTTGATTTTGATGAAATAAACTAACTATCAAAGGAAATTTATTCTATTTTTTTGGTATTTTCATAGTATATTTGAACAAAACAATGGAAGTGAACTAGTCTAATAAAAGTAAATATTTTTTTTTATCTTTTCTAGTTTTTAAACAATGCTTCTAATCTAAAAAACAAAGCTAAATACAAATAATCAGCCGGTTGTAGCTAATTACTTGTGCGAGTATGTGAATATGAATCTAAAAAAACTAATCTAATTTAATCAAAACCCTTAAAACCCTACCTCAAAGGTAGATAACAAATCATAACCCTAGAAGAGTTATTGTTCCCCACTACTTCCTCAGTAATGTCAAAGAGAAAGCTTTCTAATGATTTGCTCTACTTGTAATTGTTTAATCAATTGAAATGAACAATTTTTCTACTCTATTTGATATGTATTTGAAATGAATGATTAAGAATTGATAATTTGACAAATGAAGCAAACAAACTAGTAATGCCAACCTGGATAAGCAAGAGCTTTGGAAAATCTAGTTGTATCTATATCCGTCCCCTCAGTTTGTTCATTTCTTTCTCTATGTGTCCATATGAGTCCAAGGAATTGGGAATGCAATAAAAACATCAAGATAAGATGCTTGAGAAATGATAACTTGAAGTCAGTCTAGTTGCAATGCAAGTGGAAGAGAGATAGCACAAGTGAACAGATCTCGGCTATGCAATTTCCAGCAGGATTGTGGCAGCAATACTAGGCAAGATACACAAAATTATCAAGCCCTTTTCTTGAATACAAGCATGGAATATATATAGGAATTGGTTGGGATGTGCCTTCATGTACAAGGAAACCTTGGAGTGTCAAATCATTGGGCGAAGAGGTAGTTATAACTATTAAATCTATTTAAAAATAGCTCGGAGGGAAGGAAAACCAAGCAATCAAGACTATTTTAGGAAAATTTTTCATAAACGCACTCTAAAAGTCAAGTGAAATGTCACGTGTTAAAATTACACATGAAGGATTCTGAAAAAAGTGTGCAAGACTGCCACCCTGCCTGGGCAACGATTTCAGAACCGCCTGCTAGGTAGGGCGGCAGTCCTAACACTAAAGGCCAAAACATGCATAGAATGAAGTAGGAAGCTAGAAGAAAGCATGGAAAAGCTAAGTACGTCTAAGCTACAAATATACACTACAAGTGGGTTTAGGAACTCGAACAAATTCTGAAAGGACATGAATCATCATTGGAGACTTTTGCAACTGTTTTTTGACAATGTAGCATATGCAATTTTGGGTGCGTACAGGCACCTTCCACTTTAGCTCCCTCATGGTTAATTGGCCAGACTCTAAAGAAGAGGAAAGTGGTATTTCCACCTGAGGCTTTTGATTTCAGCTCATTAAAACCAACACCTTCTTGATCAACCAAGAAACCCAAGACCGTTTCACATATCTCAGTTGACGTTGTAGACACCAAAATTGGATCACACTCCCCTTGGTTCCTTTTCGAATAGCCAACTTAAACATATTCACCTAACCATGACCCTTTTACCCCACATTAATATTATTTTAATTATTTATAATTAAATTAATAGCTCATCCTAACTTACATTAATTATTTAATTACCTTAATTAAAACTAATATCCACATCACCTAGACACCTCACCCCATCACCTTACCTAGACACCTCATCATAAACCTATTCTTAGCATGTTTCCCTTTTACTAGGACTCAATATTCTCTCACCATAACTAATGAACTAAGACTTAGTTGAACCCTAAAATCACATGTCTATTCATCCTCTAACCACATTCCTAGTTATCTAAAGTGTAAAATCCCACGTTGATCTACAAAAATAGACAGAGCTGGCCAAGATCTGGAATTTTTAGTAAATCTAGGATTTCCTACCTTAAGCGATGTCGGTCAACCCTAAACTAGCGCTGGTCACCCTAAACCATCTTCATTTACCATATATTCATTTTGGTAACCTTGTTTAAGAGGTTGGACATATTCTTGAGCTTTAGAACAAAGGAGATCTACATGCAAGCAACACATCCAGACAGCCATAGCTAGCACCAAGATGGATCCGAAGGTATTTTCATTCACAGTAGCATTCCTGGAAGCACTATCATGACACTGAGCACCATTCCACAAATAAACCACCACCATAATCTAGCCATCAAATATGCAAACACCAGTAAGTGTATCTGTAACCTTCATAATTCCATACTTATTCAAATTACAAAGTTTCTTCATCTCTATTTATCAGCATCTATTTACATTTTTCATCCCACACTTGTTACCTTCATTGTGAATCCAACCATTCCATCACCCACAATCATTTAATCACCTATACTTGGTTCCTGAATAACTCTGAGTACCACCAGCACCATTAAAAACCTAGCCATTTTCCTCACACTCACTACCTTACCTCAGAAAGGTTCTCAAAACCATGTTTATTAAATTTCTAACATCCTTAACCCTCGTCGGTTTCCCTCCTAACCATCGTCGGTCATACCTCACCGACGTCGGTTTCTGTATTTGGTAATCCTGCTAATAACAGAAACTTAAAAACCTACATCCAAGAAACCCAAACTACCCAGGAATCTAACCCTGACCTTTTCTAGTACCTTGACTACCTACCCTACTTCCAGATCTGATCATAACCTAGCATGTTATATTAGATTTTCTTATCGTATTTGGATGAGATACCTAAATCATATCAAATATAATAGGACGTTATTTATTTATGACATTTCTTACATTACGTTGTATTAAATAGTGGGTTGAATGCCACTAAGTACCACACTTTTTGGATCTAACACACGCTAGGCATCCTGCTGACATATATTATTTAACTCTCTTTTGTGTTCTTGTTGTGTATTTTAGGTAGTTCCTCCTAGCCAAAAGGAAGCTCTTGCAGTCAGCATTGGATCAAGAAGTCAGAATGTTTGCACAATCTTTAAAATGACCATCACAACAGGTATTCCTCCTTGGCCCATCACCTTATCTATTTCATCAAATCCATATTGAAAGTGGTCAAACATTTTGGCACACCCAATGGGACCCATCAGGGGTTATTTTGCATTTTATTTATTCCTATCTGAAAGTTTTTTATTTGTTTCCCTTTTGAAAATATTCCACATTAATTTTCTTCTCTAGAATCTTCCCCCTCTTTCTATTGTCTAAAAGAAATTGTGTTTTTAGTGCTATAAAAAAAACACATCTTTATTTCATTAGGATTGCATTAGTGAAAGAGAATTCCTCTTCCTATTCATCACTTGCTACATCGAATATCACATTTTGATTTGGGTTTAAAACACTTACATATAATTCTGATTAGTTGCATTATATCTTAGATTAAAACTAAGGGCAACCTATACACTAAGTCACGTCCCAAGTGATGGTTGACACAACTAAATCATAGAAGGCACTTTCTCTCTTCTCTCTCTTTGTCAAACTGCACAAATTGTAATTTACACATCTTCTTAAACAGCATCTTACCCGAAAGAGATTGTCAATGATCACACGATCAGAGGATTGACAATGGACACCCAGCTGGTTATCTGTGTCTAGTCATCACCTCAAAGAAAGGCCCACCCCTACCAAAACATAACCTAAAACCTCACCTTTAGAATTTCCTTCTTCGTAGGAAGCCTTCCCAACCAAAAAATTTGTTCTAAATTTATGAGTCAGTCCTTAAATATCATAATCTAAACACACTAAATTCACTTTTAGGATTACGTGTTCTTTCTTAGCTTTGTTATCGACTTGCATTTTGAGGTGTGAGATTCATATTCTCTATTTTTCTTTCCTTTCACACTCTATAATCATAGTTGGTGTATTCCGACTACTTTTGAGTGTGTTAGGACTCATTTTTTTATCATATTTAGACTTCTGGGTTGGTGCCTCATTCAAATTTAATTCACAAAAAACAATTTTTCTTCATTCAATAGATTTCACAGTAACCGACATTGGTTTACATTTGATCATCATCGGTTTACCTGACCAGTGTCGATTCCCTGTGCTTTTGGTCAGTTTACCCAAAGAGCACTAATCTCATCTTCTTCTCTATTTAAAATATTTGGACATTCCCATATCCTCTACATTTTGATATTATTGAGTAAACATACCTTCCACACTTGACTTTCCTCATTTTCTATAACGCCCATTAAAACAACCCAATTGAGACCCAAGAAACAACCTAGGATTAGTTAGGAAAAATTATGGAATCTTTTTTTTGTTTAAAGGAGTCTACTACGTAAGTTACAAGGCAACAACTGCCACTAACAGATTCCAGAACAATTCAAATTCACTAGAACATAATTTTCCTTTATTAACAATTATTAGAGTTGTTATGATTGCAGTCACAAGGTCCAAAATTTAGGGTTAGAAGTTTCAATTAGGTTTCAGAGGGTAAATTATCACCATACCCAGGTCTCTAACAGGATTAGAGTTTCAAATTACTTTTTCTCACACTTAAAAGATTCAAAATTTCCCTAAATCATTTCCATTAGATAGGAAATTTCCTCACCTTTCCAATGATATAAATAAGTCCTCCTAACTCGCTCATAAAACAAAAGTTATGGGTTGGTGGGTCTTGGGGTGAAAATTTTCCCCCAAGAGCGGGCCTATGAGCCCATGGATGAAAATTTTCCAAAAAGGCAGGTTGGTGGACCAGGAGAAGGGTTTTGAATTTTTTTCCTATGCATTGGGGGTAAAAACCACTTTTTTCACCCGCACCTCCATAGGTCCGAAGAGGACACATGGCGACCTCTAAGCCAAAGCAGAAAAAAAAGAGGAAAGGCAGGGCAGTGGAGTACTTAAGAAAATTCTCCAAAGGAGGGTGAAAGGGATAAGTTGCACGCGTGGGATGTGGGTGAAAGTGTGATAAGTTTTACGCGCTGTGCCCATGTTGGTTTAGAGCGGAAAGGATTTTTGTAAAGGAAAGGCAGGAGTGTGGGGCCACAGAGGTAGTTACAAAAATTTTCAAAAAAAAAAAAATTTCAAAAAGGATAAAGTTTCTAGAGTTCCACCACTCTGCCATGCCATGTGGCAGTACCTGATTGGATGCGGGATTATGGGCTGGTGGAGGAAATTAAGAAAATTTTCCAAAATTTTTAAAAAACCACCAAGGAAGAAAATGGTGTCGTGCCTTCAGCTCGTTTCCTAGTGAGGCCATGTGGAAGCTTTGATTGCCTGCGGGGCATCGGAGAAAATTTTAAAAATTTTCCCAAAATTTTTTCTAAGTCCTAAGGGAAAATTTCGGGCCATGGGACGTTGCCAAGGAATTTTTTCCCAAAATTTAATGCCAAGTGAAGAAAACTTCCAGAACGCATAACGTTTGATAGAAATCTCAGTTTTGGGAAAAATGACTTTCTAGCTCTCAACACCCTCTTTCATGAGTAATAAATTTTAGAATTTTGATAAACCTGGGGACTTTCTGGAAAGTTCTCAAGACCCTCTTTGCACTATGACGTAATCAAACTCTGCAACAACCATTTTGATAAAGTTTACACGTGGGTCAATTTCATGAAAATGTTCTGTAGGATTTTTAAAAGCAAACTTGTAAATTTTAACTTAATAAATTTGGTTCAAATTTGTCATTCTTTCTCTTCTAACATGTCAAATAGATATAGAGGATATTTCTAAGAAGATTTTTAAGATGTATTGGAAGGTAATTTTGCTTGATTGATTTCAATTTGAATTTTTACAACTTCTGACAGCAAAAAGACTGTGAAAAGTTTGGGCCTGATTTTGCAATGTTTTAAAATATTTCCTCAAGTGTTTCTTTGTCAAATTGAGTTCATTGACAACATGGCATGCTAAATTTTAATTTTTTAATGTTGATTATTGGTTGCAAGTTCGAACTGTTCAATTTAGATGAATTAATTGCCAGTTTTAAATTTTGAGACAGAGATTAATTTCTAAAGGGACCTGTTTATCATTTTTCATTATTCAAGTATGGAAATTTATTCTAATCCTATTCAAATCCATTTAGTTGATTTCCATACTCTAATGGCTATTCAAATCAATTTGGGTTGATTGGCTTATTTTAAATCCCATTTACTAGTACTAAAATGACAGAGTCTAATTTCCAATTGTGTCATATTTTCAAAAGAACAAAGTAATACAATTCCTTTCATACATATTCCTTTCTTTCAACTAGAGATTTCAATAACATTAAAAAATCAGGCATTTAAATGCAACAATGCAAATGAAGAAATGTATTGCAATCCTTTTATTGATTTGAATATACAACTTTACATCTTTTAATTTCTTGAATGTAATAACAGATTTTAGTTTCTTTCTTTCCAACTTCAAAATTCATCATACAGATTACATTTTCTTCACATTCTTTCAAATAAAAGATAGAGTCTATCTCTTTTTATTTCACTTTACAAATTTCATAATCTATACAACATCTTTCCATTTCCAAAACATTTACAATTTCATCCACTTCAAAGTGGAGAGACTATCAAAATGTCTTTCTCCTTGCTCCAGAACAACAACAGAGTTCCCTTTTTTCCAATTTGATCACAACAAAAGTGGGGGAACAAGAGACTGTCAAAATGTCTCTTCTCACTCTGCACCGAGAGAGGGAACAACTTAGCGTGCTTCCATGGAACGTTCCCTTTTCTTCACAAGGGTCTTGATCACAACCTTCTTGCTTGGAAAGGAAATGCTCTCCACCCAACTAAGATCATCTAATGAAGAGGAGAAGCCATCCTTATTCATTGGCCCCCAAGCCCCAACCATAATGTAATAAGAAATGTATTTCAACTCATGGCAAGAACAGGCTTCCACAAACACACAACATTATTTCAACATGCACATGTCAAATTAAAAAAAAGTCCAAACAAAACAAAAATTTACACCTGCATTTAAACATTAAGACAGAACTCAGGCTTCATCATGCAAGCCAAAGGAGTAAGAGCTATTGAGGAAGCTACTTATGCCTCCCAATGGGGAATTGGGCATCCACCTATAACAAACCACCAATCCATCACACATATCCATGTCCCCCACAAAGTAATAAATGCAAGCTATTTTTTTTCCATGGTGTTCTAATCAAACTCCCTCCACAAGAATTTTTATCCTGGCATTCCCTTATGTCCCCCCACATGGATTCCCCATAGCCTTCTCCTACACCATTCCCCACAATCTCATCAAATATCGAGCAGTCTCATACTCAGTCTCATACCGTCATTACACTAGCCTCCTTTCCACTTCCTGTGTGCGAGGCCCCTGTCACTCCTCTACCTTCATTGGATGATTCATACCTATCTGACATCACTCTTATGTTTGCTGAGCCCCCTCATTGGGATGAGTATCTGCTTAACCTTAGTCATCTCTTCACAGAGTCCACTTGTGATGCTCTATAGGTCCCTCATCCATCTACAGGTGTTTCCAAAACAACAAGTTTATCAATGTCCAAAAATGGACAGTGCCCAAATTCAGCAACTAACTTAAGAATGCAAACTTCTCCAGATCAACAATAAAATTCACCCCAAGGAAGCAATGCAAAATGTTTCAATAACTACAAAACTAAAGTGGAGGAGTTTCAATTTTCCCTAGAAGAGGGAAGAGAAGAGGATGAGGTGGATCCATGTAGGATGTTCACATCTTCACATCCTCAACAGTCCAACACAAAATTTAAATTACCTTCGGTTCCAATGGCACTATAAAGAGGTGGGTGAATAATATGACCTATCCAAAATCACACTTCAGTGCACTAGACTCAGAATTCTTCATGTTGTTGCCTTCAGTTTCCTTTGTGGAGTGGGCGGACTTCCAGCATGAAATTTTTGTCCTTCCTAAGGGCAAGCACACAGTTCGGTGTGGGTGGCCCTTCTTCAGTCTAGAGGCAGAGGATCTCGTCATCGACATTCTTTTGGGAGAACTCCTAGAGCTGCAAAGTTCAGATCTGTCCAAGGACAAATTCTGAATTCCTCTCAAGGAGGTGGAGTGTTCTTATACTCTAAAATCTGACTTACACGAGACTCTTACACATACTTACACATACTTACAACATTTCAGGCTCGTCTATGGCCAAAAACTTCTATAATTGGCATCTTTCTTATATCCAGAGAGTGTTTTGTTCTGATGTGGTGGATTTATTTTAACAATATGATTACTCACATTCAATTCTTGGGACAATTAAAAGAATAATGAAAGGGGTAAATGCATAAAAAAATAAACACATGCAAATAATAATACCAAGAAACCACATTAATACATACACAAAGGCCCCTTGGTCACCTCATTCAAAGGTATGATCCCCCCATGGGAATTGCTACAACACACACAACAAAACAGGTTGCCATGTTTTATTTTAAACATCATTAGGTGAGTCATCTCACTTAGGTGAGATCGTAGGTCCATGTGTCATTTAGGTCTCTAATCCCCTGATGATTCTGTTGTGCGTCAGTTTAACCTGTAAAACACAAATACAGTCCTGTTAGTGCATCATATGTGGCTATATCAGAGTTACATCCTTCATGATTCTAGGAATATAACTCACAAAATCATACTATGACATATGAATCACAAAAACACCACTGGAAATCAACAATATCACTGTACACCCTTATATCAACAACTATGATCATCATCAGGATAATGTCCATGGCTTAACTAGGTCTACTTCACAATGTTCCAAAATCAAATGTTGCATGCAACATTAAAAATATGATCCATCGCTCCACCCGAGTATATCATCATCCACATATGGAGTGGTCTCTACATAATCCGTTTATGTGCATCATCAACCAAATCAAGATCAACAATAATCCATGGTTCTAAACCATCTAACAATCATTGACTAAATAAAACCATCCATAATGTCCATAATGTAATCACCAGTATCAAGATTAATATCAAAAAGGTGCTCATAACGGAAGTGGGCACTATATTTTCTATAGTAACTGTTGCTTTCCCACAACATCCATCGGTTACTGTGACCATCATCAGTTACTATGACCATCATTGGTCACTTATTAACCGACATTGGTTGGCCTAACTAGATATTGGTCCTTCTGTTTTGATTTTTAACCAAAGCACCTACTAGTTCACCTCTCACAATCAAATATTTTCCATCCCTGTTGTTTTCTGTGTCATTTACAAAATACATTCTTACCAGGTCAACACTTATTCACATGGTGTTGACTCACAACCAAACTAATGCCCTCGTATTTCATGCTAGCCGTCAGCCACTCCTACCTATTCCATCACTACGTCATCCATCCTGTCACCTATCTGATCCAAATCAGTTTATCCCCATTGCTACCAGTGAAAAGGATTTTGCACGAGACTCCTTGATCTATAATCCCGCATGGTCCTACAATACTATCTTCACCCACTCATCCACCCAAGACTCCTCAAGATAGTTAATATACAACATGCCCATGTATCTATCCCTCTTGCTATCTGTGCCCACCTCTGTGTCAGCTAGCACCATCTTGGTGCTACCTAGCATCCATTTTACCACATATGGTGTCTCAGCTAGGTCCCATAACCACTATAACTACAGTGTCTATGTCATCTATCACACTTGCGACATCATTTGTTCCTCCGACATTAGCCACCTTAAGTATAGCCCCATCTGTACCCACTACCTCACATATACCTATTGCATCACAATCACCTCCGGTGTCAGAAACCTACAACCCTTTTCAAAACCTCATCCTTTCTATCCCTTAGTACTTACCCCTAATCACCACTATAATTGTTATGACTACCCCACACACTTACACATACTACCAACAACCCCCAACCTTGTCTATTGATTATTCTAGCTGTGTGTCACCTACATCTATTCCTTCATGTGTAGTTCTCATACTCAACACAACCATACACTAACATACCACCCACCTCATACATTTAGCATCAAATCCCAATTTTTCTGCAAGGGGCACCCATTCACCATAACCTACCAACGACCTCATTAAGATGATGATGGAAAATATGCAGACCTTAGAAGCATCTATTTATAACTCCCGTAATTATTTAAATTATGATGAAATCTATAACGAGTTTATCCATACATATATTCCTATTCATCCGTACCCTATGCATCTGGGAAATGCCTAAATTCAATCACTTCAATAGTAAATAATACCCACAGCATAACACTTGTGGTCATTCAAACATG
Source organism: Taxus chinensis (assembly GCA_019776745.2). Lineage (NCBI taxonomy): Eukaryota > Viridiplantae > Streptophyta > Pinopsida > Cupressales > Taxaceae > Taxus > Taxus chinensis. Next base: position 216,859,473 of record CM034151.1, read on the forward strand.
GGTGTTACCTAATCGTCCCACAATGATTACTTTTCTCCTACAAACCTTCCCAATGTCCTTGACAGGACCAACATTGGATTGGTATAGTGGACTACCAAGACATTCCATTTATTCCTTTAATCAAGTAGCCCAAGATTTATTAAACCATTTTTCAATCCATGTTATCAAGAAAGTCACCATGACCTGATCTCTATTCAACCCAAAAGTATGAAGATGAATCTATCGACAGATTTCGTTGCCTACTAGTGGAGTCTTATCAACCAATTAACATTCTAGACTACCTCATACTGAACTTATTGAGTTGTTCACTAGGGCTTGTGCTAGCCATATCTCACTAAATTTTTAGGTCAAAACCTCTTGAACCTTTGATGAAGCATTCACCATGACATGAAAGCTTGGAAATTTACGTGCCATTGAAGAAAAGAAAATCCAATTACGAAACAAGAATGCCCCGTTCAAATCAAATGACTCTTCTTCATCTTCAAAACCTCAAAAGAACTATTCAAAGCCCAAAGGATTTGCCAATGCGATAGTCCTCAAGGAAGGATCATCTCATCCTTCTAATCAAGCCCAACCTTCTTCTAATATTTCCCCTATCTAGGCCTTTCAGCTCCGGTGGGAACAATGGAAGTACACTTCAATTGGAAAGCCCTATTCTTCAGTCTTGGAAAATATTCTTAAAGGTGGAACCATTGAACTTCCTCCCATAAAACCTCATACAGGTTTTGATCCTACCCGTCCTATGCATGCATGGTATAAAGAACAGGAACTATTGTAATTATCATCATGTTAAAGGCCATAGTGATGGTAACTGCATAACTTTTAAGAACATTAGTCCAAGAGATGATAGATAATGGAGACCTTGTCTGTGGACAACCTGAACGTGTCAGAAAATCAAAAGTTGCACATATTTAAAAATCCGTTCTCTAACCATAAACCGTCATCTAATCAAAATAGTGAACCTTCATCCAACGACAAAAATGTCAATGAAGTCCACATGGTTTTTGATATCGTACCAACCGTTCCTAAAATCCCACCTATTTCATCTATTGAGGAAATTTTGGCATGATCCCCCTACCCGCAAAGGAGCATACTCTTTCTACTCCTTCACCCACAAAGGAGCCCCCTTCGTCTCTTCCTTCACCCATGGAGGAACCCACACCTTCTACCGATACCATTTCATTGTTCTACCTCACAACCTACTGACCAATCAACACTTTTAATTCTCCCATCCACAAGAGAATCATCATCGCCTTCTTCTCCACTAAGGGAGAAGTCTACATCACCCCACCTATTATCTCTCCTACCCATGGGAGACTCGTCAGACATGCCTCTACCTATTGGGGGCAGTTCCCCCTTAGCATCCTAGAACCCCATTGACATGATCTCAGATATTTTACCTATAGAGTCTGAGGGTAGCCAATTCCCTGTCTCAAAGACATATTTTACTAGGGATCACCACCAAACCAGTTCCATCCTCTTCTTCAGTAGTCCCATTTTCATGGCTGGTTGATTGCTTGGATTACGTTGATAATTCCATGCTCTAGGGACGTCTTCGGCTCCCCTTTTCGACTCAAATGTAAATGTTACCTGAAGATACTTCCACAATCTACCCAAAGGTATTTTTAGCAACCAAATCAACACTAACCATGCCTATTGAAATGACTTATTCTTCATCATCCCTACCTACATCCAAACCTCTACCCACAACTAAAACCATTCCCAAACCTAAAAACATACCCACCCCTATCTCCTCATCTGTATCTAGACACATCACTACTTTGGGTGTCATGACGACATCAAGCCTTACACACCCACCTGTCAAATTGGACTTAGCAGCACCATCTTCCCAAACCCGCACCAACATTATCCCTCCACCTAAAAAGAAAACCCAACCTTCTAGGCCACATACACTGGTCTCACCTACCACACCTTTATTACCTTCCCCCTTCCGTCCATTCTAGGGCCCCATCCATCAACCTTGATAAAAAATTATCTTCTACCCAAGGCTAGTCAAAAGATAAACAACCTATTACTACATCACGAGCCTTTGTTACACCTCATTCACCTAAAAACCAAACACCCTCACCCTCACGTGTGCACTTCTTGCCACCTATACTCCACCAGTTACTATAACCCCAACCTTGCCTATATGACTTCAACCCATGCCGTTTACCCATCCTCTACCAACCACCTCCACCACAACTCATTTTCCCTCGTGGGTAACCCATCCTCTTCCACCATCTGCTTTCCATTCTACATCCTGTACATCCTGTGTCACCTTTACCCAAGAAGGTGCAACCCAAAGATAAGAATCCACTACCCTCTAATAAGGTAGTCAAACCAACAAAACCTTCCATCGCCAGCTCTTCTACCCCACCTTTACCCAAGCAAATGCCAGCAAAACATAAGACCATACCACTTATCAAACTAGTGGACCAACCCATTCCCCCACCTATAAAGCCTCTATCCTCATGATCATCCACACCTCTACCCAAACCCACACTCACTTCCCATTGTGATCCGTTAGCGGGGTCCTACGCCAACATTTTAACTAATCTCTTAGAGACTTCCATCATCACATTACCGCACCTTCCACCTTACGATCCTCTCAAACACAAACCAAAAGGTTTGATGAAACCAATAGTTGTGCCTATCATCGTGTGTCAGGACATGATGTAGAAAATTGTAAGGCTCTAAAGACATGTTCTTCTCCAAAATTTTCCTCCTAAATTTTTTTTTTGACAATGATGACCTTCTTGATGAGAAACCATGTTCCACCTTCACCTGTCACCACACATCATCTATCCTTTACCCATTCATGTGATCAATATCTCCACCCCCACAACCATTTTTCCCACCTGCCAAAATTTGAGATCAAACATGGTTTGTATTAGAGAGTTGACCAAATCACCACCCAAATAACTGTTTGGTGAGTGCACCCTACTCATTTCACAAGGCTCTTATCCACCAGCTAGGATTTTACCCCTCATATCCATTATAACTTTCATGACACACCCTCTCCATCTACCTCTCCCTCAGATTAACATGGTTCACGTTGTTTTACCCATGCTCAGAAAGACAAAGGAAAAGAAAAATAAACTTGTCCATCAACCAACCTTGTGCCCAATATACCATTTTCACCCACACCCAAAATCACCATCCGCAGACCTACATACCCTATCTTATGGGGTCACCCATCACGCAATGATAAAAAATTATATCAGTCTCCTCTAAAGATTGTCTTTGTATGATCTCGTCCAAACTTCTGAATCCCACAAACAAGCCCTTATCGAGGTTTTACAATCCATTGAAGTTTTACCCAATGACCCCACACCAGTGGCCTCCATTATTACCCCTCACCACGTGGCCTCGCTAACCAAATCATCTCCTTCTTCTACCCCCATGCCCACTCCTCAAGTTGCCACCCTCAGCTTCTCTGATGAGGAGATTGTACCTCTCTAGTTAGATGGTTTGATCCCACCCTATTCATTTCCATTTATATTGATAACATACGCGTACGCCGCATCATGATTGATGGTGGTACTAGCATTAACATGAATCTCCTCCCACATACAATCAAATATGTATCCTTCTAATTATATGCAAAATAACCCTAGTTATGTTGCACTCCTTCAACGATCACCATTACCTCCACCCTTGGCACCATTATCCTTCATGTTTGCGTAGGCCCTCGCACTAAATCTCAGGAATTATTCTACATCTTAGAGGGTTAGTTCCAATATAACCTATTTGCTCTTTGAAAGACCTTGGATTCACTAAATCATGGGTTATGTCCCTTCAACTTTACACGCATTGTGTAAAATTCAAACATGAAGGACATAACTATACCATCCCCGTTGACCCGTCACTATTTTAAACTTGTAACATGGATTATACTAGCCCAACGATGTACTTGTACCAGTCAAGGCATCTTACCACTACCCCCACTTCTCCTTCACCCATGACCCCATCCACCAATGTTTTGCCACCAGTCTCTCCCACATCTAACTCTTATGTTCCTACTGCCGCCACATCCTCTACAGCTATGCCCTCTGATTCCCAACCAACCACTACCCCATCCTACCCAATCAATCTAGTGATTCATCTATCCTGACCACCGCACATATCGACTACTGATCCCTTAGAAGGTGTTTTTCAATGCCTCACTTTGGGGGAGTACCTAAGCCTATACAATATGTGACACATTCCTCACTGTTTCAAGATTATAGGAACCTGTGTCAACACCCTAGTTATGAATACTACGTGTAGGTGAGGTTTTTCCTTATGGTCCTCCCCACCTTCACACTAATCTAACATATGGGGGACTTTATTTATTCCTACTAAATATTACACCAAACCTCCATCCATATCATGACCATTTTCATCTGACTCTCAATCCTTACTAACCTCCACTTGCACACAATTTCCTCATTTGCACAAATTAAGACTTCACATTAGTCCTTTATGAACAAGGCTTATCCCATACTCACACATTTCTATGTACCACCCTTCAAACACAACTTATTGTAATTGTACAATTGGCTTTACAAGCATCCACCTTCCAAGAAGGCCACGTTCGACCTCATTGAGGAAGACAAACCTATCCACCCCATCCACCATTTTGTCACCATCTTCTTTGTGTTTTGGTTCCATAGATCCTGAATCTATTCCTATAACTAGTTTTTTCATAAAAACGATTTCCCTGGGACCTTTAGACCTATCAACGATGGTGAGGTTCCTTCTTCTCTTCCCTTCTCCTATATCATGAAATGATGAATGATGATACACCTTCTATTAACGATTGTTTCAATGTCAGGATGAAGAGTCTATCCTCACCTAGACATAATGGGGTGAAGAAGATTCTTATATTCACCAGTCGTTACCCTCTGAGAGACAAACCATGTTAAACGAATCGATTTATCAGAAATCAACATTAATACTCAAGATGATCACACACATTCTAAAGATAGGTCCAATCTTTAGATGTTGAGTAACAAGAAGCTTTTACTTCTTTCCTCCGGGATCATAGAAATGTTTTTGATTGGTCCTATGCTAATATGCCCGGTATTGACCCAAACATCGTGGTCCACAATATCATAACCATTCCTGATGCCAAACCCATAAAACAAAATCTCTAGAAAATGCATCCTCGCATTTCTCTTCTAGTAAAAAAATAACTTTAGCGCCTACTCTAAGTTCCCTTCATCCTACCCATTGACTATCCCCAATGTATTTCTAACATCGTTCCTGTCACAAAAGTCACAAGGGGACTCCGCATTTGCACAGATTTTCGTGACCTCAACCTCGCTTACCCCAAAGATGATTTTCCTCTACTAGGTATTGACCAACTAGTTGATCTCACCGCCGGCCATGAGATGTTATCACTCATGGATTGTTTATTTGGTTATAATCAAATACTACTCACTCCAGACAATCAACACAAAATTTCCTTCATCACTCCTTGGGGGACCTTCTACTATCGAGTCATGCCTTTTGGCCTTAAAAACGCTGGTGCTACACATCAGTGAGCCATGACTTATATCTTCCATGACATCATGCATCACATATTGAAATATTACATGGATAACCTTCTTGCCAAATGCAAACATCGAGCTAAACACTTGACATCCCTTAAGGTCATCTTTGAAGGCCTAATCAAGTATTGTGTTCGCCTTCAACCTAAGAAGTGTGTCTTTGTGGTACTTTGAGGAAAAATCCTTGGTTTCATCATTTCTTTGTGTGGCATAGAAGTCAATCCTGCTAAAGTGATGACTATTCTCGAAATGCCTCCACCTACTAATCTTCATCAACTTTAAAGCTTGCAAGGTAAGTTACAATCTATTCGTCATTTTATCTCGCAGCTTTTCGACCGCTGTCAACAATTTCATCATCTCCCTAAGAAAAGGAGGTCATCATTCAAATGGGATGATGAATGCTAAAAAAAGCCTTTGATGCCTTAAAACAATACCTTCTTCAACCACCAGTCCTCATTCCTCCCAAGGATGATCAAACCTTTTACCTATACATTTCTACTACCAACCATTCCTTAGGTGCCATGATCACTCACCGCAATGAACAACACAGATAGCAAGTGGTTTATTACATAAGTTGTACCCTTTTGGACTATGAAACTAGTTGATTTACACCCATGCTGAAAAACTTTTCTTAGCCTTAGTTTTTGTCACCACTAAACTACATCATTGCCCACTCAACCACAAAACCTTTGTCATCACTAACATTGACCCCTTACACTACATGTACAACAAACCCTACCAACATCAATGTATTACACACTGGCTCATGCTTCTTATTTTCCTTAACCTCGAATTCATCCATCAGAAGTATAGCAAAGGTCAAACCATTGCTAACCAACTAGCAGATGCACCTCTATTTAGAAATCAACCCTCTAACTTTGATTTCTCGGAAGAATCCATTGTTACCCTCTTCTTGGACGATACCACTTACCAAATGACCCTCTTATTTGATGGTTCCAAATGTCAGCATGGGGGTGGCGCTGGTGTTATCCCTATTCCTCTTAGTGGTGAATCCATGCCTTTATCTTTCAAACTGGATTTGATTGTACAAATAATATCACCAAATAAGAAGCACTCGTATTGGGTATCTAGGCCGTTTATGCCTTAGATGTTAAGTCAATCAATATCTTTGGTGATTCTCAGCTAGTTTTAAACCAAGTCAATGGTATATACCAGTGTCATAATGAAATACTTCAAAAATATAAACATCATGTAGAAATACTTTTGACTACCTTTGACCATTATGAACTTCAAACCACCCCGCGTTCTATCAATAAATTTGTGGATAGCCCCATGAACCTCTTGTCATGGATTCTGTTGATACCCACTTCTCCTAATGTACTCTAAAATCTTTGTCATTAATACAAAAGGTTAAGGGTGTAATCACCTATCTTATTTACCTCGTGAGGTCCACTCCGTCAGAACCGTTGCACCTGACCAATGTGACCTTTGGTATAAATAGTTTGCAGACTATCTTTCTCTTTCTATGGGTAAGTGCACCAAGTTGGGGGACAATTAAGTGGACATCAAATCCTGAATTTTACATTAAAAACAACAAAACATCAAATTTAGTCTTACACAGACTTGAACCATGCCAAAAATCAAAAACTATGTCATAAAAATTGTACCATTCATAGGGGAGACTATTAGCTTTGTAGAAATATTAATTTTAAAGTGAATAGAATAGGAGAAATATCATTTTATAAATTTTTACTAATAGTAGGTCATTAAGACACTTTTTCTCTGTGAATGTTTATGTCTACGTTTAAGAATGCAAAATTTGTTTCACTTATCAGAATGTGATAAAACTTATACCATCCCAACTGTGGTGAAATAATATACATGTCCAAAAAAAAATTATTTGATTTCAATATTTTTTGATGAAGTTATGGCAGAATTTGTGGAGGGGTAAACAGAAAGTGCTCTATTTTCTTTATGTTTTCATACCACTTTCACGGAAAAAATCATAAAAAATAAAATATTTCTCAAAAAAATACAAAATAAAATATATCCCAAGATAGATAGTGGCATCTAACTTCTCACCAAAGGAAAAATATATATATCAATTTTTGGTCATCCAAATCGTGGGGAAACGGGCTATAATCTTATAGGCGTTTTTAAAAAAAAATACTAAGTCATTGAATTTTGAGTGTTTAATATAGCTAAAATTGTCCATATTTTACAATAAATTAGTATTTTAGAAACTAGATTCTAGATGCTATGATTCATATTAATATAATTTTGTCTAATTTTGAGTGTATGCATTGCTAATAATCCCTACAAGTTAATATTATGTTGTTATTTGCAATATGATGTCCACGGATGACCCTATATTTGTCCATCAACTTCCTGCACTTACCCCTATTCTACCTCCTGATCTCACTCGTAATGGACAATGTGTATTTCTTAAAAGTGTCTCTCGCTATGTCATCATGGGTGGTATCCTTTATAAGCACTACTTCGATGGTATTCTCTTATGATGCCTTACACGTTCTAAAATTCCCTACACCATCAAGGAAGTTCACGATGGAATTTGTGGAGGTCACTTCAGTGGCTTAGCTGTCGCTAAACGCATTCCTCGCCTTGGCTATTATTGGTCAACCCTAAACCAAGACTATTGTGACTATGTCAAATGTTGTGTGAAATTCCAGAAACATGCTAATCTTCATCACACACCTAGTCATGCCTTACAGGTCGTATGAGACCTTTGTCTGTTATCTCAATGGGGCTTAGATCTTGTCAGAAAGATCAATCAATCCCCATTCTTCACAATGCCATCAATGGATTATAACCACTACTAAATATTACACTAAATGGGTAGAAGCCATTCCCCTCATTCTACAAAAGATGAGAAAATATGTGAATTCATCAACCACCACATCATTTGTCGCTTTGGTGTTCCTCACCGCCTCATCACTAATAATGACAAGCAATTCAAAAACAAAACCCTACGAAAACTTTGCAACACTTTTGGCATCTAACTCAGTTTCTTGTCACCTTATTACCCACAAACCAATGGTTAAGTCGAATCAACCACTAAAACCTTGAATAAAATTCTCATGAAAGTAGTTCACGATACTGGGAAGGATTGGCATACACACATTCCTTTCGCCTTGTGGGCTTATTACACTAGTATTTGCACTTCGACTGCTGCCACACCTTTTTCTCTGGTCTACGGTATCAAGGATATCTTGCCTCTCAAGTCCATATTACATCTATCTGCATCACACTATGAGACATGCTCAACGATGATGACTTTCACCAAGATTGTTTGGCACAACTTGAGTTATTAGATGAACGTCGTCTCAATTCTCTTGAACATATCGAAATCTACCAAAAACATATCAAGCATGCCTATGAAAAACTTGTCCACGAATGAACCTTTCAGGTCAGCGACCTCGTCCTGAAGGAAAATCAACATGTAACCAAAGAAGAGAAAAGTAAACAAGGCAAATTTGCTCCTAGTTGGCTTGGACCCTATATTGTTACTCATGCCTATGGATCAAGTGTTTATCATTTGTCTTCACTCAAGGGTAAACCCGAACCTGAGCCCCTCAATTCCTTACATATTTGACCATTTTATTGTTGAAATCAAGTCCTATATCACCTTCTGTCTATTCACCACTCGTTCCTTGAGCATTTTTCACCTTTCATGTTACTCATTTTGAGGATCAATGACTAAACAAGAATCATGTGATTATACGTTACTTGTCAACATTGTCTTCAATATGAGTATTACGGCTCTAATCATAGCATGATTCTCATGGATAATTTTCATCTTTTTCAAAGATGGAATCCCATGTTTGTTCTTCACTTGAAACCATATCTTTCATAGTTAGCCTCTGTGTACTATGGTTTTGTCTTCTACACAAGAACCCAATCTTCCTCTATAGTCTTGTCCATGAATTAAACGTCCAAAAATAAAATGGGATTCAACTCATTGAGTCAAAATTCCAACAAAAAAGGACTCCCTCAAAAGGGACATCTCTTCTCTCTATCTCACCACTATAAATAGACTACTCCCTTGAAGGAAAACTATCCAAAGTCATTACAAAAATACAATAAAATATTTTGAAGCTTCCCGCATTGATCAGCTTCATGAAGACCTCAAGGAGATAATATACTCATCCCATATAGAATTCCGGCATTGATCAGTCTATCAAAAAACAAAAACAAATGAAGAAAATGATAAATTTTTCATCATGGATTTTCCTATTTTTCATCATGGGTTTCTTACCAGGTAAACATGTTGTCGTACACTAAGTTATGCTAAACCACACACTTTCACCTCATTGCCTTTTCACCCTAATGTTCTCGTTGCTCAAGGAACTTTCTGCAACCGTGACATTTCATGATCATGTGATTTCCTTCACCCTTATAATAGTCCATTATGTAGCGCCTTTAGGGTCTTATGTTCATAAGCCTGTCTTGGTTATGGTAGACTCATTAGGGTTCTCATCAATTAAGTGGCTCTTTTACCACCTCTTACCATTCACCTTTCTCATTACTTATTGATTATCCTATACAGGACCGGACCATTGACACATGTATTTAAACAACTCAACCAAGCTTATCACCTAAGACTCAACCATACCTATGACCTACACTCAATCATACCTAAAACATACCAACCCATTCCTCAAACTCATCACATTTTTCCCTAGGTTATGGGAGAACTACATCGGCCTAAGGCCCCTTTTTGTTGGGGCTATGTAGGCACCACTCCTAGGGCGTGGGGCCCTTGGAGGTTATCTCAGCCACTCTTTGCCCTAACCAATTCCCCCTTCATTTTTCCTATTCACATTATACTTTAGTTAGTTTCCATTTTATATCAACAATTGGAAATTAAACAAAATAAGCAACAATTAACAACCATTTTTACCACTTCATCAAATCATTCATTTATCATTTTTATATTTCCATCATAACAAATATTTGGAAATTTAAGCCATAACATGCATGAACATCATCATTTGTCTTCCATGTTACCAAAAACTTAGAACTTAAATCAAAACCATAAACCATGCCTATACCTAACTCCACCATGCCTAATTGACCTGACTCAACTATGCCTATGACTTGACTCCATCATGCTTATACCTAACTCCACTATGCCAAACCAACCTGACTCTACCATGCCTAAGTGATCTCACTCAATCATGCTAATGACCTTGACTCAAGCATGCCTAATCCACCTAGTTTCCATCACATAAATAATGACACTGGAAGTTACACACATAACTACAACATCATACCATGAATATCACAATCTCTATATCAAATCATCAGAATCTGTGTGTTCATACATAAGTGCATAGAAGCATAATCAATAAATGTGCCTCTCATATATAATCTAAACATCTTCGGCACGTAGGTTGGTGTAATAATCAAAATCTCAAAAACTCTCATGTACATCCTTGTTATCTTCGACATGCAGACCGATATAAATAAAAAATATACAAAATATATATCATGAACATATAGGGTGACTAATCATCACCTTGCCTGATGTCCATGACAATCTCATATGTCTCCTCCTCTGATGCCCCAGTGTGGTGCCCTACAATCATCTCCCCTCCCTGTATAGGTATAATCCTCACCTTTGCCTAGCTTGTAGTTGGGTTTGGCCTCTGTGAGCTAGTTGCCTCTCCTTGACCCTATCTCTGGGCTCGCTAGCTCCAGTCAATATGGAGCTCTGTCGATATTATGTTCACATAAAAAGGGATGTCTATCCTGACAACACTCAAATCATCTTGGTAGTACCTGGCCTCATTCAAGTCATCCCTAAACTTGGCCATCAGTACTATCTATGGTGGCACCATCGGTCTCAAAACCTATACTTGTACCATGGGACCCTGTCCCGCTGCTGCCTGTACCATGGGACCCTATCCCTGAGCCTATGTCAGTGCCTATATTGGTCCCTATGCTGCAACCTGGGCATGTAGGGATACAATCTGGGCATGGACAATGGCCACCTGGCCTGTAACCTTGCTACCTATGCCTGTAGGGTGGATACATGTCCCCCATCTCCATCTCCAACCTATGTGGGTGCCTGTCCTTAGGAAATTCGGGCCTATAAAACTGTCACTTATGCCTGTAATGTGGCCGCCTGTGCCTCGGACCCTATCAACTACCCCTGTAAACCTATAATCTAGGCATGTAGGCTGGTAACATGTCCCTTTGAAATGTAAGGGTAGCCAAGTTTGGCTGCCCTGGCCTAGGTGGTGCTGTTCGTAGCTAGACTACCCACCACTGCCTATACCTATCTATAACCCTGGTGTCATCAATCTACCGGTCTAATGCCTTCTCCTCTTGCCTGATTGTTATTATCGGCTACATGGTAGAGGAATAAATCTCTCCACGTCATCCCTCCTGTACTGAGGGAACAATGCTGGCACATCTTGGGGTAGCCCAAACTACCGTCTGACCCTATCTACAGGTATCATCTCGTGCTCACCGAAACGATGTCCATGTATCCACCTGAGTATTTTTAACTCATCCAACTCCACCGACATCTGCCTATGTGAAGGGAAGCCAACATACGGCCTCCAAATGATGTCAGCACTGGATAATCCCTCCAACGCCCACCTATAATATGCCACATTGTGAGTTGCCCTGACAACCCTGCGCTATCCAATAATAAATAGCTAACACCTGTAGATAACTCAAACAAATCCCACCTCAAATTCATCCAGTTGGGGCATATCAACTGGATGAACACATATGATGTGCTCGTATGCCCAACAATGTAAGAGAAAGGTGTAACACAAGTTGAACCTCCACAACCACTCGTAGGCCCATAACTCCCTGTATAGCTACACCAAGGATGCTGGTGCCCAAGAAAATCAGGTCTTATCCTCCATCATGTCATGGAGAACCCCCATCAGTGCCCATGGTAATCTCCCACCCTCTACATCTAACAGTGCAAAACAAGACATTGCCTCCATAATCAATACCACTAGCCTCATCTCCTCAGGATGGGCCACGTACATCTCTCCATAGCTCAAACTTGCACTATGTAACCTCATCTTTGTCATCCCCTTTCTAAACACTATCAACATCAGATTCTCTGATGCCTCCAAAGAAATAGAATACACTTGCGTCCCCACTATCGGTAACCACATGATCCTATACACGTCCTCTAGGGTGACTGTGATCTCACCTGTCGGTAGATGAAATGTGTTGGTCATTGAATCCCATCTATCGATGAGTGTGACCATCAAGCTCGGCTCTTGAAATATGGTCACTCCTCTACCGTCACGTTCCCTCGTACCGATAGTAATAGTGGCGGTACTATGTCTCTCATCTGTAATTGGTCCCTATCCTGCACCCTAAAAACCACACCATTATTAAATCTTGACCATACCCAGCACATCTCTTACCTGAAAAACCTATTCTCAAACCCTTATTGCTTATTGTACCCCAACCCTACTAATTATCCCCTTTTTTATACCCATCCACTCGTACCATTACCCTACTCATTCTCAATAAAATTACCTTTCCACATAATTTCCTCTCTTTTTCTCCCACCCTACCTTATTTCTTGAGCTATTTTTTCCCAAATCGAACCAACATCGGTCACTTCTTACTGGCATCGGTCCATCATGACCGGTATCGGTCACCTGATACTGGACCAATACCGGCCAATGTCAACCGATGTCAGCCAACTATGGACCGACGTCGGTCACTGTCGCAGTGACTGAATCTGAAAAACCCCCTATCTCTCCCAAAATTCTCAAATATAACCTAGAACGCCATCCTACCTTACCCAAACATAACCTAAACGCCTCCCCACCCCTATTTAACCTACATAGGACCTCCCCCTACCTCATTGCCACATTTTTAACTACAAATTCAAAATTATCCTCCCACCCAACATGATTTTACCGAACACCAATTTTACTAAACTCTTTTTAACAAATGACAAATCGAGATCGAATCATACCTCATTGTGGTGCCATCAACATGGTGGTACATCTGGCCACTGCACCGGTGGCCCACCCAAGCCATCTCCCGCCTCTTTCATGCCCAAATCACCAAACCCACTCCTCTAATCCAACCAATCAAATCGATCCCCATGAGCTCGTGGACCCATCTCCCTAGCTCCTCTCACCAAATCGTACCCTCCACCTCATCCGGGTACAATGCCTTGTCCTTCTATCTTGGAAAAAGTACCAAAAATTCAAACGGATTTGTCGTTTTCTCCAAAGTCACAACACAACACTGATTCCATAAAATACAAAAAAATTGTTTTATAAACCCAACCTGATTTGACCGAGGTTAGCCATATTTGTGCCCTAGCCAACCGACGTTGGTCACCCTATAACTGACATCGATCAACCCTTATAACTATTTTCCCTTGCTAAGCTTCATTTTCCTGCAACCATTAGTGCCAACACACCGTTTATCATTCCGGCCACCCATTGAACCATACCTACAAGCTCAAACTACACCTACATTTCTTTTGTGGCGTCTTAGGAGTTGTTATTTTACTTATACCTTGGCCTTACCCGTGTCATGACCTATTTGCATGAACCCGACCTACTGGGTGTGACCATTAACCTTATGTACTCGTTATACCTTGTGATGTTGTTACCTATGTTTTTTTTCCTAACAACCATACCTTGCCTATTACCGTGCCATTTATCCTAACAAAACCTTTGGTGTACCAGAACATACCTAAATGTTCCTGCATCTAACCTAAGTTGTGTTTTCCGGACCATATCCTATACCTTGGATACCTGAATCACTTCACCTTATTTGGATAAACCTATCGACCTTGGAGGATGTAGAGTTTGCAAGCTCTTCAACTTGGTACCATGTTGCAATCTATATGTGTGCGTGCATTTGATTTTCATTATCCATGAGCTGATTTTGACCCTAACCTATTACCTATTACCCGAGTTGACCATCACCCTTTCCCATAGTGAAATAGATGCATTGGATCTATTTCATCAAATCCATAAATAATCTGGTGAAACAGACACATCCGGTCAAAAATTTACAAAGATTACCATACCCACTGCAGATAAACCTAAGGAAGACATTACCAATGCAGATTATCAGATCAAAAGGGTCGATCTTGGAAAGGTTGCTGCTAAAGGTTCCCAACATGATGCTCAGATTTTTTTGGATGTTCTTTCCAAGAAGCTCAAAGAGACTAATGTCTCAAGGGATGAATTGAAGGAATTTTTTCAACAATTGACGTAAGTGTTTCTCAAACTCTCTAAGCCTTCCTAGATATAGATAATAGCTCCCCCCCATTCGTTTTGATTCCTCATCAGTACCCAGAATGAAAAATTTTAATGAGAAGGGTAGAGTTTTTGATGAATGGATTCAACATCTTCTTGTCCAAGGAAAAAGGGTTCTTAGTGTCTTCAACTCTATGGAAGGAGCAAGGAAAGATATTGATAGCTTAAATGATGAACTCCTTGAAGAAAATGGTAATTTGGAGTTAACTTTGGAAGCTCTCAGTGCACTTAAAAAGATTGATTTAGAAACCTTGGTTAAGGAGGGATTAGTTCCAGATGTTGAAAAGCATTTTGAGTTTTGCAAAGCGATTGAATTCCGAGTCAAAATCCTTAATGAAGCTTGTAGAAAAATAGAATAATCAAAGGATCAAGTGTTGGATGCTAGCAATTAATTTGATGAAGAATTATCAAATATCTTCACAAGAGTTCTGGATGATAGCCTAAACATTCTACCTATAGATGATCTATACAAAGTTTTTTAGGAATTGGTTGAGAATGAATCTGTAGTAGGTGAAAAAATTTATATAGTATCTATTGACAAGCTAATCCTCTGCGAAGGTGTTCTGGGAACCTTGGCCAAATATAAAAAAAAAATCTAAAGGCTTCTAGGGATTGTTAGCAACATGTAGGAAACATGTGAAGTCCTGAATCACTACTCATACGGATCAGATGAAGAAGAAACTTGAGAGATGATCCTAAATTTTTAGGAATTTTGTGATAGGAAAGCAACACAAGCTGAAGAAAAAGACAAGTCTTAGTGATGAACTTGTCATGTCATTTTTATTTTCCATTCGACATCCTATGAACTTGGAAGGATTGATCCAGTCTCTGCGAGAGAATCAATCAAGTGAACTACTTACTCATATTTACTTTTTTAGTATGTTGTTGCAATTGTTTCCTATTTTCTCTCCTCCCCTTCTCTATATATATGAGATGTTGTAGCATTCCAAAGGGTTGGAAGTTTTTAATATGACATAGAGTTTAGATTTGAGAAAGAGAAAGATTGTGTGTTTTCTTTTAACCTTTGAAGAATATAAAAGATAATTTATTGCAAAAAAAAAATCATGGAGAGTATCTTTTTGGTTTGAGGTATTGTTCTTATGTTCAAATGCTTTAAATCATTCTTTGCTTTAAATATCTGGTTTTTCAAATCTTTTGAAATTTATTACAATTTAAATCATGTGTGATTATATTTTGATCTGTGTTTTCTTAAGAAAAAGCATGTTCCTACCTGTTTTATTCTTTCCACATTCTAATAAATCACTTCTTTCTTTCTATTCTCTTTTTCTCTATTCCTAGTTATTTCTAAAAAGAATATGAATAATGGGAGGAGATACCAACCCTGATGATTAGAATAGTGTGAATATTGTATATATATTATGGTGTGTTTTATATTAGTAATAAACATGTCCCCTCCCCTTTATCTAAGGAGGGACATAGTCCCGTGTACTGTGGTTGAGCCTCATATTTTTTCTTTGACAAAATATCCAACCAACAATTTAAACCTTACAATTTTTTTCTTAAACATTTAATCTTCCCATTTATGAGACCCACCAAAAAGATACACTATCCTTACAATTTATGAGGTTTCCTTTGTTCTTTCATTAAGTCATCAAGAGTAATGTACTTTACCTCCTTTCATATATGTTATCAAATTAAGCATGTTTTTACTTATCATCACTAAATGTGTGTATGATTTATGACAACCATAACCGAGAATTGCTCATTTAAATTTTTTCCTCCTATAATTATGTTGTTAGGTTAAGTTTCCCCTATCAATTCTCGTGGTCAACTTTAAGTGAGAAAGCTATATACTTATGACACCTACATCTTCCAGAGGTCAAAGTTATATTTAAATACATACTCATCCAAAATAGGTCTAAAATCAAGGTGGAGTTCCACACTCTACATTGCAACAATTCTCATAAGGTCCATTAATACATGACTATCAATAGATTAAGGAAATCTTAGTTTCATGCTTATTATTCCTCCTTCTATGATAAGGTATCATTAAACACATACTATTAAAACAATCGATATTAAACCTTCACGACATTAAATGTTAATTTTTTTTCACTATTAAAAAATCTCCATGGTATACCCTTACAATCCTGCTATTGCACCCCCTTTATAGTTTTCAAGCATTGGCTACCAAGTTTTGGGTTTGGAAATTATGTTAGTTTGGAGTCTCTACTCAATATTTTTTTAAAGGTTTGACACCAAAAAGATTCACAAAAAGGTGTGGCCAAAAAATATCACCTATAAGTGGATTATCCATCTGCCACAAATTTAAACACAAGTCAAGCAATTTAACACTTGAAGGATATGGTCATTACCATAGTCAAATCACCATAGCAATATGGTTTAAGTTGAATTTGAGATTAAAAAAATCAAGACTCATTTCCACTAGTGATATAACTCTACCATTTTATTTAACCACCTTCCCTTTTA
Organism: Taxus chinensis; assembly: GCA_019776745.2. NCBI lineage: Eukaryota > Viridiplantae > Streptophyta > Pinopsida > Cupressales > Taxaceae > Taxus > Taxus chinensis. The sequence goes on from CM034151.1 coordinate 216,876,712, forward strand.
CATCTTACTATTACATGTGCGAGATAAAACACTATTACAACGGGGTGCATTTTGGTAGGGAACATATGATTTGAATAACGCAACAACTAAGGTAACAATGTTAAAAGGTTGGAAAATGATGTAGATATATGTAAACTATACTATTTTCCAAGCTTACGACTCTAGAGGGGGACAATTTTAATCTCTCTATTTAAAAATCACACAAAATTTTGATATTTTTCATTAATAATCATAAACACAACTTCCAATTAAATTTAAGTCAAAAGTATCATATCAAAATTCATCACTCCATTAAATTATACGCAACACAAGTAGATAAAGATTTTTTTATTGTATTAATAAATGTATAGTTAATAAAGAAAATTATATTTCTAACTCCATTATGATTACACTTATCGAAAATAATAATTTTAAACTCTATTTTCCATCACTATTTCAAATCTTGTTAAGCCACCTGCAACCTGTAAATAAATGTTGGTATGGATTTCCCCCTATGACTAACATTTTCACATATATAGTATTTTCCATTTACAATAAATTAAAATATTTTACAATACAATAGAAGTAAGAACAAAAGTGCAGTTTCATTTCACTTTCAAGATAGAGCAAGGTACAGACAAGAGAGAGAAAAGTACACCAAATTTCAAAAAGCAAAAAAATCAACCAAGTGTCATCAAATATATCTATAGAGTCATGTAATAGAGTTTATATGTTTTGCAATAGATTTTTGGCCAGGAGAAAGTTTCACGGAATTTTTCTTGCTAGTACTACAAAATTATAAAAACGAACAATTTGGCCACAAAGGTCCAGAAACTAAGTTTGAGATCCATTTTTTGAAACTAGAACACACCATGTGTAATTTTTCATCAATTCATGCATCTATAGGGAACTCCTCGGAGTTTACAGAACACAAATCTTGTGACTAGGATTCAAATGGCCACTACATTTCTAAAGCTACTTTTCGTAATTATGCTAGTTGGACTTGGCTGTCGAACGTTTCGAAACCTACAAAAACCCATTACAAAACAATATTATGAGGTGAATTTATCAAAGCTATTGATTGATTTTTATAATTCTAGAGAGATACTAGAGGTGTGCGGTGACCAAATTTCTTTTCTCGGTAAAGGGGTCCAAAATGCGGGCCAAAACCAAACTTCCTTTTCAATTTTTAACAATTGACCAAAGTGGTAAAATAGTTGAATGGGTCCCAAAATGTGTAACAAAACAAGGTCAAAATATTTTCTAAGGTCATTATAGATATTGAAATAACATCTCACGTTACCAGTGAACATGTTCATTCCTTAACTTACCCACTACAAGGTTTGGAGAGGTGTTTTGCACATCATTGAAATTCTTGTTTTATAAAATTTTAACACGGTGAATAAATGATATGATTAGATGGAAGTCAAGTTTAATTCCATAACCTGGTGGATACGATTAACCATTTATATGATACAAAAGTTCTAGGTTTCATATGACATGGTTTGAGAGTGTAGCTTACATTAAAAGGGTCATATCAATTCTACATAATGTAAGGTACATATATATCCATTATGTATGACAAGTCATTTTATTAACCATAACCATACTCTTCATTTAATTAATAATCTCACTAGCACTATGAAGGGGAAACCACAAATACGAAAGCATGTTGGAAATAGGGAGAAAACCATGCATGTTCATAGTGAGGTGACAAGGGAGGTACTCCAATCTAGTTTGAACATGCGCAAGCTACATGTCCATCACCACGAAACCATTCACTAACCAGCAAGTCACATTATTAATGGGTGATCTTGCCACATCAACTACCATGCGCAAGTCAAATAGCTCACCAATAACCAGAGGTCAAGGACTGACCCCTCCATGCTCCTAAGAGACACCAGAATAAGAACTTCATATGCAAATCTCAACATTGCTTGCATGTTCTAATGACCAACTTGGACAACTTAACAACCCTACCACCAAATCCAACCAAACATACCATTACAAAATAAGTCAACACAATTTAGATGAAGCGGTCATTTGGGGCAAGATATGGAGGCCACAAGCAGTCATAAATAGTCACACTCCATGTTAAAATGGGCTTGAGATCACATTTATTTCTTTCCTTCATGCATTGATGAATGCAAACCCATTTCAAAGCCTTAATATACACTTCAACAAAACCATTTTTGCAAATCCTTCAGCATAACTTAATACATTCCAAGAGACCAAATAGTTTTGGCTCCCACGTCTTGAAAGGTACTCCATTGATGACACCTATACTCTATTTGAATCTCTTATTATTTTCTTTGGAAGATAATGGAAAAATAAAGGGTTTCATGCGAAGGAAGAGTGAAAGAGACAAATATTGCAGAGACATAAGTGGGATAACACGAAAGGGCACTTTAAATGTCTTAATCCAAACAACTACTCAAAATAAAAGATAAAGAGAAGGTAAAAACACTGGTAGCCATCATCTATCTAAATAATGGTGATGTAAAGGTTACAGTGCACATAGCACATGTGCTCATAAGTAGAAGAAGAAAAAGCAATATAGCTAGAAATTACACTCGAATGAAGTGCCTCCTAATCCTCAATCTTCTTCTTCTTCTGCATACAACAACAAAACAACGACATGCAGTAGTTTCCTTTATTTAATTTTACTTTTTTTTTTAAATCTCATTTTTATTTTATTCACCCCATCATCATTTGGCACCAGGAATAAAAAAGGATGAGGCATTACATTTATTTCCCCTTATAAGAGCATTGTCCTCGATGCAACATAACACCAAGATTAGTTGGATAGATAAAATAGAAGAAAAGGGGTCAAAAATGATATTGACATTTAGTGCCCAGACCCTGTCGCTAGAATGTGATCAAAAGTGAACAATGAATTTTCTAATTTTCCTCAATTGTTTATGTTTTGTAAAGAGTGACAGTTTCCCTTACCATAATAGAATCAAACAAAATTTCATAAGCATATGAAAAGTTTTTTTGATAGTTTTTTTTTTCTCATACATGTCTTTCTAGTTATTGGTTTCTCATGAGCACAAGTGGGTTGGTTCAATGTTTCATAATCATTTTCATTATTTACCAATTCCATTTTATTACTTTTTTTAACAAGTAAATTACACTAATTTTGTAGGGTTTTCAACAATACAATACAATACAACACTAGGTCATCCAAAACCTAAAACCATAACATAGACCACTTCACATTTTCATGACAATAATTCAAAAAATAACTTTATCCTAAGTAAAGACTGACTCCACAACAAGGAAGTGTATACATATAACATTCACCACATCAATGTGGAAGAGAAAATTATCTAGACACAAGTTTATGATGACACAAGCAGATTACCATAAGAACACCATTCCTAACCAAGAGGAAACCACATACCTATGAGGGGAATGTAGCATAACACTCCAAACACATTCCCCCAGAACATATAATCCATACAAATAGGTGTATCATGAGGTTTTTATAAGACATAAGAAAAATGGGTATGACGAAACACACCTATAGTCAGGTCCTTAAGACCAAAAAGTAACATTATCACTATGTACAATGTCTATTGAATCCAAGTATAACAATATATGTCAACAAAATATGTAGTTTATCATCTCAACCCTTCCTCAAAGAATCTAAAAGAACCCAATAAAAGTATCAAGTGTCCCATTTGTATGTTTTTCAACAAGTCCTACATTCCAAAATTACAATATTCTCAAGTAATACAAAATATGAAAGATTATATAATTTCAAGCTCAACCCTGAATTTTGAAACAAAAAAAATATCTTTTACAACGGTTAAAACATCATCCTAGGATGCAAGGAGAAATGAAAAATATTGTCAAATCCACCAAGTATAATGCATGTCATAGAGGCAACTCCGCTGAGAAAAAATTGAGTACCATAAAAGTATCTCAACTATAGAGGACTAAGTATCATATGTATCTCCACCATTTTAGGACTGAATATCATAAGTCTCACTCCACCATAGGAGGATTGAGTACCATAAAAGTATCTCAGCCATAAAGGACTAAGTATCATATGTCTCTCCACCATATGAGGACTGAATAACATAAGTGTCACTCCACTATAGGAGGACCGAGTACCAAGTATCCAAGTGAGGTCAATACATGGATGCTAGATTGAATAACATGAAAATTTTATTATTTGAAAGAGAAGTCATATCATTGAAATTAGTCAACCATCAATGTCCAGAGAGAGTTAGTGTTATCCATGAAATTGGGTAAGTATGTTAAATTGTTAAATGCACAAGAATATGGATAAGATATCTTAGAATAATAACAATTAGTTTACCATTATGAGTCATCGTAATATCCATAATGTAGTATGTAAGGATGTGGAAATGGTCAAAATATAAGAAAAGTATTCCAAGGAGGAAACCAAATCTCTCAAGTGTCAAATACCGCCACATAACAAATATTCTAACTGTCAAATGCCTTATACAACCGTCATAACCGATGAAGGATAGAGCTCACAAATGAAACAACTAACTCCTAATATCTTTCATAATGATCTCAAAGTATTATCCATAGTGAAATTGTCAAAAATTATTGTACTAAGCAATCATTGTACCATAATCTGTAGATATTTGTGGTTTTTGTCACAATACAAGTCCATACAAGGAATTGGGGACTCACTATAGGATATGCTCGCCAGGAGAAACATACCAAGAACAACGAGTGGACTAGGGTGAATTACCATGACTCCACATAACACAAAAACATGGAATGACATGACACACATGTTATACACACACAACCAGATACACGAGATTTACTACCAATTAATCCCAGAGGTTCAAGAGTTTGAACCTCCACTCAGATACCAACTATAATGCCCCATAATTTTATCACTCAAAAAATATTGAATACCTGAGATTTTTTTTAATAAAATATGCATCACTTAAGAAACTATGTACTAACGCTTGCATTTGCATAAATCCATTGCACACATGGTTTACAATTTACCTATTTATGCATTTCTTTTTTTAACTTATAAGTAAATTATACCCATGAAATCTAGAAGAATGACCTAATGGAAACCATCTCACATAGTAGGCAAGGTTCATTTAATTCTAGGATCCATTCTAATGATAGAATTCCATATTCTTTTCTCACCGCATATTTCAAAACATACATGCTAAACTTTAGTTCTTAGACACTAAATATGTTAGGAAGCAATAGAATACAACTTCGGCGAGACCCTTAACATACATTAGCCAATGCTCAGGACATGATGCATGCATGACTAAGTTACATAACCCATAGGAGGTTTTCTTAGCCACATTTATTCTATGGATTCAAGATCACACTCAGTCTAACTAAACACGGGGATAAGAGTATAGCTCAGAATACCTTTCACAAGGTCCATACACCTTTAACCAAGGTGTTTTATAGGCACATTTTTATAGACAACACAACTCAAGGTTTCCCACACTACTACGACCAAAATCCCATCCGCGGTAAAAGGTTATATCTTGACCCACCTTACCACCAAAGATCAATGCTACCCACAATATGAGGTTCTCATACAAAACTAACAAAAGATTATGGGTTATTTAGAGGATAACTTACTAAACCACTTAGATTCCTAAGGAATTTCCCCCTACGATAAAGGTTAGCTTGGCTCTAAATATATTTCATGTATGACTTTGAACCATCTAATGACATACTAGGAAAAAAATTCTCATGTATTCCCATATGCACATAACTTCATTTGATTGAACAATGTTTCCCATATACACTATGCAGTATACACCTAGTTGATCCTAAGTGAAGGCTATATCCGGAATTTTAAGGGAGAGGAATGGAAATTATTTTTTAGTCATTACTATATGAATATTTCATGATTACATTATATTCAATTACTCCTTTATGATAAGAAAGGGGTAAAAGGTAACCACAATTCTTGAGCATGTACGCCCTCACAAAAGAGACGGAAATGCCAATACACATCCACTCAAACAAGCATAACACGATGTAATTATGAGAACTGAATGAAATGAAAGATTAAGTTCAAGTACGACCATGCATATAGGTTCCTGGATTTACATTTTCAACCTTACCAAGTTTCTTTTGCTTAACATGAAGACCACACATTCACCGAAAACCATATTTTATCCCTACAATTTATGAGGTTTCTCTTTGTCGCTTGCATTAAGTACATCGAGAGTAAATGTATTTTACCTCCTTTATATACGCTTCAAATTAAGCATAATTTTTACTTATCATCACTAGAATGTGTGTATGATTTACGTGATGAAAGTATCCAAGATATTTACTCATTTAAATTTATTTTTAATTACAATTACATTGTGAAGTTAAGTTTCCCCTATTAATTATCGTTGTCAACTTTACAGTGACCAACCCCTATAATACTTATGAGACCTACATCCTTCCATGAGGTCAAATCTATGTTTAAATACATAATCATCCAAAATAACTCTATATTGAAGGTGGGGTTCCAAACTATACATTTAAAACAATTTCCATATGCCCCCATCGACACACAATTAGCAAAGGATAAAGCAAAGCTTATTTTCACACTTATATTTCCTCCTTCTATGATGAAGTATCTTTTTACGAATAATATTAAATCAAGTAAAATTAAAATTTCACAACATTTAAACATTATATTTCTTTCCATTATTCAAAACTATCCAAGACATGCCCTTACAATCCCACTATCATCCCCTTTTACAGATGTAAAGTACTAGCTACCAAGTTTTTCGAGTTGGGCATTTATGAAACGATGGTTTCAAGTATCTGCTCAATATTTTTCTAAAGATTCAATAACCCAAAATATTCACAAAAAGATGTGGCCACAAAGGATCACCTATAAGTGGATGTATCCATCCATCACTAATTTGAACTTTGAATTAAGCAATTTAACACTTGAAGGATAGGGTTGTGACCATATTCAAAGCACCATAGCAATACCGTTTAAGTTGAAATTGAGATAACCAAATTCAAGGCTCATTTCCACTAGTGTTATAACTCTACCATTTTATTTAACCACCTTCCCATTTACATCTTACTATTAGAAGTGCTAGAAAAAACACCATTACAATTGGATGCATTTTGGTAGGGAACATATGATTCAGGGATAATTTTAGCGGCGAATATTCGTAATATGGCGAAAATTTCATTTTATGAAAATTTGAAAAGGCAAATTATTCGGAGTGGGTCGGTGTCCTATTCGCCTAAAATATATAGTATATTTTTTTTGGGGGGTCGGCTTCGCCTTCATTTGAAAACATCTCCTATAAAAACCTAGCTGATTCGCCGGGTAGTATACCTCAAGTAGCTTAACAAATTACCATATACTCATGAAATTTTAACTCGCATACCCTTAAGCACCAGAGATTCAGATTACTGTTAGCATGTGATTGTTGACGTGCGACAACAGCTGTACTGACGTTCTAACATGGGCAGTGGTGATGCGCGACAGAGGTGGTATTGACTTTTCGACATGGGCAGTGGTGACGCGCGACATGGGTAGTGGTGACGCGCGATAGAGGAGGTATTGACGCGCGACATGGGTAGTGGTGACGCGCGACAGAGGAGGTATTGACGCGTGACATGGGCAGTGGTGACGCGAAAATAACATTTGGCAGTGGTGATTCGCCCGACAGAGGAGGTATTGACGCGCGACATAGGAGGTATTGACGTTCGACATGGGGCAGTGGTGACGCGTGACAGAGGAGGTATTGACGCGCGACAGGAAATGAGTTGTTGACGCGAGACAAGTGCAGAGTTGATCAAAGCAGAGGTCAGAGGCTGCAGACTGTGACAAGAGGAGATTTTGATGTCGCACGTCAAGAAAATGCAGTGACACGCGTCAATAGACCATAAGTGAAAAGCGTTAGCAACCAAGTTTCTTCAAGCGAGATCTACTAGAGGTCTGTTGACGTGCATCACTGCATTTTCTTGACGTATTCTCCACCTCCAATTTCCAAGAGGTCTCTTAAAATGAACCCTGCATATGATTTGAATAACACAAAAACTAAGGTAAAAAGGTTCAAAGGTTGGAAAATGATGTATATTTATGATAACTATACTATTGGCCAAAGCGTTGGGGTTAGCACTAGAGGTTGTACAAATTATATATCAGTTCTCTAACCATACATGCACCCAAATTTTGGATATTCTTCCAAAATAAATCATAAGCACAACTTCCAATGAGATATAAATCAACACCATCATATCAATGTGGTTCACCCCTTTAAGTGTGGACTACATTCACTAAGTAGATACAATACTTTTGTTCTTGCATTAATCCAAAGCTTTCAGTTAGATATAGAAATGAAGATTTACTAATCTTCCATTATAATTACACTTCACGCATGTAACCACTTTAAATTTATTTCTCCATCATAATCTTCAAATCCTTCTTACATCCAACTTAGTTCATTTCAAGTCTCAGTGCAATTATTTTCAACAATAATCATTAACTTTCAGCAATGGCCTTACTTCTATGACCCTAAGATTTTCACATGATATATTATTAGGCACTATACAACAACTTAGGAAACTTAGCCATGCAATTACAATCAGAGGTAAGATCATAAGTGCAATTTAATGCTAAAATTAAATCTGGATTCGAGATAGTGAGAGGAGAGATAGAAAGCACACTAAATTACACATAACCAACAAATCGGTTAACCCTAACCGATGTTGATTCCTCCTTGCTTGATCTGTAAAGTCGTGTCATAGGTGACTGATGTATAAGTCCTTTACAATATACTGATGTCTAGGTTACTGTGTTTTCTAGCAAGTTTCCTCGGTAGTATTGCAAGATGCTAAAACTGAAGTAATTTGAGCTCCAGTGACTCATAAGATTCCAAGTTTGAGAATCCATTTTTCAAAACTCAAACACGACCACATATAAGTTTTCATCAATTCCCCTATCTATGCAGGGAACTCTTTGGCGTTTACAGAACACAAATCTTTGTGATCAGGATTAAAATTGCCACTACATTTCTAAAGCTACTTATCGTAATTATGCTAGTTGGACTTATCTGTCGAACATTTTGAGGCCTACAAAACCCCGTTACCAAAACAATCTTCTAAGGTTAATTTCTTGAAGCTATTGATTTATTATGATAGTCCTAAAGAGATGTTAGGGGTATGCGGTGGCCAGATTTATTTTCTCGGTATAGGGGTCTAAATGCAAAGGCCAAAACCAAACTAACTTTTAAATTTTTAACAACTAGCCAAAGCATGTAAAATAGTTGATTTAGACCCCATACGTGCACCGTAAACAAGGTCAAACGATCACCTAAGGTCATTATAGAGATTGACATGATATCTCATCTATACCAGTGAACATGATTCATTCCATAACTTACCCACCACAAGGTTTGTAGCTAGTGGTTTGTGCACGTTGTTGAAAATTCATGTTCTATTAACATTTTAGCAAGGTGAACAAATGAAAGGATTACATGGAAGTCAAGTTTAATTTTCTAACTTAGGTGCTTAAGGTTATCTAGTTATATCATCCAAAAGTTCTAGGTTTCATATGACATGGTTTGAGAGTGTATTTTACACTAAAAGGGTCATATCAGTTTGCATGATGTAAGGTACATATATATCCATTATGTGCAACAAGTCATTTTATTAACCATAACCATACTCTTCATTTAATTAGAATTTCACTAGCACTATGAAGGTAAAACCATAAATATGAAAGCATGTTGGAAATACGGAGAAAGCCATGTCTCTTCATAGTGAGGCGACAGGGAGGTGCTCCAATCTAATTTGAATATGCACAAGCTACACGTCCATTACCACGACACCATTCAATAACTAGCGAGTCATATTATTCATATTTGATCCTGCCACATCAACTACCATGCCCAATCCAAATAGCTCACCAACAACCGAAGGTCAAGGACCAACCACTCCACACTCCTAAGAGACACCAAAGTAAGCACAACATATGCAAAGCTCAGCATTCCTTGCATGTTCTAATGACCGACTTCGACTGATCAACATCCCTGCCACCAAATCCTACCAAGCATACAATTACAAAACAAGCCAACACAATTTAGATGAAGCGGCCATTTGGGGCAAGATATGGAAGCCAAAAACAATCATAAACAGTCACACTCCATGCTAAAATGGGCCCGAGATCACATTTCTTTCTTTCCTTCATGCGTTGATGGATGCAAACCTGTTTCAAAGCCCTAATAGACGCTTCAACAAAACCATTGTGCAAATCCGTCGGTAAAACTTAATACATTCCAAGAGTCCATTGATGGCACTTATACTCTATTTGAATATCTAATCATTTTCTTCGGCAGAGAATGGACAAACAGAGGGTTTCACGCAGACGAAGAGTGAAAGAGAAAAATCTTGCAGAGACATAAGTGGGATAGCAGAAAAGGTCACTTTTAATGTCTTAATCAAAACAACTACTCGAAATAAAAGATAAAGAGCAGGAAAAACAAACTGGTAGCTATCAGCTATCCCAAGAATGGTGATGCAAAGGTTACAGTGCACGTGACAGAGGTTCTCGTAAGCAGAAGAAGTAAAATCAATACAGCTATACATTACACTCAAATGAATCACCTCCTAATCTTCAATCTTCTTCTTCTTCTGCATACAACAACAAAATAGCTGCAGGCAGTAGTTTACTTTATTGAATTTTACTTTTTTTTGAAATATCATTTTTCAAATTTTTGTACCCCATCAGCGTTCGACACCAGGAATAAAAAAGAACGAAGACATTACACTACTCTACTCCTGCGGGTGCTAATTGGCATATATAGATAAGAAAGATATATAGATAGGCCCCATATATAGATAAGAAAGATATATAGATAGGGCCTCGATCATATATATATATATATGACTCAACCTAGGGCCCAACCGATCTCTTTGCAAATTTCAAGAGAAAACATTAATGGTGCCATCATTGTTAAAGCTTCTACTTAAAAAGTCATCTTTAACATGATATTTATGCACTTTGAGATGAAGGGGGAGGTAAAGTAGTAAATATAGATTTTTGTGTAGACAATGACGGTTCTTCCTGAAAAAAAGTTGTTTGTTATTGGTGAATGAATATCTTTTAAATACATACTTTAACACTGTAAGGAAATTTTATTTTCTCATCAAAAAACCAACCATCATTTCTATATATTATTTTAAAGATAAGAATGTGCATTAATCTATTTGGATGTTAAGGGGGATATTTTTTATGAATTCTAAAAAATGCCCTTCTATTCTTGTTAGATGCCTCTCTCCTGGGTTTAATGCAATAAGTTTCTTGAATTATTGTTTGAGCATTTTGATGTTAATGTACTATTCTTATTATCTATCTATTTTTTTCATATTTATATTGACATTTCAATTACAATTTTTGCTACAATTATTAGTTTATTTGTATCTTTCCCTAATTAAAACATGACTTTGTTAAAATCATCAGTCAATCAACTCTAAATTGACTATAATTCTTAATTGTTTCTATATTTTATCTCAAAATTAATGTGTGTAGAGGATATCTTTTTTTATGTCAATTAAATATTTGAAAAATGTAAGGACATATTATTACGTAAAAAACAAAAGAAAATTAGCTAGATAGGACAATATAATTTGAATTTTCCCAACTGTATTATGCCCTTTTATATCTGGAGTAACATTTAGGTGTCAAAAAGCCTTGTTGTGGGAGCCCATTCACTTGCGATTTTTAGATGTTATAGTCCAATGACTTCATCTCATCAGAAGTTATAGAATCAAATGAGTGTGCCACTAATAAGAAGGGAAAATCATGTGCACCATGACCTAATAACTAAAATTATTGCAAGTGATCTAAATTAACTTCTACGATAAAATATCCCATTTCATTAAATCCAATTTTATGTTCTCTTTTTCTTAACTAATACTTGTTAGTAGTCCTCCAAAATTCGTTAAGGTTTGGAACCAACCTTTCTTAAGGTTCTAGATTACTTGTACATGCTATTTTTTAAGCTTAAAATGGTATAGTTTTTTTTAATCAAAATAATCAAATATGCCTTCTGCATATATTTATTTTGGGTTAAACTAGGATAATGAATTGCGCATAATAAATCAATTTATATTTCTTACTTAAAATTCTCAAAGAAGATGACACCCAATTAAATTTGTTATGCTTGTGAATATTCTAACAATATGAGATTGCATATTTTGTTGGACATAAACTCTTCTAATTAATTACAAACAATAATTCAATATATATTTTTTCTCTTACAAAATTAGAACCCAATTATACATATATTTCACTACATTTGTTTGCACTAGTCCCGCGTTATTAAGTTCCCTAAAAGTCTTGTCTACTTAGAAGAATCCACACAAGTGAAGGCTTAATACCTTGTTGTATTGAAAAATTTAAACTCGAGAGGATTCTACACTAAGAATTTTCCAAGATAAAGATACATAAAATTCTCAAAGTTAAAATTCTATTCAAATTAGATATAATATATACAAATATATTGAGTTTAAATCAGCTCCAAGACAACATTACGAAGGGAGCTTTCAACATTTTCATGTTACTAGAGTTGTTGGGTTCGATATATATTTACTAAAACTTAAAACAAAAGTAGTAGTAAATGATGATAATGTTACCTTGGAAAATAATAAACATAAACATAAGTAGTTCTCAAATAATTATGCCGAAGGTGTTACATAGTGGAGTTGAACCAACTAGTTCTAATAGTTGTCAGAAAATCAATGGTTGAGAATGCTCCTTGAACAGTCCTTGAAATCGAACGGCTTGCAGGAATTTACTGATATTGGTGAGAATTTATTTGTCCTCCAGAAGCTCCTCCTCCGTAAGCGACTTAGGTTTTGATTTAATGATCTGCAAGCTCCGCCACAGGAAGTGTCATTCTCATTGTCTCGCTCATTCATTTCCAGGGAAACCGACCACATTATCACCGGCTACAGAGACCACTGCTTCTTTTTGGGGCGCGGAGGGTCTCTCGTCAAGGTTTTTCCCGAATTGATGAGGAGATCCCAAAACCTGACAATTGTTTTTATGAACACGCCGCTTGCTTTGTCTTTCCTTTTTACAATCAGTAACGGTGCGGGGGATATATATTTGCACAAGCTAAGATATGTAATTGCGGGCTCCATTTTTGTAAGGTTCTAAAATATGCATTCACACTTCCGCAAATGCCTCTGTAACGTTCAGGGGCCGGGAAACATTAAATGAAACGACACACTCCATCGCATGAGATTGAGAGCGACTATTCTATTTGTTCCCGTAGTGAATAGGATTTGTGATTTTTTAAAATTATTTCCAAAAGCTTTGGGCCTGACATATTGATATAAGTACATATTCCATATGGTTTACACTTTAGGCTTTTACGGTGGGCATGGTATTGTGGGTGTGCAGGTGCCATTGGGTTACGGATTGGAATTTGTGCAGAAGTACAAGAAGGCCGGGGCGGTTACGTTTACCATGTATAGTGATGGAGCTGTTAATCAGGGCCAAATTTTTAAGGCGGCCAATATTGCTGCCTTGCGGCATTTGTCGGCTGTTCTTGCCTACGAGAATAATCACTGTAATATTAGGGAATGATCTGAATTTTTCTTATTATCTTAGCTTTTTTTTATTATTTGGTAAATTTTCCTTGCGGGGTAAATTCTGGCTTAAACACAAGGTATCTTGAAATTTACAAGGGACTTGCAGTCCACGGCCGTTTGATGTAGTATTAATTCCCGTTCCACATAACCACTGTTTGGTTTACACTTTATGTCTATGTGGGAGTAAGTTGAATATTTTACTATCTTCATTTTGTTTAATTTTTTTCTTTTAATACATCGATCACTTTTCCCGTGGCCTTATCACCTGCTTAGATGTCATCAATCAAAGTGTGCCTCTTTTGTAAAATTCAACGTAGACTAGAAATCACCCATGTCTTCTTTGTTAGGTTCGAGGTTGGCGCCAGTCCACAAGTGCACGGGGACATACATCGCGTTAACATGGAGAACCCCTTTACTACGTTCAGAACGTAGTATAGGGAGTACGGGGTCGGTAGATGTCATCAATCCAAGTGTGCCTCTTTTGTAAAATTCAAGGAGCCGTAGAGTAGAAATCACCATGTCTTCCTAATTGGGTTCGAGGTCATAGCCGGTCCACAAGTGCACGAGGCCGTGCAACACATCAACATGGAGAACCCCTTTGCTATGTTCATAATGGAGTATGGAGAGTATAGGGCTAGTAGATGCCATCGATCCAAGTGTGCCTATTTTGTAAAATTCAACGAGTCGCAGAGTAGAAATCGCCCATGTCTTCCTAGTTGGGTTCGAGGTCGGAGCCAGTCCACAAATGCACGAGGCCATGCATCGCATTCTTCATGTTTCTCTTCTTGGGATATGTGAAGTTTAATTATGGAATTCACTTGATCATCTATCCCAATTGTTCTCAACATGAAATTATTATTATGTTGCACGACATCTCTTAATATAAACAAACAAGGAAAATAGATTAATACAAGTGTTATGATAAAACAAACTTACCGACATGGTGAGGATAAGCAGGGTATCGTGAGAGAGGCGCTAATTATTAATACTTTATGATAAAACGAATCAACATGTGAATAAAATCTTTGGACCTTCTCCTTTACACACTGAATGGAAGCTTTTATCCCAACTACATCCTATTAATCCCAAGGGCCTTGCAAACCTTCATACACTAGGTCTTCAAGATTTTGACATGCATCACAATTGGCTCCAGAATGATGTTCCATTAACTTTGCAAGAAAGTGGCCCATCTTTCATTGATATGTGAAAGACCACTACAACTATCCTTTTCAAAATGCATACATCCACATCTACCACTATGCCTTTCTCAGCAGAACAAAAGCGGGATTTCAATATAATATAATAATAATTAATCATTTCCTTACAGCGCCACATTTGTTTATGAAAAATGTCCCGCTCCCATCATCCCTTTAGAATGTTACTTTCGAATGTTACTCCAAAATATCTCTCCCATCATCTCTTCAAAAGAAAGGAAGAGAAATTACGTTTAACTAATCTACACATCTCCCCTCTCTAATATAAGGTGCTCCACTCCATCTATCACCTTCTCCCTGCAACATATATTTCGATGATGTAATTACATGCTTGCATTTTTTGGTAATTCCATGTTGTAGATACTATCTATATGTGAGTACTTGCATAAACAAATTCTTTCAATTTATTTTTCTCATACTCTATTCTCATTGCATTCCAATTTATATTCTTCATAGATAGTGTTCTCGATTTTCAATCTCCCGTCCTCCCCCCCTCTTCCGTCCTCCGCATATTTCTTCCCCCTCGATCCCTTTCGGTGTCCACATTGCACGGTCTTGTGCGCGATTGCTAGTTTATGAAATAATTAAACTTTATGTATTTACATTTGTGTACTATTCAATAAATTTCCCTCATTTTTCGTTGTATTTGAGTTTTAAGTTAAGATTAGAGGATTTTTAGATGAAGATGTGTCAAAGGGTTATTTGGTCGTGTATGCGCATGTGACAGAGGATAAATCTATGGGATAGTTAGATGTATTAATTATGCCAAGAGACATTCTCCAATGGTAGCTACGGTGGAGTGTAATGGAGTAATTTATTCACTTTTATAATTGACTTTAAATTTTGTTTTTTTTACAGTCATATGTACATTTTAGTTTCAAGGGAAGACTTGATTAGTTTTATGTGAAATATGTGTGCAATGGTTATTTGGTCATGTATGTGCATGTGTGATAGAGGGGGAGCCCAAGAGATGGCTGATTGTATTAATTATACCGAGAGACATTCTACAATGGTAGCATGGGTGGTTGTTCAATTTTATAATTGAATTTAAAAGATGGCTTGAATATATTTTGTTTATTATGCATTCCCAATGTTTGTGCCTAGTGTATAAAAGACAAACTATAAAATATGTAATGCTCTGTAAGCATAGATAGAGAATGTGAAGAGCCTCTTTTTTCAAGGATAGAAAGAAAATGGTATTAGTTACTCAATAGTCACCCCATCTTGTATAAACAATAAAAGGGTAGTACACAAAAGGTTGCTCTTGGTATAAAATGATCTTGAATCTATAATTTCCATTCTAAGTTCATGTTTGAGTCTTGATTCAGTAATATGGATGCTATTTTGTTATGATATATTTCCATCTCTTGTCGATATCTTCGTTTCATTGTTTATGGTATGTAGCTATAACACATCATAGTTTATGCACTATTATACATTTTATTTATTGTTTAAACTAATTAACTTGAATTTATCCTAGACTACTTTTTTTCATGCCCTGATGTCATGATCTAGGGACTTATGCAAACATCATCATTCAAACAAAAATCTACAAACATGAATTCATCCATATTGTTGCCCTAGATAAAGTGTTGAGATAAACATGAAGTACAATTTCATGTTTCTAAGTGTGGGAAGAATCAAGGGCTTGTTTTCTGCACACACACACAACAAAATTCATCATACATTTGAGACATTATAATTGAATTATCCTTTTTTGAGGCAGTGATTGTAGACACTAAATCACGCACTTTTGGTATATTTCTAGTCCTGATCACATACCACTATTCATATGATCCCTAAGTGAGAAAATTACTAATTGACCTCTATCTTTGGCCTCTTTACTTTCTTTTTATTTTCCTTCTAGGTCTTAAACACCTTCTTGCCCAATCCGAATTTTGAAATTTCAGTTTCTTTGAGACTAGACACCGATGCCCAACCAGGACACCATCGCCCAGGCATCTCCATCCCCTCAGGGCACCCCCTACCTCTTCGTATCTTTCTTGCATATTTTCGGTCCTTTCTAGTTGTTGGGCATCTTATTTTCTTGGTGGTCGGCCTTTTAGTGGTCAATTACGAAATTCAAGCAAAGGAATCATAAAAATACAAATATATGTGATCATAATAAGGGACCAAGCCCTAAGCATCTACTATCATCACCTAAGGTTGCATCCAAAGGCCATTACAAGAGCATCAAATAATCCATCTAGCATCTACACAAGGGACAAGGGACTGAATTTCTATGCATACTCTTCATAGGAGGGGAAGTTCATTTTTCCATGCACACATGTCTATCTACATTTTCTACATCTAGCTACTTCTCGCTATCAAGTGTAACTTACACAAGAGCCACCTAGGGAATGATTCTACACATACATGTAGAAATACATGGAGTCTAAAATGTAGTGCAGTGCCCAGATCGTAAGTTCACTCACTCGGGTGACCGTCGAGGTCAGTCTGAGTCCCCATTTGCATCTTTTTCTTTTTAGGATTTGATGTGTTTTTGGGTTTAGCAAGTGCTCTTTCTCTTTACATGTTTCAGGTGAATTTGGCGATGAAGCAACAAAGTACAAGTGACAAAAGGTGACATCTAGCAAACATCTCGTGACCCTACAAAATTGGTTTCATGAGGTTTTGAGCAGTCATAGGTGCCTAGAGGTGGTCTGTATTGCCCCAAGCACCCTTGAGATTGCACATGCTCCCTAGTCCTAGCATTTACACAATTTTTTGGGCTAGGATACGATGGTTTGCCTTCCTATTCTATCAATGCTCTAGCTCAGTACAACTTTAGGATCATTTCAAATCAACTAAGTATCTTATCGTTTCTCTTGCACTTAGGGTTTTATATTTTTTCTAGCTTACTTACTTGTGTCAAATTTGTAGTTTATTGTCTATATCTGCATTGTAACTTAATTAAGATTTTAACATTTATTTTTCTATAATTTTTAAATCAGTGATATGTAGTGCGACCTTGTGACATCAACAAGGGCATGGTTATGTAGTCCAAACAAATTTTTGCTAACCCCCTTTTAGATCAAGGAATTAAGGTTAGGGTTTAAAGTAATAAGAATTCATATGTGATTAAGAAAAATTGATCACAAAACTACATATGTGGCAAGAAAGAACATAGATATAGGTGAGAAAACCCAAAATAATAAGTAAGGGGATAGGTTTATAGCCTCCTAAATAGGTTTGATGATGATATTATCTAAGTGACTAATAATCTATCTAGAGAAGAATTTTTGGTCCTAAAATTTTAGTAAGCATCATGACTACACTTTGTTCCACTTCGACACACAATCTGAATACTTTCACTACTAGACATGGACCCCTTAATCCACAAGGTTATCCACAAAAAATGGATATTGTGAAAGATTTGTAGATTATTCAGAATAACTTTGTGATTTGAGAAAATTTTATGGATGTTTTACAATATCATATTAATTGAATATGAAATTGTGAATTATTTACACTATATCAATTTTAATATGGAAAATTGATATGATCGCACCCATTTTTCACATTTCAAATGAATTTAATCTATAATTCTAGAAACACCCTAAAAACACATTTTTCAAGACAAGCCACACCCAAAAATAATATAAAATAATCTACAAAGTTATTTTACTTCAAATAAATTATAATGATGAAATTTAAACATACTATATTACTTGTAAGCTTTAAGCTCTTCTACTAAATAATCTACATTTCCTAGTAATTTATTGTAATCAATAATTTACATTGCTAGTTTTTATTAATATTGCAAATGCGTACCCTTGATAAAAGTAAATATTCATTAATTAAAATTTAAATAGTAAAATCTACGACTTAAAAAAATTGTATTATCATTCCTAATAAATTTAAGTTTATAATTATAATAATTAATAGTTTTATTTAGTTAATATTGAAATTATAATAATTAATAGTTTTTACTTAATAAATATTGTTAAATATACACGTGTTAAACTCTAATGATAAGATACAATGTGGATTTCCACTCTTTGGATATATTTAAACCAAAATAAATGTACAAAAATCACAATATCACAAATTTATTAAGCAATCAAACGATTGGGAATAATACATCTGTGTAAATGCATGAAATACCATAAATCCCTCAAAATGGTTTACTGAAATGACAGAATGGAGATTGGAGTGGTTGCAAAATTGAAGGGAAACTTGGATGAATAGGTGTTATTTGGGATGGGTGGAGAGCAATGCGGATTACTCGGCAGTTATGTGGTGTTTAAGTAGTGATTTAGGGTTACAAACACCATTAAGGATTTCTATTTAAAAGTTCCCCTTTTTTAATAGTTAATTCAGTCTCCAAAAGTTTCATGGCCTTGTCATTATTCTTGGAAAAGAATACCAAATAGGTTATATAAAAATTCTTCCTTTGTTGTAAAGAAATAGTATCCTTTACACATCTAAATCATGGTGCTCACAAGGGCTTTACAGATCTAGATCATAGTGCTCATCGGGAATTTGTAGATCTGCTCTCAATGTCCATATTATCCATCAAATAGTATCCAACACTTTAAGAACTATGTCATTTCTTTATTTTTGTAACTTATTGCCACATTTTCACAACTTATATTGTTTCTTCTCTCTCGACAATCCCGACTCTTGGCAATGTTTCATATATTGTAAGAACGTGATTATATACATGCACATTTTGTCCCATACATTTTTCAGTTTAGTTATCTTTCTTGGATCCTTTTGACACGAAGATGTAAAATAATCTACTTGGAATTTGTTTTTTTATGAATGTTATATTTTCTATATGGAGAGTTAGTTGTCTTCGTGGCTAGATGGGAATGATCAACTCTTAAATTATTGATGATTTTCATATGTTAGAATGACCTCAAGTTTCCCCTAATTGAGTTTTGGAAAAGGGTAAACTTAAGGGTTTTAAATGGACCCACATCCCTTTACAAATGGCCATGAAGGCAAGATATAACAATGAAGCAGAAAAATAAATAAGCCCATGGGCAAAAGGAAACAATGGCCTCGAAGAAGTAAAATGAACAAAGAAAAATAGAAGAGAACGAAAAGTAGAAACCAATAGAAGTTGTTGTTGCAGTTGCATCAAAAAGACAAAAACCACAGAGAAGAAAAGAAAGAGCCCCGCTCGCAGCTGCAAAAGGAAGAAGATGTAGTAAAATGGAAGAACTAAGAGGGAGAGAGGAGATACATCTTGAAACCAGCTACCCAGAAAAGAAAGAGGATGTGACGGAAGAGGCATCCAAAGAAGAAGGAAAGAATCAATACTTTCCCTTTTTTTCTTTCTTTGAATGCACAACCTGCCACTTTTCATGCGACATCACCTCTGGATCAAGAGGTTTGGATTCTAATAAGTCCAGGAGGTGGAGATTTATAGCTCCCTATCTAGAAGATGGGGACCATCCTTATCCGATTCAGAGTGACCGGGTTCATGGGGCTGCTTTATCCCTGGAGTAGGCCTCTCTAAAGATGGAGGAATAATCGATGAGTGCCCCACCTCTTTAGCTGCAATAGATTCTGATTGTGATGTAGTCGATAGCGATGTATCTCATGTATCGAGATCTTCTGAGACATAATCATCTCCATCCATGAGATCTGGGTGGCTCCATCATTTGGGAACAAATCCTTTTTTCTTGGGGATCAGGGCTTTCTTATGAGGGAAGGCCGCTTAGAGGTGACTTGCAGTCTTGCAGTTCTGACATCTGAAGACCGTGTTTTCATAGTCCAGAGTCTGTATGTGGATAGTGTCCCCCATCTTGAGAGTCATTTTCTCCTGAAATACTTTACTGATGTCTAATTCAATACAAATTCTGACAAAAGTTTGAAGTCCACTCTGTATTCTCTTGTTGTCCTCTTTGATGAAGCATCTAAAAAGGTTCCCGATATACTCCGAAGCGAAGAAAAAATGAAGGGGAAGATTAGGAGATATTACCTAAACTGGCACATGAGATATGGAATAGGAATTCGGGTCAAATTGGGGGAACCATGGGGTAGTGAAGAGGCCCACCGATCGCTAAAACCAAGGACCCTATTCAATAACCCTCTGATAATCTTCCAGATCGGTGAAGTAGACTATGAAGAAGCCTTTAGCACATAAGAAATATTTACAATTTTTCATCCAAGTGGAATGGATCCATTGGATCAGAGCATTGGATGACGGACAAGCACCATTAAATCTGCAAATAAGGGCCTTAGATTGCCGCTCTTGTAAAACTTCTAGAAAATTTTCATCATTGATCTCTAGAGTAAGGGATTCATTTTCTTGTTCCACAATGTAGGCGATGGGAGGAGCATTATCATCCTTTGCAAAAGAGGCATTTTTAGAGAGTGACTCTTTAAAAGGTGCAGGGTTTCTCTCTTTGGCTCCCCCCAATAACCGATCCGTCATGAATATTGAGGAATCCCTCACAATCATGTAGGAGGAAAGAAGGGCGCCATTTTTTGGGGATTTTCCAGCAAAAACCAAGGCAATGAGATCTACCCTATAGTTCAATTTATGTGAAAGCACATCTTTAAGATCCTTCCCTAGAGCATGTCATTGAAGTTGGATGCAAAAGGTAACACTTTGTAAAGTGTGAACTAGCACTTGGGTCTTGTTCATTCCATGACTAGGGATATGGGACTGAGAAAACTCATCAAGCCCACCAAGCATGTCATCCTTGAACATCTCTCTGTCACTATCTTCAAATTCTATCGCAATCACCAAAGGCAAGATGGTATGTTTGTTGCTCAAGGCCGAGGATGAGAACCTAAGATCATTATTCTCCCACCGCGTAAAACCACAGTGGAGACCAAAATCACTCGTTTTAGACTGTAAACCCCTGTCGCTAGCAACCTGAAACCCAGCATCGTTGATAGCAACCACTCTCGTAGGGTTAGGGTTAGGGTGCACGAAAGCTCGAGCTCTCCATTTTCAAAAAGGTTTTGGTAAACCTTTAAAAAAAATTGTAATGAACTCAACTTCGTCATACTTGAACAAACATAATTGTCAAGCTGCCCCTGATTGATTATTGTTCATTTACTTCCTCAATTTAAATCTTATACAGAATATTTCTTTAAATTTTACATCCAGCACTATTTTTTCTTTTTAAGATCAAAATTACATTGTGAATAGTGATGATGCTTAGATTTTCGACATATGCAGTTATTCCAATAAATTATCGCTTTAATATCCATTTCTAAAAATATCTTCAAAATGCGGAGTAAAAATAATACAAGAAAACACAAAAAGGTAAATTGAACACAATGTTAAATTTCAATATATTCGACTTTTTAAATCTCCATCACACTCCCCTAAAATTTAATTAGTTAAGGTTTTCAATATTTCCTATTAGAAAGTAAAAGGAAGAGTGGGGTTTTAAAGAATGGAACTTGTAGGTAGGGAGGGTTCATATTTTAAAACATAAATTTAAAGTATATTTATAAAATTAGATTTTGTCCAATATTTCTACTATTCTATACACTTAAAATGTTAATGAGTATATTTATTTTTTAATACTATTTTAATATTTATATTCATTTTTTTTTTTAATTTAATAATAGAAAAAATTATATTTTTAAATGAGAGGAAAAATTTAAATAGAGGAAAGGATTTAAAGTAGTGATACAATATAAAACATGTTTAATTGTGTTAAATAGTCAAATTTTATAGACATTTATAAAATCAAAGCTAAATTTTTGTAAAAAGAATTCTAAAAGAGAAATATTTTATTGATTTTTTGTTTTTTACAATATTATAAGTTATTGTCATTTAATTATATGTTTTTTAAGTTTAATATTTTTAAAAATTTAGAATCTTTATTTTTATTAATAAATATTTTTTTATTTTGTAATATGGAAATATTTTAATTTCTTTATTAAAAATAAAGAATTTTATTATATTGGTATTTAAAATATTGTGTAGACCTAAATATTTCATAATTATTATTGTTTATGAATTTTATGTATTTAATTTATGCATACAATAATATTATGTAGATTTAATTATGTTGATATGTTTAAATTATATAAATTAATTTAAATATATTATATAATGTATAAATAATTATTAAAATAAATATATATTAAAATTTATTTGTAGATTTAATTTAATTTTATAGTTTTTGAAAAATTTAAGAAATATTTACAATTTCAAGATTGTTGTGGATTTAAAATATTTTTTATTATTTAGATTCATGTCACAATTTTGAATTTATGGATCTAAAACAATTTTGAAATTGAGAAATTGGTTAGATTTTTTTTTTCAATTGTAGATATATAACAATGTTTAAATTGTCACTAGTGCCACAATTATTAAATTATGGAATTTTTTCTATTTTTATTATGGATTTTGTCACATTTAACACTTTCACAAAAAAATTGTGGGTAGAGTCCACAAAATTAAATTCACAATTTTAAAAAAGGTATCCACAATCAAAATGTGAATAAAATGTGGATATGTTACCCATTATCTTGTAATATTTGTTACACCTTCTATCTACATATTTTGTTTCTTCACTAATCCTAACTGTAATTTTCCATATTCTAGTGTTTTATTTATACTACAAAGATGTAAAATTATTTAGGAGTTCACTTTATTAATTCTAAATTATAATATTTCTTAATATATTGTTAGCTTAAATGTTAAACCCTTGTTTCCATATTGCAAGGTTCTTTATTTATAGATTTTCAAACATTTTTGTGACCTGAATTCTAAATAAAGTTAAGAAAGTTTATGCACTAGATTGAAAATGATTGTTTATTAAGGGTTTCATATATAAGATTTATAGTAAAGGTTGTCTGTTGAGGCAAACTGCCTTTATATCATTGATTTCCTTTTATATGTTCAACATTGGATTTAAGTGGTTCTTCCTACATATAATGAAATCTAATTATATTTTTCATTTTGCTTGTTTCAAATAAAGGAAAGGGTAATATATTTATTATAATATCTCTTACATGGTGTAAATTTGTTTAGTATTATTTTGGAAGGAGGTAATTTTTTGAGGGTTTTGAAAAGGCCCACATCCTTGTACATTTGAGGATTTTTTTGAGAGGATCCATAACCTAGTTATAATGAAGGGAACCACCACAAGGAATCTGGTTGGAGCAGCCATGAAACTGGAATGAAGATGCACCATACGCAACGAGTGAAGCAACAACTGA
Source organism: Taxus chinensis (assembly GCA_019776745.2). Classification (NCBI taxonomy): domain Eukaryota; kingdom Viridiplantae; phylum Streptophyta; class Pinopsida; order Cupressales; family Taxaceae; genus Taxus; species Taxus chinensis. The sequence continues at coordinate 216,900,654 of CM034151.1, forward strand.
GTGAAGTAAAAGCTGAGGAAAGCAATGACTGTAGCGAGTGAAGCAGTGACTTCAGTGAGTGAAGGATCCTAATTGAAGCTAGAACCAACATGCTACCACTGTAGTGAGAGAAGAAACTAACATGGTGCAACAAAAACAAGTAGAGATGCCACAACTAGCGGTGAAACCACCTCAAAGAGAATCGTGCCTTAGAGGATTTGATTTCGGGTGGGAAAACACACAACCGTGTGACTTAACCGCACCACTCCCACCCCATCGGCATAAATTTGTTTATTATTTGTGTTAAGGATGTGAAAAGTTTTTTTTTTTATTTATTTATTTTGTAAATACAACGCAAGATGCATAGTTCACTCTAGTAGACCCTTGGGTAGAGCTAGGAAAACCTTGTCAAGGTTTTTGGTTACCTCTTTGCAACTTTGAAGAGAAAACATTAATGGTTCCATGCCACAAACCATTCTCATTTCTGAAGTATGACAGTTTGTTGGAAGCATGTTAAAGATTCCACTTAGAAAGTTAGCTTTAACGTGATATTTATGTACTTTGAGAAGAAGGGTGAACCTGAGGTAGAGTAGTAAATAGATTTTTGTATAAACAATGATGGTTCTTCCTGAAAAATAATTGTTTGTTATTGGTGAATGGATATCTTTTAAATACATGTTTTAACACTATAAAGAAATTTTATTGTCTCTTGAGGAAATTAAATAATATAGATAAGAATGTACATGAATCTATTTGGATGTTAAGGGGGATATTTTTTATGAATTCTAAAAAATGCCCTTTCATTCTTGTTAGATGACAATGTTGTCTATCTCCTTGGTTTAGGTTTATGTGATAATTTTATGCAATAAGTTTCTCAAATTATAATTTGAGCATTTTGATGTTAATGTACTCTTCTTAGTATCTATCCATTTTCTTCACATTTATATTGACATTTCAATTACAATTTTTGCTACAATTATTAGTTTATTTGTATCTTTCCTTAATTAAAACATGGATTTCTTAAAATCGTCAGTCAATCAATTCTCAAGTGACTATAATTTATAATTATTTCTATATTTCATCTCAAAATTAATGTATGATTACTTTTACAAAAATAAAAATACAAATTAGCATTATCCATTACTAATTGGTAATGAAGTGTACAACTCACTAATCCATAAACAATAGATAATTAGTTAGATAGGACAATATAATTTGACTTTGCCCAATTGTCTTATGCCCTTTTATATCTGGAGTGACATTTAGGTGTCAAAAAGGCTTGTTGTTGGAGCTCATTCACTTGCGATTTTTTGAAATTGTAGTCCAATGACTTCATCTCATTAGAAGTTCTAGAATCAAAATGAGCATGCCACTAATAAGGGAAAATCATGTGCACAATGCCCTAACAACTAAAATTATTGTAAGTATTCTAAATTAACTTCTATAATAAAATATCCCATGTCATTAATTCCAATTTTATGTTTTTTTCCTTCACTAATGCTTGTTAGTAGCCATTCTTAAAATATTATATTACTTGTACATGCTAATTTTTAAGGTTAAAATGGCAAAAAAAATTATCCAAACAATCAAATATACATTCTCATATATATTTATTTTGGGTTAAACTAGGATAGTGAATTGCGTTGATGAATCAATTTATATTTCATACTAATTTTTTTTTAAGAAAATAACACCCAATTAAAATTTTTATGGTTGTCAATATTCTAATTGACATAAACTCTTCAAATTAATTACAAACAATAATTCAATATAGCTTTTTTTTCCTAACAAAATTAGAACCCATTATACCTATATTTCACTACATTTGTTTGCACTAATCCCACATTATTAAGTTCCCTAAAAGTCTTGTCTAGTTGGAAAATCCACACAAGTGAAAGCTTAATGCCAACTTGTATTGAAAACTTTAAACTTGGCAGGAGTATACACTAATTTTCCAAGATAAAGATACATAAAATTCTCAAAGTTAAAATTCTATTTCAATTAGATATAATCTACACAAATATATTGAGTTTAAATCAGCTCCAAGATAACAATATGAAGAGAGCTTTCAACATTTTCATGTTACTAGATTTGGGTTCGAGATGTTTTTACTAAAAGTTAAAACAAAAGTAGTGGTACACGATGATAATGTTACTTTGGAAAAAATAAATATAAATAGTTCTTAAATAATTTATGAAACAATTAAAGTTTAAGCATTTATATTTGTGTTTAGTACATTTCTCTCATTTTTCATTATATTTGAGTTTTAAGTTAAGATTTGAGAAATTTTAGATGAAGGATGTGTTTAAGGGTTATTTGGTCATGTATGTGCATGTGATAGAGGAGAAATTTAGGAGATGGTTGTATTAATTATGCCAAAAGGCATTCTACAATGGTAACTAGGGTGGAGTGTAATGAAGTAAGTTGTTCACTTTTATAATTGACTTTAAATTTTGTATTTTTGAGAGTTACATGTACATTTTAGTTTAAGGGAAGACTTGATGAATTTTACATGAAAAGATGTGTACAATGGTTATTTGGTCATGTGATAGAGGGGGAGCCCAAGAGATGGTTGGTTGTGGAGTGTAATAGAGTAAGTTGTTCAATTTCATAATTGACTTTAAATTTTAATGAATATTTGATAGTCACAAGAAAATTCAACTTTATGTTCTAATAATCGTCACTTAAAGTTTCTTTTTATTTTTATATGGTGAAGTTTGGTGCCCATTTTTTTCTCTACTTAATTAGAAATGAGTAGAGAAAGTATTGAAGTATCTAATCAATTTAGAATATGAAAAAATTGAGATAAAAATATCTTTAAACTAATCTCTAAACATATTTTTAATAAATATATTTAAGATATATATATTATATACTATTTAAACATTATTATATTCCACTACAATTTTAAGTTATGATATAATTCATATCAAATCAATAAATGCCTTAACTATATTAGTAATTTCTGAATAATTAATATTTATATATATATATATATATTAAAGAAATGATTTTTATCATACAAAACATTATAACCCAATTAAAATCCAAACATCATTGCAACGTGACGAAAGAGGGTGTCATCTTCGTAGAAAGGTCATCTATAAATACTAGCAATTGCACATGAGTTGCAAATTACACCAGAGAGGATAATAATGTTATGTTTTTGGAATTATAATTTGTGGTGAAATATATATATGTTATCTTATATTGTTTTAAGTTTTTGTGTTATGGGGAGGAGGGAGAAATATAATACAACTACAACCTCTGGAAATAAAACAATTCTTATTATGCTTTGGTGAATGTCCATGAACTTTTTTGAAGCTCCTTTTTTGGCACAGGCTATGAACATGCTAAAAAAATATTGAACACATGTTGGTTACATTAGGTGAAACATTGTCAATATTTGACTAACATTGAAAATTTCACATGCCATGTTTGAATCTCCCATTGTGAAATGTGTCACCCACTATTATAAATCATTCAGACTCACCTTGGTTCCATAGTCACCCTCCTTGCTCATGACACTAATATTTATGAGCTTGGCATAAGATTTAACATCAAATTACATTCACAATTCTAACCAAATCAAGTTTGTTATTAAGGAATGTTGTTGACAAGTCCTAATCTCAAACATACTCTATTAGCTCTACATTTTCTAAAATACCAGACAAGGAAAAACCTTGCACCAATGCCTATTGCTGCCATCAAACATCGAATATACATAATTAAATACAAAGTTAAGATGCATAAGAAAGTGTGTGGAGTGTAGTTGTACTTGCACATGCAACTGCACTTGTACCTACTACTCCAACATGGCTGTGATGATTTGTAACAACACCCTGCTTACTTCATCATTCATCAAACAAAAATAAAGATTTTAGAGGAAGAGTTTAGAAAGACATACTTCCTGAGGGCGAAGCAGGAAGAGTACATGGTGAGATTGGTGTGATCGCAAAGACAAAGAAAAGTGGAAATTTGGGTGTGGTAGACGTAGTTGCCTCCTCCTTGGCAGAAAATTAAGGCAATTAGTATTAGCCATGATAGGAATCTCATAATTTAAGTGAATCCCGTAGAAAGGCCCTATAATCCCAACATCCAAATATATAGCGGTATACAATTCACAATTTTCAAGCATGAATATCAAAAATCTAAAGTACGTGGATAGTAGGAGCAACATGATGCGTGAATGGGACAATTAGCCAACTTCTTGCACAGGAAATTATTACTGTCACACACATATTCAAACACAAACTCAGGTAATTGAGGTCAAAGCAAGACAGAGGAGTAGTTGCAATTGAAATTGAGGAAATAGTTGGTATTTGAAGTAGAGAATATCTTACTTGTGTTAAGACTAAATGTTTGGTGGGAGTGGGGAAGTTTAGATCCACAAGTCCACATGGATGGATTTGATACAATAACATACGGGTCATGTCCATCGTAGCTGATATTTGCGACGACATATATGTTAGCCAGGGTTCTTAGTTGATATTTTCTTTGATTGACAATGGATGTAGGAATTTGGAGTACAACTTGTTATTCATGTGCAACAGATTCAAATTCAATCAAAGCAACATTAATTGTAGTACGAATTACTCAATCAAAGCAACATTAACTGTAGTACGAATTACTCAACACTTTCCTAACGAAAACTTTAAACAACTTCTACATAAACAATTTTTCAAAGATTCAAGAAATAAGTAACGGAGGAAAAATTAAGCCAGAGCAAGTATTAAAGTGAAATATCCATGGAGCTTTGAAGTTCCAAGAAACACTATAACTAAAAACTTCACAAAACAAAAATCCGAAAACAAACCAATTTTTTTTCAAAACAATCCAAAAAATATCTGCCCGATGAACCCATTAGAGACTCGGAGTAGCAAATTCAAGCCTCCAAATCAGTATAGATCCAAATTAGTCAATTAAAAAACAAATAAATAAGTAAATCTTAAGATATCACAGAGATAGAAGATCGGATCCTATTTTCGGCTTTAACAACGAACGCTACCAGTTGCAAAAAGTATTTCGCACTGCAATTGGCAAAAATGAAAAGAATCAAAAGATCGTCAAAATTAAGCTTGAAAATCAGAGACCAAGAGGAACAGTACAAATTTAAGCTCTGTAAATGACGAAGGGGAACAATCAGGGGGTCCTATTGGGTCTATAGAGAGTTTAACTAGCAATTGCACACGAGTTGCAAATTAGGCTAGATAGAATAACAATTTTAAATTTGTTTGAGTTGTAATTTTTGGTCAACTGTATTTTATCTTCAGTTGTTTTAAGTGTGTCATGGGGAGGAGCGAACAATGTAGTATGACTACAACATTTAACAAAAAAAACAATTCCTCTTTTGCCTTAACGGATGTCCATACCCTATGGTAAAGCTCTTAGTTTCTAGGGTGTGCGAGTAAGCTGACAAAGGTGAGTTGATCGGGTTGAATTTTTGTTGGTTACATTTGGTGAAATAATCTCAATGGCTCTTGAGGATGACCATGTCTAAAGCTTCTTAACACCATTTGTCATCAATTAATAAGAAACGTACAAAGGAAGCTACGAAGTTATTGATTATTTATAGTTATTGATGGGGAGGAGCAAAAAATATAGTACAACTATAACATCCAACCAACAAAGATAGAGAGTGCAAAGTTTAATTACAATGTTGAGTTTGTTAGAGTTTTAATATGTGGTGAAATGTGAGTTACTATGTGTATAATTTGATGTTATTGCATTTAATATGAGACCAATTCTCACATTACTATTTTCACATATATATGTAAGTATTATTTACGTGTAAAGTGACCTCAAATTTCACATACAATTTTAATTTTTGTTATTATATGATAGGATTATTATAAGTATAGATTTTCTAAATACATACATCTAAATGATGGTGGGAGATGTCAATCTAAAAGCCATTTTGGGACTTTTAATATTAACATACAACAATTAGTAATAACATTAACATCTGCTTCAAATTTAAACTCCATTGAATGGTGAGGAAATGTTTCAATCTAGCTACCGTAATGTGTGACGAAAAAATATCATCCAAACTTTATTATATAGCTATGATATTTTGATCTATCGATTGACTTCTTGACCGGAAAACAAAAAAATTGTCAATAATAATCAAATGGATATCAAATTTAAGATTCGAGTTTAAAAACAAACATATTTAAAGACATTGTAATGCACCATCTCTCTACTTGTCATTATAAAATCCCTCTTGATATGATTTAAAAATCCCTTAATCATTTTTAATATATAATTAATAATATATATGCTGTAAAAAATCTTACTATTTATAAGTATTAATATAACTTATGAATATAAAAATAACATTAAAATTATATACTCTTAAAGTTCATCTACAAAGGATCTACACGCGCTGTTTAGATCTGCTTCCACCGTATGAATTTGGGGACTTGCGTTAAACTCTAGTAGAATTCATCTCACTTGCCAATGCTTAGTGGTTAAGAGAGAGGGCAAGAATAGCCAAAGCTACATAGTGATTAGCCTGCGATCCATTCGGAAATTCATGCAATGCAGAAGGGCTCCCGCGGTTACCAAGAAAAGTAAGGCCTCATGAATGAAAACCTCTACCAGTCTTGAAAAAGGAAGCAGGTTTGACCAGAATAGCATGTGTCGTAGTCGTATTGTTTATACATTTAAACCACATCATGTCTGTATTGGGAATGCCATTTTATTAAAACGTAATCAGGACTCCATGGAAATCTGATTTTCTGAAAGCCGCCTTTGCTAGCTGTTCAACTTCCACCGCATTTGGCTTTTCGAGATTACCAATAAAGTCCACATCGCGATCAGACAGCTTCGTCACAAAAAGTTTATGAACAGTTTACTTGGCCCTCGATTGATTTAATTTGAAGATCACAAATAGTATCGCTGAGTTGCCGGAATTGTGCGCCAGGAAAGAGCGTGCTGGAATTTGACGCTTTCCAGCAAAGGCTCTCTTCATGGAGAACACCTCGGGTGAATTAAATCGGTTTATTTATTTATTTAAAATTAATTTATTTTCTTTTTCTCGGTAATATTGACGTGTATGGCATTTTGTGAACATTTTCTTCTCGAAATATCTGCTTGGCGGTGGGGGAATTGAATTTGGGCATCGACCATTATTCTGGTCTGTGATGACTTTTTCAAGTTGGTATAACAGTAAAGTGTGACACTTTTGTCAATGTAAAGTATCCCATACACATGATTTCAATTACGAATTTGAGTAGATTATTTGTTGTTGTTGATAATTTAGGTAGAGGATATGGAGATTTGTCTAGTGATTTAGAGTTGTGGAGTTTTAATATAAGAAGAATTAGGTAGAGTATATTGGGTTTCTTTGTTTCATGAGTAAAATTTAGAAGAAATTGAAGTTTTTACAATAATTAGGAATTGCGAAATTTTAGTATATATCAAGGTTCTATAACATTTGGGTGGAGTACAATGAGCCACTCACCGGTCATGTTTTGCCTAACCCACACGCATGTTCACAGGGATCAATTTACTCAGCGATGCTCAAAAAACTTCTAAATAAATGCTGCAGAACAGTGATGGAGCACATGGCTGTGAATGTGGAGGTCATGAGTTCAATTTAGCCTTTCTAGTGACTAAAATTCAAAAGAAATTGAGAACAAACAATTTGAAGCTGCAGAATTTTACTATAGATTAAATTAGGAATTAAACCCACAACCTCCACCAAGTAAGCAACCCCAATAACCTAAAATTCAGACTTTTTTGCTTGATTATATACAATCATAAGACTGCAGAATTGAACATAGAATGAATATGTATTATACTGGCCAAAACATGTAAACTGTAGTAGAAATTTTACAATGCATGAATATACTATTGCCGAAAACAAATGCAATCTCGAAAGCTCTGTCAAAATTATGACCTCTGATTGTATTACATGCACATATTCATCTCTGAAGATGGGCTGACATGCCAGCAAATTCCTCTGCATCTCCCTTCCATTGAAGACTTGAATTGGATGGGTTTTCTGTTTCTTCTTCTTCTTCCAAACAAACGAATAATGACCATCGCCACAAGAAAAAGGAGAGTAAAGCATCCAGATATCATGAGCAGACCAGTCTCCTGAGATAATACGCCGCCATATATCATACTCTGTGTGAGAATTGCATTGATTACCCACAAACTTCTCCAACTAGAAAGTAAGAATCCAGCGAGCTCAAAGCTTTTGCTCTCCATTATTTTTCTTCTTCCTCTCCAACAATTAACTGTTTAAAACTGAAGAGGGGGGATGAGAATATAAAGAGATCGTGTAGTTAGCTTGCTTGTTAAGAAACCAAATAAGAGGCGTGCTCCTCCTTATGTCTTATTCATCTGTGGGAAAAAATAATGACAGGTAGACCAAAATGTGATGGTAGTTTTTGGTTTTAACGGTTCTCCAATTAAATGTTCAAAATCCCGTTCGAAGAATGTTCGAGCTCCCTAAATGAGAGTAGATTTTTTGAACAAATATGATTGAAAAATGGTTGAATAGTTAACAGTTAACACCCCAAAAATGTGGTTGAAATGTCAGCATTTTATGTGAGTCACTTTGTTGTGAAGTTTCCTATCTTCCCGTCTGCGTTGGACTTTCCACAACTAGAAAGTTGTTGAACAGGCTTTTCGCAAGTCACGGGTGATAAATTATGGCCTCTCGTTGTTTCGCATACACTGGTCCGTATATATATACTAGTGGTTGCTCCTTAAGGAGCAAGTCTACACCGATTGAGGTTTTAGCATAGAATGTTTTTTTTGTTATATAAGAACACAAATAAGTCATCCAGTTTTGTAGATATAGTAAAATTGGAGGTAAGATATCGTCCTTCGGTAATTTAAGGTTGAGTGTCCATTTAGGCGAGGGTGTTTCCTATGTATGAATGACGCCCTAATTTGGTATATGTAGATAGAAATTTAATGTTGTGATGTACGAAACGTATTTATATGTTTACAGAAAGATGCATGTGTGTATGAGTGTGTTCATGCACGCGTACATGCATGCGTGCGTGGGTGGGTGTGCGTGTGTGTAAACATGTGTGTTTATATATACATGTAAATATGTGTAAGTTTGGTATATAGGGTTACTCTATTCTATAAGTAAACAACTGTAAAATACCTTGTGTGTGTCAGTTAGGTTGAACCTATATTAGCGATTTGTGTATGTTTATTAATTTTAGGCATTGTATTTGCAATAAGTGCATTGCTATAAAATATTGACATCATGTTATAGGTTTGGAAATGTGTATAGTTGGTTTTTGTCTTTACAAGAGGGGAATTATTGATATGTTCATTATATTACAAGGTTTCGCTATTTGGCATGTACATATATCTCGTAAGCACGTTGTATGATCTTATTATGAATATTCCCAAACACATGTTAACATTTCTACATGGCTTCCATCATATTCGCTTGCAGCTAAGTTGTGTACAATATATGATATTTGTTTCTTACTATTGTAAGTACACATCAAAATGGAAAGGATGAATTTGAACCATGGAAGATCACTTGTTTGATAATGTTGCACACATCATTGGTGTTTTTATATTTTTGTTTAAGAGCTTCTGCAAGTCGTCCTAGAAAAGTTTTAGCCGCATCATCGAAATTCATTGCCCATATAGAGCAAGTTGGGTCCTCTAACATCATGTGCAATACATATTTATATTCACATAAGGTTGAACCGAAGTTGTATTTTAAACAATGCCAAGAATCATATGTATTTATAACCATTTTCTTGCGGCATTGTTTACTATTAACCACCCAAGAAAAAGAAGGATAAAAAAAGTTAGTCATGTTGATTTTTTTTATTTTTGCAATAACTAAAGCATGTTGGAATAAATTTAGTAAAACGAGCAGCTAGATGTTAGTAATGGTTTTGGGAGCTACTTTTTTTCACTCATTGTAACTAAAGCATCTGATGTTGCTGTGGTACCCACCCAAATACACAGGGCTTCTACTTCCTCTATGGTGACCTTGTCTTTCTTAATAACTAATATCAATATAGGTATGTTGTCTCCATCATGTGGCGATGGTAACTATTGTGTACTCTCATTACATTATGTTCCCCACAAGGTTACAACAATAGTATATCATGTTTGGTCTTTTATGGAAATAATATAATGTTGCGTACAACTTCCATGTTTTAGGTAGTGGCAGGAATGGAGGATGTAGAGGTTACAACACTAATAACATCAACTATAAAGCCAAGTGCTAGGTTTTGGATCGCAGGGCTGCTCTATAGTGGTGAAATGGAAATGGTATAGTAGAATTTTGGTTGTAGGCTGTATACACAGTTGGAAAATATATTCCATATTGAGGCTAAGCTCCCAAGGACTGTTGGTGTATTTATATTATGATTTTACATATTTTAAGGTACTTTCGACATTACATATAAAACTCACCAACTTGAACACTGTTGTTGTAATGAGAAGCTTCATTTGAAAAGTAAATGTCATTCATGTCATCACAGAAGACATCAAATAAATTGGGATTAAAAATCGTTCCCTCAGCTCTTTCCATGGCATATATGTGTATTGTTCCTTTACGAGTAAATATTCCCTCGAGCACCCAAATCATATGGTTTTGATACAATTTGTTAATGGTTGATGTGGGAACAACATAGAAGGACTTGATACTCTCAACCATTTATGTGAGTATGCAAAAATCTATGCAATGCAAGTAACATGTATTTATAGTAATATGTGATACACATGGGAAGATGTCAATTTTAGAAATGAAAATAAAGATCTAAACTGCACCATAATAAAGAAGTGATGCAAGAAATCCAAGACATTAGTAATAAGATACATGCATAATACACATTGTGGGTAGGAAAAAGAAGAATGAGTTGTCAACAATATAAACACATACTTAGATTTTTTGGCCTTGCTACTAAACTTGATGTATAAAAGACTAGGTGAAGAGGGGAAGATGGTACAACATTCACATCATCTGTCACAAGTCTGGGATAGTACTAGTAACAACTGAAAAAGGTTGTATCCTAGTGTATATATTTGTAATAAGATGTTACAGTTTGTGTTATATTTAATATTGTTGGCGTAGCTAATAGACATGTATATGAACTTTCTAATATATCTTGTTTCTTATTGCTCAGCCTACGCAAGAGAGGGTCAACTTAAATGTAGTTAAAATCAACATATGTGCATACCTCTATCATACTCATACCAGTATCCTGACAACCTAGTGTTTTCCTGAATTAATGAGAAAGTTGTTTTGCTGGAACCTTATGTCACCATTCTGAGCCACATAGTTTGATATCATTGTGAACTATCTAGCATTCATGTGACCCACAACACACAATGTCATCAGTAAAGATGATGAAGAATGATAGAACTAATATAGATTTTTTGAAAGATTAAATTTTACTAAGGAATAATTTGAAGTTTTAAAAAGATAAATTAAAATTCTTGGATATGAAGGTCTTCGAGAGGAAATTAAGGAAATAAAATAAGAATACAAAAATGGAAAAGATGAGATAGGAAAACCGTGAAGCCTTAATCAAGCTCTTGAAGAAGTTAATATCTTGCAATCATAAAATGAAAACTAAATGGATCAACTAAAGAAATACCAAATAAGATTGAAAAAATAATGAAATTTAAAAAGCATAATCAATCATTGGCATCATGTGTAGGCGAGATATTCAAACTTGAATATTTAACATAATATGCATATGATACTAACACATAGACAGAGATGGCATACAAAATGATAGGTAGTAGATAGAAGAAGGACGTGAACAATTAAGATTTACCTTGCCATGCAGACATAACAAAGGAACAAGCCCAATAGATATGCCCAGTATCTTAAAGGTGCTGAATCCAAAAATTACACCTCACAAAAGTAGGTTCAAATTAATATTTTAGACTATACAAGTTTATCACTGAAAAGATAATTATTACACCCAAGTGTGTAGCTATTGAGGACTTCCCCCACGACTACCTCCCTATGTTTGCGGCGTTTAGGTTTTTTCGTGTCATGTAGCTACTACCACTTCTAGCATGGACTCTGTATGTTCACCACTCTCTCACAACATTTGTTTTGTTTTTCAAAACAAAATTGCTTGTTTTATGATTTAAAGAGTATTTATAGTTCTCAAGCCAACATCAAATCATGGGCTTCACTTTAAGATATGCTTGTTAAAACTTAGGAAGCTCTTCTTGTATCTCAGCATCCCTATGACAATACACAAACACATGGTATATATGAAGCATAGAATTAATATTCTAAGAGAGACTAAATACGTAACTAAGGATATATATGAAACATAATAATGAAATTAAAGCCCTGCATGAGCCTCAACAAACTTCAACATGAGCTCGAATGTGGACAACATCACTTTTTTCTAGTTAGAAAGACATCATCACCATTGACATTATAATTGGCACTTTATGTGTGTGTGCGTGTGCGTGTGCGTGTGCATGCGTGTGTGTGTGTATGTGTCACACTAAACTTCACATTGTGAAATATTGTACGATGAATGGAGTATGAACGAGATGGGTTCCACTTTTGATGCATTTCTATGTTATGTCTCTGAATTATGCAATAACAGTCGCATTCACACCATTAATAGGAAGCCATGACCACCTGGTACCTTCAATTGTCCTATCAAAGGTAAGTTGACTCTACTATGGTGTCTTTGTAATGGACGGGTTGTCAAAATGTAAAAACACACTATATTGCTAGTTTGTTACTCTTTCAATAATAATAATGGAAGTATGTATTAGTTTTGTACAAATATTTTCAATATATTTATTTAGAAAATGTTAATTAAGATTTTTATTTTAGATATTATATATATTAAATATTTTAATAGTTTATGTGAATATTTTTTAGTGACTGGTGATAAAAAAACATCAATCTAATTCCATGCATGTGAAGGTCTCAAAAGAAAATATTTTAGGAATAAAAAATGTCACCAAAATAGTCAAGATATAATGACTATTCAATTAAATTCTCTTTATCTATGATAAATAAATGAACATCAAATTTAACATTTAAATAACATACAATAATAAAACAAATGTCAAAGTTAATGTTTTAATTCATTGTTTTAATCCACATACAATACAACCCTCTACCACCCCTATTCCCTTTTTTTTCATTACGGTTATAGAATGCATACTAACATAACACTATTATCATGTTAAGTATTTAGAAATAATAGCATATCATGTTGTTATCTGTGTATTGAATGAGCCTGCCCAAAACTTATTAGAAGATAACATCACCATGTATTGTTGCTTTTCAAAAATAATAATGTAGTTTATCCCTTCAAAATAAATTATAATTTTGTTTACGCTTTTACCTGGGAAGGTATAACATAATTTCAACAAGTATTATTACCGTATTTCACCTTCAATGATAACAATTTACAGAGGGAAAGTATTACTGAATGGTTTATGTCCAAATGCAAATTCACCGCTTAAAGAGGCGCTGCCAGATTCACTAATTATCTTACAGTGTCAATACATATTATAAATGACGAAATCCAGTATCAAATGATTCCAATTTTTTATTTCTCTTGCATTGCAGATACTTTTGTGCTTCCAGTGAAACAGGGGAAGACTTACTTGCTCAGAATAATCAATGTTGCACTCAATGACCAGCTCTTCTTCGATGTTGCAAGACACCGCCTCAAATTTGTGGAGGTGGATGCAATGTACAGAGCCTTTTGAAACCAAATCTGTGGTGATTGCCCCTGGACAAACCAAAAATGTTGTTACATGCAAATCAAAATTCTGGCAGGTATTTCATGGCAGCTCGTCCCTTCATGGATGCACCTATTCCAATTGACAATAGAACCCCTACTGCGTCGATCTCGCAATATGTCTCTGCAGCCAAATTTTCTTCTTTTTATTCTAATATTATCACCATGCCTCAAATCCCATCCCCAAATGAAAACTCATTTGTCACGAATTTTAGCAATGCCATCACGAGCTTGAAGTCTGCAGAATTCCCTGCAAAAGTTCCCGAGACAGTAGATCGGAATTTGCTGTTCACAATGGGGCTTGCGCTGGATTCATGCCCAACCTGCTCAAATGGTAGCCGTGCATCTGTGTCAATCAACAATGTTAGCTTCGTCATGCCCACCATTGCCCTTCTGGAAGCACATTATAAGAAGATGAGCGGGGTTTTCACTATAAATTTTCCTTATAATCCTCCCACATCCTTCAATTACACAGGAACACCGCCCAAGAACCTGATGGAATCCAGAGGGACCAGACTCACTCGCCTTTCGTACAATTCAATAGTGCAGTTGGTTCTTCACAACACCAACGTGCTTACAGTGGACAACCATCCAATCCATCTGCATGGCTTCAATTTCTTCATTGTTGGCACCCAAATAATGACCCAACCAAGTTCAATCTGATAGACCCTCCAAAGCGTAATACTTTCATGTTCGGACTGCTCTCCACCCGCACTCGGTACACGCTATTCTCTCTTCCCACATTCGTCACACTCCTCATCTGACTACATTCGCCATTTCCAGATACCAATGCAGAGATGGATGGATAGTTGAGATCTGTAGCAGCATCGGATTTGGGGCAGGGAAGCGGCTTGTGGCTCAACAGAGACATTTGTTTTTAGGTGTATGCGTTGAAAGCACACAGAAAGTTGACTGTAATTACCAAAAAGACAACACAGATCATGGTGCTACATTCACATTTACCTTTGTCATAGATTTTTGTGTCTCAGTTCACTGGTACCTCCTCCATGTAATATTGATTTCCAGTCACCCATATACCTTTCGACAACGAGCTCATAGCCGACTAAAAGCATGGAAAGGAGGTCGGTGGCGGTGGAATGGTAGGTCGATGGGTGTAACATTGTTGGAAAGGAAGATGCAGACATGCGTAACAAACACCTCAAGCAGCTGGGCGTAGTATACGTGTGTGTATACTAGCAATTGTAAATGAGTTGCAAATTATGCCAAAGATATATGACCAATATTATTTTCCAAAAAATAAACTATAAAATTTACTTTATGAAGAATAAAATCAAAATTAGAAAACTTTTGAATCTCAAAAATTTTGAACAAGATATATGACCAATATTATTTTCCAAATAGTAAACTATAGAATTTACTTTATGAAGAATAAAATCAAAATCAAATATCTAGGATAGTAAATATCTAAGACTATAGAAAAATATCTAAAATCCGGCAACCTTTAAAATATCTAAAATTCGGCAAGACACTAAATATTGAAGCCGCCAGAATTTGACGCTTTCCAGCAAGGGCATCTTCAAAGTAGACGCCTACCGGCGAAATATGTTTATTTTTTAAAATTTAAGTTAGTGATTTTTTTAAAAATAATTCATTATATATATTTTTTATGCGTTTACATTTTACTAACAGAAATATGTTTTGAGTAACATAAAAATGTTACAGACTTGCTAATAATACTTAATTTAGTTAATAATAATAATAATAGTTAACAATTTAAACGAAAACTTGCATACACAAACCATTCAAAAGTGGATATTTTCAATATTTATTTTGAATATTTACTAGCAATTTTTAAGTTTGAAACACTATTCCAAAATGAAAAAAATATTATTTTATGTCAATAATTTTTATATCAATGAGGGATTAATTTTTTGAATGAATGAGATGAATATTATAAATCATGTGAGGCATGTATTTAGAGGCTATTGTGTAGGAATAGGTAAGGGGAAGGTCGAGCAAGAAAACATTAATCATATTGGAGTTTATGTGTTATTTTGTAACAAGTTTATTAATAAATATTATCACAAATAAATGAAGATTTTGTTGATCAATGTTTTTTACACACAATAAACAACTCTCAAATAGGGGTAAAAAAGGGTTTAATTCTCTCTTACACTCATTTTAGAATCGTAGCTAGAAATGTGGATTCAAGGTAATGATTACTCTAGGATGTATAGCTTCAATTGGGATGAATGTAGGTTAACATTAACCTTATGAGGAACTAGTGTGTCAGGGAAGACCACCTATTATAGCTTTTTATCTTGGACCTAGTTTATTTGAATGTGCATGCATCTTCCTATTTCATGGATATGAAAATCCTGATTTGAAATGAGGTTTATGCTATTGCCATTTACAATTATTCTAAATGATGTGGGTTTGTATTAAAAAAATTGAAAAGGGAAGGTAGGGTATAGTAGAAAAGAATAATAGACTCTCCTTGAGATTGTAAATATTACAAACATTTTCTTTATCATTCAAACACACACAAAACTAGAGCAAACAAGAATTAATGCTAACTCAATTCTTCATAAACTTCAGGAAGTCGCTCAAAAGAAGTAAACACGAGAGGAATTACCATCCTACATCAACTAAAAAAATAACAATAGTTCATCTACAAAGCATATATCAAAAGTTAACCATCTTAGTTATTGTCCAAGATAATCAAATTCAACTATAAAATGAGTAATTATCACTTGCAAACATTCTCAAATCACTAATCCACAAGATTTTATAGCACATATAAAAATTAAGTGTCGGTAACATTCATTAAAGAAAATAATATTTTCATAGCACAATATATTACCCTCTAGATTCAATTGAGAATTGAAGTGTAAAGTCTACTTAATAAAACAAAAGAGATTATTGTCTAGGTCTAAAGACATGAATCAACAATTAAGAAATATTTTTTATCTTAAAAAATTTGGAAATCTTCAAAAGCTTCATGTATGTATTGTATTCAGCTCCAGATAATTTTACAATGAAAGTGAACAATGGTAATATGCTCCCAATAACAAATCTTATTTATTAACATTTAAATCTGAGTTGTTGTTGACTGATCAGACATTCCCAATAACTTCATGATTTGAAAATATACTCCCAATTGGATTTTCATGGATTTCAAATGAAAACCTAATATATCTTTTTATTCTAGCGATAAGAATGTCAAATTAGAGTTCCAATAATTTTAATCAAGCTAAAAGAATATTTTTTTAATCTCAAGAATAGCTTTAATTTGAATCCATTTGCTATATCTCACAAGGGGGTTCAATATCGAGGCAATATCCTAGTATGTTCATTCATATTGAGATGATTAAAATTGATAAAAACAAAGACAATATACCGATATACATTAGGGGTGAAAGAGTTTAATTCATTAATATTTTGACTTAGGTATTTGGGGTAGAGTAGAGAGGTGCGCCAAAGGAGAGGTAGGGTTACTTTTTAAATAAAAGTAAAACATGTGAACCCTAATTTTAAAAACTAAATACCTTAAAATTATGAAATGAGTGTGGTAATAAAGTTAAATTATAATCTCTTTTTGAATAAGGAAAACTCAATTAGGAGATTCTTAACCAATATATAATTAGAAGGTAGAAAACTAGGATTAAGTATGAAACACAAGGGTCTATTATTTCACCATTTTAATTATTTGAAAAACTATTAATTTACCATTTTAATTATTTGAAGAACTATTGATAAATGATTAAATCTTGACATTAATGTAATTGATAATAGGTATTGAATGAATTCAAACTATTTTTTTTACAGAAAACGTGTACAAAAATAATAATAATTGAATGGGAAAAATGATATATTTTTTGTTTGATATATTAGGGTACAAATGAAAAGGGGTAAATAAAATTGTAATGGAAAAATGGGTGAGTACGGTATATGGAAAAATATGAGGTATTTTCATTTTAATAATATAACTGGAGGGAGTATTATCAATTGAATGATTAGAGGTAAAAAGTAGCATTAAGGGTATTCTTTAATACCCTTTGAACAAATATGCTATACCATACTTTTACTTGATAGTTATTAAAATTTGACCACTTTATATCTTTGTATTTAATAGAAGATTAACTTTAGGCAACTCTTTTTAACCTGAGCTATGCGCTTTCAGAATAGTTGTTAAGGATCCACTAATTTTAGCCATGTGTGCCTCATCATTTAGCACTCATAATGGGCCTTTTAGGCTCTTTGCATCTTCACAAATTTGTCGATGATTGAGACATTGCAAAGATTGTTTCAACCTTGTCTCTCTGTGTGCAAACAATTTAGACACTTTTCCTCCATTGCTTATCCTTATCTTCGTGATTCAAAGGGTTATTGTCTCAAATTTTGTTCATGTTCAACTTATAGATGATGGAAACGTGGGTCTAATTAGTATCTTATAACAAGCGACCTTTCAGTTTATAAGCCTTGAACTCCATGTCCATATTTTTTTGGCCCTATAGTGGACACATTCTTGACATCATCTTCATTATGCTCTAAGATTTGGACTCCATGCATCTTCAATTCATTAGTGAAACCGTGTGTTTCATGGATTTGGAGTTTGAAGCTAGATCTCGTACTTGTCTATCCCCAATGCTGGACACTCGGAAAAGATTAGCATCTCCATGTTTCTAGAGTATTTTCATATGAATTTAAATTTGGTGGCCTAATATTCAACGAGAAATCTAGTTTTTTCATCTCTGATACGTATTGCATTCATTTTATCCTCAAGATTTCTTTTGACTCTAGTTTTTCTCTTTTTTCTGCAGGGCCTACAGACCAAAAGATACTAAAATATACATAGGAGAGCATATATTTTATTGATAAATAAAGGAATTTTTTACATAGAAAAAATATGAGTTTATGCACTTTCAAATCATGAAAACTTGGAATGATTTTCACTAAGCATCTTATGGCTTTCTTAGATTTCATTTGATTTAACATCCAACTTCCCTAAGAATTTCTTCTTAGTGTTTTAAGTGTATCCCCACTTTTTTTAGAATGTAAGGGTTGTTATCATCATAACAAATGGTGACTTCTTTGGGGAAAACACCATTAAAGTGTGTTTAAAATTTAGAATTTCTATTTTTTTGTCTTTCGAGGAGAATTGTATAACAAGAAGAAATAACATATAGATGAACAAAACTTTATAACAATTTTTGTTTATGTATATCATATTTACTTAGTTAAACATACTTTCAATACTCACTGTGTATGATAAGTGGGTTAATTAATCCTTCTTTAAAACTTCAAATAAAGCTAATCAAAATTTACCAAACCATGTAACTACATCATATGAAGATGAATCAAATTACCCCTTATGTTTTATTTCAAAAGAATACTTCATTTTTTCAATATAATTTTTTTTTTTTTTACATGTCTTTCTATGTTATTCTTTAACACATATTATGTAGGGATTGGGATAGATTTATTTTATTATATATGAAAAGACAATTTAATGAAAACTCTTTCACTATTTTTCCAAATTTGTAAAGTGTGTTGTGACTCATTGGGCATGAAAGATTTTTATTTCATCAAGAATAGCATCAATAGATTTGACATTTAATCTTATACAAATTATTCCTCTAGTTACAACTTTTAATTCTTTTTGCAATTCATTCTTTGGAGATGTTTCTATTATCGATGCCTTCAATCTTTTTTTGATTCATTGGGAAACATGAACTCATAGTTGACTTTCCAAATTTATTAAAAATGATAAATTAATATATGAAAACATGTCATCTGAATCCCATGTACCATCTAAGGAGGGTTAATAATGGTGGCTTATCTTTTGATATATTTAGGATGAAAATTTCAAATCAAACTTTTCCCTTTAATCAACATCTTTCGAGTTGAGATTCTACCGCTTGCACGAGCTAAATTTTCTTCTCTAGACTCTAAATTATGATTTCATTAATTCCCTAGGCATGTGAATTTGGATGATTGTTTCTCTTTCTATTTAATCTTCTTTTTGTTATTGAAACTCATTATTCTATTCAAATTTATCTTAGCACCTCTTCAATGGCATACTAAACATGGAAAATATGTTATTGTGTAAAACTAGACTACACGGAAATGCCTTGGGGGTCCCCGTACCAGCCTGGAAACGTATCAGGGACTGGTACGGGGTACAGTATGTTGTGGGTATGGCTAGAAAAGTATCCACAAGGACAAGGTATGGTTTGGGTACGGTTTTATCGTACCCAGACCGTACCTTGTCCCTGTGGGTACATTTCCAGCTGTACCCGCATTTACAAAATGTCTTTTATAAACCAAACTTCAAAAAAAAAAAATTTAAAAGCATTTTTTTTTAATTTTAAAACTTTATATATCTAACCTAACCCTAAACTACCCCCCCCAAACTCTTATATAAACACCCAATCCCTCTACTTTTTTGTCACACTCAATATTTGATATTTTTCTTGAGCTTGAAGGAGAGAGAGAAAGAGAGGTTGAAGGAGAAAGAAAGAGCTTGGAGAAGAGAAAAAGAGCTTGGAGGAGAGAGTGATTGAGCTTGAAGGGGAAAGAGAGAAGGAGAAGCAAGTCTACAAACATCAAGGAGGATTTTTCCAGGTATTTAAAATTTTACATGCATTCAAGCATTTTTTTTTTATCTTTTGAGAAATGTTTTGTATATGAATATGATCAATATCATGAATGATGTGTTTCAAACACATCATTCATGATTATTGATCATGATCGAAATTTATTTTTAATATTTAATAATTTATTTATTTTACAATTATTAAAATATAATATATTATTAATTTTTTTGTATTTTAAGTTTAATAGTGAAGTTTTATTTAATTAAACATCTACCCTCTAAGTATGCTCTCACCTCGCACCATTTATGGCAAACTTGGTGGTCAGAATTAAAGATTGATGTGTAGGACTAACTGTTTAATTTTTTTAGTTAGTTATGTGTTTGTTTGTTTTTATTTTAAAGTTTTAAATTGAATTTGTTAAAAATTTAAACGTCTACCCTTTGTGTATGCTCTCACCTCACACCATTTACGGCGAACTTGGTGATTAGAATAAGAGAATGACGTGTATGGGTCAACAATTAATTTTCTAATTTGTATTTCAATTTGTTGTTTTTAATTAAATTATTTTAATATTTAGCAATGTTTTAAAAAATATCTCTTATTGTAGGTTATTGAGTTAATCCTACAATCATGGCATCCAGTTCGGCTTTAGTGGGGAGAGAGGGGGAAAATGTTTCGGGTCATTTGTTAGTGAAAATGGATCCGAATTATCCTTTATGGAGACATGTGGAAGTGATAGAGCTTGTTGCCGGTGGTGGTGTCCATGTTTGGACGTGTCCCCATTGTGAAGCCTCATTTAAATCCTCATATACCCGTTTGAGAGCTCATTTGATTGCAGCATCGAGGACATGTATTAGACTGTGTAGGAAGGTGGAAAGGAGAACCATAGCCATATACTTAAAAGAGCAAGAGGATGCAAACATTTAAGTAGCAAGAGCTCACTCTAGAACTCTTTCTTTACGACAGAGGTCCATGGGAAAACCACCAACATCAACACCATCATTTCATCCTTTCATTGAGACTCCTGTTGAAACTATTCCAGATGATGACCCTTTTGATGCAGATACGTCAGGTCCATCAAGCAAGAGAACAAAAGTCCCATTAGAAAAAGCATTTAACATCGAGAAGAGAGATATTGCAAATGAATTGGTGTCTCAGTGTATATTTGCATGTGGACTACCAATCAATGTCGTGAGATCACCTTATTGGCAACAGATGGTGAGAGGCATTAATGAGGCACCATAGGGGTATACAAGCCCTAGCTATAATAAGGTTCACACTTCTCTTTTGGAAAAATAAGTGCAACACATTCAGACATCTCTACAGCCAATTAGAGATTCTTGGACTGATTAAGGAGTCTCTATTATATCATATGGATGGAAAGACTCCAGAAACAGACCTCTCATCAACATTATTGCAGTATGCCCTAAAGGGCCAATGTTTCTGAAGGTTGTTGATTGTAAGGGGGAAATAAAAGATGCCCAATTCATTGAAAATATTCTTAGTGAGGCTATTGAGTCAATGGGTCCACAGAGGGTTGTCCAAGTCATCACGGACAATGCCAAAAATTGCAAGGCAACGAGATTGATAGTAGAGGGTAGGTATGAGCACATATTTTGGACACCATGTGCAATACACTCCCTGAATTTAATGATGCAGAAGATAGGGAAAATTGCATGGATTGAGAAAATATACACATAGGCAAATGAGATTCAGATGTTTGTCACCAACCATCACATGTCTCAAGCCATATTTAGAAGATTTTCAATTTTGGAGTTGATGAAGGTAAAAGAACAATTCATTTTAAATTTAATATTTGATTTTAAATTTTTAAATCAATTTCAAATTGTGTTGTTACTGAATTGTTTCCATTCTTTTTAAATTTTTAATAGATTGCTAAGACTAGGTTTGCCTCTCACACACTTGTATTGAGACGACTTGTGAAGGTGAGATGTGCTTTAAGCATGATAGTGATTGATAATGTTTGGACCATCTGGAGGTAATATAACACAGAAAGGGCCCAAAAAATAAAATCATGGATCCTTGATGAGCATTGGTGGGGAAAAGTTAAATATTTGTTGAGTTTCATAGAGCCTATTTTGAGTATGATACGATTTTTTGACAAAGATAATGCTTGCATTGGAGAAATATATCATGGCATTGACTCCATGCTTGAAAAAATCCATGATATCACACAGGCCAAAGAGCAGGACCCTGAGGAAAGTTTTTATAGTGATGTTAAAAATGTGATCGTGAAAAGGTGGAACAAAATGGCCACCCCATTGCATCTCCTTGCTTATGCTTTAAATCCCAATTATTACAGCACTGAAATAGTTGGGAGAGATGGTAGATAGCAACCATATGATGACCACAAGGTTGCAAATGGGATGAGGTCAACATTCAGGAGGTTGTTTCCTAATCCAGCTACATCACTTGCAGTCTGCCAGGAGATGTTGACGTTTGTAAATGGACAAGGTAACATGGGAGAGATAGAGGCTATTTGTAGCAAACCCACCATGGATCCAATCACATGGTGGACTTGTCATGGCCATGATGCCAAGTTCTTATGACCAGTTGCGATCAAATTGCTCTCACAGGTATAAATTTTGTAACTTGTTATTTGATATTTTAATTACCAATTATGAATTAAAATTCAAAATGATATCATTCTTTTTTTAATTACTAATTTATAATATTAATTATTAATACTTTATTTTTTATGACAGGTGGCTAGTAATTCTTCTGCAGAGCACAACTGGAGTACTTATGGCTTCATCCACTCAGTCAAACGCACCATGTTGGCATCAAAGAAGGCTGAAGATCTAGTATGCGTTCATTCCAACTTGTGCCTCTTAACCCACAGGACACAAGAGTATACTAGTGGTCCTAACAAGCTTTGGGACCTCCAACCTGAAAACACAGACTTTGAAGCTTTTGCTGATTGTTTGGCCAATGTTTCACTTCTTGGCATTGATGAGGAACTTCCAGGGAGCCCTTCACAAGGGTTCGAAAGTGGAGCTAGTGGGAGTGGAGCTGCAAGTGGCATCCATGAAGATGATTTTGGCGATCATCTAGATGATATGCTCTAGAAGTTGAGAACTTGAATGTATTATGTTATTTACTATCATGTTTTGAACATTATGTCATGACTCATTATGAATCAATACAAACTAAGTCTCAATTCTCAAAGTATTGGAAATTTCAATTTTGTTTTTATGTTCTATGAATGATTTTAAGTTGTATAACTCTATGAGTATTAAATTTCAATAAGTATGCAAATGCTTCTTTAAATTTATAATTTATATACATATATATATATATAAATAAATATATATATAACGTACCCAAAAGCATACCGTACCCAAGATTTTTAAAAATTTGCCATATCAGTGTACTATACCCATATCCATGCAGTCTAGGTGTAAAATTACCCAGTTGGTGATTCAAATATGTGCTTTATTCACCATTTCCTTTCTCTTCTTACGCTTATAGATTTCGATGAGAATTTTTCATATGTGGATAGCGTTAGATTAGGTTTTATTTCTAGGTTGGCATCAATTTCACCTGTCTTCTGTGTTAAAATTGTTGTTTAGAATCTCTTGATCAAAGGGATTTTTGTTCTTCAGTTAGTGTTCTAAATCCAATTTTGAACCATTATCACGCTGAAATTAAAGGGTATTAGCTACAAATCCTCCTCTATGTTTTCCTATAAAAGACATAATGTTTCAATGCCTAGATATGCCCCTACATGTTGTGTAAGTGAAATTGGAATTCATGTACCCATTTATTGAGGTAGTCAACTTATTATCAAAGAAGGTGGAGAAATTAGAAAAGCAACTAGGTGTGCCTTCTAAATGTAGAAATTCCAATACTATTAATGTTCCAAAGGAAAATTTAGAACCACAAATTCTTAGGAGGAGAGGTAGACGATAATTTCTCTCTGGTGGTAAATTGATCAAATATTTATTGACTAGTCACAAATGAAAGACTCAAATTCTCAAGATTTTAAATCATCCTCTCCCTTATTGTAGTAGTCTGATCAAGATGGATATATTTTTATCTTATATTATCCATATCCTTTGTGTTTAGAGCCAATGCCTAGATGTTAGGAATTCCATGTGAAGAAAGATAAGCTACCCTAGCACCCTTGGTTCTCTTCTTTCTTCTATACATAGTAGGAGGGGGAATTTCTCATAAAAGAGGAGGTTGAATTGGATACTAAACCAGCCGCTGGCATTCCTCTCACTTTGAAGGGAATTATCTTTTTTATGTTCTAGGTTAATATTGTTATCTTCTTTTTTCACTAGGTATATTTTGTGGTTTTCAACTAGTATAAACATATGCCTCTTTTTGGTACTCTCAGATGCATGCATATTTCAAGGGTGAGGTCCATAATAGATCCTTTTTATATAATTTAATAAGACTATAAATCATGAAACTAACTACAAACAATAGAAACTATTCTATTCCTAAACTAAGAACTATAATATAAAGAGGGTGGATGGACTTGGAATTATTTGATGAGGCACCTCTTATTACATTGTAAAAGTAGACTTTCACGTGTGATGGTTCTAAAAAAACATCAACATCCTTATACTAACTCCAAAAAATCTATCAAAAAATAGATTCTATCTAAAATAATTGTTGATGTTTTCCCAAATAAAGTTTTAAAATATGGTTCAAAAGAGATGACCTCAAATTTTGACCATTGACACTTATGGAACTTTTTGACCTCAATTGTGGTGATTTGGGGACATCTAAATTCTACTAGGTTAAATTTATGTTTGTTTTATTTCTCATCAAACTCAATTTTGAAAACAATTGCCACTTATATTTTTTCCATATTCTTGTAGCCCTGGAGTATATTTATCCATTCTCTCTCTATTTTTAAAAACTATTTCATAAAGTCTACTTCTTCTTCTTCCTGCTCTATCTCAATTAACATTCCTGACTTTTGTGCAGCTAATTCGTCTATGTCAACTACACCTATAGGATGTTATGAATCTATAAAGGTAAATTCAGTCATCTCTTCATGTTGTTTAAGCTCCAAGGATTTTTGTAGACTTGTAAAAACATTTGTATTCAAATAATACAAATTTTTAGCCATATTTTATTTTACAAAGTCAAAAATTATAATTAATGAATGAGGTTCCAAAATGAGTTCAAAATCTTTAGAATTCTATACAACGTGTTGTTTCTTCCTGATCTCCCTAGTTCCTAACTCCATAAATAAAGTTTGTAATCACATCCACCTTGACTTTGAAATTTTTCTTGAGCCAGGCATCTCTTTCATAATTACTTCTCATATGGGATTAAATAAATACAAATCACCATATACATCCTCAATGTGAAGAATGAATCTCTTAGATTCTTCTATTGTGGGGGAAGGCTATTCTCTTTGTTCTTCACATAAAGGAGCTACAATCATGAATTCTTGTTCATGCTAATTTATCCTTACCTGATCATTATTTAGATAAATTATGATGGGAATAAGGCATGACTACATAACTTCATGAAAATAATGGTTATATATGCAAATTGTTTTAAACAAAATTTCCAATCAAAATATCTCAAGCCCTCCTTCTAGTGCCAGTTAAATTTTTTATTGTTGTTTTTGTGCACATTAATAAATGATTGTAAAATAGGGGAAAGAGGGTTTAAACTCTCTCTCAATCATTTTAGAACTCTATCTGGATATGTAGATTCAAAGTACATATTACTCTATGACACATAGCTTCAATTCGGATGTATTTATCCTAGTGTTGACCTTCTGAGAGACCAATGTGTTAGGGTAGACCACCTACTATAACTTTTGATCTTGGGTCTACTTTATTCAAATGTGCATACATCTAATTATTTCAAGGACCTGAAAATCCTAATTTGCAACGAGGCTCAAGCTATTGGTATTTACAATGGTTCTAAATGATGTGGATCTTCATTAAAAAACTAAAACAATAAGGTAGGGTAGGGAAGAAAAGAATACTGGAATCTCCGTCAAATTATAAATATTGAAAAAACCTTATCTCAGGAAAACACAAAAAAAACTATAGAAAGCTAAAATTTGTGTTAACTTATTTCCTTACAAAATCCAAAAAATCAGTCAAAGGACATAAACACAAGAGAAACCATCATTCTACATCAACAAAACAAATAAAAATAGTTCATCTACAAAACATACATTAGAGGCTAACCAACTTAACTATTTTCCATGATAATCAGAGTCCACATAAGAAACAAAGTAATTATCACTTGCAAACATCCCCAAATCACCAAATCTATAACATTACATAACAAATCTTAAAAATCAAGTGTCAGTAACATTTACTAATGAAAATAAGATCTGCATATTCTTTATTTTTCTTCAGGTACTAATCGTATTCTTTATTTTTCTTTAGGTCATGATCATGCTTGTCGAAAATATCTTCTAAAGAAACTAAACCCTTAGGGATTTTGTTACCTTTCAGCTAGATTATTCCACTATTATCATCATAATCTGGATCAGTTTCACCTATGACTATCTATAGTGGTGGTGATTTAATCCCTTCAAAATACAACTTTTCAAAGTTGTTTTGTTCCAAAAATAAAGATATTTGTTTTTCCTCGTTAAAAATCTACCACTGTTCAACATTATCAGGGACTTTGGAGTGGTAGACCATCTCCACCTTATAGTTTCCTTGTGTGAATATGGACGGTGGTCTATCTGGATTTAATAGTGGAGCTGTGAATACTAAAGAGTCTGCCTTGGAAATTTGATTTGTTGGAATGAAGTCGATAGAGAAGACTGCAAAATCAAGTGTGGCAGAAAGCACTCTATCTTTATAATGTCTCAGTTTATATCTTTTGACTTGATATTTCCCTCAAAATTACTTTACTATAAGTTTAGCATCTCCTTGGGCTTTGAGGAGTTTTACTCCTTTCTTTCTAGCTTGTTCCACCCCTAGTAACAATGATTCATACTCCACAATATTTTCTATGTTCTCAAACATCAACTTGTAGGAATATGGAAATATCTCATCATCTGGAGATATTAATAGAACATTGGCTCCTGATCCAAAAGAGAAACAATTTCCCTTAAACTCTAGAGTCCAAAATTTTTCATCTTTTCCTGGTTATGGCTCTGGTTGGAGTTCTAGTTCTGAAACGTCTTTACCCATTTCCAAGAAATAAACACTGTGGTCAAATTCCTGAAAAAGAATCTAAGATCTAGGATCCTCGAATTTTGTAACCATGTACTTGGACTTCTTTTCTGGTTCCAGATTCTGATTTATTCCTTTTATAGGAATATGAGCACAAGACCAATCCATCTTTACCTCTCCTCCCAGTTCTTTGCAAACTTTTCTACTCAGCAACATCCCATAGGAGATAGGAATATCTATAACTAAGACTGTCATTTTCAATCTTTTGTCAGGGAAAGCTACCAAAACAACTTTTGCATCTTTGATCTGTCTGATTAAAGGGACTTGTCTTTCAATGGAATAACACCTTCATATGGTCTTTGTCAAGGTAAGCCCAAGAGTAGCTGTAACTTTAGCTAACATGACATTGTCAGAAGAACTTGAATCTAAAATGTAGTTTCTTAACTTGAAACCATTAAGCAATAAGGAGACATAAAAAAGTTCTAATTTTATAGAATACGATGGGGGGTTAACAACTATAGCATTATTTTGGGAAGGAGTATCTTTGGGTTTAGGCAAAAGGCATTTTGATGCATTAGATGGTCCTGGTGATTGCACGTATTTGACTAGCCTATTTAGTTGTTCAGGAAAAGCTCTCAAGTACTCAACCTCTAACATTTGAATTCTAGTTTTCTTGGCATGATCAATAATGTCAAAAGAAGGTATAGATGTGATACCTGAGATGCATTTTGTGGTTAAGATGAAGAACTTGCATACTTATCTCTGGGAGCTAATGAAGAAGGTAAAGGGCCGCCCTTTCTAAGAATAGTGACATCAAATCAGGAATCCTTTCTTTGTTCATCAAACAATGCCTCAACTTGGTGAGTTTGTGATATTGTAAATACTGCATAAATGACCATGATTGTCTTCAATAATTTTCTCATAGTCATGTTCAGATTTGTAGTCTAGGTAACTAATATTGGAGTCACCAGCAGGATTTACAAAATCATCATTCTCAAGCTGATCAGTAACAACTTCTTGATCTTATTCATTCATCTCAACATTATTTCTGGGAGCAGCTTTAATTGCTAATATTTGAGGACCAACAATGCAATTTTGGTTGTTGTTATTGTTGAAATTCTGAGCAGGGGCAGTTTTTTTGCCTTGATTCATTTGTTTCTTCATTTGTAACGTATCATTTGCTAACTTTTCCAATAGTGAATCAAAAGTAGTAGCATAAGAAGAGGATGAAATTCTGGCTTTAGAAGTATTGCTCTTTATTTTTCTAGCCATGATAAGGTCATTTTCAATTTCAATCGTCATGTTTTGAGCTGCTAACAAGTCAGCAAGATGTGCTCTTCACAGTTGATAACCTACTTCAGGAAGTAATGCATTGATGAATAAAACATTTTGATTCTCGTCGCTCAGAGAAGCAAAAGACATAATTTTGCAAAGTATTCTTTGGAATTTTACAATAAAATGTCGTATGTGCTTATGTGGCTCCTTATTTAGCCGAGTCAGCTGAGTTATCAAGGTACTGGAATCTTCAATTAGCTTGAACCTTTTCAAGAATGCATATCCCATAGTAGCCCATTTGGTTATGGTACCAGAGCTAACCGGTAGAACCATTCTCCAGCAAAGTGGTCATCTGGATTTTTCTTGTCATCTCCAATGAATTTTGGAAAATAATTTCTCATCCCTTAAGGTAAATCATGCATAGGAGGATTCAGGTTCTGTTGCAGGGGCAAGTGGTTGATTCTGTATTATGAAAGGAGCACATATTCTTTGAGAATAGACCTGGTGAATAATTCCAACTGCTAGACTATGTTGGAAATGATCACAAGGAGTCTGATCTCTTCTATCTAGTGAAATACTTTCTCTGCGGCTCCTAGTTTGAAAAGGATGATTAAAATTAATTAATCATGCAATCTATAAAAAAATGATCAGTCTTTCCTTGATCCTTGCTAGACCGTGTGAATGGACATTCTATCATGTTGAGGTTTTAATATAGATGAGAGCTGGCAAAAAAATCTTTAGTCTGCTAAATTTTTTGTTCCCCAATAGAGTCACCAAAAATGTTGACTAAATTTTATGCACAGCGTAAAACCTAGGCACTCACGAGATAAATCTCCTTCATTTAACAGTGAAGCTCCCGTGTAAGATGTTTATCTATTTTACAAGGGTGGATCCTAAAAACTACTTTCAGGGGTTTTAATTTAATTCCCTCATCTCATGAACCACAGCTGGGTAATTTGGCAGCAAGTAAGCAAATCTGATGGGATATTTGCAGAAGGGGGAAAAATAGAATTAGGAAAAGAAGAAAGGAAGATACATTGACTCAACCAATAATTATCAAAGTTGGTCTCATCCACACAAATTAAATAAACACATAAATCACAACATTTAGTAAAGAGGGAAAGAAACAAACTTCTAACCTAGATCTAAGATAACACAGAGTTTATCTAAAACCTTGACTAGAAGTAATCAACAAAGTACCGTAGACACAAAGTTCTCTAGAAATCCACCTTATATTAAATCCCCATCTTTCACAGAAATCACATCAAGGGTTCCAACACAAAGTCTGAAAACTCAAGAATGTTTTAGTTACAAAAGCCTCTACTAAACAAGTTCTGATGAACTAATAATGTGATCTTTAACCCGTAGGCTATTCCTCTATTTATAGTGCATAAAGGGAAAATACAAATAGGAAACTTTCAATGAACTCCTGCATGTGGAAGCTATAAAAAGGGAACAGTTGACAATATTTCTCATAGAATTCCTCTTTCCATGACATGCATGATTTAGAATTAAAGACTAAATCAATGTCTTGCATGTCTGCTACGTATTCCTAATTAAAGGACCTTTTCAGACAACTTGAAGTGATGGATTTTAACCCAATTACTTCAGCTTTACAATTTTTGTCTGAGAAAATAAGAAAAAGGAGTTCAAAAAGAAGAAATAAGTTATTCCATCTACAACACTTCATCCTTTCCCTTGATCTGTTAATTAATTTGTTGATAGACACGTACCCCATGTCTGTATCACTGACTTCAACAGGCCTGGATACTATGTATGATTCTGCTGGAAAACCTTTTTCATCACACTTCATTCTGTCTGAACCTACTTTTTCCTTAAGACTTTCCTTTTCCACCTTTTCCTGAAACTTTTACAGTTGTGAAATTTGGATCCATGTGTGTAGAAATTGCAACTGCTTCTCTTGATTTTGAAGATATATTTAATGTATCAAGGGATAATTTTTTTAAGTTCCCTAAACATCCCTAAATGGTGTTAGTGTAGCAGATCATGTTGAGAGCTTTCCATTGACTGTAAGAACTCAAAAAATGGACATCGAGAGCTCTAGATATGTCCGGTCAAAGTTCAAACAACAAGAAAGTCAACTCTGGTCAATTGGTCAATTTTAGACCAAGGGCACTGTGACACGTGGTGAAAAGGGTGAAAAGGGATTTGTTCATTGGTTTTCGATCTCCAGTCTTCGATTACGTCGTAAAAAAATTCTCGCAGGCCGCCGTGTGGACTATGGTATTATCACCAACGTGGTGGGTCCACAAACCACCATGTGGCTTGCCACCACTCATCGAATTCGCTCGATTTTCCTATCAGGAGAGGACATGGTGGACTACATGCTATTTACCAAGTTAATTATTTCTATGCCACATTACATGGGTCAAAATTATATTATCTTGGTAAGTCCACTTACACACCAATTTCCACATGCCACGCATATATGCCAAACCGCTATATATTAATGTTTATACATTAGTATAACCACATAATCCTCCACTTACCTACTAAACCGCCAACTCGCCAATGACCACATGGAAGGGAGAAGCTAAAGCGGTGGTAGGGGAAGCTTATGCCATGCATGGAAGCTTCCACATGAGGAGAAAGAGGTGGGGGTAGTTAAGCCCATGTGTGGTCCCATGACCACTTCAACAATGCATGGAAAGGCTATTTAAAGCCTAAGCTTTTATCAAACCCACCAAAATGTGGGACCTTATGCAAATGCCATGCCAAATTTTGGGTTTATCCTATCCCATTCAAATGTAATCCACCCACATAGGGATTTAATCCCATTAAACATGCAATCCGTCCAAATCAAGATAAACCTATCCCATTCAATTTGCTACGGGCTAAGATTTTAAAAGTAGCCTAAGGATGATTTGTAATTGCATATTTTCTGGGCCCTAAAATTGTATAAATAGGGAACCCATTTGCATTGTAAACACACACCGGCATAATGAAGAAGATCATTGCCAGAGCACGGAAAGGTAGACACATTAGCCCGAGAAGCTTATTATTTTTTAAGCTTATTTGTGGGATGTGTCAGAATTAGTAACAGGGAAATTTTAATATAGTTTTGTAAAACTATATTAAATTCCTAAAAATTACTATAGACAAATATTGTCTATTGGCCTATTATTTTAGGCAATATTAGATGGAATATTTGTGGCTAGGAGTTATTAATACTACCTAGTCGGCCCATAACGCCACACCAAATTATTGTGAATCCTGGAATATCAACTGGAGTGCCATAGGGCGTTACAAAGCGTCTGGAAGGCCGATTGAGAACCGGAGGATTCCGAACAGTGGAGCTGGTGCCATCGAGCTTGTCAAATATGTCAGGAAGGTGGAAGTCGGGTGCTATCTTTCACCCTTGTTTTCCGAAGGTCTGGATATTCTTCTAAGCAAGTTTAAATATTTTCCATTAGGTTTTCTTGTGAAAGTACTATTATAACTTACAAGTTTTGACTAGTGGAACGGTTCGACCATGAACCTGGAGACGTAGGCAATTATCGAACTCCATAATCAATATTTGTGTAATTGTCTTTAATGTCTAGCATTTATTTTAAATTGATTACTTAAAAGGAGAAAATTGTCAGCAATAATTAAAGCCTACAAGGGTCCAAGATTAGGTAGTAATAACTTGATTATTTTTGGATCAAGTTGGTATCATAGTAGGTGATCGACCTTACAAACTTGCTAATCTTCAAAGCAAGTTGGTGATTGCTTCAAGTTGGTGCAGTTGGTTTAGTTTGTGTGAACAGGGTACATGTGCACTATGGGCAAGATGTCTCAATAAGAGAAGCTCGAGGAAATTGAAGCCTATAATCACCAGATCTAGGAAGATAACTCTCTCCTACGATCAATGTATTACTCCTTAGAAGAGGAGAATGCTCACTTGAAATCAAAAGTGCAAAAAAAGGATGAGCTCTTGGCAAGGTTGCAGTGTGGTGATCAAAGGAAGGAAATACCTTCAACTTCAAATGTAGAAACTAGGGCAGATGACTGCACTGTAATTTGTTCACCACTAGAATCTTCTTCTTCCTCCCATTCGGTTTCAGATTTAGGTAATGGAGTCTTTGGTTTATTTGAAAAGCATACTAGAGGCATTGGATCTAAGTTACTAGATAAAATGGGATTTGATGGAAGAGGCCTTGGTAAAAATGGCCAAGGCATTATCTAACCCAATACAGGTCGAGGATTGTCCTCATTTTGCAAGTTTGGGTTATCCTAGTGCGGGGATGGAAATTGGAGAATGCTCTAAGAACACTTGACGGGAGACAAGCTTCTAAAAGCAAAGTGATTACCCCACTAGTCCTGCAAGAAGATTCTGAGTAGGAAAGTTGTGCTTCGTTGTCACAGGCAGGATGTGGTAAGAGAAATCAGCAAAGAGGTAATGAGATTCCACCTCCAGTTTCTTACCATAATCATAAGCACAATAAAACTTCTGATCCACTTTTTCAACTTAAGAAGTATGGTTATGATTTTCAGAAGATGTGGAATTCCTTTCCATGTACTTTTTGTGGATTGCATAATCATTCAGTGGCCAGATGCTGGAAGAGAAGGACACTAATGAAGAAGTTGATGTCATTCATCAAGAACAAGGAAAATCAGAAAGACCAATCTCATCATGCAGAGTCGAGAAATGGCAGAAAGAGTTCCTCATCCCAAGAAAAAAAATTAAGAGGAATTTTTGTGCTCATTTGCCAAAGGAATGGGCATCAGGTGGAAAATTTCTGGAAACTACATCCATCTCGCCATCAGAGTAATGGCAAGCCAAAGATGGAATGGAGGCCTATTGCAAAGGTAGAAGAAGTTTCTACTCCACCACCAGTTGACAAGTCAACCCAGGACCAGGTAATACCTGAAAGTGAAAGTCCTTTAAAATGGGTAAGTCAACAATTTTTCAATTATATATTGCATAATTCAGATTGATGAATAGTATGCAGTATTTGTTTGGAGATCAGATTTTGTGAGAAAATGCTGAGAGAAAGGTTTACAATACTCAGTGGATTTTCTTACTTAGAAAATTTGATTAATGCTCCAAACCTATCTCCTAATCAGCTTGTGAGTACCTGTTACAGCTTGGATATAGGATTTAACTCATATAAAGCTTGGAGATTGATCTGTCATTTGTGTAGACAATAGAGTTCACAGAGGTCAGCTCAGAACTTCATTCTGTGTAGAGGCATTGTGACCGTGTAGTAGAATGGTAGCTGAATCACCGTTGGCATTGACATCGGGTCAGAACTTCTTTCTGTGGAGAAGCCATTATGGGCATCTAGCAGAATGGTACCTGATATAATTTGTCAACAAAAGGATCTCTCAAAAGATCAACTCAGAACTTCATTCTGTGTAGAGGCATTATGACTGTGCAACATAATGGTAGCTGAATCATTGTTGGCATTGACGTCAGGTCAGAATTTCGTTCTATGGAGAAATCATCATGAGAATCTAGCAGAATGGTACCTGATATTGCATGTCAACAAGAGGAGCTCTAAAAGGATCAGCTCAGAACGTCATTCGGTGTCAAGGCATTACAACCACACATACGAATGGTAACTGATCAATAGACTTAACATGCATTAGAGGGTCGAGGTCTTAAAAGAGGCTTAGCATCATGTATTGGAGGCGTTGAGGTCTGTAACAGACTTAGCATCATGCATTGGAGGCTCGAGGTCTTGAAAGAGGCTTAGCATCATGCATCGGAGGCATTGAGGTCTACAAAGACTTAGCATCATGCATTGGAGGCTTGAGGTCTTGAAAGAGGCTTAGCATCATGCATCAGAGGCGTTGAGGTCTGAAAAGGGACAAGTCATTGTCCATCATTGACATTAGATCGATCATAGCTCTACGTAACATGGAGTTCCTTCAAACCAGTTTGGATTCTACAGAATCAACTCGGAGCCAGGAGCTGTGTTATAGAGTAAAAGAAGATCCTTGTTGTCAGATATCAAGAAGCTTAGCACAACACAGAAGGAGCGTTGAGGTTTCATTCAAAAACTTAGCACCATACAGTGGAGGCATGGAGGTCTTCTTCGGATATCAAAGTGGCACAGCAGAAGCGTGGTGGGCCCATAACCCACAGGTCCAGGATAAGAGAAAATTTTTCAAAGAGAGAAGGTTGTAGAGGAAGAGACCCAAGAGTCTACTACAACAGCACTTCCGAGGTGGCAGCAGAGTTCCAGATTCAGGATGGCATGGCAAAATGTTCCAATATAAGCTTTTTGGGACAAAAAGCCTTTCTCAGTGGGGAGGTGTGATCAAGGGATCATTTTTGAAAGTTCCCTAAACATCCCTAAATGGTTTCAGTGTAGAATATCATGTCGAGAGATTTCCATCGACTATGAGAACACGAAAAACAGACATCGGGAGCTCTAGATATGTCTAGTCAAAGTTCAGACAGCGGGAAAGTCAACTCTGGTCAACTGGTCAATTTTGGACCAAGGGCACTATGACACGTGGTGAAAAGGGAAAAAGGAGTTGTTGGTTCATTTTTGATCTCCGGTCTTTGACGTTCGTAAAATATTACTCGCAGGCCGCCGTGTGGACTATGGTATTATCGCCAACATGGTGGGTCCACAAGCCACCACGTGGCTTGCCACCACTCATCGAATTCGCTTGATTTGCCTATCGGGAGATGAATGGTGGACTACATGCTACTTACCGAGTTAATTATTTCTATGCCACATTACATGGGTTGAAATTATATTATCTTGGTAAGTCCACTTACACACCAATTTCCAAATGCCACGCATATATGCCAAACCACTATATATTAATGTTTATACATTAGTATAGCCACATAATCCTCCACTTACCTATTAAACCACCAACTTGCCAAGGACCACATGGAAGGGAGAAGGTGAAGTGGTGGTAGGGGAAGCTTATGCCATGCGTGGAAGCTTCCACATGAGGAGAAGGTGAAGGTGTGTAGGGGTGGTTAAGCCCATGTGGTCCCATGATCCACTTCACACAATGCGTGGAAAGGTTATTTAAAGCCTAAGATTTTATCAAACCCACCAAAATGTGGACCTTATCCAAATTCTGTGCCAAAATTTAGGCGTTATCCCATTTTTCAAATGTAATCTTCCCATATAGGGATTTAATCCCATTAAACATGCAATCCGTCCAAATGGAGATAAGCCTATCCCATTCAATTTCCTACGGGCTAAGATTTTAAAAATAGCCTAAGGATGATTTGTAATTGCATATTTTTTGGGCCCTAAAATTGTATAAATAGGGAACCCATTTGCATTGTAAACACACACCAGTGCAACGAAGAAGCTCATTGCTAGAGTGCGGAAAGGTGGACACATTAGCCCGAGAAGCTTATTATTTTTTAAGATTATTTGTGGGATGTGTCAAAATTAGTAACAAGGAAATTTTAATATAGTTTTGTAAAACTATATTAAATTCCTAAAAATTACTATAGACAAATATTGTCTATTGGCCTATTATTTTAGGCAATATTAGATGGAATATTTGTGGCTAGGAGTTATTAGTACTACCTATTCAGCCCATAGTGCCACACCAAATTATTGTGAATCCTGGAATATCGACCGGAGTGCCATAGGGCGTTACGAAGCGTCTGGAAGGCCGATCGCGAACCGAAGGATTCCGAAAAGTGGAACTGGAGCAATCGAGCTTGCCGAATATGCCAGGAAGCTGGAAGTCAGGTGCTATCTTTCACCCTTGTCGTTCGAAAGGTCTAGTTATTCTTCTAAGCAAGCTTAAATAGTTTCCATTAGGTTTTCTTGTGAAATTAGTATTGTAACTTATAAGTTTTGACTAGTGGAATGGTTCGACCACAAACCCAGAGACGTAGGAAATTTCTGAACTCCGTAATCAATCTTTGTGCAGTTGTCTTTAATGTCTTGCATTTATTTTTAAATTGATTACTTAAAAGGAGCAAATTTTCGGCAAATAATTTAAGCCTACAAGGGTCCGAGATCAAGTAGTAATAACTGGATTTTTTTTTAATCATTTTGAAGATATATTTAATGTATCAGACGTTGTCCTCATCTTTCTACTTTGACCAATAGTTAACAGAGTTGGTCATATGCACATAGACGAAACAAATAAATCTAGAAATGTGAAATTTGAAGCAAAGGAGATTTTTAGATCTAGATCTAAGACAACACAAAGTTTATGCAAAGATCTAAAAAGAAATAAGAAACAAATGCATCGTTGACACAAAGTTATTTGAAAATTTGTCTCTTCTCTATTCCTCCACTTTCAGAAAGCTATTAAGGGTTTCAGCCCAAAGTCTGGAACACAAGAATGTTGATTAGAAATTTTAATCCTTTAGCCTATAGGTTCTTCCTCTATTTATAATGTATAGAGGGCAATTACAAATAGGAAGCTTTAAATGAATTCCCACATGCGGAAGCTATGAAAAGGGAAACAACTACCAATCTTCCTTCCGGAATTCCTCTTTGCATGACATGCATGATTTATAACTAAAAATAGAACCTTCTATTTTGCATTTCTGCCACTTATTTCCAAGTAATTGACTTCTTCAAGTAACGTCTTTTAAACCAATCACTTAAGTTTTATAATTTAATTGATTGCTCAATTACTTTGTCGGAGAAAATAAAAGAAAGAGGAAACGAAATAAGAAGAAAGTTGCAACACTTCCAGTCTTGTTCTTCTTCCATATTCTACATGTGGTTGACTCTTTTTCCTTCGATTCTCACCAAACTGGATCAGGAAGCTATGCATGACTGTGATTTTCTTGCGGGTACTGCCTTTGACCTGTCTTCCCCTTTTATCGTTGAAGTTTTTGCAACTCTTCTTCAATACATGCACTAATAAAATGCTTGTCGTAAACAATTCAAACAAAACTCATCACCTTTTATTTTTAATTGCATATGAGCAATTAAAAATTTTGGAAAGTACTCCGGGTGAAGGAAAGTACAAGTAAATTCAATGAAAGCTTCAACTGGAAGATTGGGAGCACATGCACAAGATCCTAGAAGGAATTTTTCATACACTGACTGCGTTAGAAACAAGAGGATAAATTTTTACTGGAAGCCTTTGTAATTATGAGATTTGGATTTGTCAATTAAATCGGTGATAGGTTCAGGGCATATGTCTATATCATTGACTTCAGCAAATCTGAAAGCTATGCATGATTCTGTTGATCCTTTTCTTTCATCATGCTTCATCATGGCTGGAACCATCTTTGTCTAAGCTCTTTTTCTTTTAATTATGTCGGAACCCCTTGCAATTGGATCAATTTGTGCAGATCTAACAATTTATTCAGATTCAGAAGATATATTCAATGTACCTTACATTGATTTGAACTCCATTTTAATTATATGAGCACATGTGATGAATACCTACAATTAATTCAGACAATGATGGAGTCCAGGGCATGAATACTTTATTTTTATCACCAAAATTTGCATATAAAGCTTGCTGCCCTAAAATTTGAGGCTTTGTTTGCATTCAAAGCAAGCAAAAATATTATTTAATTCACTAGAGCACTTATACCAACATGCAAATAATTGTCATAGCAAGAATCAAGCCATTCCAACCCTAGGTGCCAAACCTTGAAGCTCCCTGGCAATGAAAACAAACTTTAATACAAAATTCTCCTTCTTTTGGCGCCAAACCTGTCTGGGCTGCAATCCTCATCAAAAAGAATTGATTGTTTCTTTATTATGGTAGTCCATGCTTATATAATCCTCAAAATACTATTTTTAATAATTGTCCTTCTTATTTCTAGCAATTTAATTAATAAACAATCATGTTTATTCACCCAAATTGGGCGCCCAATCATGCATGTTGCTGGTTGATTTTAAATAAATTTATTTTATTTATTTTTAGCATGCATCCTTGACTTCTCCTTAGCTCTTCCACTTGCATTGACTTTTCTTCTATTTATGGCGCCAAAATTGGGTGATGGGTGAATAAACCATCAATAAATATTATTAAATGCATTGTTATTCACCCAAGGTGGGTCGCATTTTTTAGTAAAAATAATTTCCAAAAATAGGAAGTCAACTTTGACGGGAATTTCTACCCTACACTGCAGCTCCAAAAATCCCCTCTTTCACTGAAGTTGTTTGACTTTCATAATGGGAATTATACCCTGCAAGGCAAGTAAGAAATTCCCAATGGTGCTTTAAGTGATTTTCTTTTACAATGGGAATTTTTACCTTGCAAGGCAAGTAAGAAATTCTCACCTACCTACCACCTCTAATATTCCCATTGCAACTTAAGTGACTTTGACTTCATGGGAAAAAGTACACTGCAAGGTAGGTAAGAAATTCCAACTTGCCTGCCACTACCAAAATTCTCATTGACAACTTAAATTTTTCCTTACAAAAAGTGTGACTTGCATGAAAGATAGCTCTTTTCCAAAAGTGTGACTTGCATTGTGACTTCTGCATTTAAAATTGCGTGAAAATTCGTCACTGAAGGCAACGTGGAAATTAGACGTAGAAGGCAACGTTCAAAATTGTGACTGACATGAAGACAACATTTCTTTCCTTTTTTGGATTTTTGGTGAAGAAAACACAAAGGAGAGAATAAAATTTGTCATTTTTGGAAAGGGTCCGGGAAGATGTAGTAGTAAAAACTTGCATGTGCCATAACTTTGATTCCATGGCTCTGTTTTAGGTGTTGTTTTCTGTAAAAGTGCATATTTCCTCGAGCTCTACGCATTGATGGAAATATTTTTCTTATTTTCATAAAATCCATTTTTGCACCTTTTTGGACCAAGTGACTTCTTGTAATCTTCTGAAAGAATCCTGAGCTCTGATCACCTGTAGACATATTAGTAATTAAAAATACTGGATAAATTTTCAAAATCATAGGCCTAGGCAAAGATATGGCAAGAAGGATGAATAGGCTACGGGAATTACCGGAGAAAACATACCAAAACACATACAAAAAGAAATTAAAAAAAATAAAAAATAGTTGCGGGTAATTGCTCGAAAAAATTCTCCAATTAGCTAATTTGCAAAAAATCTTCCCCCGGATGAATGTTCTGTGGTAATAATGATGGGGTGAAGTGCTTTATATAACCTAAATCCTCCAATTTTAGCTCAAATTATTTTTAAAAGAACTTTATTTATTTAAAATAAATAAATAAAATTCTCTCATACAGAACCTAGAGAAGGGATAGAGTGAGTTTTAGCATGTGGGTATTTGGCGAATTTGGCTTTTATAATTTTCTAGGGATATCTTAGAGCAATGCAAACAACTGCAGAAAAAAAAAAAACACAAAACGGCCCATTACTTTGAAAAGAAAGAATTTTTTAAAAAGGGGTAGTCCCAGAGTTCAAGGTGAAATCTCGGGGACACCATGGTCACAAGTATGTGCACAAGTGAAATATTCCTATAAACAATTCAGAAAAATATGCAACTTGTCACCCTCTTATTTATGTATATGAGCAGCCGTAACTTTTGGTAATTACTTTGGGTGCATGCAAAGAAAAGTAGGCTCAACGTGGGTTCAACTAGAATATTGTTAACCACATGCATGGGCTTTTGAAGGCTTAACTGAGAGACTTTGCATGCATTTACACAGGTTGCGTTTGGGCTCTTAGAGGGAATGCAAGGATGTTTGCATGCTTGCAGAGGGAAATAACCACATTGAATTTAGAAGGGAAGCTTCTCGGAATCCACGCAAAACACTTTAAATACTTTGCTTCTCTTTTTATAACAATTTCCCAAAAGTTGTGTTGAAAATGGAGGAGGAGGATGCTTGCAATTTAGAAGGCTAAGCCTTGAACTTCCACGCAATTCCTTTAGTTTTTTTTCTTCCCAAAGGCTACATTTGGAATATAGAAGACATGTTGCTAAATATTCACGAAAAAAATTAAGTGAATTTTAACTCATATTAACAGGGGTGTGTGGATTTTGAAGGGTGACGACAACTTGTACTTGGAAGAGAATGAATTCAAAAACCATGAATTGCTTTGCAATTTCTCCTTTTTAATATTTGCATGGAAATTGGAGGATGACAACAGCTTGCAAAGGAAGGCAATGACTTCAAGAACCACGATTTTCTTTAGTGACATTTCCTTTATTATTTTCATGGATTTTGAAGGTGCAAGGTAGCTTGGAAATCCACAATTTTCACTTAAATACCTTGCCTTAAAATTGCATGGATTTTGAAGGTGGAAGGTAGCTTGGAAATCCACAATTTTCACTTAAACACCTTGCCTTAAAATTGCTTGAATTTTAAAGGAGGAAGGCAGCTTAAAAAGGAGGACAAAGCATTCAAAATCCACAATTTGCTTAAGTGACTTTCCCTTTTAAAAATGCATGGAAACTGGAGGTGGAAGGCAACGTGGAAACTAGAGGAAGAAGGCAACCAAAAACCACGACTTGGTCTAGGAGAATTGTGTGGATTTTAAATAGGAACAACTATGTGGATATGGGGGTAATTGGGCTCTTT
Source organism: Taxus chinensis (assembly GCA_019776745.2). NCBI lineage: Eukaryota > Viridiplantae > Streptophyta > Pinopsida > Cupressales > Taxaceae > Taxus > Taxus chinensis. The sequence goes on from CM034151.1 coordinate 216,941,764, forward strand.
TCAAATTGACAGATAGGACTATAGATATTCATGCCAGACTCAATACTTTCCTTTGCAAAACACTTCATTATTTCCTCAGGGTTGCATTGAAAATAAGAGCTTGAAAATTGACGTTTAATAATTAATTTTCTCTATGTCTGAGGCAAAGAATGGCTTTTCAAAACCCTGGGCAAGGGAACAAATACGGTAGGAAGAATGAAAAGGCCATAGGGAATTGCCAGATGGAACAAGGAGAAAGAACAAAACCAAAACACAAAAGAAATAAATAAAAATAAAAAAGTTGAAAAAAGTTGCTGGTAATTGATCAAAAAGAATTTTCCAATTAGCTAGTCTGTAAAACTCTTCCTCGGGTGAATACTCCAATTTGAGGTGAAAGTAATACTAGTGTGGTAATAGTGATGGGGGAAGTGCTTTATATAACCTAAATTCTCTAATTTTAGCTCAATCTATTTTTAAAAGAACTTTATTTATTTAATATAAAATTAAATAAAACGCTTTTATATAACCAGACTAGGTTTGGGAAGGGAATTGAGTGAGCTTTTGCATATGGGTATTTGACGAACATGGCTTTATAACTTCTTGGGCATACCTTTGAGCAACGCCAACAACTGTAGGCAAAACAAAACACAAAAACATGATCTGTTATTTAAAAAGAACGAAAAATTTAAAAAGGGGTAATCCCAGATTTCAAGGTGAAATCTTGGGGACACCAATATGTAAGTTTTAGACCATGGTTTTGTAGCCTTGTTACACTGAAGGTGTTCCCCCTATGGTAAAGGACCTCCAGATGTTTCTGCAGCGATGTTAGATTTGACGGCCTCCCGGATGTTTTCCCAAACTGTTTAATTTTGGCTGTCCTTTTCACTTTTGCAAACAATTTTTATCCTTCCACGCCCAGAACGGCCATGTTTTTGTAAATAAGAACAAACGGTGTTTTGTATTGCCCCTCTGGATTCCCCACGTCTAATGTTTGGCTAGAAAGTGAGTGGGGCAATTATACATCCCATCAAATTTCCAATAAGTTGGCTCACGAACATCGACCTCGAAGATGAAAGCGTGAGGTGCCCCGTTTTGAAATTGTGCACTAAATTTGTTGTTGTTTTGACGAGGGATTTCACCGTTCCGCACAAATCGGGGCTTACCAGAACTCCCCCATGCTCTTCCCCTGCCCACACAGCGAATACAAATAATTCCACTTTCTCATAATTATATGCCAAGTTCTGATCTGTCAGACCTGTTCCGTATGCATTGTAAAATGCCAACACTGGAGAAAACAAATAAGTGACGAGTACATAATACCACTTCATGTGATTGAACATCTGGGGGATGACCGCTACGGATACAACAGCCAGAGCTACATAGCCAGATGCGGCGATCTAGATGGGTATGGTGTCGTTCACAAATAACTTGTTTTGCCTTTCCTCCTCCTTCGTTATTAAACCACCGTTGATCTCATGGATGCCTGGAATTTTGCACAGTGTATAGTAAATAGTGGAAGCACATAGATGCCTATCAGGTAAAAGAAATCCGAAAATGTTTACATAATCACTTCAAAGATTTAGCGAGACTAACTAATCCGTACATACTAAAATGGATTTGAGAGCGTGGATACCTCTCCATCCTTACATTCAAAAATGGAAGATAATAGTGAATATAGTTGTTCTAGTAGTAGTTAATACGAGCAATCGTATGTGTACAGTGCAATGTGAATGCCGAATGGTATAATTTATTTGATTTATTGGGATGCATTAAACATTAAAAGGTTCTATCTATACATTTCAAATAAATTCATACATATACATTTGCAATTCTCATATCATGAGTGGTAGCGCTTTTCTGTCAATTTTATTTGTACTAAACATATTTGCTTGAAGCAATTTTTGATGGACTTGTATATAAATCTTATATCTTTTGTGTTTAGATTCTCAATTCCAACATTTCTAATTTTCTTATATTGGGTAAAGCAATATAGGCTCCCTTACCTTGGATGAAAATCTTCCATCAGATTTTAAAGTTAGAATTTTAAGGAAAAAAACTGCCATCATTTTGTATTTGTACTCTTGTCTTCATTACAATTGCGTATCAGATGTCTCAGGTGAAAAAATTCCATCATGGTGTTATTGTACTCATGTTTTCATTCTAATCAAATATAAGATATTAATGGCCTTCACTTCTACATTACTTTGGTTCTTACTTTACTTCCTCACATAAGTGTTTGAAATTTCCATTGCACAACTATTGTGACTGAGCTCATTGTGTTATCAATGCTTTAGAATAAATGTTAATAGTGGGTTTCAAGTAGCGAATTATATGTTTTTCCCTTCATATGAGCTTTATTGTTTTTTTAGATAGATATAGGAGCTTTATTGTCTAATGTATATTTCAAGGTCATGAGTCCAACCACTAGATTCCCTAACCTGGATGGGGATAACATCAAACCTGCCTATACAAGAGTTTCCTTTAAAAGCAAAGTGATGCTTAAATGGTGTGCAAATTTTCACTACATAGTGAACATCATTTTAAAAATATCCATGTTTGATACAAAACATACAACAAGAATATATGTCTGAAGTATTACCTTATTTTTTCAATTCCCTCATCATTTACAAAGCACTAACATGGCCTCTACTAATATATATTTTTTAATAAATCTTTATAATCTTTTTGGTTTTGTTGCAACTAATTGAATAAATGTAGATATATTTATTTTATCCTCACCTTTCGAATGAATAAATTGTATTTTAATCTCTACAAGTCGAGGAAGGTTAAGGAATCACAACACATCAGGGAAAAACTCTGAGATTCCATGAAATTTCTAATTGTATTGTATTCCTAGTAGTAGAGAGTAAACAACTTCTAATCAAGTTTAGTAAAATTAATCTCGCGATTTCAATATTAATTTGCTATTTGTTTACCATTAATAGAAGCATTCTCAATTTCAGAACTATGATGATAGATATGCAATCAGGATCGATCTAAAGGACCCAATAGGAGAACTCCATTCAGTTACTGCTTTTAATGAGACAACTGAGTCAATCATGGGTGTTGAAGCTAGCGATCTCCACCTATTATCTATAGATGAAGACGCAACCAGTGAAATTACAAGCAATGTCATCGGCAACGAATACTGCTTCACACTTTCCCGAAAAAAGAGACATATTGCGGAAACAACATATTGAAATGTATCATCCTCAGTTCTAAGAAAGTGGATAACAATGCAACTCCTCTGTAACCTTCTTTACACAAATAATTATAATGTACCTGTCCCTTCAAAATTTACACCCTCCCCCATCCCATTCTATACTTTGAACTATCACCGCTATGTTGCTCATTTCATATCTATGTTTCACCCTTTTCCCCTGCTTCAAAAGAAAACTTCTATAGTTCCTTAGACAATGACATACTATTGTCACCTACTACTATGTGGATCATAAGTAATTTTAAGAAAATAAATGCATTTAACTTGCACTTTTATTATGTACGTATTTTCATCCTAGTATAGTACTAGAATGTATTGTATCTTTCCATATAACATAAATTATTTTCCTTAGGCAACACATAAAAGTTTTTTATCCTCAAATTGTTACCTCTTATGATTGGTTCCTATTAGAACTCCACATGCATTTCAAACGTATATAGTTTATTGATTCTGACATACTATTGCCTCCTGCTACTATGTGGATTGAAAGATCTTTTAAGAAAATAAATGATAATTACTTGCACTTATATTATGTACGTATTTGCATCATTGTATACTATTGGAACGTATTATACCTTTCCATATAACTAATATTATTTTCTTTAATAAACAAATGTAGATTTTTAATCCTCGAAATGATACCTCTTACACGTAGTTCCCATTGGATCTCCACATGCATTACAATTGTATGTAGTTTATTGAATACAGTTTTTTTTAAGGTCAACAAACAATGCATCGTTCATTACTGAGTGACACATTTTTTCCCAACAGGTGGTACTCCATAGGTGTGTAACTTTGCAATCATGTCAAATCCTGCAACACGAGCACGACGAAGAGAGAACTACGCAAAAAATAAAGTTCACATAAATTCTGAGAAGAGACATCATCACCTAGAGTGTAGAATAATGACAATCTCAAATATCTATCAACTTACATCGACCAACAACCTAACATTCCCTATCATTCCAAACTTGCCGAAAAATACAACTAATGAAGGATTTCCAGACAAAATTCCACAAGTAACTTCCATGGAAACAAATTTGCACGAACATATCAATTCCTTCCATACAACCCCATATTTGCTAACTACTGCCACACCTCACAATTTTCTTGTGCCACCACAAGAAACTGTCTCAAGTAACAAATTTTCTTCGGTTCCTCGCACATGTACAACCATCTCCTCATCTCCTTCTATCTGCTTTCCACCTTGTAATCCATAATCGAACCAAACAGAACACCCCACCCCTCCCCATACAAAGAGACTTCCCATATTGTTGCCCTAGTCGCATACTATTGAAGCCCAATGTCAATTTCGCAAAAGAATAGATTTGTTGGCAAACATCCAAACTTGCTCAATTTGTTTGGAAAATTACCCTGGGATTAAAACAATTTCCTTTGAAGGATTTCCCTCATGTAGTATATGCAAATCTGAAAAACATGGCCATCACTTCTTTTCGTGGAACAACATGGACCCTAAAAAACAGCCTATCGTTCTTGCATCTTTAACCCAAATGGAGGAGATGCTTATTACACGGGTCAATCCATTACTGCATGTCACCCAAGTACGTGGAGGACAATACAAATACTCAGGACACACCATAATTTTCCCACAAAACATTACTTCAATAGGAAACTACCTACCACACCGCCTTGTAGATTTGGACATAGTACTCATACAAAGGGAAGGATATAATTTACAAAAGTATGATTTCTACGTCAATAGATCTCGTGTTTGGGAAGCCTTGCAATATAAAATCCAACACGATCCATACTACAAAGATGTATTACTCGACGATGACGTCCTTTCCTCACTACCATTCGAGTTGTCAAATGTTTCCTCCTCTCTCAACACAACCACAATGGAAGTGCCCCAAATGCAAACTTTCTCTACAACTCATGGTAGTGGTGTTCCCACCCACTTTGATGAAACATATGAACACTCATCGTCTTTCGTGCCAACACCTCACAATACAGGAATAGAAGAAGAGGAAATCGAATAGTTCTTGCTCAACCACAATGGTAACACTCCATTTACCATGCCATGGCCAGAGTTTGGGCTCTCACCTATAAATGAATACAATACAGAGGGCTTGTTCTCAATGGCCTTCCCAACTTTGTTTACAGCTGGAAAAGCAATGTGGCAACAACCCCACATAAAATAAGTTACAATACATGAATATGCTCTTCATTTGATGCACTACTATGATGGTTGCTTCGGTTCACACCCATGATTTCGCTACTTCCTTCTAAACCTCATATTGTGCCACAGAAGCCAATCCACAACTATAGTTTTCATGAAACAAAACATCAAATCAGGAATCCCTACAACAATTGGAGATCTTTGAAGACAACTATTGGAAAGCCCCAAAGATAACCTCCCAGTCAGTTTAATGAGGTTTGGATCAAGCCTTCGAGGGACGCGTTCATTCTGGGAAAAAAATAGGAACGAGCTTTCAGATGTGATGGAACAAATGGGGACACCAACCTTATTATTCACTCTAAGTGTTGCAGACACTAAATGGCCAGATCTCCACAATATTATGTATGGTGAATGCCTTATTGATCCTTGAGCCACACAACATTGGAGAACATTTAACATTGTCTCAAACCCTCATCGAGTATTAGTATACCTGCATTATAGATTCACAATATTTAGGTAAGTGCAGCAAGTTGGGGGACAAAAAAGGGGTCATAAGTGGACGTCATATTGCAAATAACAACATAATATCAACTTGTAGGGATTATTAGCAATGCATACACTCAAAATTAGAAAAACTTATATCAATATGAATTGTAGCATCCGGAATCTTGTTTCTAAAATACTAATATTTTTTTTTAAATGGACAAGTTTAGCTATATTAAACACTCAAAATTCAATGACTTGGTTTTTTTTTAAAACACCTGTAAGATTGTAGTCCGTTTGCCCGTGATTTGGATGACCAAAAATTGATATATATTTTTTCCTTGGTTGAGAAGTTAGATGCCGCTATCTATCTTGGGATAGATTTTATTTTGTAATTTTTGAGCAATATTTTATTTCTTATGATTTTTTCCATGAAAGTGGTCTAAAAACATAAAGAAAACATAGCACTTTCTATTTGCCCACGATAACTTCATAAAAAAATATTGAAATCAAATATTTTTTTTTAACATGTATATAATTTCACCACGGTTGGGATGGTATAAGTTTTATCACATTCTGACAAGTGAAACAAATTTTGCAGTCTTAAACGTAGACATAAAAATTCACGGGAAAAAGTGTCTTAAAGACCTACTATTAGTAAAAAATTATAAAATGATATTTATACTATTCTATTTACTTTAAAATTAATATTTCTACAAAGCTAACAGTCTCCCCTACGCGATGGTACCATTTTTATGACATATTTTTGACTTTTTGGCATGGTTCAAGTCCGCGGAAGACTAAATTTGATGTTTTGTTGTTTTTGATGTAAAATTCAAGACTTGATGTCCACTTAATTGTCCCCCAACTTGTTGCACTTACCCATTTTGTGAAGCAATATTGTAGAAGGAACTTAGAGCAGTAGACTATTGGTACAAGTAATAAAATATACTATTTAATAATTTTATTCTAGACTACATAGCTAATATTTATACTCTCTCGTCCCACAGGTATGAATGGAAACATAGAGGCTCCACACATGTCCACTGTTTATTGTGGATCGAGAACGCACCTAAAGTTGACATAATGGAATGGGAGGATACAACAATTATTGAGGAATAAAAACAATACTTTGATAAGTTTGTGTTTTCCTAGAACCCCCGTCTGACTTACAACCGCTTGGATTTTATTCGTAGGTCACTGCTAGATGACCCTTTTTTACTAAATAAAACACAAATACTATCCTCTTCCCCACATGCAAACCTTGAAGAACTTCTTAATCGTGTTCAGTGCCACATAAAATGTTCAAAACAAACATGCCTGTGTAGAAAGCAATCATAGTTGCAGTGCAGGTACACAACGCACCATGGACCACATAACCTACTTCATCCTATTGAAAGTGATGGGAAAATTAAGTACCTCCCTTCGAGAAAAGATGATAGAATGAACATACACAATCAAACTATGATATCCATATGGAGAGCAAATGTCGATTTCCAACCGATACTTTCCCGCCATGCAATTCTGAAGTATATTGTAAAATATGATTCAAAAGGAGAACAACATTCATAAACCTATCACCAAATGCTATCCATATTTTCAAGAGATGCTGACGCAGATTCACCAACACACATTATGATTCGAAAAATGCTCACAGAGAGCATTATTAAACATGACATAAGCACACAGGAAACATGCCACATCCTGCAAAAATTTCCACTTATTATGTGCAACTGTTCGTTTGTATCATTAAATGTTGGCAAAAAAATCTTGAGACATGTCGCTGAAAGTGACACCAATGTACAAGAAAAAACCATTTTCTTGGATGCATATAGAGTTTTTCCTACAACCATGGAACACCTATCACTTATTCAGGTTACTCGAGATTGGAGCTACAACAGGAACCGTAAAGGAAATAAATGGAAATTGCGGTCAACTAAAGTAATTGTTCAGGTCCACCCGAGATTTTTGGATGTCCCAACTCAGGATTCAACACCATATGACCTTTTATGTTGGTCATAACTCCTTTTATACAAGCCTTTCAGAAATATTGCCTCCGAATTTGGCTCAAGCCCACATGACATCAACGACACTTGGGACATGTTCAAACACAACTACAGACCATGGCATGTTTTACGCACTACCGCAGACACAGGACTTGCTACAGATATTAGTTCTAACTCTGAGCTCGAGTGCAGTATTAAACAAGAACCATTGCAAGAATGGCAGATCTTCGCACAACTTCGCCCTAGAAACAACATGGGTCTAAACAGTCTTGAAATGTTGGGGAAATGAGATTTTGACATACATAATAATTGGACCATACATGACGTTCCCCATGATTTACAGATAACTGGTTCATCATTCATCAAGAGAGAGAAGGCAGACACAATTAACAACAACATACATGCCACAACACCATCTTCCACACTTCCTTTGTCTCTAGAACAACAAATAGCTCTTGATACCATACTACACCATTCAGCAAACAAAACACTTCTACCTCCATTAAGATTGATAATTTAAGGAACAACTGACACAGGAAAATCATTTCTGATAAATAAAATCTAGAATTCATTTACATTATCATCAACCACATCTCCCTTGCCTCTCCTTCTACTCGTCCCTGTCGATGTTTCAACATTCAACATCTCCGCACCCACAATCCATGAAGCCCTCCATATTCCAATCAAATAATTAAAACCCCTTGAAGGCCAAGCATTATCATCTTTTCAAGAGTCACTGAAACATATAGAATATATTCTTATTGATGAAATGAGTTTCATCGACCCAAATTTTCTAGGAAAAATTGATAGTAGGCTACGTAAGGCTTTCCCACACTCGAAAACATCTGAATTTGGAAACAGATTAGTCATCCTCCTTGGTGACCTCAGGCAATTACCACCGGTTATGGACAATGCTCTTTATGCAAGTAAATCCTATGGACCCACCATTTGGAAGGGATTTCATTCTTCCATTACATTACAAACTATATTTTGGCAACAAGGAACAACCGATGCACAAGTTTCATTCTGGAATTTACTGCTCAACATGCGAGATTGAACCCCTCTTATTGAGGACTGGAAACTCCTAATGTTTCACACAGACACACACCTAACTCAACAAGAGCTCAAAATTTTTAAGGACGCACCACATTTGTTTGCAAAAAATGACCTCATGGACTCCCACAACCTTCAAATGCTGAAGGCATTGAACATTCTAATCACCCAATCCATTGCTGAAAGTAACAGACGGGTTGGACCAAGAAATCCTGATGATGATCAATTGGAGCACAAAGTTATGTTGTGTAAACAACAAAAAAACATGCTTATTAAATATTTATGGGTTGACGTAGGCATTGTAAATGGTGCTACAGGAACAATCACCGACATTGTCTATGACGCATCAATACCACCACCAGCATTACCTTTATTTGTTGTTGTCAAATTTGATAGATACAATGACCCATGTTGGGATCCCTCCAACCCGTTACATATTCTGATACCCCCTATTTCGAGAGGGAATCAAAGACAATTTCCACTTAAAATGGCCTAGGCATTAACTATCCACAAGTCGTAGGGACTTACTATGCATAGAGAAATTGTTGACATTAGAACCAATGAAAGGCAGGGTTTGACATTCACAACTTTCTCCAGAGTTTCCTCGCTTGCAAATCTATGCATTTCACCTCCTTTTTCATTCGAAAGGTACTCAAAAATGGTGCATGTAACAACACTTGGATCAAGAAGAAAGGAGGAAGCAAGACTACTATAACTCAACCCTTCATAAATACTACAATCTGCTTTGATAGCACCTCCGCTACTACTTTACTCAACACTTCTTATATCCTAGAAACCATTTCCGTTCAAGGGGTATCAAATGTACTCATGTTTGCCGAAAATAAAATTACCCTCAAAGGGCTACCATTCATGATATAATTCTTCTCATGTTAAGTTCAAATAAAATAGTTCACAAAACGTTACCACTCGTGATATGAGATTTGTAAATGTTTATGTATGAATTTGTAACAACTTTGAAATGAAGAGATGAAACTTTTAAATGAAGTGGTTCGTTTATATATCTACAATTACAAAATTACACGTTTCAACATACATGTTTGATTTTTCCTTTTTATTGTTTCCCATTTCTTTATGTTAACCAACAACAACACATTTTTAATGTCTTCATCTGCACACAAATACCTATAAATTTAAAATGCCGAGAAAGGACAATGCAAATTATAGTTGTTTCCATCCAAACCTTTGTACGTTATATCACTTTTTTTTCATTTTGAATAGTTTAAAGGGTTGGACCTCATGTTTGCGCTTTTTAAATGAAGTGACTCATCTATATTTCTACACATACAAAATCAATCACCCATAGTTTAAACAAACACAACTACAAAAGTAAAAACTATCCCTATAACACAAATAACATATACCGTTTTTTGTTTGCAAAATGCCTCAAAGAAATGTGGTCTCATGGAATGTTATGATTGTAAGATATGCACAAAATAGCTCTAATAATGATGCACTCAAAATCGTTGAGGTAATAAAGAAATTTGGAATGTACCATAACCATTTCAGATTTGTTTATATATAATTGCATATTCTGTCTCATTTTAGTTTCATGGAGAGATAATATGTTAAAGCACTTAATCATTCTTTCAATCTACTTTGACAACAACACTTCACATTCACTACATTCTTGAGAGTGAATACTAGAAAACTTACATGTCTCACTTGAATTTGTATTCAAATATTACACAACTAAGTGTTATCTAACATCCCTTCTAATGTATTTCACAACATTTGTTCTGGCTTTAATAGAAAATCAGTATTGTCAATCACACCCCTCATCAACATCAACTACAAAAGTAATCATTGTATTTATAAATCTAATAACATATACCATTTGGCATTCACATTGCATGTACACATGCGATTGCTAGTATTAATTTTTGGGTATGTGAACCATGGCCTATGATCTAAAGACCCTGAGATTATCAATGACAGGTTTCTGATCATACCAAGATTTAAAAGGAGTTTTTCCCTTTAAAACGTTGTGTGGAACCCTGTTTTGGATATAGTAAGCACAATTAATAGATTCTGCCCAGTATTTTGTTGTCGAGGATTTGAAGTGAATCATAAGGTTGGCCATCTCCTTTAGAAACTTTTTTTAACATTCTGTAACTCCATTCTATGAAGGACTGTAAGCAATTGTCCACTATAAAGTTATCCCCTGTAGTAAAAAACTACTCAAACCTATTGTTGATGTATTCCCCACTATTTTCAATCCTTAGAACCTTGATTGACATTTCTGAATGTTTCTCTGTAAGATCCTTAAAGTCTCAAAAATGGTCTAAAAATTCAAACTTATGTTTTATAAAGTATACCCATGTGTATCGAGGAAATTCATCAATGAATGTGAGAATATACTTAGACCTTGTGAACAAAGGATTGGGAAAGGGCCAAAGATGTCACAGTGTACTAACTCAATTATTTTATTTAGCTTTCCAAGATTTACCTTTGCCAAATTTTCCTTCTGAATGCTTCACAAGGGGACAACCCTCACAAAGACCTTTGGGAAACATGACATGTTTACGCAAAAGTGAGATCTGTTAATGGTCAAGTGACCAACATAAAATCCCATTCAGGTCTACACCTCCAATGTAGTTATTCTCATGGTAGTAATTTAAGTTTTCAATACAAAAGGGAAAGCATCTTTCAATAGCAATATCCCATCCCAATATTTCTTGCCAGCATGACATGTGTTAACAATGTAATTTTGGCTTTTTCAAAAATCCACACAAGCAATACAAATATTTTTCCAGTGAAATCTCAAGGGAGCTATATCAACCAAAAAATGCGAATGATTTTTGTTAAGAGAGATCGCAAAAACATATCAGGGTAAAAATTCAGAAAAAACATGAAATAATTTTCTTTCGTTGTTTATGAGGTGGCATTTTCTAGAAAATTGAAAAAAATACTGAGTGAAATTAAAATTTTCCTAGATAAAAAATGCCAAAATCCTAATGAAAAACATTTAAGGCATTTTTTATTGATGAGTAACCTAATTTTTAGCCATTAGAACTTTGGAATCCTAAATTTTTACATAAGAAGAATATGGTGACCGTTTTACCACCTAGTGAGTAAGTTAGTTGACCTTGCAAGACTTGCATTCTATTAAAACAACATCGAGTCTCTCTCAATTAGAAAATTGTATAGAGATAAGGATCTAATCATGTTAATCAACTTAGATTTATGGAGATCCAAGCAAACCCATTCAATAGCGAGAAGCCTATATTTTCTCATATTTATTAATGATTTCATTTGGAGTACATGGGTTTTCTTTTAAATCTCAAATTAGAGGTTTTTAGGCCTTTTTCAAATAATTCAAGGCTATGGTATGAAAGAATGAGTGAAACCTACTGCAAATAATAAGTAATACTAGAAACATATTAATGTCAATAAATCAACTAAATGAAATTGATATCAACAAGCTTTTGTTTAGCTTCTTTGAATTACAAATATAAGTGGTCTATATATAGAGAAGACAATTTTTACTATATGATAGACATGTGAGCTACAACCTCCACATGGATAGGCACACATGAGACACGTGGTAAAGATATGAGTGACACTTATCGTAATATAAGTCTAGGAGGTGTGCAAAGTAGACTCGGTCATCAAAGATTAAATAAAGCTAAGTACACTTAAAATAAAAGGTGCGTATATAAATATTGTACCAACACCCGCCCTTAAGTTATACTTAGGGAAGTAAAAAGTAAAAATTAAATGGGTCCTGACAACTAGGTTTGATACGGATCCCATGTTCAATAAGTATAACTTAGAAACAATGATATACAAAACAAGGTCTCTCAAAAAATCAATCTCAGTACAATGAAGACGGCACTGGATGGGATGGAAGCCATCACTACAAAACACTAGATGGGATGAAATCCACCACCGAAGATATGAAAAAAAAAAAAAATTGAAAAGAAATGTAAAGAAATCAAGTTTGCATTATTGTTATGAATCCTCTACTCGATCAATGAAAAAGACAAGCTAACATTACATACACTAGAATCACCTTAATGAGACTATCAATCTGTCAAATGAGGTGATGAAAATATAAAATATTACACCAATAATTCCATCAACTTCCTAACGTAGATGATGTGATGTGAGAAGTATGAGTAAGGGACACAACTCCTAAAGAAGAAGTATGACTACATAACCCCGTAATGTTGCATAGGTGGAGTGGACAAAATATATATTTGCATGAGTTGTCTGAATAAACTACTCAAACACCAAACAATGATAAAAGATGGGTATGTCATAAAATGATCACTAAAAGGAGATGGTTTGATGGTCAAGGTATTAAAAAATATAGTAAAGGGCCTCTCACAAAGAACAAGACACTAATAGTGATGAGATGATTCGTAAACACGAGTAATTATTTTACTTTTTCAACTGTTTACTTGAATTTTTAGGATTTTAACTACTCCAAAATTGAACAAAATCTTATTTAAATCTGAAAAATAATTGATCCAGAACTGACTCCAAAATTCATAAAATCAACTGTTTGATCAACCATTCAGATAACTATATTTACCAATTCACCCAAAGTGTTGTAACTGATATTTAATCAGTTTGAACTTTAATTTGGCTTATTAAATGCGTGAATAAATTAGAATTCTAATGTAAATATACCAGATAGAAAGACCACACCAGAATTGTTTACGAAGTTCATAAAATGCCCACGTCTCTGGGTTCATACGAATCGATCTATGAAATTTTCTCAAACTTTAACTACAATGACCCTTACATTCAACAAAAATAGATGAAAACCTATAGTACTATGTTTTCAGACCTTTAAAAGACCCTGGTGGAGCTCATTAAATGTATTCCACCAACCTGAATCACTTGCAGAGGTTCTTCCCTTAGGATTTTTGTCTTCCAGCGATTTCCATAGTATAAAACATTATCACAAAAACTCCACAACAAGAAAAGTACTATACCCTCAGGAGCATATCAGAATTCTGAGCATTTCACTAGTTCACTCTGAACTCTAGTTTTTCCTTTAAGTGCTCCAAAAATGATAATTTCTATATACATCTCTATTCTACCTCCTAACAGACCTGCAAAAGCCTTGTTTAAGTAACACCAAACCCCCTTCATAACTTGATGAGTCTTAATGGTATAGAGATGAGGGCTATTTTTGGTATATGGGTGGTTGGGGGTTCAAATTTCCCCAGCCATCCTCCGTCATTTTGTTTTACCATTTGGGAATAATCCCACATTTACATGGATTTGGATGGTGGTGAGGTTTAAATATAGGTCAATTGACCTATATAGTTATGGCTGTAGACACACATCTTTTATTTTTCTACCCACGTGTGGGCCAACGACCGAAATGCCACATAAGTTGATGTGGCAATGTTATCTGCCACATAGATAGCTGGAGGCAAGATTGAAACACCACGTAGGTGGCCACTGTTGCATGTTGAGTTTGGTCGGTGGAGATAATATTGGTATGCCGAGGTTGTTGGGCCGAGCTGTGGATAAGGTAAGTCGACCAAGTTGTATATTAGATCAGGTGAGCTACTCGGCTCTGCATAATGTAATCACCACTACAATATATTAGCAATGCTTACAATACCCCACATTAGCAATGCAATAACAATATAAGGCATATATAATGAAAATTTTGGTGATAGTAATGTGAAGTAATGGCGGCCAAGACATCCCTCCGTCAAAAAAGTGTTTCAGCCCTAGCTGAGAGCCCCCGACCAACATATAGTAGGGCCCACCTGTTTAATCACGAGTGTCAAAGATCAATGTCGTAAAACCAAATTTTAATCATTTTTGTTCAACTTCACTCTTTCCATGTGTCATGGCCCGATTGGCCAGTTGACCCTACTGACTCCAAACTTGATCAAACTTTTACCAACGGTATCTTGAGCATACGATCTTCATTTTCAACATTCCTAGTACCATAAAAAAACTCTCAAATTTTTCTACCATACTGCCATGGTTTAGGGATATTTAGGGAACTTCCAAAGTCCCAAGTTTTCCTCCATATCATGAGAGTACATAACAAATAAGATAAAGGTGTGTAAAACAAGGTACACATGCATCAAGGTAGACCAAGTTGTGAAAATAAAATCCCCCATGGAAATTTATAACTTATTACAAGTACATATCCCAAAAGAACCAACTAAGGTAGATTGGTACTATATATATCACTAGGATACATCAAAATAAGGATTTACGTAAATATCAAAGAAAGGACAAAAGAATGTGTGAGCTTCTCCAAAACAAGGGAACAATTGCAAATATGATTTTATTAAAAATAAAGGTAGAAATCCTACGTAGAATGAGAAGTGTGTTAACAATGTAGCTTAATGGTATAGGATCAATGCTTGTAGAACTCACAAAAAGAATACTGACGATGTCACCATGACATGTTTGAAGTCCATCCTAGGTAAATATGGATGGTAAATGAAGATGCATGTATGTGATATGGTGCCATGTGTAAAATTGGTACATGTGAGGAATCATCTCTATAAGTTTCGCGACTCTCATGTCTACCTAAATTAGCCTTAGGTTTCTTATTCCAAATAAAATGTGTATAAGGACTCGTGTGTCACTTGATATCCTCATGAAGAGTGGAGATAAAAGACATGTGACTGTGCATGAAGTGGAGCTATTGAGGAATCATCCTTTCTATATCCAATTTCACGGCAAGCAATCCAATGATTAGGTTGGATAGGGGAAGTGATGCCCAAATTATGTTTGCATATGCCTCCATAAAAATGATCGATAGAACAGAGAATGAGGGAACCAAATCTAGTTTTGTGCTTCTCAAACAATCCAAACACGATGTTGGGTGAATGTGAAGTATGGGTTGTAATAGGTGCAACAATGGGTGCATAAATTTTAATGAGAAACTCATTATTAGGATAAATAAACGATGATGATGTGTCAATAGTATTTGAATCAATGACATAAGGTAGACAATGTTGAGTGAGAGATATGTTTTTGGTATCAATATGACATTTAAAGCATTCAACGGTGTCCTGCAATGATTGAATGAGGGTGTCTTTTCCGGAAATTAGTGAGAGTAATAGAGATTTATGTTTTTTAGCTTCATATTCTCTTCAACAAATCAAACCAAGTCTTTTTGAAGTGAACATACATTTGTAAAGAGCATGGTTTTTTGGAAAGCATGTTATTATTTTCTTTTTTGTTAGTGTATAAGTCATGGATGGAATCCATTTGCAATTACAAGGTAAAGAATACCTTGGAAGAACTTCAAAAAATGACCACTCTCAATAAAAACCTCCCAAATTGCTTATAATAATGTAGTTCTTACAATTTTTCTTCAACATAATGGTTGGCTTGCAAGCCAAGAATAAACTAAAACTAATCCAACAACCTCTTTTAAAGCTCAAAATTGAACCCCCTAGCTAAAAATGGGGGACACTTAATAAAATAGTGCATTTTAAAATAAAATATAGTCAATAAATTACAAATTTATGTTAAAAGTAAAATCCTAGTACATTATGAACCAAATCTAGATCCATTGTTTTAAATTAAATTAAAATAAAACACACTTTCACAAAAATGGTGTCTTTACCCGAGACATTGATCAAAATATATGGCCAATTAAAAGTACAATTACTGGGACATGACAAGAACAACCTACAAAAATTGAATTTTATTAAACTTTGGGACATCAAAAATTACAAACAACTATTCCAATATGTAGAGCATGAATAAATACACATTCAGGAAAAAAATAAAATTGTAGGCCTTCCAGAGAAGAATGTATGGCCTCTAAAAAAAATTAGAAAAAAGTTGATGCTAAATGGTGCAAGCTATGTGATTTTTTATGTACATGGGGCTAAAAATTATATTTGTAGGTCATATGATGGTTGAAATAAGAAACTAAGGGCTAATTATGGTGCAAGAGGATGATTTCGAGAACATGGAGGTTCATATGGGCAAGAAAGAGATTAAAAAAAGTTCTTAATGCTAAGCATAGGTGAAACCCATGAATCTCCTCAATTTGCAATCACTCTAGAAATTCTATAAGTTGATTCAAATAATAAGCAACAGTGGAAACACATTAATTCCCATAAATCAACCAAATGAAATTGATATCAAGAAGCTTCTCAACAATATTTGTTTAGCTTGTTTAATTTACAAATAGAAGTATTTGTATAGTAAAAGAAAGAGTTGTAGTCCATCCTTGATTTTAACTATATGATAGACATATGTGCAACTACCTCCATATGAATAGGCACACATGAGATAAGTGGTCAATCTATGAGTGACACTTATCCTAATCTAAGCCTAAGAGGTGTGCAAAATAGACTAAGTCAATAAAGCTAAGTAAAGTACAAGTAAACTTAATATTAAAAGGTGCATGTATAAATATTGCACCAACATGGTTGAGAACTCTGGTGGTCATTATATAAAAATATTGACATCGGGAGTAAATATAAAATGAATTTTGAAATTTACGTAAATATCATGATATTACAAAGTATTTTACAACTAGATACACACCACAGTAGAATAGTGTAATAGATAGGGGAAAATGAATTATTATTAGATGGCCCCATAAGTATGTTGAAAGTTAAACATCTACCTAATGATTATTAAGCCAAAGCAATAGCTTGTATTGTTTATTTACTAAGTATATGCCTGATGAAAAGTGTCAAGGATAGAGTTCCTCAAGAATTTTGTAGTAATAAAAACTATCTCATTTGAGAGTCTTTAGATGTGTGGCATATGTTATTGTGTTAGTATAAAGAAGAAAAATTCTTGATGATCGAGGTGATAAGTGCATAGTTGTTGGTTTTATTAAATTCAAAGCATACATGTTAGACAATCCCATCACAAGGCAAGAAATTATTAGTAGAGATGTATAATTTATAGAATAAGAAGCATGGGAGGATAGTATTCACAATTCTGCAACAATCAACACAATTATACCTCAATTTGAGTATAGATAGATTTAATTGGTGTGAAAAGTGATCAATTGGTTCCTCAAGGTTTAGCTCTAGTGATACCTTCCACTACACCCTCAGCTAACACTACTCCAAAGACGTGCCTCAAAGAAAAATTAGGTGGATTTTCATCTAATCTAAATATTCAAAAAAAGACACATGAGGTCATTTATATTATTATCGCAGTAGTGATGATTCAAATCCCACACTAGCCTCATTAAGATCTCACAACAAAGAAATCTCAAGAAAAATTAAAAATCCTCAAGGATATTTAAGATGATTCGTAATGTCAATAAAATATAGATTTATATTCTTTATGTGACCTTTTGTATTATTTTTCGATCATGATCCTATGTACTTTGAAGATGTAGTAGTAGATGAGAATTGGATAAGGGCTATGCACAAGTAAATTTACTCCATGTGGTATCCACATCCATTTAATGTTAAGAAGTACGAATAGACATAGTGTTGTCAAAATTATTTTATCGTCAGGTATATCCAACTCAAATATTTTGTGATGGAAATTTAGACATTACACTATGATAGAATCATATCTTCCTTAAGAGGAGTAGACATTATGATACTAAGTATCATTTCATTAGAGAACTTGTAAACCATGTAAAAATCTATCTTGAACTTTGTAGATTTGAATATCATATTGCAACTATATTCATTACAGCATTATCAAAATATATTATTGAATATCATAGAGATTTTCTATGTATATTGTAGACAAAGTTAGTCAATATTAACTTGAAGTGTTGGAAAATGTGATATAATTTCTCCAACTACCTGCATTTACTCTTGACAACTTGCAAGTATCTTGAAATTTTGAATGTTTAAATGTTGTGACAATTTTACATTTAATGCTAACACATCGTACATCAAGGAAAATATTTTGTAATTATTTGCAACCCCTAAAAAATTTTATGTAAATATGAGATTTAATGTATATGAGAAACTTCTACAAGCCCATGGAATTTTCCAAATTTCTTATAAACCTATTTATATATGAGGTGTTTGTATTCATTTTGCAATTTAATGGAAAATCGCCAATGTGCTACTGAAATTTCTACTATAATGTCATTTTGAGTTTGTGTGTTTCTCTTTTAGTCTATATTCACTATAACATGTTCATTTTCTGTCTTATTTTATTGAGAATACACCCTCAAAAGGGTTACACTTCCTCATCCCTTCAAGATGATCCTTCAAACATGTATTAAGAATTTGCAAACCATGGTGATTGAAAAGTGTTTGAGCAAATAGAAGAATTTGACTGGTGAGAATGTGACATTGGAGAATGATGCATTTCTATACAAATACCAAGAGTTAGTTAAGATTGAGGACAATTGTTTGAAGAGGAGGGGCATGGTATCCCTTTAAAATATAATAAGAATTAAGATATGTATGGTCACCTTCTACCTAATACAATCACTTTCCTTGTCATATCACATTTCTCTATCTTCATATTGTTAGCAGGATTAGTCTATAGAATGACCATAACCTAAATAGGGTATATAGAGAAGCAAGTAGTTTGTACTTGATCAACATATTGTACATTATATTATTCTTGTAAAATTATGGAGGTTATCCCCTTGAAGTGCATTAATCATATCACGTGGATTTGATCTATCCTTCCTATAATTGTGAAACATTGCTCATGTTTTGTCCTTAGTATTTTTTATATTCAATCTACTGTCGAAACTATATAAATGATGTTATTACACTTTCATAATCATAAAATATAAGTAAATATCCTAAGTTCTTCCTTGGAATCTATTTGACAATATTTCATTGAGACATTTTGTCAAACAATTTTGTCACATTTCGCATTATAGTGTTTGCAATTATAAGATGCAAAAAAAAAAAAAAAAAAATTCGAACATTTTGATGGATTCGCATACCATTATACATCAATACTTATCAGTATCCTATATAAATTTTTACGGTCCACATATGTATGTATGTTTTAACCTCCTTTAATGTGTTTTTGATGTAATGTTCCCAACTTGTACTTGGCTGATCAGATTTCAGCACCACCTCCATGCAAATTCCACATTCCCCAGAAGTATCATACATTCTCATATGCTCACTGTTTGCAGGGTGACAAATATAGTGGAGGCAACTTGTGCAGAAAATACGCACAGGAGGGTTCACTGTCACAACTGCATCTTCAATTTCATCTGCTGTCTTATAACAGTAGAAACAATATAAACCTTCTCTTTCTTCTTCAATCCCTCCCTCGACCTGCTCTTCCACATAATCCAATTCAACGATATCTTTGTATGAAGTGACCACTGTACTTGTACACCTGCTCTTCCACATAATTCTTCTTTCTTTCAATCACTTTCTTTTCTCTACATTTTTTTTCATCTGCAACGTGGTGAATAGGATTTTGTTGAATCAACCAGCTTAAATATTAAAAAAAAAAACTAAAATGAATATCTACCACGCGCTAAATTAAGCTAGTTGCTTTTTTTTTATTCCTTTCCTGTTTTAACCTATAATTAGGAAATTTATTAATCTCCCCTCAAAATAAATATCGCATGCTGCGTTTTTGGTAGTTTGTTTAACAACCCGCAGAGGGCTATGTAAAAAAATTATGTAATGGACAAGTTTAGGACTGCCACGTGGACAGAACAGATAGGTCCTAAGAAATCCCAATATATCAAAGAATTCAACCCCACTTGGGAGCATGATGAAAAAGTTTATCTAGGGGTAGTTATCAAAGGTAAGGCAAGGATTTTAGTGGCCCAGTTGAGGACCGGACCACATCATCTTCGTTGTGAAACCGGTATATGGACTATTCCCAAAGAGGATTGGAAAAGGACAATTTGTCATTTTTGTAGGAAAGGGGTTGTTGAAACGGAATGGCATTTCATTATGAAGTGTTCAACAAATGAGGATATCCGTATCCAGTACGAAAGCGAATTAATTAAAAGTGGACAACTTAAATAAGTTATTTGCAGAAATGAAACTTCAAAAGATCGTTGGTTTAGTGCTCAAGATTCACAATAGAAGAGTTGATATCGCAAAGAGTCTGAAAAACTGCTTAATGTATCGGTTTCGTTTGGTCCCATAGAATCTTTTGTCTCGTGGACGTCATTAAAATCTTTCATTTCAATACGTTTTATTATTTTCCTATATTTAGGCAAGGTTCTTTTTCCAAAACCTAACACAATTTCCTTTGTTTCTATTTTTAGCTTATCTTTTTATGACGAACTTACAGGCAATGCTTAGCGCGTTAAAAAATTTAACAATAATTTCAAAGTAAAGTGCAACATATATAGAAAATAAAAAAATGCAATCTGTGAATAAAGTCCTAATGCAATTTGTGAATAAAGTCCTAGCTAATTTCGATCTTTCAACGATCTAAACTGGTTACTTGGAGGCAACCTATCGAATATGGACATTCCTAGTTGATGTGCAACTCTTGCCATAGATTAGGGCATGCTACAAGGTTTTGTCAATATTAAAAAGAATGTGGCCCATGTTACTAACCCTAAAACTCAATTACTCTGGAAGGAGAAAGAGCCAGATCCATCCAAGTTTGTTTCCATCTCTGGATATAATGAGGAAGATTTAGTATAGTCTAATGAAGGTAAGAAAGTAATGAAATCAATGAATCAGATAAAATCAACAACTCTCCAAAAGTTTAGAAGGAGAAGCAGGAGAAAGTGTTGGAGGAGAATCCTTTGAGCATGGAAGCTAAAACAAAGATACTCATGATATGGATAAAGGTCCTAAGGTTAATATTCCTATTCCTGAAATTAATAATGAAGTGGATTAGTCGATTGATCCCAACAACTCTTTAGAATAAGGTGAGTGGCATAAAGAGAGTCAAGAAGACCTAAAAATTGTTAAATGTTCCCTATCTCAACAGGAGATATTGGGGGAGAGTTCCTCCAAGAAGCCTCCCACCACTTCTTTAGGTAAGATTATTTCCAACTCTGTAAATTCGTTATGACTGGGAATTCTAAGATGGATGTTGACGTTGGACCAAGTAAAAGCAGGTTTTCAAACCCAACAATGCCTTAAAATGAGTTATTACGTCGTTATAAATTATATCAAATATAAATATCAATAAATGAGTGAGTGTACTGCCCTAGAAGCACTTAAACATTTGACCTCTACCCTAATCACTCCCTTAGGAGAGGGATCCAAAAATATGTAAAATCTCTTGTAGGTCTTCTTCTTGATGCCCTAGATCCAAATCTGCAAGAGAGTCTTCAATAGAGATCTATGATTCACCAAAATGGAGAGTTTTTGTTCTCCACCAAGCCACAAGGAAGGGTTTCGTCCTCCTTGGATGAAACACAAGAGGGTTTTCATCCTCAAGTGGAATGGTATTGAGCAACCAACCCAACAAACCAAGTGTAAGTGTAAATGCGCCAATAGATGATCTTCAAATGAGGTCATACAACCTCTTTTATACCCCTTGTTTGGCGTCAAAGGACAAATAGATGAGGACCAACCTCCAAGCTCACATTATCTTTTTATTCTTTGTTAGGAAACTCATAATCTCATCTGACTTGCCTAGAGGAGATAAACATTAAAGACAAACATTAAAAATAATAAAAGAAAATAGAAACGAAACTCACTTACTTCCCTTGTTCGCTTAATCTTCCTAGCCACAGGAAAAGAATGGCAAGAAGTCTTCAATTGACCTTAATTCAGAAAAGGGACATTACAATTAGTTTGAAGGGAGTTGTCCTAGATTATTTATATTGAATCAAATAGATAAGTGGTGGGTTAAGTGATAGACAAGTAATTAGGTGGCTTGGGTTAAAAAAAATTCTCTACATTAATTCTATTATAAAAGAGATTATATAAGGTACCTCCCATCATTCATTAGGAGAATATAAGATATCGAGAAATTGAACTTGATTCATCTCTCAAAATAGGATATTTTGGACTATATTCATGCTAATGTAATGTTTTCTAGAGTAACCCTATTGTAAAGCTAATTTTTGTGTTTATTGAATATTTGAGTACATTGATACCCTTTATATATCCATCATGTGTCATTTGTGAATTTATTGTAATTTTCTTTTCATATTTTCATTGTTGAATGTTTGGTTTCTTACAATTTGCAGATTTAGAATTCAAGTGAGTATTAGAATCATTTTGCAAATATAGAAAATATCTTTTTCCAACAAAAAAATTCCCTATACGAAATTTAATTTTCTCTTGGCTCAAATTCTTTGAATAGGATTTGGTCTAGCATGACTAGAAGCAGAATTTCATGGCCTGCTCGTTAACTAGTCATAAGAGAAAATCTAAGCCACAACAAAGAGAAATAATCAAAATTTGGGTTTTCAAACCCCGATAATGCCCAAAAAACGAGTGTTTTCAGCCTTATGAATTATATCAAATCTGAATATCAATAAATGAGTGAGTGTCGTGCTCTAGAAGGCACTTAGAATGACCTCTACCCTAGTCACTCCCCTAGGAGAGAGCTCCAAAAATATGTAAAAGCTCTTGTAGTTTGTCTTCTTGATGCCCTAGATCTAAATCTGCAAGAGAATCTTCAATAGAGAGCTGTAATTCATCAAAATGTAGAGTTTTCGTTCTCCACCAAGCCACAAGGAAGGGTTTTGTCCTCTTGGATGAAACACAAGTTGGTTTTCATCCTCAAGTGGAATGGTATTGAGCAACCAACCCAACAAACCAAGCGTAAGTGTAAATGAGCCAAAAGATGATCTCCAAATGAGGTCATACAACCTCTTTATACCCCTTGCTTGGCATCAAAGGATAAATAGATGACGACCGACCTTCAAGCTCACATTATTTTTTAAATCTTTGTTGAGAAACTCATAATCCCAGCCAATCTGCCTAGAGGAGATAAACACTAAAGACAAACATTAAAAATAATAAAATAAAACAAAAACAAAGCTCACTTACTTCCCATGTTCACTTAAACTTTTTGGTCGCTGGAAAAGAATGGCAAGAAGTCTTCATTTGACTTTAATTCGAAAAAGGGGGCATTACAGTTAGTTTGAAGGGAGTTGTCCTAGACTATTTATATTGGGTCAAATAGGTAAGTGGTGGATTAAGTTATAGACAAGTAATTAGGTAGGTTATTATAGTTGTGTGATCAACCAAGACCAATTGGGGTTAAATGTAGTTTTTTAATAATGAAACCTATTTTTAATGATATAGTACATTACATTAGTTTGGGACAAGTATGCAAAATGGAGATTTGATTGAAAAGAAAGAAAATGTTATAACACAACCAAAACATATAATTCCTTTCCCTTGTGGTAAGAGGTTTCAAGTCTCTAAGGGTTGATGTTAATGTTGGTGATGTGGAAAAAACACATGTAGATTTATCACTTATTGGGTGAGGTAGTGAAAATTAAGTGACAATGTCCATTCGAGGAGATCTACTTAGGAGACTTAGGTAATCATATATGGCATTTCCAATATTCACCTATAAGTGAATAATAGACAATCACCATACCATTACATGATTAAGTGGGCATGCATACATGTTAACCCTATAATGCTAGCTCTTATTAGTATTCATGTCATGTTTGTAATTCTAAAATGCAACACTTCATCATTAGTTTTCTATCAAGTATGCATGTCTAATGTTGTGTACCATTGATATGATATTTATAAGAATGAGAAAGCAGCCTAGCCAACACACTTACTTATCATTAGGTACTCCCCTGCGGAAACAAAGGAACGTCTTCACTTTGCCAAAACAAAGCTCCTAAATAAATGTGACCATGAAAATCTGCCTACATACCTTCCCCTCTCTCTCACACACACACACCAATGATTCGTGATAGCCACATGCACAAACACATCATTAAACATTAATACAACCAAAGAACTCTTTCATTTCCAATTAAATCAGAGAAGGTTTTCAGCAGTACCCAGCAAAGAAAACATCCAGTATTGTAAGCAAAGGACAAGGTAAGAAGAAAATAAAAGTAGTCAACTTTACCTCACCTTCTATGGGTTATCGATATATTAGAGAGATATTTTGCAGCTGAAGCAATCAGTGACCAAACACCCCTCAGTTCTTGATCTGGCCTAGAAATCTCAAGAGCACTTCAAGGGCATAGTCATGTTTGTAATATAAAATAAATTGTTGTTTTTCAAGGGCATGATGTGTGTATCTTGTGATCTATCAAGCATGACTTGCACATCACAAACATGATATTTACTACCTTTCTTCATTTTATTTTCACACTAGCCATTTTAAAACTCTTGTTTCTAAAAACAACTAAAGAATATACGCAGGTGAGATAAATTTTCCACAAATTGTTGAATCCTAAATATTTATATTTCATACACCCCTATCAGCATATTAAAATATAAGCTACAAGAAACTAAAAAATTACTTCTTAGACGGCAATAAAATCTGAGATTTTATAGTGGTTCGGGCGAGGAATCACTAACAGGGATACAAATTACACTGTAGATTAGTTGCATTTCATGGTAAATTCAGGGGGCATGACTACTTCTATTACAAATTTAGTGCATTTTATGGAAAAAATGTAGGGTGCACGATTATTATGGCAATTACATGTTATAAATTTATCAGTTTACATGTTATTATTTATGTTTCAAGCATTTCTATTTCAAGAATTACAAACATAGATCCATCTACAATGGTGTTGCTTAGAAAAGATATGTTAAGGTTTAGTGACACCCAACATCCTACAACATTACATTTTATGATCTTGTGTGGTTCCCCATTTTCTCGTTTTTTGGATGTATTGCATCCCGAGACTCTTGGTTTACTTTTGTTATTACTCTTGTAGTTGTACATGTTAGGGTTATGCATCCCCCAACTATCTATTGGAATTCATGGTTGGGAAAGCTATGCCCCAAACCTTCTTCTGATTAGGAATTTGATCACCCCTAATCCTCCATGAATTTTGTTATAATCTCTCTCTCCATATGCCTTGACAAGGAGGCATGGTCTTCTACATCTACAAGGATAAGTTGGTTCTACAGACACATATGTACTCATTCCTTGCTACTCTCTATTTTTCCACATTTCAAAATCAATTACAATATTATTCAGTGTTAAAGTTTAGTTTTCATTATATGGACATGGATTATACTCTTGTGTTGCAAGTTGCACTCTTGGGAGCATCTTGTAGTCATTCAAGCATTGAAACAATTGACCAATCGAGCAAAAACAAAGTGTGTTTACACACTCATGTACATTTTTCCTTTAAGCCAGAAAATTTCATTTATTTGCTAAAAGGAAGGAAATGTAGACACCTAAATTTGGTAACGAAGTGCTTGATAAATATTGATTTGGTTATATCCCTTAATTACAACTTGCTAGCACAAACATAGCTAAAATACACTATCCTATTAACTCTTATGGCTTGAAAATACTTTATATTCTCTCACTTTGTTATTTAGACACCTCCAAGACTAATCTCTTTACACATAAACATCATACATCTCTTATTACACTTCTCCATATCTTCAATTGTTTCATTTCACTTCCTTGGAAACTGCTTTCCAATTTGGAAAGAACCATCATACGCTCATGTCTTTTTCTCACAGTTTTGTCCTTAAAGAAGCAATGGTCATATTTTCTTGCGTTCTTCTTACTCCCCCCTTTTAGTTGTCGTTAGTCCAAAATTATATAACAATTAGATTTAAGAATTTGAAACCTTTTTAGGCAGGGCATAAAATCATAGGATGCATTTTTTGTAAATGGGTTTACCAAAATGTAAAATAATAATCAAGTTTTTCTTAGTTAATATTAATTAATATATGTAATTAATGAATTAGAACTATAAATACAACAATGACAACAAATCACATATCCTAATATCATGTATTGTAATTGTTCAAATTATTCAAACTCTAGAAAGTTAGATTAAAGAAATGCAGGTTAGGGTATGGAACATAATCTCCCAAATCTGGATGAGACGAAGTGACAACAATCTGAAAAATCTACAAATGAGTTGTGCAAAGTTTCATTGAAATGTCTTGAAAATCTGAGTTGAAACTAAGAGGAGGATGAGTTCACATGTGCAGGACAAAGTTGCCTAGGCAAATTTTTCCTTTATGTGTGGTTTTGTCATGTGCAAGTTTGAGCTGAATTTTTGCTTTGGCACAATATGATCTTTTGTGTTTTAAGTTCATGATCCTACAGTTGTATTTTGATGATCAAGACTCTGCGTCGAATTAGGCCTTCTTATTTTTGAAAAATCTTACTCTCTCCTTAAATACTTGATAAAGAGTTTAGTCCAATTGGGTTGGACTAACCTCACCCCACCCCACTAGTGTGATTAGCATTGTAGTGTGTACCAATAATCCTAAAAGGAGTCAAACATCTCATAGTTCTCCCTCTCGATGAAAGTGTGTGAATGTGCAATAAAAAAATGTATTGGAGAGATCCTATAATGACCTCTAGCACTTGGCAATGATATTTGGTGTAGAATATAGCTTGTGATAAAGGCCTAGGGAAACCGTATAAGATGTATGCAAACTTAACGTTGGTTGATATGCTTGAGAGAGATATTTTGTAATTCGGTGCTTTGTTATGATCTCCTAGGTAGCCCAAAAGATGTAAGAGAAGATGCCCCTTGAATGGATGGGGTGAGTGTGCTTTAATAGTTGATTTTAACAGACGGTTTTCTCACTCAATTAACACTAGGTCGAATGGGTTGAGTTGTGCATTTAAAAAAGTGATTATTAAGTGAGTGGAAGAGAAAAACATCATTCTTGGGAAAAAAACTAGTCAATCGAATTTGTCCCTCATATGCAACTATCTTGCAAAGGTGCAAATTCAATTCTAACTATTGGAAATGGTGGCCAAATGTCCGAACAAGTTATCTATATTTAGAAAATAGGTTTTTGATTGGTGAAATATTAATAACAAGTGTGACCTAGTGGCCAAGGAGTGCTAATTGAGCGAGATGTGTGTAGGAATTAGTAATTTAATTGTCAAATGCTATTGATCTAGTTCACGGGTACTACACACACAAACATGCCAAAATTGTGAAATTTAAAAACTGATAAATGTTGGGGATCATTATTAGGTTTATACTAATCAAAAGTAAACTTTAATAATCTACTTAAGTGCTCCATTGTACATGTTTAGAAACAATGTGTGCATGAGAAACAATGTCACTATCGTTGTATTGATGTTATATACTTTTAGTGTGCTCCAAGTTCCATTCTTCGTAACTTCTTAACAAAATAAATTTTAAATCTAGTGATTTTTCCTTAGAAAATGTTGGGATAAGTCATTTACATGCCTTAACGAGCCTTGTGGCATGTATTAATTTCTAGGTTATAGTTTTGCATAAGGTTTAATAATCATCACAATCAATCAATAAACAGTTCCTAACATTTCGATTTTCAAAGTTATAGTTGTGTTGATATTTGATGCATGAAATCAAAGTGGGGGGGAGAGAATAATATCTACAATTATGGGGGGTTGTGAGATGTTATTTGATTGGTTTTACTTTCATGCTACGATTCAACTCATTTATATAGTCCTTTCATTAATTTAACTATACGGTGCAAAGCCAAAACTTTGGCTGAAAAATATGGTGTTTGGAAGAAAAACATATACATTGAATGCTATAAAGAGCAAGGGAATGAGGACATTTCAAAAGATTGAAGAAGTTTGATCTATCCAGTGTCATATTATTTTGCTATTCTCATAAGACTTTCAAAGAATATGTTACTCAACTCGTATCTGGTAACAAATATAGCAACTCATTTTAACTTCAAAAACAAAGTTATAGTTTATGTATGTGTTATGTTAGAAGCTCTCTAACAATAAGTAATGTGCCACACGACACTCATTTTGACACGAAATCTTGAATTTAAGAAATGGATAGTCAAAATGACATCCTCATAATGATTGTAGAAGAGGGAAGAATCAAAGAACACCAATGCATTAAAAGTATATATATGGATGACCCTCAATATACCAAAAAATTATAATAAAATATATCTATTTTTTTCAAAGAACATTCCATTTAGAAGGTGGTGAGTTTTTTAAAATCGGTCATTTCTATATTTTGACACAAAAAATGATGCATTTTTGCATAAGTGTAAAATTGACACTAAGTGTGTCAGAAATAAAACCTATTGCAATTTTTAGTGGTTTTTCTAAAATGACAACACAAATAGTGACTAAAAATAATGTAAACTAGCATCAAAACAGTGAAAAAAATGTTCTTGTGAAGCTAAAAGAGACACTAAAAGTACCAAGATAGATTATTGGCATTATGTATTGGCTTTGTGTCATAACTACTTTTTTTTTAACTGAGTCATCTTTCCTGAGGACGATAGGATGATTATCAAGCTAATGTCATGATGTTCCTCTATAGCGATTGAATCCATTGATTAGTTGAGAATTCCCATTATTGAATAATTATTGTGATATTTATTATATTTTGATTGTGAGAGGTCTAGGTTATTGGACATGTGTCATGTGTCATGTTCTAAGTTAGTTACTTACTATGTCCATTTCTTGTTGTACCTTACATACTTGTGGGTGGAATGGGTAAAGGTTTGCATAATACAGAGGGCTTGAATACCCTATACTCTTCTCCTTCATTCAAGCATAGCTCAAGTGAGTTTTATAGCTTCTACATTAATGTTCCTCATTCTACATTATGCTTTGTGAGAGTTGATTTGTTATTACTTCCATCTCTGAGGCATTAGGACTTCTCTATTATTAAATGGTTCTTATATTTTGAAAAGAAAAATGGTTTGTAAGCCACCAATTTGTATTGATATGTCATACTGTTCTGGGTGAGGTATCATTAGTTGTATTTCGGTGAATTGGGCTAGAATTGTAAATTGAATAAGCTTTGTGTAATTCTTCTTATGAAAGAGTGGTTGTATCATTTTATTTTTAGTTGCAAATTTTATGTACAAAACAATATTTGGGAAGTAAGATTATGAGTTGAGTTATGTGCTCACAATGTTGAAGGAACGTTCTATCTCGAACTATCATTATTTATCGTTTTCCATATGATGCTAGCATGCATATTAGCGATTGTTTTATAACTAAGGTTATGCTTTGAAATTAGAGACTAATTGTTGGTCGGTGTTGATTAATGACTAGGAAATGCTTCAAATTTTGTTGTAAGTTCTATGTATATAGTTGATCTAGAAAGTATTGAGAACTTGGTTTTTCTTAGTTCTATGGTGATGAGACTTCATCTAGATAATTGAGTTATGATGTTAAAGTCTAAAGTAATAATCACAACAAAGTTATTACTTTACATATACAAGTAAACGAGAACATTTGAGACACTTGCCATGCGGACATTACGGTGAGGATTCAAATCTATTTAGTGTTTGAAGGATTTGGTAACTTTAGCTAGACTTATTTGCTCCTTTTGCAAAGCAATGCATTATTTTTTATAGTGAACTGGTCCATTTATACTCCATCAAGAGGTCTTTTGATTCCATTTTCAGGCAAGTACGTGTTTCAATCTTTTGTCTTATGATGTATTGATTACTTGAAGTATGAGAACTTGTGAGGGCCCTATTCTCTAAACCTTTAAAATATTTATCTCAACCTCAATAGTGAACAAGGACTTGAAGTTGAGTGGTAATTGAAATCATAAATGAAAGCATCAAGGAACAATGGTTTTCCTTAGATGATGAAAAGGTGGAATAAATCTCAAGACCCTTAGCATTCATAGAACTAAGAGTGCCTCAATATCAAATGAAGTTCTCTTGATTTCTAAATTGGGACTCAATTTCGCACCATGATGTCTCGAGAACTCAAGTTTCATTGTGAAGAAAGTGGAGTGAATTAAACCTTGGTTGAAAAATATATGTTAAAGAATTGACTTTCAAAAATACTTCACTCTTTTGATACAGTTGAGTCATGAAGATGAATTAACTCACTCTTGTTCTCATCCAACTTCTCAAAGTTGAGACTAAATGGTTGTGTTTTCACAAACCAACAAAAGGGTCCATTTTTTATGGACTTTACAGATACACTAACCAGTTAACTTCGTATATCATATGGGAATGTAAACATATGATCTCAGTATTGTGCGCCTTACAATGATCTTGCAAATTTAAACAGTAAAGGACATACACGAGTTGACATTAAATATTTTCTGAGTATGTTTAGCTTGTTATATAGCATTGTAAATAATCATATAACATTTCAATGCTATATTTGAGAAAGCATAAAAATACTGAAATAAAAAACTGCTGGTACCATTTTCATAACCCTATCCCGATTCGAAGATTTGATTTGAAGTTGAATAAAAAATGGTCATTACTTTACCCAGCTGCCCATGTCAACAAATTTCTCTCAATGAGGACATACATTCTTTCCTCAATCCTATATTATATATTGCTTGCCATATGATCAATTTCAAGGAAAACATTAGAAGCAACTGCCCCATACAATGTCTATAACAATGTTGATCAATACAATTTTGCTCAGTTTTTTCCAAAAGTCTATTTTCTCATAATATGGACTCTGGAAGCCTTAAATCTTTAATATTATAGTTGTTGAGATTCTACATATGATCTGATGTTGCACATAACTTGTACACTAATTGTACCTTCTCAGGGGTGAGGGAGCCTCTACTTATGAACTATAGAATGTTTGTAGAATATACTTTGCAGCTTTAGTTGCTACCCCTGGCTTTCCTAGTAACCGGTGCAATTCCTTGTAGCCATCTAACATCTTTATACGTTCCAAATTGTCATTTCCTGTTAGTGGCAATAGCTTCATTGCTGCATCTGCTATCTTTTCTGGTGTAGCTTCATCTTGGATAAACTCGGGCACCAACTGCATACATAAACAGCATTCAAATCAACTACTGATAAGATAAGTTTACATTATCCAAAGACTTTTCATTGTAAACTTTGCAATCCAAGGGAAGACCAAGGGAGAAGCTAAACCTGATATCCAAGAATGACATTCACAAGAGAGATTAACGTTGGAGGAGAAAAAAATGTTCTGCAAATCCAGTTTGATATTTTACCAATCCTGTATAGAACAACTTGGGGTACCTGACAAAAGAAATTCATTTCGGTGCCAATATGATGCAAAGAAAGAGAAGTTGATGGAAATTTGAAGTGATAATGTAGATCTTGGATCAAAACAACGGAAATGTTACAAGATAATGTAAACATGTATGCATATTGTCAAACTCCATCATTTACAATTATTATGCAGTTGCCCAAGTGAAAATTCCAATTTCTATAAAACATTTCATAGGTTAGCAATTTTTACATTGTGTAGTGCCAATTCCAAATTTACACTGCCAGATTTAGTGATAGCAATATCTGCTGCTGCCATGACTACATGTGGCTCCCCCTGTTCACAAGAAACCTAAATCAATGAAAGCAACATTTACTGAAACCAAATAAGAAATGTATATTTATGAAAGGTATGTTTATCTAAGCATGGGTAAATTACTAAATTCAACACAGTATACTATTGTCAAGTTCTATACATAGTTACCTAAGTCTCGGGGACGGAGGGACAGGGTTTCCGGGACAGGAAAAAAATCCCAAATTTTGGGGACGGCAAGGGGACGGCTATTAAAAAAATATATAAAATATTAATATTTGAATATTTTAACTTTATTCAATGAAATTTAAGGATTTAAACTCTATTCAGGTACTTTCAAGATTATAATTTAATGTTCTTCGTAAAAATAACAGCTTTTTAAAAGTAAAAACATCACAATTTTTTTGAAAGTTTCAAAAAAATAGGGGATGTCCCCTCCAAGTCCCAATATCCCTAAAACATTCAGGACGTCCGGGACGTCACCAAAATCTCCAGGATGTCACCAAAATGTACGGGACGCATCCCCGCGTAACACTGGTTCTATATCATTCTCTTATTCTGCACATGGGGAAAAGGGGAACAAGAATAGAAGAATGTGGGGCTTGCTAACAGAACAACATGAACTTGAATGATTACAGATATTAAATTTGAAATATATTATTTTATGCCAGAACAATATGAAACTAACACAATTTATGCTAACCTTTCTTGCATGCCTTTCATAGTACCTTTTGGCTCCTCAAGCTATATGTTCTATACATATCATATGCCTTGCGATTTCTTTTGTACTATGTCCCAAAACAATCTCACCAGAATTTCTAAGTAAAAATAGTGTCTAGCATTGGAGATCGGTGGAATACCAACAACGTTTACTATGAGGGCTGTTGGATCTCAGTTCAAAAAAGAAAAATAAATTTTCTTGAAGATATCAACAATTTAATTAGAACCCCGAATCAAAGCTAAAATATCATCTAGACTAACCCTTAAAAAAAAACATAAATGAATGATGTTGGTTATCCTCCACTCTAATCCTTTCTCTTTACCAACAAATATTCTCATGAATACATGCATTAGGAAGGGAGACAAACCATACTGAAATGTGAATATTGTTGACTCTAAGTCAATGCAACAAATAAATGCATCTTAGAGCATCCACTCAGCAAAAAGATATGGATACCATAAAATGGGTTGCTAGGAAGGTTAATAGGGATGGAAAATGGAAACCCTTGGAAGATGGCTGGGAAAAATCAACTCACATGGGCCTCCAAAGGAACCAACCTTGCAGTTGACCCTTGTCATTACAGTGGGAGAGAGGGGATGTTGCTAGGCCAAAAATCCCAGGTTCAAGCCTCGGCAGGTAGAGACCCCTTGATTACTTGGGTAAAAATCTTGACCTCCTTAGTTGCCAAAACCTAGGAAAGAGGTCAAAAACTCTAGAGTTGTGAAACCTAGTGTTCTGCTAAGCCCACTTCCCAGGATCCCCCTCTCCAACTCCTGGTAACTTTGAGGCACATATGCTTAACCTGAAATGTAAAGTGAAGTGATTTTTTTTCAAAAGAAGAGCATATATTGTTACTATTTACTGTTATATTTTGGCAGGAATAGATTTTCAGAAACCTGTGGCAGTTTTTTATTAGTGCTAGAAGGTCCAGATTTCAAATATTGTATGTATTTGAAGATTGATGCACAATCATAGGCTACATTAAATTGTCATCAATAGCTACAAGAAATACATCAAAACATCAATTTAAGTACACTAACAAAACTGAATTACAAATATTCATGACCAAACTACCAATCATTGATGATGTAGATGGAAAAGATTACATTTAGAGCTAAATGAAATAGCAAGATAAGTTCTTTATGGACATACAAACCAAAGTTGAACATCATTCAATAAGCCATGTTTCTCAAGGCTGTCCATAAATGTTTTTCTGTGTTTTGGTAGAACCACTGGAACAAAGAAATGCATCAACCTGTAAAACAACTCAAACAAAATAAGAAAATATGCACTGAAGAGCAATATTGTAGACCTTTACTTAAATCTTGTGCTTCATACTTTTTTCCTTTTCTTTATTTTTTGACATATTTATATATTTGCAAACCTAGTTCGCTATACCGTCCATGCCTCATTTATTGTATCTATGCCTTAGCGACTCAAAGCTATCTAACTTATTATAGAGCCTCTACTCAAACAAGTTTCGCCAACTAGTAAACTGATTCACCCTTATGCTCATTAGCAAAAATGCCTAAACAAAGGACTCGTCTGGGACTCATATCTGGTTTCTAACCCAAAAAAATATACATCTACTTCATTTAGTTTTTCCAGCCTTGATTGCTAATCTTAAAGGTAAACACTTGATTTCATATGTGAATGCTTATAGATCCTTCTCAGCAATGCAATATGTTTAGACTCCAGAGGTAAGTTCAAATCTTGGCCTTTAGCTTTCAATTTTTTACAAATCATCATATAGGGACAGGAATGGTATATACTCCAAGGTAGAAATAAATTGCTTGCCAAATTTGTAATCAACATTATCAGTCTTTTCTATCAACTTTCTATATACAATTAACTCAAATAGGCTGAACCTGGCTCATATTTGAATTTCTCTCAACTCCAAGTTCATGTTGAAACTAATTTAGACCACAAAATCTTTGCATAAATTTAGCATTTTCTCACAATGGAATATACGGTGACGATTACAGTATAGACACTGCTATTAAAACTGGAATCAAATAGAGATTTGTTCAAAATAACACTACAATTGACACAACTTTACCACAACTACTTTTGAGATACTTCACAATTGTATTACCGTCAACACGATCATCATGATAGTCCAACTATTGCAGCCTACATTTCATATTTAAACAATTATGGTATTTGAACCAACCATGGATAAAATGGCAACAAGAGGGATTAAATGAAGATAAGAAAACATTTTTAAACCCGAAGGAAGTGATATGGACTTAAGAGTTGGATCTTTCCTCTAAAGAATGCCATTGGATTGTAATATAACGAATGGTACTTAACGGAGGGATAGGGAATGAAAATTTTCAGAATACCCCTTGACGGTCGTCATATTTTGGATTATATCCATCCTGATGTAGTGTTTTCTAGAGTAACCCTACCGTAAGGGTATTTTTTGTGTTTATTGAATATTTGAGTACATTGATATCCTTTACATATCTGTCATGTGTGCATTTGTTTTACTTTTTAAGTTATACTTTTGCTGTTGAATGTTTGGTTCTTTACAATTTGCAGATTTAGAATTCAGGTGAGTATGAGAATCATTTTGCAGATATAGAAAATATCAATTTTTTCAATAAAATCCCCTCTCAAGATTTAATTTCCTCTTGGCTCAAATTCCTTGAATAGGACTAGATCTGACATGACTAGAAACAGAATTTCTAGCTGCAATTTCGTATAACTGGTCATAATAGGAAATCTAAGCAATATCGAGAGAGATATGACCTCTGGACAATGACCTTCCAGAACTGCCATTTTTTGTTGTCTCAAGCCACACCTTATCTTGTAACGCAATTTTCCTATTTTGGAGTTGTATTTTAGGCATACATATATGTGGTTTGATGTGAAATTTGATACCATTTTCCATAAGGGGGCTTTGATATAAAATCCAAGCATTATTAAGGGAGTTACGAACTTGAGAAGTTGGTCTTTGGAGACAGGATCAAACCCTAACAAAAAGGTAAAATTATTACTAGTTTCAATTGGAGTTTTAAGTTTTTGTTATAGATTGAAGATGAATTCTAGATCTACTTGCCAACAAGGTTTCATATTCAAAATTTTATGAAGAGGAGATCCATTTAATGTCAGTTCTCTTTTTTCTTGAAACCCAAGTTTTCTGTTTTATGCTTCAGTGACCGTAAGGGGTATTCCATGACATGGGTCAATCACATGGATACCGAGTTGATGGGAGTGGGTTGCACAGATGTGTATGGTCATTATATCCCTGTGATCAACCAAGACCAATTGGGGCTTGATGTATTTTTCTACTAACGAAACCTTTGTTTAATGATATAGCAAATTATCTTGGTTTGGCACAAGTATGCAAAATGGAGATTTGATTGAAAAGCAAGGAAATGTTATAATACAGCCAAAAGATATAATTTATTTTCCTTATGGTAAGAGGTTTTAAGTCTCTGAGGGTTGATGTTAACACGGGTGATGTGGAAAAAACATATGCAAGTTTATCACTTATTGGGAGGAGTATAGAAAATTATGTGACAACGTCCATTCAAGGTCTCCGAGGGAGATTTAGCTAATCATATATTGCTTTTCCCACAGTCACCTAGACCTCCTCTATAAATGAATAATGGGCATAATCACCACACCCTTAGTTGATTAAGTAGGCATTCATACATGTTAACCCTATAATGCCAGCTCTTACCTATATGTGTGTCGAGTTTGTAATGCTGAACTGCAACACTTCATCATCAGTTTGCTATCAAGTACGCATGTCTAATTTTGCCTACCATTGATATGATATTTATAAGAATGAAAAAGGAACCTGATGATGAATGTGCAATAACATATTTGAATCAAAATGAAGAACATGGATTCTATGAGTGGCGATTCCTTCATAGAATATAAAGGTGAATGAGCCATTCTAGGTCCCAGCCTAGCCAACACACTTACATACCATAAGGTACTCCCTTGGGGAAACAAAGGAACTTCACTTTGCCTATATATCATGTTATTTTTGCACCCCATTCGGTTTTGACCCCATAACAAAGCTTGGAAATAAATGGGACCATGACAACCTGCCTACATGCCCCCTCCCTCTCAACCCCCTCCCCACACACACCCATTATTTGTGATAGGCACATGCACAAGCACATCATTAAACATTAATTATAAGAGATTAACACCAAAGAAACCATTCATTGCCAATAAAATCAGATAAGGTTTTCATCAGTACCTAGCAATGAAAATATCCAGTACATGCCAAGAACAAGGTAAGAAGAAAATTTAAGTAGTCAACTTTACCTCACCTTCTATGTGTTTTTGATATATTAGAGAGATATTTTGCAGCTGAAGCAATCAGTGGCCAAACATCCCTCAGTTCTTGTTCGCGTGAAGCTGGAATCAACGCAATAACAAGATCGTCTGCTTTAACTCCAATTTTTGATCTGGCCTGGAAATCTCAAGAGCAATTCAAGGGCATAGTCATGTTTGCAGTATACAATAAATTGTTCCTTTTCAAAAGAGTATCTTGTGATCTATCAAGCATGACTTGCACATCAGACACATGATAGTTACTACCTTTGTTCATTTTACTTTCACACCAACCATTTTAAAACTCTTGTTTTACTTTGCTCTCTAAAAAGTAAAAACAACTAAAGAAAATGTGGAGGTGAGATATATTCTAGCTTCCAGTGCTCGAATTCGTGATCGAATTCACCGAGGATGAAATTAGTGAAAAATGCTAAAAAATCAACAATAAATTTGTGTTTAAATTCGACGATAAGAAATATATATTTACATGTAAATAACATATTAGTTAATAATGTATGTTATCTATACATTAATTTAAAACTTAATAAAAAAGTTAATAATCTACAAAGTTACAAACAAACATTAAAATTTGAATAATAATAAAAATGCCTAAGTTTTAGTTTTAATAAGCTTGGAGATTTATGTTATCTATACATTAATTTAAAACTTAATAAAAAAAGTTGATAATCTACAAAGTTACAAACAAACATTAAATAATTAACAAAATAATGCATAACTTTTAGTTTTAATAAGCTTGGAGTCATCTTCGACGGCTGACTGTTTTGGACTGGCTTCAGGCATTGAACAAAAATGGCGACTATGGACTGTTTCAGTCCTTTGGATAGTCCTTCAGGCTACGGCGGCAATCTCTTACACAGACTTTTAACAGGCTCCTCCTCTGATTCAACCCTATTTGCCGATCTAAGCCTCAAAATTGTTGATCCAAACCTCAAATTCACACTACCCCAAACGATGCATGCACAACTGAGGTGACAAAGAGTGTATACTCTTAAATGGCAACATGGGTGAATCCAAAAATCGACAAAAACAACCCTAACAACAGCTAACCTTAAACACAAATTTCAAGACGAATTTTAATGAATCTTAATGAAATTTGTCATCCAAGTAAATTCTCAAATTCTAACCGATTTTTTCCTGTGCTTTGAGATTCGCCAAATTTCGAATTTCAGGTTTGAAATTCGATGAATGTGGTTAGCAATTATATATTTGCCACAAATTGTTGAATCCTAAATATTTATATTGCATACGCTCCTGTCACAATATTAAAATATAAGCTACAAGTAACTAAAAAATATTACTACTAGACAACAATATAAACTGAAAAATATTCTTTATAAACAAACTAACATAGTCTTGTATTCATATAGTACAACTTGCCAACTCCCTATGAAGCTAATAACTTCCAAGATTTCTCAAATGTGCTTGATTATCATCATTGTTTAGCTTTCAAATTGAAAATTGTGTGATCATTTGTTTCGAAAGGCATGCCACTTGAAGAAAATAATAAAATCAATGTTCTTCATGGGTAAACCACTTCATATCAGAATACTTGTCAAACTCTATATAGTATAAATACAAAGATACCACAGACTTCGTTGTGAATTCAATAATTTCATTCTAAAGCCAGTGAGAGCCAATTTTTATTTGGGGACTAATTGATTCCTTTCTCCCTATAATGAGTATAGAATATTGATGATTTAGTAATTTTTTCATATGAAATCATTTCTATTAGCATTTCTCATCACATTTTAGATTTGCAGTATAATGAGTAAAGAATATAGGTGATTTTGTACTTTTTGATTGGTGACTAATAGCATTTCTTATTGCATTATAGCTTTTCATTATAATGAGTAAAGAATATAGGTGATTTTGTAGTTTTTTCATATGAATTAATCATTTCCCATAGCAATTCTCATCACCTTTTAGATTTGCATTTGATTCATGGGGGTCCTTGTAAGATTCTGTTTACTACAATTTGTCTAGTTTGGCAGCTTATCTAATAATTTATAGACTTGGTTTGGTAGCCACATTCTTACATATTTTATTACTTATAAATCGACATTTCCATTTCCCTTAGCTTGGAGGTGCCTCGGGTACAACCTTCGAAATATCTTGCACAATAGATTTCTTCCGTTAACTAATTTTTGGTCATTAATGGGTATGAATATACCATCAATCTTTTCATTGTCAGGGAAGCCTTTAAAGAAATTTACATCTCTAATTTAATTTTAATTGTGAATGATCCAATTCCTATTTATTTAAGTAAAAATATTAAAGAATTTGAATAACTTCAAAAACATTTATTATGGTGCATCCATAGGTACCTTAAATTATGTCATACTAAAGAGGAAACTGCAGCAAAAAGCTTGAATTGCATGAGCTTGCTCTTGAGATAATCTCTTTATAGATTACACCATGAGATTAAAATATACAATTTAAGATAAAACAAATGAACCATCTCTTTGAATCATTTACGTTTAATATTATTTATAGTATTGCAAAAAAAAATGTGTTAATAAATGTCTTGTCACGAATGCCTTAAGTTATTGTTTTGACCTTGTTCATTCTATCTAGCAACTTAAGAAGACTCGAAAGTAACAAATATAAGGCCAACAGATCCAATATTTTTGTATATTGTGTGGCACGTCCCTAAAACTATTCATTTATTATTTCTAAGAACTGGGTGGTGATGGTCACAATAGATGCATCATATTACTATTGTTTTGGTTTGCTTACTTAGCTTCTGACATGCTTAAAAACAGTTATTATCTTATGTTGATTTTGCACTAAACAGATTAGTGATGTGGAAGTGCAATTATTAATTATTGTTATGGTTTAAAATGTTGTTATGAATTATTTTCAGTCGATTTATTATAAAGAACATTTAATGCACTGGGTATTGTTGTTTGTGCATGTGCGGGTTTTCTTTAAGAGAAAGGGTATCATCGAGGAGAGGAGATAAGATTTGGTAATGGGTATTGAAAGAGAGATAGTCCATGTGCAGTTATTTCACCCGAAATGGTGTCTAAAACGGTAAGTTTCACTAATAAACACCTATACATACGTTTGTCAGTCTTGTTTCTGATTTTTGCCTTCTATGAAGTTGGTCGGTGGCATTACAACCATTGATCATGACATGTTCTCTCTAGACTAGGAGCACAACGTCACTTACAAATTAGGGTCGAGCAGTCTATTGTCATTAGGCAACAATAGTACGTTTGTATGTGTGTTATAATTTCTCATATTTCTTAGTTTTTCCTAGTTTTCCTAAACTAGAAGAGTCCCTTGTTCAGGCCGGTTAGGGGCAAGCGCAATCTTCAAGAATCACCCCTCGAATCCAGGTTCAGGCCTAATAGCGCGACCACCAATGGGACTTGGTCTTTGAAGCTCCTTCCCACAAAAAATACCGAGCAACATAAACCATCTAGTAATCGCATCTAGTGATACCGACCCCGCCAATTAAGGTTAGAGTCTCCAGGGAATACTCCTAGTGAAAGTCGTTCTCCACTTAGCCATATGGAGGCCTCACTGTAGGCTCCCTTGTTCCTGAGAAAGGGGGCTAAGTGGAGGAGAAACTCTTCCAGTAGTGCGCCAGGCAAAAAGGCTTCGCCCTACACAACTGTGCATCGTCTCGTTAGTGGTTAGGTATCCTCGATGCCCCAAAGGAGCTAACTGCAATACTTCCCCCCCATCATCCAACCCTGTAGGGCTTTCTAATAGAGAGGTAATGCCACAACTAGGAAGTTCGCCACAAGTGCAAAGCTTACAGTTCCCCTCTGATTGCGAGTGATCATCTAACCAATACGATAGATGATGTCTGCCACACTCCCCACCAAGGAGTATCGAGAGAAAATATTTCTCATCGGCATCCGCAAGGGGCAAGGCAACAAAGCTCCTACAGTAAGTTTTGGAAACCGACATGCAATCTTGTTTCTCGCAACCTGATATGTTGGCACTTGACAAAGAGGTGTAAGAGAGTCCCCTTCGACATCCCCACACAACGGGAAAACACTCCCTAAGGTCGGGTCCAGTAGCCCAAACCTAGCAACACGACCACTAAGAACAAACCCACCTACCCTAGCATTGAGGAGCCAACAGACAGCTTCAGCCAACACATTCTAGAACCTCTACGCTCGTTTGATAAAGCTTTGAATCCCTCCAAACTTGGACTCCTTGTAGAATCTTAGGGAACCCTGGAGCCTGAATTTATTCTCCCAAGCCACCCAAGCTTCTTCACACACCATATGACTATTGCTGGCCCTTGGCACATTCTTCTTGAGCCACTTAGTCGTCCTATGAATCCAAGTCCAAATTTCCCCTACTCTACACTATGGATTATGATTCACAAGATCCTCTATGACAGCATTAAGGCCACTATACTTCTCTATGGCACGGACCCTCTAACCCGCATTGAAGAGAGGAAAAGGACAAATTTTGAGCTCATGGTGCATGAGTACTTGCCCAATGACGTTAGAGGTGCAAAATTTCTCAAACATCCACTTCACCCCTTCCACAACCACCCTCTGCAGGGCATTTTATTTGGCCACATCAAACATCCCTATAAACTCTACACCAAAAGTGAGCACCGGGAAAACCAACGCCTTGAAGGTGAGGATTTTGTGATTCTCTACGGTAACTAAAACGAATTTCGGAATTTTTTTATTCCACATCACAAGTTCCGTAAATTTCGAACTAGAAACAAAAAATTGTAGAAGCTTGTGACTTAGTTTCATGGTGGTTCAGTATGAATAATGAGATCTAACTACTATTCACATCACTATTAGGAGAACACATACAAAATCTACATGAACAAATACATATAGATATGTGTAAAGGAAAAACTAAACCATTAGAAAAAACAAAAGTTCACTTTTACACTAGTATTTACTAGTTTCATCTATCTCTTTTGCTTCATTAACGACTTTTTAATTCCTACTAAAAAGAGTAAATAAATATTTATTAGAGCTCTAAAAAACCTCTTTTTGAGATAAATGCTTGTGTTTATCTATCAGTGGATGACCAACAAACATCACATTTGCTCCCGCCTGCTTGTAATATAATAACTGCAAAGGAATTAAAACAAAAATTAAAAAACTGCATTATCACAGTAAACCATCTGCTAGGATTAAACAAAATATCATTGAGAACTACCAATTTCAAATAAATACCATGAACAATTTTCTTAAATGCTTGGTTTGCTGAAAAGAGATATACGAATACTAAAAAGAAATAT
Organism: Taxus chinensis; assembly: GCA_019776745.2. Lineage (NCBI taxonomy): Eukaryota > Viridiplantae > Streptophyta > Pinopsida > Cupressales > Taxaceae > Taxus > Taxus chinensis. The sequence goes on from CM034151.1 coordinate 216,984,163, forward strand.
GATAGATTAGTAAGGAAATAATTTCCTTGTAGTAAATATTTTAAAATTTTAAAATGGTTAAAGTACTTCCATCTATTTTGAAATTCAGCATGCTCACCTAGGTTTAAAATTAGTAAGCACATCCTACGTGTTGCTAAAAGTGAATTACTTGTTTGAAGTTTGTCATCATAATCATCAATTTAGCAAACATTTTTTTAAATTTTGAATAGATGCTTCATATATTAACAATAAACAATATTAACAAGGGTTGTACAAAAGAATGAAGAACTGTACAGTGGTATTAACAAAGAAAATTTTAACCAAGTACGTAAAGCAATCAAAACAGCAATAAATTGTAATAATGTCCAAGCCCAAACTTGTTTGCCTCCCGGTGTAGAAGAAAATCTTTTGCAAGTATTGTGACTGAATTTCACCTTTCCAGAAGTGAAAAAATCATCCAAAGTGCATACCTCATTCGTGAGGACATAATTACATCTAAGCTTCCTTATCTTACATTTAACTTATTTAGAATGAGAGGATCTTTTTATATAAAACGGTAAAATATATTTATTGCCTAAAAAATATTACACAATGAAAAGAGCTCAAACAGTTAGTAGCTCAAGAGTACTATAAAATGTCAAAGAAAGACAAATTAAGATATGATTCCGTTGACATCCATTAATTGATTGTCATCACACCCTTCCTCACAGCACTACTTGTAATCCATTCGCTAAGGTTGTGAAAAGTAACATTTTCAATCAGTAAAGTGGGGGAAGATCTATGTCAGACTATATGGCAATAGGGAAGAGAAAACATTTTCAAGTGGCAGAGAATAAGAACAAGATCTGATTGTTGCGGTTTGAGGATGTCATACCTACCATGTGTCCAATACATGCAATGTAGTAATGTAAAGCAAGGATAGGTGTAACAATGAGAATTCTACCGAAGTAACATCATGGCAATTAATACCAAAATCGAAAGTGAAGGCTGATGTGGAGGGAGGGGTGTGGAAACCCATGTTGGTCGAGACAATAATCATTGTGGAAGGCCGCATCAAAAGACAGGGTGAAGAAAAAATAGCCAAAAAAGAGAAAATAATGGATGGGTGGTGAGGGATGTCATCCAACAAACAAAGGGTGGCAGATCGGGGTACAAAACTGAGCTTCATAATGTGGAGAACATGGTTCAAAATGCAATGTGATGCACCCTCGCTTCTGAGATTACCCTACAGTCTTATATGTCTTAGAATGTTGTTAGAGTCCTTGATGTCTCTATGTAACGTGTATATTTCTTTTCTTGAGCCTTCATCCCTCAATGGATTTAAGCCTTCTTCCCTGATATCACTGACTTTGTAATACAAAGAAAAGGAATAGCATCTCAAGGCAATATATTGATGTGGGGCCAATAGTTATGTTCTACCATTAAATTAGGGGTCAATGGAGTTCGAATAATTCCTTGTTGGGAATGACATGATGAATCCTTCAATGACTGAGGGTTCAGACTGCTACTAGCATTTGGGGTCATGAAGTGGATGAGGGATTGGCATTGTGCTCCAAAGAAATCAGAATATTGAGGTGGGGTGGAAGAGGCGGGTAGATGCAGAAAGTTGGGGGTCAATTTTGGGGCCATTTTGGTCATTTCTTGCAAAGGGCATACGACCTTCTAAGAGGTGTGTACACCCTTTGTAAATGCTTTCCTAAACCTATTTTGAATAGGTTCAGGAAAAACTAAAAAATTAAAAAAAAATTCAAATAGAGCATGCGTCCTTTGAAAAACAAAGGGTGTGCGCCATAAATTGAATTTACAAAGGGTGTATTTATTTCAAAGGGCACAGTGTCATAAATTAATTTAAAATAGATTTTTCAAAGGGTGTATGCCCTTTGTTTATTTTCAAATGTTTTGAGTGTTCTTGTCCTCCTAAATAGCCCTGTATTTTTGCTAGGGGATCCAAACCTTAGGTTCAGACATGCATTTGATTAGCCAAGAAGGATTTTGGAGGATTTAAAACATTTATTCACCTTCATAAGCACAAAAGATTTGTCAAGTTTCATGTATATTTTTTAAAAAATTATATGGGTTTGTAGAGGGGAGAAACTAGTTTTCAAAAATATGATTTTTTTTCAAATTAAATTTTTTTTTTTTCAATTACTATTTAATTTCTACATAATGTAACTAATTATGATTGATTCATTAGTGTTACTAATAGTTTAATAATTTTTTGACGATCAACCAACGAATTACAAAACTTATATCTCCACAATCTACTCATTGTTGGCTATTGTTTAAAAAAAGAAAAAAATTCAAATATATGAAGTTAAGCTCAAAAAGTTGTCCGTACAATTGCATTTTCATTTTTCCTACTTTCTTGACTTGTAAAATCATTTAAAATTATTATATTTATTGAAAAATATGAAAAAATATTCTCAACAATATTCAACATTTTCTAAATCCTTGTATGAAATTTTTTTTAAAAATTCATTCGTTTTCTCCAAAAAAGTGTGTCCGTAACACATGCACTTTTATTATGTTGTTCATAAAAATTTATTGTCACTATTAGAAATGACTAAATTTCACATACTTATCTCATCTAGGTATTGCAAAATATTTAGAAAGTAGATTCAAAATGTCACAATTTATCTTTTTAATTCATCAAAAAAATATTTGAATAGGTTCCTCTAAAAGTCTCTCCAAGGTCACCTATTACCATAGTTACCTAAGACTCCAGGACGGCGGGACGTCGGGACATAGGGACGGGGTTTCTGGGACGGCAAATTTTTTTGAAAATTTCGGGACGGCAAGGGGACGACTAATAAAAAATATATATATATTTTATTAATTTTACAAATATAACATGAATAAAGAATAATTCAATAACCTAATGATTAATACAAGAAAGTTTGAAGATTGAAACCACTAATGATTAATCCAATTATTCATCACATAAGCCAAGGCCCAAAATGCTACAGCTATATATATTATATTCAATGTTCAAAACTTCAACATGACAATGAAAGACTAAATAGTAAATAGTAAAGTTGAAATTTAAAACAAGTCTTAGTCTTACTCTTCAATAATCAACATGAGAAGAGTACAACTACACCCACATTACATATGCTACGAAATATTATGTCATGTCTCATAACCAAAATGACATTACATAACCAAAATGACAAGTGACAAGTACAACTCAAAAATCACTATCAGAGCCCTCCGAAGGAACTGTTACAAACCACTCCTCCTCACTAGGAGTATCTGTATCAATGTCATTTGCATCTGCAAAGGAGATATCAACCAGTCCTCGCTGCTCCTGATCTTCATCAACCTGCCTTACATCCTCAGGATCCACATCCAACCGCAATGTTGGGCTCTCCTTGTACGTAGGTGTCTTGCGATCCATGAGACTCAAGGCACTATGTACAGCAACAAGTTTCTCTGCTCTCTTAGAGGTAAGTATGTTACTCTTAAGAGAGTGGATCCACCCATATGTTGACCAATTCCTCTCAGAAGCAGAGGAACTAGAAACCTGAGAAAGAAGACGAATAGCAAGTGTACGTAGTAATCCTGCATGTCCATACAATCCCCACCAACTAACTGGACTCTCATGTGCCAATGTGGTCCTGTTTATCTTTGATGATTTTTTGTAGCCATCCAGATAAGCGAACTTGAGCCAATCAGTTCTGACTCGTGAAGCATCCTCTGCATTATACATTTTTTTTAGGGCTTTCAAGAAACCCTTCCTCACCTCCTCATCATCTACTGGGAGAACTCTGTCAGGCCTCTCAACATACCACTTCGGATTTAGTGCATATGCAGCCATGTGTAAAGGAGTGTTCAACTTCTCCCATCTCCGCTCAATGATAGGCTGAATATGCTGATGGTAGAACTCCAAGGTGGGGTCCCTTGCTCAAACAACAGCCTTCATCTGGCCAAGCATACTACCAATACATTTGTATATCTCACCAAGGCTAGGGCTCTCGGAATCCCCATATTTTATCACACTGAAAACTGGAGATATTATGGATGTGATATATCTCACATCTATCCAAAATGTTTCATTCACCACAATTGCTTTCATCTTCTTCCCCTGCTCTGTCTTCGACCCATCCCACCTAGACCACTCTGATGTCATGACCGTGCACTGTAATGATTCCTGCAACTCAGCCATCCTATCCAGCAAAATAAAATACGATGCAAAACGTGTGTCCACTGGCTTGAGGAATTACTTCCTCGAAAAGCTACGGAAGAGTGCCAATGACGTATGGTGGTTGCAGATGAACATTTGCACATCTCTAGCATCAGCCACTACATTTTTGACCCAATCAATTTTTCCAATATCTTTTAGTGCATTGTTCATGGTATGCACACAACATGGGGTCCAGTATATATGTCGGTAATGAGCCTCGACAAGCTTCCCTACTGCCCTGCACACATATGTTACATCTGTAATAACCTATACAACGTTGGCAGGGCCAACCTCCTCAATAGCATCTCGCAAAATGGTGAATTGGAACTCTGCATCCTTCTTCTTCCCTGAACAATCAACTGCCCTCAAAAAGTAAGGACCCTCTCTGCATGAAACAATGATATTTATGAGTGGGTGGTATCTGATAGCTGTCCACCCATCCATGATGATGCTACAACCGTGAGAGACCCATGTGCACCTCATTTCCTCCATCAGTAAATTAACCTTGGAATAGTTCTTATCCAAGATTGTGGTTCTCAACTTCGTGTCTCCTGGGGGCACATAACTCACACCTGCTTTGGCTATCTTAGCCACAGCCTCCTTGAAATAAGGAGAGCGAGCAGCATGAAATGGATTGCCAGTAGCAAAAAAGAATTTTCCAATGGCATCATCGGCCTCCTCTCTAGCCTTTGTATCATACATATCAACAAGTGGATTGGAGGCCACAACCTTCCTCTTCCCCCTACTACTACCAAAAGCATCCAATTCAGACACCTCATAAGATGCACCTGTAACACTACCGGTATTAATTCTCATAGCACTAGAAGGGGTGCCAATGCCACTAACATGACGGCCATGAACTTCTGGAACCTTTTCCACCATATCTCCATTATACAACCTCACCATTTCTGCCCTCTCTTCAAGTGATAGTTGTCCACACATGCCTACACCTTTCCCCGCAATGTGCAATAAATGTGCATTCAACCTAGTAATGTTGTCTGACCAAGATAATGAGCAAATGTTGCATTTCCATGTTTTAGTGCCCCTTGAAATGTTTGATCTAGGACCCTGCATAATTTGACCAAATTGTTTCAAAGGTTTTTTCTTATCAAAAGGCCCCCTAGCATACTTTTTCAACATTTCGGAGGGGCAACTAAACTTGTCCACACTCCCCTGTGAACTAGTAGCAGTATTAGGTGTTTCTGATTGTGTTCCTTCTCCTTGCACACCCATTTCAACCTCATATTCAGCTTGATAATCACTATCGGAACTCATTTTGAAGTTGCAATAATTAAAATACAAAACAATATAACTATACAATACAATAAAACAATGAATGCAATTTTTGAATACATTTAAAAATAAAAATAAAAACAGCGATGAATACATTAAAAAAAAAAAAAAAAACAGCGATAAATACACTTAAAAATTAAAAAAAACAAACAATAAAAAAACCCTCCCTTTATGCTTTATCTCATTCCATCACTTGCTAATCCAAATAGGAAAAAAAATACAAGCAAATGCAATGCCTTCACTTTCAACTTTGCATTTGGAAATTAAAAAAACAAAACAAAGAATGGTAGTAAATTAGTAATGTATGTACATACCTCTTGCTCTTGCTCTTGCTCCTTGCTCCTTGCTCTTGCTCCTTGCTCTTTGCTCTTGCCTTCTCTTTTTTTACTCTTGCTCCTTCCTTCTCTTTTTTTTGCTCTTGCTTGGTGTGATTAGAATGAGTATGAAATGCTCTTTTTATAAGTTTTTTTGTTGCTTTTAGGGTTAGGTCATGTTAGTTTTAATTAGAAAGCATTAAAAGTTTAAGAAAATATTTTTAAAAACATAAAAATGATAAAAAAAGGCACTTTCGCCTTAGCCACCGCGTGAAAGCCGTTGGGGACGCCGTGACGTCCCTTCGACTTAGCCACCGCGTGAAAGCCGTTGGGGACGTCGTGACGTCCCGGGACGTCACGGCATCCCCAACGGCGCACCTAAATCTAGTTTGCACCCGGGACGTCCTGGGTGCGTTTCATTTTTTAGGGGACGTCCCCCTTTTTTTTTGGAAATGGGGACGGCAGAGAAACGTCCCGTCCCTGTCCCCAAGTCCCCGAGACGTCCCGGACGTCCGGGACATGCTAATGATGCCCAGGACGCATCCCCACGTAACAATGCCTATTACCATTTTTCAGAAAAAAGTGACCACTTATGCCCCCCCTTTGACCCCCCTTATTCTACATCAACCTGGGGGATGGATAAACAAAATCATGAGAGGGGTGTTGCATCTGATATTTAAAAAGGTAAAATGGGCAAGGTCTCTGCAACTTGGTTACAACCATGTGATTTGTGTTGGAATGCGATTTCCGTGAAATGTAGGGAATCCCACAATTTTGTAAACAATATTGTCCATTTTCCAATTGGAAGAAAATCGAGGGGCTTGCAATGACAGGGTGCTGGAATGGACGTCCTGAGATATCATTCATATGATAAGTTGGGACTCACCTTCAATAATGAGTTTTCAAGACACCATACTAGCATGCAAGCAATTCATAAAAATTATTTATGTACGAGCCTATGTAGTGGACTTAAGCATAACAATATTTTGTGTGAGTGCCCTGATGATTACCCCAGTACCAGATTTGTCAAGATTAAATTTATGCTAGCCAAATTGTGGTGGTCCCATTGAACTTTGGACTTTACTATCAGCCATCTCAGCTGGAAGTGGAATTAAATATTCCATTGTTGGGATAACCAAAGGTCAATCATATCAGAGGGATGCAAGCTTCCTTTGTGGTGGCGGAAGTGATTGAGAGTTTACTCCTACTATTGGCTTTTAGTTGGCAGAGAATGGTTTAAGCCGGATGAGATTCTTTATTAAAAACAAATTAATTCCTATCAATCCGTATATGCCAGAGAACGTGCTCAACTGCTATACTAACCATATGGTGTAGATGGTATATTTATATTGATGCTAGACCAGGTCCTCAAAGCTTGATGTATAGTGTGTCTATGTTGTGTTCTAGAGGGAAACTAAATGGAGACTTTGTCGCATAAGGTTGCTGCCATGGGGCAGCAGAAGAAAAGATGTTGTCTGGATTCTGCCACTTGAAAATAATTCATGCGAATGGAGGGACCAATAAACACCCATGCTGAAGATTTTCTAGAGTGAGGAGTTTGTGATGTGCAATCAACTAAAGAAATGATTTGATTTTATGCCAGGTAATGAGATACCAGATATGGTTCCACTTGGGTCCTTAAGTGATGGGGTCCTAGTTCAGAATGCCATATGAAAAGGAAAATATGACATACCTAAAGAGGGAAAAGGGGCATATATAAGTGTTAAATCCTTAGGTGAGGGTTAACATCCGTTGCATCAAGATATCTAAAAGGTGTGTTATTTGGGGCCTCCATGAGTGAATCTGAACAATGGCATGAGGGATGACCCAATAATTGTACTTGTGATGGTCCATGGTTCAATAATCTGCAACCTATATGAATCCCTGACAATGTAAAAGAGCTGGAAAATCTGGCTCAAATTGTGTGAATAATGGGGGAAATTATACCAAACCAATGTCCAAAATTGGGTTGTTTTCCCATCTTCGATATGCCAACTCAAATGAGGATGCAAGTTTAGAAAACCTTTCAACATGTACCAATAAGTGGCTGACATCCATTTCGGTGGCATGTGGTGTTCTAATTGTAGGTGTCAGTTATAGTGATATTCATTTCTAGAATCATCTACCATGGCATTCCCTAAGTTCAATGTAGTCTCCAAGAAGATTTCATTCCTAAGGCCTAATTGAACAGCTGAGGATTTTTTATATTCAATCCATCATATGTCTTTACCTTGGGAATCTAACTACACGCAACCAAAGAGTATTTGAAATAAGCTTGTTGTCCATGCCAAAGAATATGCTTGAAGATGTGTGTGATTTGTTGATGAACTAAGAAGGGAAGAGGAAAAAGGGACATAAATATATTGCAATGGCTTGAAGGACAGCCTTAATCATTTGTATCTTGCTAGCAAATCTAGTCCATCGGTTGGTCTAGATAGCAAAAAATCAGAACAGATTTGGCAAGTACAGCTTCCCATAGGCGGGTGGTGGTTTTGAGATGGAGGGGTAAGGCCAAATAGATGGGGGGAATCGACTCTCCATGAAGGGATTAACCTGAAGATTTCCCTTTTGTGTCTATTGATATGTTTAGGAAGAAAATTTTGGACTTAGCGTTGTTGATCAACTAGCCCGAAGTTGTTTGGAAGGTGAGGATGTGGAAAAGTTGTTCCAATTCATGGAGTATCGTCGTGGAAAAAAAAAGTGTAAATTAACGTACTGTGGGACCCCTTTCATTGTGGCTATGCCATGTAATTGTCGAGCATCTTGGCATGTTATAGAGAGCGGTTCGGAATTTCACTCATCAAGATTAATTGTTTGGGACTAGAGAGATTCACTTGCCAGAGTCCTCCTGTACAATGATATCACTGTCCAATTTCACCATTCAAGGCAAGAGTGAACGATCAAGATGGCACCTCAAGACATTATTTTAGGAAGAATACCAAGAAAACAAGTACATCACTAGCATGTCACCTTGTCAGGGTCTTATCTCCTATACTGATAATTCAGAGTTGTAAACTTTAATATGTGTTGGAAAGCTCACCAAGCGAACTATTTTTAGTGCCCTACAAGTAAGCCTTTAGCTCCCATGTAGAGCACCGACCAATGTTTTGGGTCACAAAAAATGCTCTGAAAGTCCTCAAAAATACAAAACACAAGTATAAATATACCTACAAAATAATTAAATTGTATAAAAAACCGTATTTTACTATTTTTGGCAGTTTCGGGCCATGACACTCTCAATTTCTTGCGGGAAAACGTGAAATGAATCTTCACAGTCCAAATCAAACCACTTTATATTCTAATTTGATTGTTCATTTCCTGCTTAAAAATCAATATAAAGGTCCACATGTGGACCTGACTGTAAAAAGGGGAGAAGGAATTGTAGTGAATGGTAAAAAGATTCCACTGGCTTCTCATTTGTTCTCAAAAATTGCTACCATTTTGTAACATACAAAATAGGCAGCATTAGCTTCTCATCTCTTCTCGGGGATTGCTACTTTCTATTTGTAATAGAAAAGGAGAAACAACTCAGAGCTGGCAGCACACATCTCTCCACAGTGATAATAGCTCACGTCTCTTCTTAAAAATAGTTGTACATGTCCCCCATATCAATGAAGAAGTAAAGTATCTTGTTCAGAATTTGTCTCTCTATGTATATTTTCTTTCCATTCAATCATGGTTCATTTTGCCACAGTTCTATAATATTAGTTTATGTTACAGTTCTACAATGTTATTTTATGCTGCAATTGTTGTAACTGAAATCACTTCCATCTATGACACATTAATTTCCACAATTTAAATTGTTGTCCACTAGATTCCCAATTCAATCCAAATCAATGGTATCAAAGCAGGAAAAATTGTACATTTTCCACGCATTTTGAAATTTGTGGGAAAAGTAAGCAAGAAAAAATTGCAAGAAGACCCAAATTCGAGATGTGGATACATTTTTGACACTACAGAATGGGCACGAGTCACTCCTTGAAAATAAATGGTGAAAACCAATGGTTGCAGACCAACCTTAGCACACTCCTATATATAGTGAAAATAACGTCATGAATTGTGTCGAATTCACATTGTTTTCTTTTTTGTTTTTGATTCTTAAGTTGCAATGCAAAAATGACATAGATACATGGCATAAAATTTACGCTACATTTGCGTCATAGACACAAACAAAGGTAACTCCCATTTCCCATTTACATTTAATATTAAATTATGGCGCATCCCTTTTTTTCATTATTGTAAAATTCACCAATATGAAATCAGGGCATCTTTAAGCACATAATAAGAAATTAGGGTTTGTGGCAAACCATTTTGCTCATGCTATCAAACTTTGCATTTTTTGGAGAAAAAAAAACTGCTGAAATTCATATTGAAAAGTGGAGGATTAATTTTTTGAGCATAGAAAGCACTCTCTTATATATGTCTTACATGTAATTTTAATGGTATAGTCTTGATAAATATCCAACAACATAGCTTAAACATTGTGAAGGTCTCGTTCCTTTGTTACTTTGAGCAAATTTTCTCTTCCAAGCTCTTTTTCTGGAGTATGCCTAAAATTTGAAGGTTATTTGACTCTTTTTATACAAAATTATTCCTTTTGCATTCATGATATATGAAATTGGTGTTCTTTTGGAAAAAGATGTAGACAATAAAAAATGTTAGTCACTTAGACTTGCATGCATAATCCATCGTAGCCAAACAATATTTGCATATCATAAAAATAGAGTTTGGTGCTCTCCTTCCATTCTTGGTAACTATCTTCAGAATTTTCTCTTATTTTCAAATTTGCATTTAATGTTAGATTATGCTGCACCCCGTTTTCCATTATTGTAAAATCCCACAATAAAAAGTTAAGGCATCTATACCTACATAATTAGAAATAAGGGTTTGTAGCAAACTCATTTTTCTCTTGCTATCACACTTTGCATTTTCGTGTAAACCTACAATTGCTTAAACAAGTGGTTTACTATTTTATAGATATTACATTGTCATCTAGTAGTTATATATTATCCCCTATACAGAGGTCTACTTCAGTAGATCTAAGTTCTTCATTTGTATTGAGATTTACTTCCCCATAACATAACTCTTCATTAACGAGTATAGATGTTGCGTATGAGTTGGTAGGTAATCATAATTTTGCATAGCAAAATTTAATTGTGTGTTAGTATAAGTTATTTTCATTTGTAGTTATTTTAATTTTTATGTTAATACAAGTCATTTTATTTTAATTTTATATATAGGGAGAGTCATCACAATCTCTTGGTTGAGGTAGGGGTCAAAATAGAAGAAACGAAAGAGGGGGCATATTGGCAAAGTGATTACGGAACCACACAATTATTTCTTTGAGGTAAATTTAATTTTTAATATGTTGCATTCAAATGAAACCATCATAATATTGATGCAGTCTATATGGATATTGCACTAATATTAACTTAATATGTAAACATCTGAGACTGAAAATTCAAATAGTGACTCTAATGTTGAACAAGTTCTACCAAAGAAAAATCCAAAGTACATCTTCCCATTGTGTCATCCCAATGATGAAATGCATCCTAACAACATCACAAGGGCTCATAAAACTCGTCTAAAAAGACTTTACTCAAAGGAAATGATCGGGCGCTTGACGAGACAAACACTTTTTCCTTGGACATCTGATGAAGATGTTCCAATCGAATAGGGCATTGGGCTTTAAAACATGGTTTACCATTTATTTGATCATGATCTTGAGGATGATGACGAACAGCAGGATGATGACGATGAAGAGCAAGATCAAGAACAAGAGAGGATGATTTTGAAATTTTCTCAAGCTCCTCTTTACACCAGGAGAGTGCAGAACATCATTGAGTGTTATATTGGCATTGATGGACTTGAAAGCAAGGTTTGGTTGGTCAAACATCAGTGTGAATGCTTTATTGAGGTTAGATAACAGTTTCATAACTATATTTTACATTTGATATATATTTCATATGTTTTACATTTTTCTATGTCTTTTGTTCGTTTTTTATTACAGTCCGCCCAAGAGTAGTTTGTTGCCTGAAAACAACACTTAATCATATAGAGGCACAAAAAACATCATTAAATTTAGGGGTTGTCTATGTCAACAATGATGCATGCACAAATGATTGTATTCTATTTAGGAAGGAATATGAGAATGAGGTCAATTGTCCCAATTACAAGGCACCATGATTTCAACAAGGAGTGAGAGGGGTCACCATTCCAAATAATAATATTGAGACATTTTCCAATAATTCCTAGGCTTAGGTGTCTTTTCTATTGCAAGTCACTTGCAGAGTTAATGTCATGGCATCATAAGAATAGAAGCAATGATAGAGTTTGGTGTGTTCCTTCCGAATCAAATGCAATGAGGCACATTGGGCAGTTGTGGCTTGAAAAATTCAGAGAGAGGTCACGCAATGCATACAGTTTGGTTTGGCAATGGATGGTGTCAACCCCTTTTCCAGTATGTCAACTAGCTACTTTGTTTGGAAATACTATTGATAAACTATAATATTCCTCCATGGTTGATGATTCGTAAGGAGCATTTAATGTTTTCATTATTGTTTCCTAGTAAGCATCAAGTAAAAAATATGGATGTCTACCTTGAACCTTTAATTGATGAGTTACAAGCATTATGGGATGGCATTATAATGTATGACCTTTCAAAACCCATTGGTCAGAGGTAATTCACATGTTACATTATCTTATGCTTGACTATTCATGATTTTCCTAGGATGGTTGTTTGTTGAGGTATTTCTCATATGTTTAAATTTGGAAAAAAATGATCATGTGTATGTGTGTTTTGCATTATAAATTGAGTTTGATGATTACTTCTATATGTAGGTCTCTCAACAAAAGTATGCTTGTCCAAGCTGTGGTGATCAATTATGAGGAAGGTTGTCCAAAGATCTCAAAAAGGTTGTATACGAAGGCCATCAAAGGTTCTTGCCGATGGAGCATGAGCACCGTGTTAAAAAGAAAAATAAGTTTGATGAAAAACTTGATATCAAAGAACCTCCTAAACTTATGTCACATGGGGATTGGTATAAAGTCTTCACACAAGCATGCATAGTATCAAAAAATTCCTCCATATTGGTGGAAGACGGGTATGGTTGTCTGAAATTACTTGAAATCCTACAGGAATGAAGATAGTCTCTCATATTAGGAGAATTTATTGGTTGGGAATTTTTTGGATCCAATGCATATATTTAAGAATGTAGCGGTTTTTGTATGGAATAACATCTATAGAAAACAGAAAGACACTCCAAGTTCTAGAGTTGATTTGAAAGGCAATGGGATAACGAAATGTCTTAAAAAGGAAGAAGGGGCTCCATAGATATTATGTAAAGGGCAATTCAATTTGGTGAATCAAAAAATGTAAGAGATTCGCACACCGAATGGCTATGGGTCCTCCATGAAGCATGCATTTACCACTGATGGGTGCATCACAGGCCTCAAAACACATGATTGGCATAACATTTTGAAGGTAATTCACATGTTTTTTTGTCTTAAATTATGCAACATATTGTTCTCTTCATATTTTACTTTTTTAATTTATCCATGCAGCATATATTTCCCTTGGCATTAAGGGAGTCATTTTGTAATCTTCCACCTGACTTATGAAATGCAATATATCGACTTTCAAAAAAATTGAGGTAATATAATTTTTGTTTTCAACAACTCCTCATCCATTTGTTTGAAAAACATTATTATATTGACTTGCATGACTACCATTGTTTGTAGAATCGGCGGTTGTCTTCAAAAGATATATCGGAAACAAGAATTGAATAGGAGAAAGAAAATATTGCAAATATTGTTTGTAAATTGGAAAAGGAACTTCCTACCTCTTTCATAGATTCTCAAGCTCATCTATTAGTTCATTTTGTTGATGATCTTCAAATGGCAGGTGAAGTTAACACACAATGGATGTTTTAGCTAGAGAGGTACATGAAAACCCTAAAGGGATTTGCAAAACAGTTAGCACGTTCAGAGGATTCTATGGCGGAAGGATACATTATTCAAGAAACATTTTTCTACATGTTAGAATATCTTGGGAAGGAATTTCCACAAATACCACGCATTTGGGATGTTGAACATGGAAATGAAAAATTGGAGAATCTTTTTGGAGAGAAAATTTGCGAAACTTGGTATGTATTGAAATTCATAACATATATTTTGTATTTTCAATGTGCGTAGCCATTAATTATTTATTTACATGTTTGATTTTTAGGCCCTGTTGAAAAAGATGTCATTAAGAATTTCATGTTATTCAATACTTCAGATATGGTTGTGTGGCATCAAAAATATGAAGAAAAGACTAGCCAAGAGAGTCGAATGATAATTGGAGACAAAAACATCCGCTCAAACCACTCCCACCCTATCTACAAATACCATTGCCAGACCAACCTACTCTTGAATGGATGAGTTCATATTTAGAGAATCTTCATGCCGTCAATTGAAGGGTAATGACACAAGAAGCATTGGACATAGTGCAAGGATGTGAAGAATTGGTTTACTTGTTACAACACTTTTTTCATACATGAGTGTTTTATATTTTTTAACAAATCTATTAATACTGTGTTAAATTATTTGACATAAAGAAAGTGAGTAGACATTCGGAATTGTGGTTCGATGGAAATATTTACATGTGGAAAATATTGACAAGAGAAGGATCACTTGTTGCAGAGTTGTTCCTTTTGAGCAGGTCAACTGAGTTAGTGCCAATGACAGGAATTTGGCCAAGGGCAATTGGATCATGTTGGAAAGATAGAAGAAATAATAAAATTTGATTATAGAAGTTTTGAAGTTGCCATATTTAGGTGTACTTGGTACCCTTCTATTGATAACAAATTCCTCAGAGTGGACAGTGAAAGTGGCTTCTACTCAGTTGACTTTTCTAGAGCATTAGTGTCGGAAATATTGTCATTGTGTCAAAGGCTTAATCATTGATGTATTTGGTTAATGGAAGCTGACGGATGTTGATGGAAATGGTAGAAAGTAACGGAAATAACCAGCAGTATAGAAGGGTAGAAAACGAAAGTTTAAATACATGAGAATAAGCGTTTTTGCATAAGGATTATTATGGTATAAGCGAGATATACACAGCTGTACATACAAGAGAGATATCAGCATTTTAAGGTGTTCATATGCCATGTTTTATGGCGAAAAAGAAGATTTGATGATAGCTGGCAGCGATTTAATGTTGACAGCGATTTGTCTAAGGAGGGGCAACGCTCCTATCAAGTGGTTAATTGCATTGTTTAATGTGCATTTAATAATTGTTAAGGGCTGCATTAATTACTGTTGGTTTTAGCCAACTAATGCACTTAATTATGTTGTGTTAATTAAATAATGGAAAAATTGTGTTGGTTGGAATGATGTGTCTTTTCGAAAGGATGTGAGAAGGATATATAAGGAGATAGAATCATTTGTTTTAGACAAGCACACTCATTGAATATTTTGAGTGAAGAGAGAAGAGTAATAACAAGAAGAGCAGATTCAAAGGTGTAAAGCTGAAAAATTGCAGCGACTTATATATGTGAAGGTGTTGGGATAATTAGACTGAGTATTCTGAGCAGTAGTTTTGTAATAAAGTATAGCAGATCCCGAAAATAAAAGTGTGAAGTGCAGATCCAAATAAGAAAACCATCACTCGTTGAATAAGCAACAAGTCCACGGTGGTAAGAGGAATTTTTGATAAGGGGTTGGTGCTCTTGTGAGTGGGTGCTCACGAATTCGAAGGGATTGGTGCTCCTGTAGGTTGGTGCCTACAGAATTGTAATTTGGGGATTGGTGTCTCCTGTAGGTTGGTGCCTACAAACATTTGAGAAATATAATAAAGAAGATTTTCTCTGTGGTTTTCTCCCAAAAGGATTTCCACGTAAATTTGTGTCTATTTGCATTGTGTTGGTTTGCTTTGCATTTATTGATTGTTTTGATATATTCACTGTGAAATTGATTAATTGTGATTACAGTTATGAGATTAAGAGTTAAATTTAAAAATATCATAATATTGATTCACCCCCCTCTCAGTATTATCTTGTGCTTAACAATTGGTATTAGAGCGGATGCCTTCAAGAACAATCTAACAATTGGAAGGTAGATCTCATAAGCACATATGGCTACTCATCAAGTACAAGAAGGCTTTTCTTTGAACAAGGCTCCATTGTTTGATGGAACAAATTATGCATTTTGGAGCATAAGAATGAAAACATATCTAATGGCACTAAGGTTTGATATTTGGCAATCAGTAACAATTGGATATACAATCCCATCAGTTCCACCGACAGATCAAGCCAGAAAGAAGGCTTTTGAAAACAATGCCAAAGCAATGAATGCAATCCTATGTGGCCTGTCAAAATCTGACTTTGTTAAAGTAATGCAATGTGACATGGCGAAGGAGATATGGGACAAACTTGGAACTATCTATGAAGGTGATGACAAGGTTAAAGGGGCTAAGCTTCAAACCCATAGAAGACAATTTGAGAGCCTGAAAATGAAGGATGAGGAGAATGTTGCAGCCTATCTTCTTCGCCCGGATGAGGTTGTCAATGCCATAAGAGGGTTAGGCAAAAATATTGAAGAATCCATGATCATTCAAAAGATTCTAAGATCTCTACCATCATGATTTGGTGCTAAGGTGTCTGCCATTGAAGAAATGAAGGATCTTGATAAGTTGAGCATGGACGAACTGCATGGAATACTGACCGCATATGAAATGAGGATTGAGTCAAATAGACCATCAAAGAAGGAAGTTGCATTCAAAGTCTCAAAGAAAGAGAAAATCAAAGAACCTGAGTCGAATGAGAACTCAAGCAGTGAAGAAGATGAGAAAGAAGCCTTGTTCATTCGAAAGTTAAAGAAAGGATCTGGAAGTACAAAGGTAAGTTACCATTTAAATGTTTTAACTGTGGTAAAATTGGTCATTTTGTGGCTAAGTGTCCAGAGAAAGAAGATAGCGATGATGAGGAAAGCAAACCTAAATTCAAAAGGAAATTCAAGCAAAGCAAAGGCAAGAAAAGATTTGGAAAGCAAAAGAAGAGCTTATATTCAAAAGGAAGTAGTAGATCATCCGAAGAAAGTGGGATAAGTGACTCAAATAGTGATAATGAAGAAATATTATTCATGGCTATAAAAGATGACTTAGAAAGAGATGAAGACATGGAAGAAAAAAGTGAAGTGAATCTTGAAGAGGAACTTATTTGTGTCTTGGGAGAGAAAAATCAGAAACAAAAATTACAACTCCTAAAGTATGAAGAAGAAGATCATAACTTTGAAGCTAAGATATCACAATCTCTTAAAGAATCAAGAAAGATGATCATGGATCTAAAAACCCAAATTGAAGAAGCAGAACAAGTTGAAGAAGAATTAAGAAATCAGCTGAGGACTAAGGAAAAAGATTGCGAAAAGCGTGAGTCACAGATCATTGCTTTGAGAAAGGACATGGAAAAAGCAAATGCTAAAGTTACAAGTAATCTAAAATTCGAGAAAAGTACCGAGATACTAGATGAAATTCTAAATCGACAGAAGTCAACATCCAACAAGACTAGTCTTGGATATAAGGAAAGACAAGACACCACTAACTCAAAAGGTATAGAGTCGTTGAAAGAGACAAAAGCAGAGAAGTCAAAGACCTATGCAGAGACACTCAAGGAACCTATGAAGAATGAAGAGTTGAAAAGGGAGAAGAGCTTTATGAAGATCAACACTTCTTAAAAGGAAAGCAAAGATGAGAACAAGTTTAGAAGACCAAATCCTCCAAGATATACTCACATGTCTAGGTTTGAAAATTCTTTCTATGGCTATTGCTTCTATTGTAATCATTTTGGTCATAAAGCAATAGATTGTAGAATACGGGTGAGAGACAACAATATAAAGAACAACGGTGTGTATGGATTCTCAAATAGAAATTACAACTCCTTTGCTCCTTTATCCAACTATGTTCAAGATATTGTTTGTTATAATTGCAATAACTATGGACATATGGCAAGATTTTGTAGAAGTGGTTTTGTAGAACCATCCAAATCGAACCAGAAGATAAATGCTCCAGAAATAAAGAAGAAAGAAGCTACAAAATTTTGGAAACAGAAGAAAGAGGATGATGAGCAAGATAAAGAAAAATCTATGCTTGTTCAAACAGCATTCCATGCACAGGATGAAGGGCAGTTGTGGTACATTGATAGCGGATGTTCAAGACATATGACCGGAGATAAAAGTAAGTTCATCTCATTGAAGAAAGTAAATGAAGGTACGGTGAAATTCGGTGATAACGCTAAAGCAAAGATCGCTAGAAAAGGTACGTCGAGTCTTGATAATGGTAAAACAAAAACGGAGAATGTTTTATATGTTGAAGGATTAAAGCATAATCTCTTAAGTGTAAGCCAAATATGTGATCAAGGACACACACTTAAGTTTTATGCTGAAGGGTGTGAGATAAGGAAGGCAAACACGGGAGAGTTAGTTGCAGATGCACATAGAACCACAAATAACCTATACATGCTCGGAGAAATAAAAGGAGAGAAATGTTGTCTAAGTCAAGTTGAAGAGAGTTGGCTATGGCATAGAAGGATGGGGCATATAAATTTTGATAATCTTGTGAAAATCAACAACAAGCAGGTTGTGCAGGATATGCCTAAGGTAACGAAACTTGCAAGTACTCTATGCAAGCAATGTTAACGTGGAAAGCAGACCAGAGCAAGGCTTAGAACGAAGGAGTATTCGACAACCAAACCACTGGAGCTGATTCAGATGGATTTGTGTGGACCTACCAGAACAGAAAGCATACAATGTGAGAGTTATTTCATGTTATTCATTGATGACTACACTAGAATGACTTGGGTAGCCTTTCTAAAAGAAAAGTCAGAAGCATTTGAGAAGTTCAAAGCTTTCAAGGCTTTAGCAGAAAATGAAATCCGATTGAAAATAAAGTGCCTGAGGTCAAATCGTGGAGGTGAGTTCACCTCAAATGAATTCATTGAATATTGTGAAGATCATGGAATCAAAAGACAGTACTCAACTGCAAGGACTCCACAACAAAATGGTGTGGCAGAAAGAAAGAATCGAACCGTCCAAGAGATGGCTAGAACCATGTTAAATGAATCTAAGCTATCAGATAAATTTTGGAGAGAAGTGGTAAATACGGCTGTTCATATCTTTAATAGAGGGCAAATCAGAGTTAATCATGACAAAAATCCTTATGAATTGTGGGAAGGAAGACTAACTACTGTAAAATATTTCAAAGTGTTTGGGAGTAGATGCTTTATTAAAATAAATGAAGAGAACTTGGGCAAATTCGCTTCAAGAGTGGATGAAGGAATTTTTCTTGGCTACTCTATTAAAAGCAAAGCCTGCAGATGCTATAAAAAAAGACTACAAACTATAGTAGAAAGTGCAAAAGTGAGAGTGGATGAAATCGTGAATCAAAAAGCTAAAGAACTTGCAGAAGAGCCCTTAGAAATACCCAAGGTAGTAAAAGAAAAGGAAGAGGAAGAAGATGTTGAAAAATTAAGTAAATCTGAAAGGCAGGACACCAAAATACCATCTTGCTTTGTTAAGAAGAATCGTGTTGAAAGTCAGATCATTGGAAACCTTGATGATGGAGTACAGACAAGAAGAAGAATTGTAAGTGCATCGAAACCAGTAAATTTCTCATTATTATCCAAAATAGCGCCGAAGAACTTTGCAGAAGCCAGCCATGATAAACGTTGGATAAAGGCAATGGAGGAAGAGTTACATCAAATTGAAAAGAATGAAACATGGGAACTTGTACCTAGGCCAAAGGATCAGAATGTGATTGGCACTAAGTGGGTATTCTGAAATAAATTGAATGAAGATGGACAAGTCACTTGAAACAAAGCAAGGTTAGTATGTAAAGGGTATGCTCAAGTAGAAGGTATTGATTTTGAAGAAAATTTTGCTCCTGTTGCTAAATAAGAAGCAATTAGAATGTTTCTTGCTTTTTCGGTATTTAAGAACTTCAAATTCTATCAAATGGATGTCAAATCAGCATTTCTAAATGGGAAGTTACAAGAGGAAATATACATAGAATGGCCTCAAGGGTTCCTCCTATCAAAAAATGAAGATTATGTGTTTAAGTTGAAGAAGGCCTTGTACGGATTAAAACAAGCCCCCAGAGCATGGTACTCTAGGCTTGATAAGTATCTACAAGACCAAGGGTTCAAGAGAGGACTCGCTAATAGCAATCTTTACATTAAAATTGAAGGTGAGCACCAGCTGATTGTTGTTGTGTATGTACATGACATAATTTGTGAGGAGACAATGAGGAAATGTCTAAGAAATTTGCTGAAGACATGCAAAAGGAGTTTGAGATGTCCATGTTGGGAGAGTTATCATTTTTCCTTGGTTTGCAAATTTTTCAATCTGAAAGGAATATTTATATCCCAAACCAAGTATGTGAAGGAAATGTTGAATAAATTTGGCATGGAAGAGTGTGCACCTGTTAGCACACCTCTGGATACCAGGACAAAGTTAAGCAAAGATGATGAATCTCTGAATGTTGATCAAACTCTCTATAGATCAATAATTGGGAGTTTACTATATGTGACGGCATCCAGACCGGACATCATGCAAGCAGTGGGTATGGCTGCACATTTTCAAGCAGGTCCAGAAGAAACACACGTGCAAGCTGTAAAACGCATATTCAGATATCTAAAGGGAACTATGAATTATGGGTTATGATACCCAAGGGGTAAAGACTTCACATTGGTAGCTTATACAGATTCAAATTGGGCAGGATGTGTGGATGATAAAAAAAGTACAAGTGGAGGAGCATTCTTCCTTGGAGACAGCCTAGTATCTTGGTTAAGTAAAAAGCAGAACTCTATATCCTTATCAACAGCAGAAGCAGAGTATATAGTAACAGTGTTATGTTGTACTCAAATTCTATGGATGAAGCAAACCTTGAAAGATATCAAAGTAGAGTATGATCATCCAATCTCCATATTTCGTGATAATACCAGTGCGATAAGTATTTCAAAGAATCCAGTTATGCATTCTGGAACAAAGCATATTCCCATAAGATATCACTTCTTAAGAGAGCAAGTGGCAAAAAAGCAGGTAAATTTGGAATTTGTTGCTACATCCAAACAGATAGCAGATATCTTCACCAAGCCACTTCCAAAGGAGACATTTGAATATCTACGGCAGAAGTTGGGAGTAATATCCTTTGCTTCTTCCCATTGAAAAACCAAGAGAAGCATCAGTTGAGGGGGAGCTAAACATTGCAATATTCAGCTCCTTGATTGACCCTTTGCCATTGATGTCAAAGGGGGAGAATGACAGTAAGGGGGAGTTATAGCAAGGGGGAGTTGCATAAAGAATGTTTTTTTGGAAGGTTGTCATCAATGACAAAGGGGGAGATTGTTGGAAATATTGTCATTGATGTCAAAGGCTTAATCATTGATGTATTTGGTTAACGGAATCGTGTAATGGAAGTTGACGGATGTTGATGAAAATGGTAGAAAGTAACAGAAATAACCAGCAGTATAGAAGGGTAGAAAACGAAAGTTTAAATACATGAAAATAAGCGTTTTTGCATAAGGATTATCATGGTATAAGCGAGATATACACAGCTGTACATGGGAGAGAGATATCAGCATTTTAAGGTGTTCATATGCCATGTTTTATGGTGAAAAAGAAGATTTAATGATGGCTAGCAGCGATTTAATGTTGAAAGTGATTTGTCTAAGGAGGGGCAGCGCTCCTATCAAGGGGTTAATTGCATTGTTTAATGTGCATTTAATAATTGTTATGGGCTGCATTAATTACTTTTGGTTTTAGCTGACTAATGCACTTAATTATGTTGTGTTAATTAAATAATGGAAAGGTTGTGTTGGTTGGAATGATGTGTCTTTTCAAAAGGATGTGAGAAGGATATATAAGGAGATAGAATCATTTGTTTTAGACAAGCACACACATTGAATATTTTGAGTGAAGAGAGAAGAGTAATAACAAGAAGAGTAGATTCAAAGGCATAAAGATGAAAAATTGCAGCGACTTATATATGTGAAAGTGTTGGGATAATTAGACTGAGCATTTTGAGCAGCAGTTTTGTAATAAAGTATAGCAGATCCCGAAAATAAAAGTGTGAAGTGCATATCCAAATAAGAAAACCATCACTCGTTGAATAAACAACAAGTCCACGGTGGTAAGAGGAAATTTTGATAAGGGGGTTGGTGCTCCTGTGAGTGGGTGCTCACGAATTCGAAGGGGTTGGTGCTCCTGTAGGTTGGTGCCTACAAAATTGTAATTTGGGGATTGGTGTCTCCTGTAGGTTGGTGCCTACAAACATTTGAGAAATATAATAAAGAAGATTTTCTTCGTGGTTTTCTCCCGAAAGGGTTTCCATGTAAATCTGTGTCTATTTGCATTGTGTTGGTTTGCTTTGCATTTATTGATTGCTTTGATATATTCACTGTGAAATTGATTAATTGTGATTACGGTTCTGAGATTAAGTGTTAAATTTAAAAATATCATAATACTGATTCACCCCCCCTCTTAGTATCATGTGCTTAACATTTACCTAAGGGGAAAGAGCCATATGTGTTACCTCAACATTGTGATAAGGAATCAATTTGTGTAATTTTTCAAATGTATGTGTTCTCCTTTTTCATGCGCACAATTTCTATATCTAGGTCTCTTTTTCATGAATTGTTTTTTTTAACTATGTCTATATAGTTCTTCTATCTTTATATAGAGAGAGAAGATAATTTGTAGTTTGTATTGCATTTTGAGCCGAGGATGACACATGTTGTTAATGACAATAG
Organism: Taxus chinensis; assembly: GCA_019776745.2. NCBI lineage: Eukaryota > Viridiplantae > Streptophyta > Pinopsida > Cupressales > Taxaceae > Taxus > Taxus chinensis. The sequence goes on from CM034151.1 coordinate 217,006,713, forward strand.
TGTTGTAACACAAGCATCATGGGAAACAATTGATGTTGTTAATAGAGATAATGAACATTACTCTAGTGATGAAAATGACCCTGTCGATAATGAAGATCATCATATTGATCAAGCCGATGATCAAGGTGAAGCTGATTTTGAAGAAGATGATGTTGATGAAAGTGATGGTGATGAACTTCACAAAGTTGCAGATAATGAAGACAATAATGAAATGAATATCCCAATAGGTAGATATTTCGAAAATGAATGGAATATTTTTAAAAAAAACATATATAGAGAGGAAGAAGAAAAGAACATCAATTTTGACAACAAATCCAAGTCATGTAACCAACGAGGAGTTGGCAAAAATACAAGAAAATGAAAATGAATAGTTGAAAGATTCATAAGCCTATTTCTTGTTATGTTAATTCATTAATTCCAAATTTCATCTTGGGTTATCAATGTCCCATTACATATTTGTAAAATTTATTTTGATTTTATTTGAAAAATTTCAACGGAAATAATTAAATTACAAATGTAAGTCTATACCAAAACACAATTTATCGTAGCCTCTCTTATGCTTTGTTGAGATAGAATATATGTTTCCATTTATAGAATTTGAATTCAACTCAATTAACTTGTACATGTATATTATTTTTTAAAGTCTACCCCAATTTGGCATATCACTAGTTTGGTATATATGAAGTGAGACACGAGTGATTTGTTATTTTGATGAAGGTCAAATAAACATTAATTTGGTGTATGACACTTACCCTATTAGCCTTAATCCGTTAATTTGTAAGTGTAAATATTTTTTTATGTCAACATGAAACAAAACACTAATTTAATGTATATAAAGTGAGATGTGGGTCATTATTTTTAGATTATTAAGGTCAAATAAATTACCAATTTGGTGTATGAAACTTACCCTCTAGTCCCGAATCAATTAGATTGTAAATCTATTTTAAGGTCAATGTAAAATTAGTGATAAATAAGAATTTAATGTATTAAATTAGGTTTTCTCACATTCACGTCATCCCAAATTAGGATTAGAATTCAAGAAATGATAACACTCATAATTGTCCTTTACCAATTACAAGAGTTATAATTATAATAATTCTAAACTCAGTTTGTCAAAATCATCTCTAAGCTACTAAGATCTTTATTGTTGTATCCAAATTGATTCTCATATTTATATTGTTAAATAGACCCAAAATATCCATCTCATTCATAAAATATGGTAATTATATTTTTTCTACACGAAATCTCAAAATCACGTCATGCACATGTTAATACTTAAAAGTAGGTACCAAATTCCACCTATATCACAATTAAGGTAAATGGTTCACATTTTCATGGTTGTCAACCTCCTAGGTATTTCCTTTCAGATGGTGGCTAACTATTACATATTTATTAAATACCAATCATTATCCATATAATTTTAAGGTGGACAATATCATCCATGTGGGAATAAAACTATGTTTAGACATGTTTCTCAAAATACTTTATCTTTGATCTTATCCATTCCCATATAATTGTTCTAAGTGTAGAATAGTTCATCTCTTGAACCTAGGTTTACAACATCAATTTCCCCGTGTTCAACTATAATAATTTCATTTTTCACATTTTCAATATCAAAACAATTGTTAGTAATAAGTTAATGCACTCATGGTTCTCTATAATAATATATAAGGAAGCCATTTTTGTCAGAAGACTCCTAAGGCTTGCCTTAGGCTTAGTTGTCTTGTTATGTCATCCACCTATGCCCTACATCTTTTTGATCCCTTCATCAAATGTAAAAAAGTAACTTCATTTGTTTAAATTTCCCTTCTTGGATTAAATATTATAACCTTAAGACACTAGGTTTATCTTATTAAGTCACATAGGTGTAACCCTCATTTAGAAAATTATAAACAAGGTTAACGTGTTAAAGTCATGTCCATATAACTGAGGCCTCAATCACTAGATCCAGTCAAATATAATATATATTAAATTATATATAACATATATAAGATGCTTATATATATATATATATATATGATATATATATATGTGATATATATAGCTCATATATGTGTGTGTGTGTGTATAAAGTGTATTGGTTTATATTTTTAGATTTACATATTAATGAAAAACATGGGGGTGACACAAATGTGGAAAAAATACAGAGTCATTATTTATTATTCCACTATCTGCAAAGTATATTGGATAGAGGAGTATAAATACCTACTAGATTTCCCATTTAAACCCTCACCTTGATAATCACTTAGACATTCGGACTGTAGAAAAAATGAAGGTAAATGGAGACAAAACAACATTGAGAGGAGAATAAAGTGAGAGGATTTGATAAGAATTTGAGAGTAAAAAGTAAAAATAGAACAACTAGGTAGCAGAGGTAAAAAATAAAAACCCACGATCTAATCTATGGACATCAACAAAATGGGAAGGGGAAGAGGAAGAAGAATAATATGTGGCACCTTTGTATAGATGACCAAAGACAAATATATGTTTATTTTTCACTTTAAATGATATCAATTTTTTGTAACTATAGAAATTGAAATATAAATTAAAAACCCTAGGGTAATTTTGAAACCCTGAGGTAAAATTCATACCATAAATTTAAACCCATATCATAATTTGTGTAATAACCTATGCATAATTTATCAAAAAAATCGTTACAAAACAATTTATGCTATGACCATAATAATATGAATAAAATAAGCCTTATAACACTCCTACTTTTTTCCTTGCTTTTTTTTCTTATTTAGGTCATCTATGTCAACATTATATACTTATAAATTGACATGTTCACGAAATTAGAAGCTTCTTGGACTTTTTGATTTATTTTAAAACCCAAGTGCATTTAAATTATTTGGCTCATCAGTTCTGAATAAGTCTTGTACAACTTGACAAAAAATAGAAATGAGAAGGATTTGACATCTAGACATATTTGACCTTTCCCTATCACTTGTACAAAAAACTAGTAATGCTAATCTTCTGGTTTGATAGAAAAATATTAACAAGGAAAAACCTATTTTGTTGGGGAGAGTTGGGGAACAATACAAAGTAAGATTAGCACACTTGGAAACATTCAAATCAACAATTTTTTTGGATAATACCGACAGTTTAAAATACACCAAAAATGGGCGCCACGATAATGTGGTATTAATCTATGGGTAGCCGATAGCTTAAAACTTCCATCCTTAGATGGTTATGGCCGGTGTGGGCTGGTTTGCCATAATGGGTTAAGTTGTCAGGGTTCCCCTAATGTTGATATGTGTTTGTATGCAATGTTCATAACAGTTGTTTAATAATGATCTTATCTATTGAAAAATCTAAATTTGGTTTAGAAAAATTATTTCTTATTTGAACTATCTCGCAAGAGAATTTTTTCTTGAAAGTATCCTAAACAGAGTAAAATCTATTCATTTAACTAATAATGATTTTTTGAACTCAATTCATTAATTGAGTTTAACTAGAGAACCAACTAATACAATTAAAAATGCATTAGATGAACATTTTCCAATGAAATTTATACTTTTCCAAGTCCTTGAGATTCACATATTTTGGTTCAAATTATAATATTTCACTCTAATTTATAATTTTTCACACAATAAGATGTTGTTAAAATTGTTATAAAATAACATACCAGGTAAGTAAAATGAGCCAATCTCTAAATACCTAGCAACAAAAGAGGTAGGGAAAGAGAAAGAAGAAGAAATTTCCTGGGCAATGCCATTTTAAGTATGCTAACTACAAAACTCAAATTTTAATTTATTATTTTTACCAATACACAAAAAACATCTTTCGACGAATAAATAAATTGTTCATTCCACCAATGTTCTTTTCAAACCACCTTTATCTTTAATTGAAATGCACCCTTCGGTAGGATATGCCATAAAATGGCCTTGTATCAAGAGTCAACAACTACGATAAAAATTAAATGATTTTAATATCTCTATTTTTAATGGCTTTTATATCATAATCACTAGGTTTCAAATAGTTTTCTAAAAGAGAGGTAATCCCATCCTAACAAAAATAGGCCACATTATTAAAACTTTATAAATTCCATGAGACCTTTCTAAATCTCCCATTTTTGTAGAGGGTGGAATAATGTTGACAAATATTGTAGAGTGTGACATCTTCCAGTTGCATTTTTTGTCCCATTTTGTACATATACTATGATCATTTCAATCCATGAAATGAAATTTACTATAGGTAAAATTTCCAATAGTTTGCATGCCCTGTTAATGCTTCCACATTTTTCATACATATTTTCTAGGGCCCTTGTAAGTACAAAATCTGATAATAGTCCATTTTCCATCATGATTTGGTGTAGTTGCAACACCCTATTTTGGAATAGGATGAGAGTAATGGATAAATACCATTGTAAACATTGACATCCTATAATTATAAATCATGATCCTATGCATTGGTGGTTATTCATACATTGTGTCAAACTTCATATTTTAGCAAAGGAAAATAGTATGCTAGAAAATATGAACTGATCAAGTTAGATACATGATGGTTGCATTTGGAAAAATAATTTACTTTGCAATATGTTTTTTAGAGGAACTTGTCTCTCCCTGCAACACTTCATTTTTTTCAAAAATATCCTTTGGTTGGGAAAATCTTTCTACACTTATATAGTCGAACATCAACAAGTTGAGATTGAGATTGAAGGATGATTGTTTTTGTAGTTGGGTGATAAATAAGTCAAGATTATTCTCGTACAGTTGTCTTGTTCTGCAACATAGTTTGAATCCAAAAATTACCAAACATAACAAACATACCCACATATACTTGCAAATTTAATTCATGTAGAGTGTTAAAATAATAAAAATTCTCCATCTCAGGAAATGTCGTCGAGAAATTTCACCAATATTACAAAAATGTTGAAAAAGCATTGATGGGAATTGGTACCAAAAAACCATGCTCCTCCAATATGGATTCATCTGGTGTAATAATTTTTTGAATGGTGGATAATTCTCACTACGGTGGAAAATAAATATTTTATTATTCTCCTTTTCTAGGTAATTTATTACATGTTTTGAATCAAAAAAATATTCTACTGCCTTGTGTTTGTGCATGTGATATGTATCCTACACAAAAAACAATGCACCATTTTATGGTTTTTAATCCAGCTACATCTAAGTATATTTTTTAATTCTTCCATTCTTCATCAATCTCCTTATATCCCTTATGTTTGTTATAAATCTCCCATTTGAATAGAGGCTAGAAGAATGCTGGAAAAGGTTATGGAATTTGGCTTCACACCTATCAATTGCATTTTCCTAAAAGTGTCGATCCACATGCTCTCAAGAATTCCGTGATTTATAATGACAAGTAGGTTTATGTTGGACAAAGTTTGTTATGGATATAGAAATTTAAACCCATTAGGGATATATCTCTAATTCAATCACTATGAAGTCCCGAACGAGGTATATTGAATGATATGGACCAATTCATTGATGGGAAGATATGCAAACAAATATTCAAACTAATACTAAAATATTTCATAGTATAGAATAAAATTCAAAATGCTTATTTTTTAAAAAGGTCCTTAAATCAAATTTGATACATTTTTCTCTATTATAACAATAGCTCTACTACATTATATTAGGGCTCCTCATTTTAATACCTCGAAAATTTCTCAAGATTACCTTGTTTGTTTGGTTGTCTATAAATAAATATTTAACCTACCCAATCATTAATATCATTTCGAATGTGGTATTTAGAATTTATTTTGGGAGGAAATTACACATTCCAATAGGAAAATCTAATGCTTTTAAAGGGTCTTGTTATTTCATTTGTTGGTCCTTATAGATAACTAAGATAGCTACCACTCAATTGATACATGATATGCATCTAATTTATTGGTTATAAGATCATTCCCATGTATTAACTAACCTAACACTAACAAACCCTTATTTAAGCAAAAAATAGTACAGATTTATTATGCATTTCTTTTAGGAGAAAAGTTGATCATAGACATATGCCAGATACACATGTTCAACCCTCCACATAATTGTCATATAATATTGGCATACCTACAACCCTAAATGCAGGACTATAGGGAGATCACTCTAATAATGCATGAAATGGTCCTTCCATCCTTTGTAGCCTAGTGTTAAAAATGTTTACTTATTACATTAAGAAGTGTTGTATAACTTGAGACACTTCTACAAAATCCTTAGGGGCATGGTAATAATGAAGTGTTGTAAAATATACCTCTAATAACTCATCTCTAATCTTATAATGGGTTTGTAAGGCATAAAATCCCCTTATTAATCAATTAGAGTCGACGTGGAGTTATGGGTCATTTGATTCTCACAGATATTATTTGTGGTAAATGCTCAAGTGGTTGTACTAGTCCCTATGAGGCATGACATGGGGATTAGACCCCGGGTGACTGGCTGGCGGGCACTCGAGCCCGACCATCCACGTCTACACATCCCTGTAGCCCTTTTCTATTGTTATATCACCCTATGAAGATCATAAGAGTGATTTCATAACTCAGGCATCCAATTTACCGATTGGAACTAAACCAGGTGTAGACCAATATGAAATTATTTTCTTGATCCAGGTTTTCAGCGATATAGCTTGTTATGCATTGTGGACTCCTAAAACTTTGTCCAAATCAATGGGCGCATAACAACTTAAGAAGAATATTTGCACAGGTTGGTGTCACTTTCGAATTTGTCTGAACCCAGGTTGTTCAGGAATTGAATCGAGTACCACCTTTCTTTTCGTGAGGGGAGCGGATCATGTTAAAATCCCCAGCCAATAGCAGATTGGAGACATTGAGACTAATTACCCATGAAGTGAGCATGTCTAGCATATGAATCTGACATTACCACTCAGAAAGATGTAAACAGTGAGAATATGAACAATTTGATGTCATTCGTGAGACTAGAAACCAGAAACCTGTCCAAATGGTAGAGAATTTTCTGAAATAAAGTCATACCTGGCAGGATTCCAGGGGAAAAGGGTCCGATTGGTAGGGCTAAACATTGTTTGTTTGGTGCCCCAAGTGCCATAAAAAAGTATTGTTTTGCCAGTGGTTTCTCTTGCACGCTCTTGAAGAAGAACCATATCTATAGCTTATTGTTCGAGAACATCTTCTAGGAAGCGGCACTTATTGGGAGTGCCTAAACCACAAATATTCCATGAGATGATGCCGCTGCAAAGGAATCGGGCATTTCAGGGACTTGCATCTATAGATTCATTCATTGGGATAGTTTTTATAGAAGGTAGCCCATATTTGTATCAGACTTGCAGGACTGATACTCGAGCTATGAGTCCTTTCAAGAGCAAGCTGGACAGAGAGACTTTGGTCCTTTCCGGTTTTTCCTTCTTTTTTTTTGAATAGACAGTTCCCATATAGGAAGTTTTGTGGGGATGAAATCCTCTGATGATGCTGGCTGCTGTTTTTTCCCCTTGTTATGGGTGAACATGTTGTGAGGGTGATGGGGGCAGTTTCATTTTAAAGGCTGATCTGTGGGGATGGGAGAGGAAGGAGGCTGGAGGGCAGGAAGAGGTGGCAGGCGTAGGGAGGATTGTGTTCCTGAGAAGTAGGACCAGACGGGGCATCAAAAGGATTGTGCAAAGGGATCGGAGGTTACATTGGAAGGCGGAGATTTAGCTTTGCAGGTGTATGCAATCTGGAAATTGGTTGGGGGAAAAGAGTGCCTAACCTTCTGAGAGATTAACTGAGGGAGAACCCAAAGGAGATACAAGGTTATTCAGCTGCAGTTTGGGTTGTTGTGGAGTTGGGTGCTCAAGAGGGTGTGGGGGTTTGGATTCTCTTTTTTGGGACAACATGTGCAAGATGGTGATGTTCGTGGCAAATCTCCTTTCACAATGATAGGAACGTCTGCTGAATACATCGTGATTCGATAACTTGCTCCCATTCGGATGGCAGTGGAGCAGAGTAGACCATGGCCTCCTCCATTAGTGGATCGATATAATGAGGTCGGCTCAAGAGGCAATATTGATACACGGATCCAAGCATCAGTTTTGAACTGGGGAGGGAATCTTGGCTGAACTGGTGAAGCTATGATGTATTCTCCAAAGGAACATCTACTCTTGCAAATATTGGATTTGTGCGAGTATTCATTGTGGATCAATGGGAGCCTTACCTAGACTAGGATCACAATGGGTAGATCTTCATTGGGGTTGAAGGACGAAGACCATAAGTTTCATAAACAGGCACATAATTGTTTTGTTTAAAACCCAGTCCCCCCGTTATGCTGAAATCTAAGTCCGAATAATTGTCTTGTAACAAAAATGAACCATTTACAATAACAGTCTGAGCATTGTTTTTATCCTCTTATCTGTACTAGATGGTTTCTTGTTAGCTTGTACCTGAATGTTTCTAACAGTTATGGAATCCTACAAGAAGCTCCCATAAATCTGCATGTGAGGGACCTAGTCTTGGCTTGTGATTTGTCCAATGACAATTTTCCAATTCTTGTAAGGTTGTGGAAAGAGATCTTGGGGTAACCTCTAATTTAAGATAACATCCATTTCTTAGTTGAAAAGGAGGATCCGGTGATGATTCTTTAAGCATGATACTCGATGCAGACACAGTCAGTGAACCCAATAAAGGGAAGCCTTCAACCACGCAACCCTTAGAGTTACGCACAAAACAATGCCAAATATATATAATAAAACATCGGATCACCACCACTTTATTATTGATTCACAAAAGAACACACATACACAAACCGATTGCCAACAATAGAGCCTCAACAATATCCTAGAAGATACATACAATCATAATCGGGCAGTCTCACTTAGTATCTGTGCCATCTCAGAGTATCGAACAACTACTACACCAACAATTACCAATTCCTACTTGTCACCGGCTCTACCACCTTACTTTGAGGTTCATGAGTTTGTTTATATAGGCATACGAGCCACCCAAAAGCATCCTCAATCTTAGCTACACCCTACCCATCAAGACTCTTAGAGTTACAAAATGTTACAAAAGTAAGGCTTAATAGACCCACACAAAGCAATTAGATCGATTCATACTTCTAAGGAATCACATACTTTCATCTGCAACTTTATGCGGAATTAGCTATTTATCGCAGTATCAGCAGACCTTTGTGGCGTCAACTAGCCATCACAGCTTTGGTAGTACTTTGTAGTGTCGACTTAGACCTTCACAACATGACTCAGCCCATCACGGCATAGTTGAGTCCTTAGTGGCATGATTGGGACCTTCACATCATGAATGGGACCTTCGCAGCATGACCTAGACCTCCACGGCTACACAAAAACAAAAAAAAATACTCTAGCTGTTTTTAGTTGATAAAGAATTTCTTGTGGACCCGGATGCTCTTGCATCATACACCTAGTAAATTGAAAACTCTGGCTCATGCATGCTCTTCCTCTATAATTTTGTGTCCTACAACTTCCCTTGCACTTACCCAAGTTGTGTCTTCACCTCCCTTCCTTTCAACCTTGCTAAATATTCTTTGTATTCCTTGTTACATGTTTTCTTGACCTTGGTGTCAATAACCCTTTCTGCCTCTTCACACACCTTCTTTGGCATCTACTCTCTCCAATCAACTCCTTCAACTTCTGCATTGATCTTCACTTCATGATATGGATATAGGTATGCAACATTAAATATGTTTAAGATAATTGTGCCTTCTAGAAATTCAATCACATGTGTCTGTCACAAACTTCCTCAATACTTTGCACGACACTATCTTCCATGTTAACTTGTTATATGTACCTTTATTAAATCTTTTCTTGATTGTTAATGAATTGCAGCACCTAATGATCAGTATACAAAACAAAGTCTTTTCGCAATGAGTAATGTCTTCACTTCTTGAGTTCTTGCGAAATCACATAGGACTCTTGATCATACACACTTTACTTCCTCTTCGCATCATTCACATTCTCACTAGAATATGCTATTGGTATTCCTTCTTGACTCAACATTGCGCCAATGGTGGTGCCACTAGCATCACAAGCCCCTAGAATACCTTTGCAAAATCTAGGAATGCTGATATCAACTACTTGGTCACCTTCATCTTCGACTCCTGAAGTTTCCGTTCCATGGCCAGACTCCAAACAAAATATTTCTTATCTTCTCTCATGGCCTTCATGATAAACATACACATCCCACTGAAGTTCCTAATTAACTTGTGGTAGAAACTTGACAAACCGTGAAATCCCCATGCCTCAAAAGCATTTCAACATGACAACCACTCTAATATCACTCGCACCTTTTCAAGATCCATCTTCAAACTTGTATGAAAAATCACAAAACCCAAATATATAAGTTCCTATTTCATGAAAATACACTTCTTTAAGTTGATCAAAGACTTTTCTTCCCACAATCACTGCAACACCCGCCGTATGTGCTTCAAATGATCCTCCCATGTCCTGCTAATTATTAGAATGTCATCTAGGTATACAATCGAAAAGAACCCTAGACATAGCCTCAGCATTTCATTCATCCGTCTCATAAAAGTAATCAAAATGTTATTTAATCCAACTAACATCACAAGCCATTCATAGTATCATATAATCCTTCAAGCATCTTGAATCCAATCTTCATTCGTCCCCCTTGCTTATGCAAATATAGAGGTATCCACTCTTCAAATCAATCTATGTGAAGTATCTCGCTCCACTTTAACAATCCATGAGGCCATCCACGCATGGAAATCGAAACTTGTACTTTAAAGTGATCTTATTGATTGCTCTAGAATGTGCACATGTCCCACTGCAAGGACTATGCACTGATTCAGACTCTTTCTAATCAACCCCTTATCCAACAACTCTTTAACTTGTTTTTGTATCTCCACATTCTCTTGCAACATCATTCAAAAAGTCGCCTTGTTCAACAAATTTGATCCTAGAATCACGTCCATGCAATGAATTATGTATCTCATAGGTGGTGACCCACCTAGTAGATCGCTTGATACCACATCCACGAACTCTTCCAATAACTCCTTACCCTCAAATACAAAAGACTCCACTCTTCCTTTCATGGTGCCCTCGTCCTCTCTTTGCATGGATCTTGCCATTAGCACAAAACATGCCTCATTCTGCTTCTCCTCATTCGGGAACTTTTTTCCCAACATCATCAAGACACTCGAGCCCTATTTCACATCTTCATTCTTCTCCCACATGGGATTCAGAGTGTACTCACATCCTTCACCACCTCATTTGTGTTTGTGTGACCATCATGTTGTACCTTCTAATCAAATGTCCACAGTCTCCCAAGCAATGCATGGCAAACTTCCATGGGTGTTATGTCGCACATGACTTTGTCTTCATATCTCCATGTCAAGAATTTAACCAAACTTTGTTCAATCACTAGGAGTTGGTGTCCCTTCTAGCAACCATGAAACCTTGTAGGGATTAGGATGTGCAATCCTCTTCAACCCCAACTTGTCCACCATCTCTTGTGCAACCAAGTTGTCGGTGCTAGTCCTATCCACTATCAACTTACAAACCTTGTTTCCCAACTTACATGCGGTTTAAAAAAAATTCTTCCTCTACGTCGAGCCAGCTTCTTTATTTGTTGGCTTCAACAAAACATATTATATCATCAATGATTCTCCCATCTTTGGGTATTCTCTGTAATCCATTGACATGTCACACTCTACTCGTGCAATATGGGCACTTGCATTACTTCATTTTCTTTCGTCATCATTTTTTGCGTAAAGGCCCTATGCCCTTATTGTCCACACTTGTAACATGTGTCGATGAATCCACAGCCGCTTCTGCGTCCATAGAACCCTAGTCCCCTAGAAGAATTTCCTCTTCCTCTTTGCATGTCTTCATTGCACAACAAGGTGCTAGTCTCACCTTCTTGCGGGGAACTCCCATTGTCGCCACTTTGTCTGCAGCCTTACATGAAATTTCCCTTGCCTCATGTTACACTTTGTTGTTTGCACAATAGCTTCTCTTCTACCCTTACTGTGTATTGGTAGGCCTCTTCCACGAATCGCTCTTGAATCATCCCGAACTCATCTTATATCAAGAGTTGCAACCAATTCATGTAACGTGACATCTTCTTTATGGCATCCTCTATATGGCTTGCTCGAATGGCGAGTCTAAAATTCCTTGGTATGTTCTTTCCCACTAAGCTTTCTCTGTCACAAATTCTACAACCTCTTAAACAAATTGAGCTAGTGATCCCCAAGAAAGAATTTTGCCTTCAACTTTGCCACCAATCTCTCCCATGACTTGATCTTCGGTTTTCCTCGCACACTCTTTCCATCTGTACATGTTCCCACCAAAGAGATGCTTGACCTTTCAATTTGTTGCAGGTAAACTTGAGCATTTTGGGCTCCTCCATATCTTCATATTCAAAGTACTTCTCTAGCTTCCTTATTCAATCAATGAGCTTTCGGTCCAAACTTTCAGAATAACTCAGGGTATCCAATTTAGGCTTATTTCCCTTTCTACCAATAGCATGTATGAGCCTCTCCTCCGGCCCATCAAGTTGTGCTTCCTCTTCTTTCACGGCTTGCGCCCTTGGCTGCATGGATGTTGCTTCATCATTACTGGCATTGTCTACCACGACACCTCTATGTTGTGTAGACTTTGTAGCCTCCAAAAGGGCCTGCATAGTTCTCGTCAACTAGGCCAAGTCATCAAGTCTTGCGCCTCAGTTTGTTTGACCTCTCCTAGCATTCTTCTCTTATTTTCCTTTAGTGCTACCTCAAAAAATATCTACAATCTCTACATTTTTCACACCTACCCAACAATTGTCTTGTTGGAAGATGTCTACAATGATTTTCTACCCACGCTTGTTGATTTTCTATCCACACTCACAAATGTGGAAAACCGCTAATCATTTGTTGTGTGACCCTCATACCTTCTACCCAACAATTGCCTTGTTAGAAGATGTTTGCAACGATTTTCAACCCACACTCACAAACAAATGTGGAAAACCAAAAATAATCGTCACGCCTCACTTGCAAGGAAAGAAAACTTGGATCTGATACCAAATTATGGAGACGCGATTAGGAAATCCAATGAAGGGCAGCTTCAACCACACAGCCCTTAAAGTTACACACATAACAATGTTAGACATGTATAACAAAACACAAGATCACAACTTCATTATTGATTCGCAAAAGAACCCACATACATAGACCAATCACAAACGATACAACCTCAACAATCTCCTTGGACCTTGGAGATTACTCATAATCGGGCAGACTCAATTAGAGTATTTGTGTCATCTTATAGCTTCCAACAACTGCCACACCAACAATTACCAATTCCTACTTCTTGTCACCGGCTCTACCACCTTACTTCGAGGTTCATGGGTATTTTAATATAGGCATGTAAGACACCCACAAGCATCCTCGATCTTAGCTACACACTATCCCATCAAGACTCCTAGAGTTACGAAGTCTTATGAAGATAATGCCCAATGGACCCATACAAGGCAGCCGGACTAATTCAAACTTCTAGGGAATCACATACTTTCATTGGCGGCTTTACACAAGGTCGGCAGTCTATCGCGATATCGGTAGACCTTCGCAGCATCGACAAACCATCATGGCTTCAGTAGTATTTCGTGACATTGGCTTAGACCATCGCAGCAGGACTTAGACATATGCGGCATGGTCAAATCCTTCATACTGTGATTGGTACCTTAACGGCATGACTTCTATGGTAACGTACAAATACAACAAACTACGCCTAACTATTTTTGGTTGATAAAGGATTGTGTGTCGACCAAGATGCTCCTGCATCAAAAGGGGAGAAACTGCTGGAAACCTGCTTTACCAATGATAGGTATGTCAAGAAAAATGCTGATTTGAATCTTAGGCCATCCAAAGGTGAAGAAGAAAAGGAGGCCATAGCTTCCTCCATTGGTGGAGAAAGAGAGGTCAGATCAACATGCCTCTAGAGGGAGCAGCTCGGTGATGTATAAGAAATATGGTTGGTTGGTGGAGCTGTTTGAGGTTGCAGATCTAGAGATTATGGATAGAAATTTTAATAACATTCATAGAATGAATGGATTTTAAAAGTGTAGCTAAAAATCCTCAGTGTGTATATTTGATGCTGTTGACATAACCACAATCACCATAGAGAGTCTAAGAGAGATTTGTAGAAAGATACAACTTCCACAGAAATCCCTAAGTCTGACTTGCACTGGTTTCAGGAAGAGCTTGACTATTCTAAAACTTCTAGTTCAGTATATCAAAACCAAATGAATTCGAATTTAGTGGTGGTTGGTATGTGAAATCCCGGACATTTTCTGGCCTTTACAGCTTTCCAGACTGTGTGCTAACATTTTCAGAATCATGATTTTCAATGTTTTCATTCTTATCTTTTTTCAAGAGCAGAGGGCCCTTGGACAACCCACATACACCTGTGTAGGTTTACATTTTACATTCTGTAAATTTAAATTTTTTGAAAGTGTATAGTTTGAAAATATTGTAAAAACTAAAAAATGTTATATTTGACACCTTTTATATACATCTAATCCATTTGTTGGTTATACCAATGCAAGTGATGTGGCTATCTAGGAGTAATATTGTCTCAACATAATAGGGTTGTGTGTAATGTCCCCTCTTTCCGCCTAAGCTTGGACGTGGACCTTTGGCCCTTTATGTCTACCCGACGGCCAAGGGAAATTTTTAGGGTGACATAACTTTATTGTTTTATTATATTGTGCTATTATTTCTAAATATAATAATATTATGAAAGCACAAATAATAAATAATAAAGTTTATTAATAAAATACAAATCAAAAAGTAATTGTTTTAGAAAAGAGTGTGACTTGCCTTAGGAGGCATTTTTTGGAAAACGTGCCATTTGGCCCAAAGAAGGAAAATGCGACCAACATAGGGGAATGAAACAAATTGATTGGGCAACTTGGAGGTGGTAGTTGGGCTGAGTTCCCTTTAAATAAACAGGTCGACTTGCATGAGGGTATCCAGATTTTTATTATCATCTTTTGCATTGCTAAGAGCTCTGAGCTTTTACCAGAAATTCCAAGGACGAAAACCCTTGTGAATTTATCTCTTGCGGACGAAAACCCCAGGGGATTGAGAGGGGATTTCACTCAGAAATTTCTAGCGGTATTCATCAGATTTCCAGATTCAGTTCAGCCATGTTTATGAGGGGATTTGCAGATGTTTTTCAGTGATTTTCAACCAGCAGTTGGGTCGGCCCAGTATAAGCAGTTTATCAGCGAATTCAGAGGTATTTTTATCCAAAAACATTTGTTAATGTTTGTCATCATATTGTAATCTGATCGCTGTACTTTTTTATCATTTTCTGAAGTGCATTCTGAAGATTTTTAATCTAAATAAAATCAGACTTTAGATCTGATTTTCTGGGCATTATCGGACTGTAATAAGTTCAATTTTTTATGTAATTTTGTCCCCTAATATCTAGGCAGTCATTAGAAGTCAGAAGTATTTTATTTGGTGTGATTTGCATTGTTCTCTCTCTTAAACCCTAGTCGCACTTTCCAAATCTGCACTAGGAATTTAACATAAAATGCAAAGAAATCTGTATTTGCTGTTTTTACTTGATTAAAATCAGTGGAGTACAAGGAGGATCCATCTAGGGATCTTTCAGTGGTATCAGAGCATCAATCCTCCCACCTGGAGGATTTGTTTTGTATTTGTTTTGTGCAGCCTACAGAAGTTGGGCCACACCGATATTATACAAGGAGTCAGGCACGTCTGAATATTGAAGGTATCATGGATAGAGGAGAAGGAGCACACACTCCTCCACGACGTGAGCGGCCTGATCCGGATGCCCTTTTTAGCGGAATGATCGATTCCCATCAAGAAATGATTCAGATCATGAGACAGCTGATGGAGAATTTGACTATGGATAGGGCAAGAAATCGGCATGATAGAAAGGAAAGATCTGCATCCATAGCTAGCAGCCGCAGAAGGCACAGCCAGGTTCCTACAGAAGTGGGCAGCGTAAGAGGTTCCCCTCCACGAGATAGGAGATATACAAAAGAAAGGAGACCCACAAGGACTACGGATCGACCTATGCAGCCTAGATTCCTACCAAGGGAAGAGCCGCCTTTAGTTGAGGACCCACTTGAAGACATAGCTTTTCAAGATAATGTAATGGTAGCTCATGATGAGTGGAAGACATTACCAGAAGAGGTACGGAACGCCTTTCCCCTCTACCAGTATTGTATGCAGAAAAGGGAGAGCTTAAAAGCTAGGCAAGCACAGAGGCCTAGGACCCAGCAAAACAGGGAATTGAAGCAGGTTACCAATAAGGTGACCCTTTTCCACCTTCGATGGCAGTGGAAAGATTAGTGCCAGGGCATGGATTCACAAGCTTGATACATACCTCACTCTCAAACCTATGCAGGAACAAGAGGCTATTCAGTTTGCTACTCTTCACTTAGAGGGGTTGGCATATGATTGGTGGCACCATGGGCTTATCACATAGAGACATGACTTACTACGGTCATATAGGGAGTTTAGTGAGAAGTTGATTGCCAGATTTGACTGCAAAGATGTGGAACTATATTATAGGGATGTGGCACAGCTACGACAGAGTGGGCACGTTGATTCTTACATCAACGAATTTCAGCGGATTGCAGTAATGGTTCCCGAGATGCCTTAGAGACGTGTGGTAATGCTTTTTATTGAGGGTCTGCATGACAGGTTAAGAGGGTTGGTCCAGACAGCATTAGATTTGGAGACCACTCCCACTTCTTACCAGCCTAGTAAGAAGCCCTTCACGAGCCCCAAGCCAATTCAGCATTCCACCACTCAGCAGAAGAGTATTCCCCCTCCTAGGATGGATCAGGAGAGTCGGAATGAGTTGAGAAGAAAGAAACTTTGTTTCCATTGCAAAGATCACTGGGAGCCTGGACACAACTGCCTTGGGAAAGGCAAGGTGCATCTTATTGAGGTTATCTCGGATGCAGAGGCAGATTCTTCAGCAGATACAGATATAGAGGATAGTGGTCATGGTGCACATGAGGAGCCGCCCCAGGTAGAGCTAGGAGATGGAGATGCATCAGGCCCAGGTACTATTGCTTCACTTTCTGGAGTCCCTAGGTATCATCCATTTCATGTGAAAGGAGTACTTAAGGGCCAATGAGTTGTTTGCTTGATTGATAGTGGTGCTACGCACAATTTCCTTGATGAGGGATTTGTGATGAAGCGGGGATTACAAGTTGAAGAATTTGAGGGGTTCAGTGTACGAGTGGCAGATGGCTTTGCTCTAAGCTGCACTAAACGAATTCCACAGCTTAGTATCCAGCTAGGAGACTACACATTGACAGATGATTTTTACATAGTTGGACTTGGAGAGATAGACGCAGTTTTGGGAATTCAGTGGCTTCAGTCTCTGGGGAGATATGTGCAGGATTTCAAACGAATGGAGATAGAGTTTATGTCAGAGGAGAAGAAGGTTGTGCTACGAGCTCTTTCGGATGGTGGGCCTAGAGTTGTTTCAGCACATAGGATGGAGTCTATTATCAGTCATGGAGAGGTTGCATGGGCAACCCAATGTTTCATTTCATCCAAATCTTCTCCAGATGGTGGACAGCAGTTGCATGCAGATATTCAAACCATAATAGATAGGCACGGGCAGGTTTTTGGTGATATTCCTCCGGGGAGACCACCAGACAGAGGGTTTGAGCATGTCATAGAGTTGGAGGAGGGTGCCAAGCCTGTGATCACTACACCCTACCGTCATCCTAAGAAATTTAAGGATGAGATAGAGAGGACCATCAGAGAGCTTCTTGACATGGGGCATATCCGTCCTAGTTCTAGCCCATTTGCTTCTTCGGTGGTGTTGGTAAAGAAGAAGGACGGGACGATGAGAATGTGCATCGACTACAGGGCCCTCAACAAGAAGACAATCAAAAACAGGTATCCCATCCCTCGTATTGACGAGCTTTTGGATGAATTGCATGGAGCCATTTATTTTTCGAAGATTGATCTTCGATCAGGATACCATCAGATTCGGGTTCGAGAGGAGGACATCCTCAAGACAGCATTCAGATGTCATTATGGGCATTATGAGTTCTTGGTGATGCCATTTGGTCTCACTAATGCACCTGCCACTTTTCAGTCATGCATGAACCATCTCTTCAAGAAGTAGTTGAGGAAGTTCGTGCTAGTTTTCTTTGATGATATCTTGATCTACAGCAGGTCATGGGAGGATCATTTGAGGCATTTAGATGAGGTACTTGGCATTATGGAGATTCAGTCTCTATTTGCTAAGATGTCCAAATGCGAGTTTGGACTTACTGAGATACTATATCTGGGACATGTCATTGGGGCCAATGGGGTCAAGGTCCATCAGGAGAAGATACAGGCTATGCAGGATTGGCCTCCACCTAGGAACATATTAGAGTTGCGGGGATTCCTAGGGCTATGCGGATATTATCGGAGGTTTGTGAGGGGTTATTCAGAAATTGCTGCACCATTGACAGATCTCACAAGGAAGGGCGCATTTAGATGGACAGATGAGGCACAGATAGTATTTGATGAGCTCAAGATGGTGATGAGCACATGTCTAGTCCTTGCTCTTCTGGACTTCTCTAAGCCATTTATCTTAGAGTGTGATGCTTCAGGTTCAGGTATTGGTGCAGTCTTGATGCAGGACCGTCATCCCATTGCCTATGAGAGTAGAAAGTTGAGGGAGAACGAGAGGTTGTATTCCACCTATGAAAAGGAGATGCTCACCATCATGCATGCATTGGCAAAGTTCAGACAGTATCTGGTGGGAGGGAAGTTCATAGTGAGGACCGACCATAACAGCTTGAGGTACTTCTTAGAGCAGAAGGAACTCAATGAGAGGCAGCAGAAATGGGTCAGCAGGATTCAGGCCTATGATTTTGATATCGAGTATGTCAAAGGGAAAAAGAATGTTGTGGCGGATGCACTATCGAGGAGACCCCATGTTGCTCGTCCTATATTCTATGAGTGAGATTTCTGCAGATTGGAAGTCTCAATTGTTGGTCGAGTATTCAAAGAACACCTTAGCATGTGAGATCATGGACGGCCAAAATTCAGGATGGGCGCTACCAGGTAATTTCTGATTTGATTTATTATAAGGGTAGGATTTATTTGGTACCTGAATCTAAGCTTAAGGGGAAGATTCTACATGCACTCCATGATGCGCCATTAGCAGGACATCCAGGGTATTTCAACACATATAGGCAGGTTAGAGAGAGATTCTCTTGGAAGGGTCTCAAGGAGGATGTCCTACATTATATTCGAGAGTGTGTGACTTGTCAGCAAAACAAGTCCGAGCATACTTTCCCTGCAAGCTTATTACAGCCCTTATCGATTCCAGAGCAGAGGTGGGAGAGTATATCTATGGATTTCATTACAGGACTACCAGTTGTGCAGGGCTATGATCACATTTATGCGATAGTTGACAGGTTGACTAAGTATGGACACTTCTTTGCCATCCCCACGAGTTTTAAGGCACCACAG
The DNA here is from genome assembly GCA_019776745.2 of Taxus chinensis. Classification (NCBI taxonomy): domain Eukaryota; kingdom Viridiplantae; phylum Streptophyta; class Pinopsida; order Cupressales; family Taxaceae; genus Taxus; species Taxus chinensis. The sequence continues at coordinate 217,026,125 of CM034151.1, forward strand.
GTGGCTGATTTATTCTTTAGGGAGGTATTCAGGTTACATGGGCTTCCGAAGAATATTGTTAGTGATAGGGACAGCACGTTTATGAGCACATTTTGGCAGGAACTCTTCAGGTTGGCAGGTACTGAGTTGACTCCAAGCACTAGCTATCATCCGCAGACAGATGGGCAGACGGAGATTGTGAATAAGTGGATTGAGGGGTACCTGCGCAACTATATTTCAGGGCAGCAGAGAGCATGTCAAGCAACTTTATTTGTGCGAGTATTGTTACAATACTACATACCACATGTCCATTGGGATGACCCCTTTTCGAGCTTTGTACAGTTATGACGCAAGATCCTTCGTGGATATGGCATTTGGAGATAGCAGAGCTCCTAAGGCTCGAGAGTGTTTACAGGACAGCCAGGATATCCTTAAAACCCTCAAGGACAATATGCAGCACGCCCAAAATCAACAAAAGATGTATGCAGACAGGCACAGGATTGAGCGATCATTTGAGGTAGGGGATATGGTCTTTTTACGACTCCAGCGTTACAGACAAAGTACTCTTAAGAAGAGTGGAGCGGAGAAGCTTAAGCCTCGCTTCTATGGTCCATACAGGGTGGTGAGGAGAGTTGGACAGGTAGCTTATGAGTTGGAGTTACCTTTTGAAAGTAAGATACACAATGTTTTTTCATGTATCTTGCTTAAAGAAGGCATTGGGACAGCATATGGACCTCTTCAGTAGAGTTACCCCCCTTAGATGATGAGGGAAGACTGGATTTGGTACCTGAGGGACTTCTGGATTGGAGGGAGAGAAGATTACGGAACAAGGTGATACGGGAGTACCTGGTTCATTGGAAAGATTTACCCTTGGAGGATGCCACTTGGGAGGGTGAGTCTATTCTTCAGCACCCTACGTTGCTACAGTTGCTTGTAGGCAAGCAACTCCGGGGAGGGAGGACTGTAATGTCCCCTCTTTCCACCTAAACTTGGACGTGGACCTTTGGCCCTTTATGTCTACCCGACGGCCAAAGGGGAATTTTTAAGGGTGACATAACTTTATTATTTTTATTATATGGTGCTATTGTTTCTAAAAAATAATAATATTATGAAAAAGCACATATAATAAATGATAAAGTTAATAATAAATTAAAATGTCAAAATACAATTAAAAGTAATTGTATTAGAAAGGAGAAAAATGCGACTTGCCTTGGGAATCATTTTTTGGGAGAATGTGCCAATCAGCCCAAAGAAGGAAAATGCGACCAGCATAGGGGAATGAAACAATTTGATTGGCCGATTTGAAGGTAGTAGTTGGGCTGAGTCTTCCTTTAAATAAACAAGTCGACTTGTATGAGGAGTATCCAGATTTTTATTGTCATCTTTTGCATTGCTAAGAGCTCTGAGCTTTTATCAGAAATTCCAAGGACGAAAACCCTTGTGAATTTACCTCTTGCGGACGAAAACCCCAGGTGATTGAGAGGGGATTTCACTCAGAAATTTCCTAGTGTTATTTATCAGATTTCCAGATTCAGTTCAGCCGTGTGTGTATGAAGAGATTTGAAGGTGTTTTTCAGTGATTGCAACCAGCAGTTGGGTCGGTCCATTGTAAGCAGTTTATGGCAGCGAATTCAGAGGTATTTTTATCCAAAGATATTTGTCAAATGTTTGTCATCAGACTGTAAACTGATCGCTGTACTTTTTTATCATTTTCTGAGGTGTATTTTGAAGGTTTTCAATTTGAATTATAATCAGACTTCAGATCTGATTTTCTGGGTTATTATCAGTTTCTAATAAGTTCAGTTTTTTGTGTAATTCAGTCCCTCAAAAATCTGGGGCAGTCATTAGAAGTCAGAAGTATCTTTATTGGGCATGTGATTTACATTGATGTCTCTCTCTTTAACCCTAGTCGCACTTTCCAGATCTGCACTAGGAACTTGACATAAAAAATACACAAGAAATCTGTATTTGCTGTTTTTGTTTGATAAAAATTATTAGAGTGTAAGGAGGATCCATCTAGGGATCTTTCAGTATGCCCTAGTAAAAGGGGACGCAATCATGCCAGATAGATTGTCAATTTTGCAAAGTGATCCGTAAACCGACTGCAGATCTATGTACAAGATCAACTCACTAATTGCACAGATTTAAGGTGAAAGTTGACTGTTTTGACCTAAATTTTCCCTTTATAATTTGACCATTGTACCTAAAATGTTATAAGTTAGATCATGACAGTGTAGAGATAGTATTGTTCAGGGATCCCTGATGAATTGTTGCAGGTCTTCTTGCAATGATGTGTATAACAGATACTTTTGACCAGTACCATCATATGGAGGTATTATCATTAAAAGTATGAGCAATCCATGACTAGCAATTCCCAAAGCATTTGGAGATCATTAACCACATAATGACAGGTTTTCTATTCTAATCTGCACGTTAATTGTCCACCCTGTAACCTCCTGACCAAAAGCATTATCCTTTTAGCTAAATCATGAAGGTTGAATATTTTAATCATTAATTTAAACCGTATAACTTTATATAAAACATACCTCATGTGGATAGTTAGATAGAATAAGGTCACTCATCCTCACAATGGCATTTGTTCGAGCTGTATTCCATTGCCATTCATTTGGTGGAATATAGTATATTAGCTTACAGCCTGAAAGAAAGAATGTGCTTTTAGCTTGGGTGTTGAGACTAATTAACAAATCTATTTGCCTCTTTCTAATGAAGAATGTATACCTTTAAGCTCTACCTGAAAACCTAGCATTTCAGATAGTTTTATATCAATATTTTAGCTAAAACTTGTATAACCTTATGAAGCTTTAGCTAGCAATACAAGCAGCAATAAAAATTGCATGCAAAAAAAATTATCTCATCACAATTCAAAGATCTCTCTCAAAGAATTGAAGCTGTCTAAATGAAAATGACAAAGCCACATTCCAAATTAAAATGAAAACCTGCAAACTCACCAAAAATTTTCTTGACATATTTCCCAAATGGTATATTTACTCCAGGATAATCTATTAGGACCTGCACACATGCAATTTTATTGCTCAAATGAAAGGTAAAAATACATTTATGCAACAAAAAACCAAAGTGAGAATGCATTGAAGTAAAATAGCTATTGCAATCTCTCAGTTCAAAACAAATTCAATGAAGCTATGTCAATTTCTGTAAAGCAATAACTACATCTATAGCCACCACGAAATTGAGGATATACCACTCTCTATAGCATGATATGATAGATTTTGCTACGGCATATATATATTTAAATGACCATTACACAATCTACATGTAAGCATCAATCATGTCGAGTTGAGGGAATAAAGATAAGAGGGGACTGCTTCACACATAATTGGGACCATTATTTCCTCACATGCATCCTCAGACTGGAGAACACTTCTCAGAAGCATGCTACATGAGAGCCTACTTTTGTTATGTATTTGGTCAATGATGGCCGAGATGACTACTCCACTTCAGGCACAGACAGAGAGTTAATGAGATTTCCTTCTAATCTTCATCGGAACATGCTTTAGGGGCTCTTGGTCGCCCTTTATTGCTATTTGTATTGATTTCATTTCCACCTGTGTTAGTGGCACGCTACTTTATTTGTCTTATGTACTTTTGTCATATGGCTTCTAGGATTCTCTCTTCCTAGAACTTTCTATTGTTAACTCTTGCCTTGGGGACAAAATAGCCCATAAACATAATGTTCATAACATGTTGTTCCTAGGTAAACAATAGCAGCGCGTATCTGCAAAGACTTTGCAATAAAATATTATTTAAAAACAACTCAATCTTTCAAGACTAGTGAGCTACCCTGTGACAGCAATTCACACTACAATCTTTGAATGGAAACAGCACAGTTTACATATCTCCTTAAGGCATGGAAGTCAGCCTTAGAACGGACTCTGTGTATTTGAAGACAACGTTGGTGTTGCAAGTGGTGGTTAAGTGTTGAAGACAACCGAGATAGGTGGTAATGCCGATTTGCAATAGCCACCCATAATGGCCTCACCAACCTGTGAATTCAGATAGAGCTCTCTACCAAAACCCGTTGGAGTTCCCCATTAGCTGCCCATCAGGGCCAAGTTTAGCTCCCATAGGGTAAAGTTGACTTGTTCCACCCACGAGCCATGTTTTAAGGGTCTCAAAAATGCTTGAAAGGTTCCAAACTAGCTCAAGACACTTCAATAATATTTAATCAACCAACAAGTGAGTTTGTTGTCTTAGTTACCAAATAAGGTGTCAGTTAATGGTTGGCAAACATCTAGTTCAAGTCGTATCAAAAACAAAGAGAATAATCGTGTATAATCAGTAAGAGCCAAATTAGGTCATCAAATATATACAACGCACAAATTGATTTATATATACCACTGTTGAAAAATAGTGAAGATATTTGTGTGATTTTTTGGTTTTCTTGACAAATGCTGAATTTATAGAATATCAAGGGAGACGCTATTAATTTTTCTTTGTTTATTTTTTGTTTAATATTCTTTTAAACTAAGGGAATGATGATCCATTATTTAACTAAACATATGCATGCCAGTAATCCCCTTCATTAAAAGAATAGCCCCATCATTCTATTTGTCCATTTGCAGTTCAAAAAACCAAAGCATTTCACTGGAAATGTAGGTTTCAAAAGCCGGGATAAAGAGTCAAATAGTTTGGCCTTCTCTCTAATGAACTGCAGTTCTGAATGCGCTGCATCATGCAGTACAGTAAATAAAAAATAAAGTCAAGTGCAAAGAAGTATGAAGCACATTACCACAATATCTGGTGGATGCTTTTGAAGGAAATACCGCACCACAGTATGCAGACAAAGTGAGGGGAAGACTAATGGCAATGCTTCTATAATTCCAACAGCACTCAACCCACTATTATCTCCTGCATGAATATCAGAAAGTGCAATACTAAAGAAAATGCTCAAAAATGTAGAAGTTCTTAGACTGCACCAATGTCACTAGATTCTGGAAAAAGAGTTTAAACTTCTATCTTAGCAATGCTCAATGAATACTACTTCTAGCAATAGATAATATGAACCATTTGAGGTTTCTCAGTCTGAAGGACATAGGCACTTCAAAAACATAAATATTGAACAAAAATAGCAGAAAACCAACCAATCAAAACAGCTCCTGCTGCTTTCATTCCATGACCACCCAGAGCATAAACTTCAATGTTATTGTGATCCAACTCTGCTTGCTTAAAAAACGCCTCAGTTAGACTTGCCCCATGCATATCTCCCATTACATCACCTGTACTGATCTGCGTCATAAATTGCACACACAAAGAAAAAGTTACCTTATTATACTGACAAAAGATATTCTCTGGCAAGCGTCAAAAACAAAAGAATGTGACTTTGTAAGTTACATCCTACAGGCATGAATATATGTAGATAGAGAGAGAGAGAGAGAGAGAGAAAGATACATCACCGATGTTTGTCTGTTCATGATCCATTTCTTCATTCAAAAATAAAGGATATAGAAAGAGAAGATTATATATCTGTGAAAAACCACAGTCACCATTCAATAATAAATTGAAAACAGAAATAAAGATGGAATTTTATTTATAACAATCTGTTATAATTTCGGATTTGGATTGACATGCTTCTTGACATCAGTCCTTTCAGATGCATCATTGACAGCAGCTCTTGGCTCTGCTCTAGCAAACGTCTTCTTATTGCATCTTGGACATGTGTCCTTGAAAGCATCCCTTCCCTCCTCTCTTGCTTGGGGCTTGTAGACACCAATTTTTGGTATCATTCCTCCACTTCACCCTACATCTGCTCTCATTCATTAGGCTTGCCCATTCAAATTCCTCTTCCCTCTTAATCTCATTCGAATTCCATTTCCCACCAAAAATACATATTCAATTAATCAATGTTAATTGGTTAATTGATCCCTTTTAAATCAATAATCCTCATTACATGCTAATATGCTCCATGTCAATCCACTTAATAATTTAAAATTCCAATTTAATCCATGTCATTCCACTAATGAATTTAAAATTTCAAAAGAAATCCATGTCATCCCACTCAAGAATTAAATATTCAAAAATTATCCATATCTAATCCACTCATGAATTTAATAGTCAAAAATAATCCCTATTTAGTCCACTTTTGAATTTAAAATTCAAAAATAATCCACATGAAATCCACCTTTGAATTTAATATTCTAACTATGTCCCCCACTCACCTAATCGGAGTTACTTTTCTAAATCAGGATTACCTAAATTAATCTCCTCCTCAGGCTATAAATAAGAGCCTTCCCCCCCTCTTTCAAACAAGTTAGAAGTGATAGCAAAACTCTGGCATTATAGCTCCACTCATATCATCATCATACCATCATAATACCCCTGTGATGCCACTTATATCACCATAATACCATCTCGATGCCCTTGTGATTCCACCATCCTAATACCCTTGTGATTCCACTTATCATCCTAATGCCCTTGTCATTCTACTCACATCATCATAGCATCATCCAGGTGCTCTTGTGATTCCCTTGGCAATCCCATTTCTTGGCATCCTTCCATCTACAACAGGAAAGCTTGCAGGTTTGTTTTGCAAGTTCCTCGCATCCAGCCCAATTCGTCGTTGAGACGTACAGTTTGGGTTTATTTTTATTTACATCTATTTTGATCATACATGTGCTTTCGTTATATACCGGCATTTTTAGCTTCCGTTTTATATCAGATTCTACATGTTATCTTATCATTATCAGATTAATTTATTGAACACGGATTAACATCCTTGCAAGGAAGTCCATTGACTTCCGGGGACTGACCTTTCCCAGGCAATCCGCCATATATCTCTCTAATCCCATCTTCTAAGTGCCTATGATTTGCAGGTTCCTCCATCGGCAAGAGAAGGAAAGATATTTCATCCATCATCATCATCATCACCATCTATCTCTACGGGTACCTTAAACCCCGCATCCTCTGAGGTCGGTTTTGTTTTTATTGTTTCAAAACATTAATTTGAGTAGAAAGGTAAAAACATCTCTGAACATTCTCGCAGGCCTGGTGGGACCCGCCCATGATTTATTGTTGGTTTCGCAACTTGTTAGTTTATCCATCATTTTTCTCCTGGTGTTTGCAATTATAATTCCATTTTCTGTACCGTATGGTATTCTTTGGTTAATGTTTACGTTGTGGGAAATATTGTTGTTGTGTTGTCTTAAGGTATCTGTGCAGGTTCCGGTAGCGGTGGATACGATGCTTATTTCATTATGGATTCTTGACGTTTCAGTTGTTCCATGTTAATTACCCTCTCGAATCATTGTATTAATACTTGTTTGCAGGGTTTTGGCATTATTCTGAAGGTGGCATTATTCTCGTCATTTTGAGGTTTATAATACTTCAGTTTTTCGTTTTCAAAATATTTTTTATTGTTGTGGTTTATAGTTAGTGTAAATTTTTATTCTTATTGTTATTAGTAGAAAACAAAAAATAAATAAACTTTGTCCTAAATTACCTTCCCCCAATCCTAAACTTTATCATTCAATGAAAAAATTAAAAAAACAAACAAAAAAATCAAAAAACAAACAAAAAAATTAAACTTCGTATAAATCTACCTCCCCCATTCCCTCCCGGCCACTCGGTCACCCCTCCCCCCTTCCCGGCCACTCATCCACCCTTCTCTCCATCCCTACTCCCGCCTTCCGCAGACAAATCGCCCGCCAGCTGTCTCCCCCAACCCACGTGGCTTCCCTCCCCTCAGCTTTACCACTCCCCGCTCTAACTCTTCTTGTTCCCACACTCCCTCGGCTTTCACGCTCACCACTCAACTCTCAACCCCGGCCAGTCACCAAGCCCCATCCCCTCCTCATCCCTCACCCCCCTCCCCGGCCACTCAATCGTCCTCGTCCATATCCACCTCCCTACACCCATTCCCCTCGGCCACTCGACAACACCACTCCCCTTCCTCGTCGACCTCTCTACCCCTCCCCACGTTACAACGTCCCACATACCTACACTCCAACCTCGTCCTCACACCCACGTCCCTCTTTCCCGAGCCCATGTCTCTCCCCCTCGAACACACACGGCCACCGCTCTCTCCTCACGGTTATACCTCTTGCCATCCATGTGGATCCCCTCCCTTGGCCTATGTACTGCCCCCCATGTCAATCCCCAGTCCCCACGTCCCTTGCCACCCGAACCGACTCCCCTCCCACACATTCCCGAGCCCCTCCACACACAAGTCTCCCTAACTCAGGCCACACGTCCGACCCATCTCCCCACACCACGTCCCCTCAACCCTCCCTTGGCCACACTCTAAGCTCCCACAAACCCCCTTCTCTGCTCGTGACCGCTCAGTCACCCCACCACACCGCCGCCATTCCTCAGGCCAACAACCGGTGATACCTCCACTCTCTGCACACCAATACAAACACCACTAAAACCACTACTTTCCACACTTCACCAATACATCACACACCACAAAACGATCAACCGGCCTATTTACAAAGTGTTTGAATTTCCTCTCCGGCTTTTGAGTTCACTTTTTCAGTATTCGATTTCTACTATTCCGTTCTCTCATAGTTTTTATTTCATATCATTGGTAATAATTACATTCTTTGCATCCGCTAGTTTATAGTATTTCACATTATCCATCATTTACTTAGTCTTGCATTTAGTTTGTCTCACATTTCTATCATAAATCATTTCATTAGTCTATATTAGTCAAGCATTTTTATTGCCTCCCATTTATATAATAAATCATATTCAATGATTTATACTTTGTATAGTTTATAATTTCTATCGTATATCCTTTCCTATTATCGATGTTCGTTTCTTTCACTTTGGTCTTAGCTTTCATTGTTTTCTCACATTATCACCAATAGTTTGTCATTTCAAATCACTTAACACATTTGCTTACCTTATATTATTTTCTAGTCTATTGTTTAGCTTTCGTTGTTTTTTTAATTTAATCGCATAAGAACGTTGGTTGTAATATCCTCTTTTGGGATATAAATTAAAATATGAAAATTACTACTTGCAAAGTAAACTTAGAAGAACAAACCCTTCTAGATTCACCTCAACTAACCCAATGTCAGCTTCAATACAACCCAAATGGGGTTGGAGTGAGCTAAGATAGTGGGTTTAGATGGGCTAACTAGTTGGAGATGACACTTCATAAACCATAATAAATTGCTGCAGTAGAATATTAATTAAAAACTCCGAAAAACCAGCAGAACTTCAATAATTTATAACTTGCACAATACCCTTCACACTTCAATGAAACCACTTGCAAATGAAATCTAAAAATTAGATCTTTCCAACAAATTATAAATCTGATTTTTCTGTCAACAAATACTACTTCAAAACAGCCCTGGAAATCTGTGTCCAAGTCAACTAGGGTTAGAAAATTTGAATAATTAAATCCTAGCCTTAAACCTTCTTCAAACCCTTGAAATTTCACCCTCTCATTGCACAATAAATTTTTGAACATGCACAGCCCGCAAACTTGTCAATAAACCCTCATAAAATATTATTTAACTCCTCAAATCAAGTCGATTTGACTTAGATAATTTCCAGCAGTTAAAATGGGCCAAAACACCATCAAAGCATGCTCAAATACTTGGAAATAAATGCAGATATAAATCAGATTTGAAAGTTCATTCAAAACACCATGAAATCATACCACATAAACCTTTAACCAAGTCGATTTGGGCAACAATAAATCTGGAAATAACCAGCAAGCTTTTAGGCACAAATAAGATCTTCAATTGATGCAAATATCATCCCAAACAAGTTGATTTGATATAAAATAACCAGCAGCAAATATACTTCATAAAATCATTATTTAGAGCTCCATAAACATGCAAATCATCTCTCAAAACAAGGCACCTTTCAACTATGATAATAATATGCAAGAAATTTATCAAAATAACTTGAAAGGTTAACACACACTTCACACTTGGGTGGTGTTAATAAACACCTTTTATTTTGTGATCATGAGTGGGCATACATCCCTCTTCACGCATGAAGATAAGTTTCAAAAACCGTCAACATGCAAAAAGGGGTGCCCTCATCTCCTTTCATAAATTTGTCCTTGTGCAATCTTTAATGCTTTCTCTCCTTTTTGGCGCCATCTTAGAGAGGAGAACTTTTAATTTTAAAATGGCCTAAAATTCAAGCTCCAATGCAAGTCAACTTTTGCCCCATAAATCAATTTGCCCATAAATAATATTTAAGTAATTTTAAGAGTAAATCGACTTGCCTTTCGATAATTCATCTTGCCTTAATTAAATCGATTTACCTCAAATGATATTTAATTGGCCCATAGTAAATCGATTTTCCCCCTTTATAATTTTCGACTTGCACAAAATAAATAATATTTGTTATTTTTAATTGTATGACCATAAATTGATTAATTTTCCTTGAATCCAAGGGAAAGTGGATTAAAGGTTTTACAATATTTTATAATTAATTAATGTCCAAAAAGGGGACATTACATTGGCCTACATTTTTTATTAATTAATTAGATTACTTATTTTTATTTTTCAACGTAGGACCTTCTTTCAAAAACAAACATTATAACTTTTTATTGTACTTCTCGTATTTTTTTTCACCATATCAACTAATTGTCTCATTTCATTTTGCAGGTGAACTCTACAACGTTGCGACCACCAAATTACGCCGTCAAAGATCAATTGTTGAAACCTAAACATGACACAAATCCCTTTCACCGACCCCTTCCACAATCGTGAATGATGCAACTTTAGGGTCCGTAGACGTTCCTCGTCACCAAGTACTGCCTTTCAAAAGCGTCATTATTATTTACTCACGTTGTCATCTAACTCTCTTTTTGGTGCCTTTCATCCACACATTATTGTCATTTTTTTTTCTATTTTTGTAAAGTTAACTGCAACCCATTGCATGTATGCTCTTCTCTTGTGTTTATCACAAGCAATCCTAAGAATCAGAAACACGATGGTCCTTCATTGTTTTCTTTTCGTTATTGTGAAGGACTACTAACCACTTCTGCAGAATCCTTGACCACATAGTATTGTCAATTTTAATCAACATTCTCACATCATATAAATCCATATTTTCTTTTGTATTTCTGTTGTACTAACTTTACAAATAGTCTACATCGCTTTTTTGCTCATGTTGTGATTGCTTGGAGCCTACTCTTCGCTTGCGTCAACCTGCAGTTAGATAAAAAGGAAAAGCACTATCTAGGTATTCCTCATTTTTCCCTATTTGCTCTTTTTGCATCGCAACTTCCCTTTTTATGTGTGTGTCCTCATCGAAAGATCACATTTGGATTTGGTTTTAAAATGAACCTTTCTTTTTTGCATCCTACTTGATAACATAGTTTAAGTAGGGGTTAACTTGTTACATCTCACATTGCCAAAATTACGAACAAAATCAACACATCTAAAACATCATCCTACCAAGTGGACTGATCGGGATTTTATCACCCGACAGAAAGTCGCCGTGGTGTTCTGGGCACGTTAGAAACTTTGTACAAACCCGTGCCTCTCGTACCTTCGGGTATATCGAGGACTCCCAAGCAAAACATCCTAAAACCAAACATAGAGTGTCTTTCCTAGGTACCTTGTTATCCATCCCTTTTTCTTTTTCACACTTTCTTAATAAATTAAAAACAAAAAAAGAATTGTTTGACTGACTTGTTTGGTTTAGTTAGCGTAAAAGTTTCTTTTGTTTCATGCTCATGATTACTCGTTCAGCCGCTAAGAAAATGGAACAGAACTTTGCTTCAAACAACTCTTCATCTCAACGAACATCCACCACAATTGCCTTATCCATGCCCTTGATTACCTCTTTCATAGGCACTCAACCCCTCATCAACGTTTCTCACCAAGGACCCCTTGTTCACACTTCGACCTTAGATGAGACCAATTCTTTCTTATACCATCAATTTATCCCGTCTAGGCCAACCACCCCACCATCCGTTAGATCGGAGCCTTTTGGCCCTCCTATTGTTCCTTGCGGCGATGTAGAATTCCAACTTCTTGATGCCAATCTGGTGGCTCTCCAAGACTATCTCCTTAAGAAGTCTACTCAGCTTCCCCCAAATGATCCATCGCTTCAACAAATTTACTCTTATCAAACCAATCCCGAAACCACCCCATTTGCAGTAAACAAACTTTTTACGACCCAACGTGACCTCACTTCATCTTCTACTAATCCCCCATCTCACCAAAATACTCATCTAGTCACACCAATTCCTCACAATCTCCCTCCAATCAATACAACTATGGTAACTACTGTTCCTATCACCTCTTCGGCCACTATTATCACTAGTGTCCCTATCCAACATGCCCAAACATCACATCCCCTATCTAAATAGCATGATCCTCTCACATCACATGTGCATGTCAATGCTTCCCAATCTTTTCCTACAAGTGCTTTGCATTATACAATGCCTAATCCACATCATCAACCTGTCTACACCCACATCCCCACTCAACACTTGCCACAACAACCGACCCAGTCCCAACAATCATACCATATTTTTCTCAACAACAATTCTTTCAACAACCACCCTTTCAATCACAGCCCATGATTTACACTCACCCCCATCAAATTTCTCAAACACCCACGCATCCACAAATCCACCAACAAAATCATCTGACCACTTCTTACATGCAACCACCACCTCTCATCCCCCAACAGACTCTTTTGAATGATCCCATGCATGCTCTTGTGAATAGGTTAGCCAACCTCGAAGCTACTACTTTAGGATCCAAAGTTTCATTATCATACGAACAAATCTGTAACAAGCCTATTCACCCATTTGTACCAATTAAACCGTATCCTCTGCACTGGGAATTGCCAAAATTCACCAAGTTTAACAGCAAAGAGGATACACAATAGCACCTTCATGCATTCAGACATGCGTGCTATCTTATTGCACATGATCAGGAATTAATGCTTCGCACTTTCCCCATGTCCTTGGCCTGTCCCGCACTAGACTGGTACAATAATATTCCTCAATATTCTATATTCTCCTTCTCCTAACTCGCGCAATTGTTTTTAGAACATTTTTCGATTAACATTGCATGCAAAATAACTATTAATGATCTATACGCCATCCGGCAGTTTGAGGACGATTCCATCGCAGACTTCATCACACAATGGCACGGCATTATAAACTAGTAATCCCTCCCTCTTCCACAAACTGATCTCATCGAGCTCTTCTTGGGTTCGTGTTCGAAGCATATATCTTCTACCTTGCAAATCCAATCGTTCCAAACCTTTGACGAAGCCTTCACCATGGCTCGCAAACATGAAAGACGCGCCCTTGAGCAAGGCCATTTAAAAATAAAATCGAACAAACCTAAACATGAATTTACTAAACCATCCGCACATAACGATAAATCTAAAAACACAGCCAATGTCGTGGTGGTCAAACCTCTTCTGCACCTACTTCTAGTGCGTGGCCTCAACAAAGAGCCCCTAGACAACCGCCCAACTATACTCCTCTAGGAGAATCATATGGTTCAATTTTTGACAAGTTAATGGCGGTTCATCTCATTACAATCCCCCCAATTCGACCACTAGACAAGACGAGACCTAAACCGGCGTGTTATCGTGAGGATCACTTTTATAAGTATCAAGTTAGAGGACATGACATAGAAAAATGTAGGACCTTTAAGGATCTAATCCAAAAACTTATTGATCAAGGTGAACTACAAGTAGACAACCCCAACGCAGCTCCAAATCAATCACTGGATGTCTTTAAACAACCGTTCCCCAATCATGCTCTGACAAATCAAACCATTGCTCCCACATCCGAACCTCCTAATGCTCAGACCATTAACACCATTCACACTGTTGATACCGTTGATCAAGAACTTCCTTTGCCAACAATTCCACTCACTACACCCACCATCACATCTCCATCAACATCAACCATGACCACAACCTCTTCAGGTTTGATTACATCCACTTCACCATCTATGACTTCATCTATTGAACCCCATTCCGCATCCATGACAATTACGATCACATCAATCTCCTCAACACCTATGCCAATCTCCACCCCAAGTATGACTACCTCTACCTCAACATCCAAGATTCCACCTATGACTACACCATTACATGTTCCCCTTATCAATACAAGTGCAAGTGACACACCAATCATATCAATGGCACCTACACCCACCCATCCTAAACCCACACAATCAACCAACCCTTTAGACATAGTTAAACGCATCGTGCAGAAACCCCTTCCACCGACAATATTACACACATTGCCACCAAAACCAGTCACTATAACCAAATATGTCACTACTTCCACCAAGGACAAATATCCACAAGCAAAAATTAAAAACCTTGGTGTCCTTACCCAAAAGCCTGTCACGCATCTGCACAAAAAGGTAGAGCTTCCTTCCCCTAAGACCAATCCTCCTAAAGCCACATTATCGTCTTCTATTTTGGGACCCCTCCCTACATCATCTTCTTCTATTTTGGGACCACTCCCTTCATCATCTTCTTCTATCTTGGGATCATCCCCTTCATTGAAAACCTTTGCCACTAATAAAACAACACAACGACGACCTCTTTCTAAACCACATCCCAAAAATGAGTCTAGATCATCCACATCATCAACCAATATTCCAGATCAAACACAATTGGCTCCATCGTCTTCTAAATCTAAGACAGTATCAAAGGCTCCCATCACACCACCTCACATCAAACCATCATTAAGTTCATCACAAAACCTTTCACCTATAGCCACATCATCAATTATTCCCTCAGGATATTATACTACAATGTTTTACCAATTGCTCCAGGCCTCGGCAATCACCTTGCCACCAATTAAACCCTTCGACCCAAGTACACCAAGACCCTCATGGTTTGACTCTAACCTTATTTTTGCATACCACTGTGCACTAGGGCAAGACACTGAACACTGTAAAGCCCTTCAAATCATCATACACAATCTTATCAACGAGGATGACCTCCTTAATGAGGAGGAACCAACTCTACCACCAGCCGTATCCACTTCCTCCGCCCCGCCTTCATTTACCAAAATATCCAAGTCACCCAATCCATCCAAGACTGACGCCGTCATTCCTCCACCTACTTCAGCTCCTCTTGAGGAACGTCCTCCTCTCTACATTGATGTTGTTCGGGTACTACTCATTCAGGCTCACATGACTCCAAACCAACAGTCTAAACAAAATCAAGGACCTTTGTTGCTATCCTTCCTCCTAAGGAGCTTACCTCATCCACATCCCCATCAAACCCAAGGTTGTCATCGCCGCTCCCACCACTCATCCTCTATCATCCCCTCTATCTTCCTCTAAGGCCAAGGTATCTATTAAGGCCGCTCCTAATCCTGCTTCCATTGAACAAACCATCATTAAACAACTCCACCAGGCCACGGTTAAGATGTCACTTTATGAGCTTATCTAAAGCTCTCCTAACCACAAACAGGCTCTTATTGAAGCTCTACAATGTATCCCCGTATCATCCGATGAGCCTCAACTCCTCACGGCTCTAGCTGATGCTTTTGCAGCATCTGCCGCCATGTCCTTTGAGGATTCTAAAATCCCCGACATGCCACGCGAAGAACACGATTTTCCTCTCTTCATCACAGTCCGCATCAACAACACATTCATCTGATGGACTATGATTCATAATGGTGCTAGTATTAATATAACTTCTTCTCACACCTTCAACCAACTCAAACTACCTGACACAATTGTCGCTGAATCCCCTACTATCCTCCGTGCCTTCAACGATGTCGTTAAACCCCTAATGGGTACGGGTTATACTTCCCATTCGCATCGGCCAAAAACTACTTTAGGAGCTCTTCTACATTATAGAAGAAGAATTTCAGTATATTCTTCTACTTAGACGTCCTTGGATTCATGCCATGCACTGCATCCCATCTACCCTCCACTGTTGCATTAAATACAAATATGAAAGGACAATTCATACTCTCCCCGCCGATGCCCTCCTTTCAAGACATGTCGTATGACCTATCGACCAAATGACGTGCTTGTCCCTAAATCCAGCCCTTCTTCTGACACATGCACCAGTTCTTCTGTGCCTGCATCTACATTACCCCGTGATGAACCTTCCATTGTTGTCCATAACATTTTCACCATTCCCGATGCTAATCCGGTTAGGCAAAATCTTCGATGCATGCATCCTCAAGTTGTCCTCCTTGTCAAAGAGGAGTTGCAACATCTTCTTTCTGCCAATTTCATCATCCCCATTGATTATCCCCAATGGGTTTCTAACATCGTACCCGTCGCTAAAGCGTCGGGAAAGATTTGTATATGCACCGAATTTCGAGATCTAAATCTCGCTTGCCCTAAAGATGACTTTCCTCTTCCCAACATTGATCAACTTGTGGATCTTACCGTGGGCCATGAGATGTTTTCTCTTATGGACAATTTTTTTGGCTATAATCAAATTCTCATTGCACTAGAAGACCAACATAAGACCTCCTTCATCACCCCGTGGGGGACATTTTGCTATCATGTCATGCCCTTCAGCTTGAAAATTGTCGAAACCACCTATCAGGGAGCCATGACTTATATCTTTCATGATCTATTACATAAGACCGTAGAAGACTATGTTGATGACCTCTTGGGAAAGTCCAAACATCGACGCGCTCACCTCTCTTTCCTTTAAATCCTTTTCGAGCATCTCATTTGTTTCTTCCTCCGCCTCAACCCGGCCAAGTGTGTTTTCGGAGTTCTTATAGGAAAACTCCTTGGTTTCGTCATTTCTATCAGGGGTATTGAAGTTGACCCCACAAAAATCAAGGCTATCCTTGAGATGCCTCCTTGTAATCTTAAGAAACTTCGCAGTCTTCAAGGCCGACTTCAGTCCGTCCGCCGCTTCATATCACAACTTTTAGACCATTGCCAACCATTTCATCATCTTCTTCGTAAAGATGTCAACTTCCATTGGGACGGTAACTGCCAAAAATCCTTTGATGATCTTAAGCAGTATCTCCTATCACCACTTGTGCTTACACCTCCACGCGAGGGGGAGCCCTTTATCTATATGTTTCCGCCACTGATCATGCCCTAGGGGCTATATTGGCACATCCTGATGACCAAGGTCGTGAGTAGGCCATTTATTACATCAATCGCACCCTTCACGATTATGAGACTCACTACACTAAACCTAAAAAGCTATGTTGCGCCCTCTTCTTCGCCACTTCTAAGCTTCGACATTATCTTCTCAATCACAAGACTTATGTCATTACTAGATCTCATCTTCTCAAAATGATGCATTCTAAGCCTTATCATAATGATCGCATCACTCGCTGGCTCATGCTCATGACAGAGTTTGATCTAGAGTTCATCTCTCAAAATTCTATCAAGGGCCAAGCTATTGCAGACCAATTAGCTGAAGCCCCTCTTCCTGATGCTCATCTTCCTCATGAACAGTTTCCAGATGAATCCATCAATAGTTTCCACCATGAGGATTCTCCTCTTAAGATGACTCTCTTTTTTGACGACTCTAAGTGTCAACAAGGGGGAGGCACTGGCGTCATTATCATTCCTCCTTGGGACACTCCTATCCCCATCACTCAAAATCTTGACTTTGAGTGCACTAACAATATGGCAGAGTATGAGGCTCTCATTTTGGGCCTTGAAACTGCCATCCTTTTGGGTGTATAAATCCTTGATATCTATGGGGATTCTGAGCTCATTGTCAAACAAGTTACAAGTGATTATCAATGTAAAAATGATATTCTTCAGAAATATAAAGATATTGTCATCTTTCTCCTTGAGGCCTTAGATTCTTACACTATCCAAGCCATCCCTCGATCATCCAATCATTTCGCCAACACTATGGCTTCCCTCACTTCTCTCATTCCCTGGACAGCTGAAGAAGACCGTCTCTCTGTTGTTCGGCGACAGAATCAGCCCGCTCACATTCATGGTCTTCCTCGTGTCAACCACGTTGACACTAATCCGTGTCAACCATGTTGACACTAATCCGCGTGACCTTTGGTATTCTCAAATCTTTAATTATCTATCCAAATCCATCATTCCCTACGACCTATCTAAGAATGGTAGAAGGTCATTTTTTCAACGTGCTAACCACTATGTCATTCTTGGTGGCATTCTCTATAAACGTGGGTTCGACGGTATTCTCCTTCGATGCCTTAAATCCCATGAATCTACTCACGCTATCCAAGAAGTCCATGATGGCATTTGTGGTGGACACTTTAGTGGCTTGGCTATCGCTAAGCGCATTCTTCACCTTGGCTATTATTGGCCTTCTCTCAATCAGGACTGCTGCGAATATGTTAAGAAATGTGTCAAGTGTCAACAACATTCCAATCATGTCCGCATTCCTAGCCAAGCTTTACAGCTAGCTCAAGACCTTTGGCCCTTCTCAAATGGGGCCTTGATCTCATCGGTACCATCAATCCTCATTCTTCACAACGTCATCATTCTATCATCACCATGACTGAGTACTTCACCAAGTGGGTGGAAGAAATTCCACTCACCTCAACCAAAGCTAATCAAATCGTTAACTTTATCTATCAGCATATCATTTTCTGCTTTGGCGTCCCTCACAAAATCATCACGAACAACGAAAAGTCCTTCAAAAACAAAGTTGTCAAGAAGCTCTGTGACTCATTCAATATCAAGCTTAGTTTCTCATCTCCTTATTATCCTCAAGCTAATGCCCAGGCCAAAGTGACTAACAAGACCTTGCGTAACATCCTTGTTAAAACCATCAATAAATCAGGTCGTAACTGACATCTTCAGCTTCCCTTCACTCTTTGGGCTTACCGGACTAGCATCTGTACCTCCACGGGCGCTACCCCATTTTCTCTCATATATGGCTCTGAAGTCGTTCTTCCCCTCGAAGTTCAAATTCCATCCTTGCGCATGTCTCTTCGCGACTTCATTTCTGATGAATATTATCACCAAGAGTGTCTAGCACAACTTGAGTTGTTAGACGAGCATCACCTTCTTGCTCTTGAGAATCATCATGTTTATCAAGAGCACATCCAGCGTGCTTATAACAAGCATCTCAAAGAACACAACTTTAAAATTAGTGACCTTGTCTTAAAAGAAAATCAAAATGTCACTACTCTAGAAAGGAACCAACGTGGAAATTTTTCTCCCAACTGGATTGGACCTTACATTATCACACATATGGGTCTGGGGCCTATCATTTGGCTTCCCTTAATGGTAAACCAGAAATAGAACCTCTTAACGCATTGCACTTATGGCCATTTTGTTAACATATCTACCAATGAGCAGATAGTCATATTTTTAGATCATTCCTCCATCGATAGCCCCTTCCATCTATCATTGTAATGATATGGAACTATGTGGTCTACTGTCACTTCCTTGACATGACCTTAAATATGGGCACCACGGCTTTGTCCATAGAATTTTCCTTATGGATAGGTTCTCCCTTTTTGGTGAGAACTCTGCGATCATTACACCCATCACCTTCTTGTTTACCTATTGAAACCACGCTAAGGTCCAAGGGTGTCACTTGTACAATCATCGTCCCCTCCTAAGTGGTCTACCTAGCTATACCCAGCTCTTCCCCATTAAAAAAAGAAGAAAAAAAAAGTCAAAATTATGGATGCTCCTATCTCATGCTATCTTATCCAAAAATAGATTGATCCCTCGAAGGACAGTTGTTCATAAAAATCATATAATAAAAATAGATTGATCCCCCAAAGGATTAACTATCATGCATATCTTATCCTGCCATCTAAAAGAAAAATTCAAAAATCCAAAAGCAAAAGAAAAAAGTAGACCATACCCTCAAAGATGGCTACTCTATTATATCATGGAAGTGAAGGCTTCCCGTATTGATCAACCATTCTATATATCATAGCATCCTAAGAAAGCTTTCCGCATCGATCAACTTTCTCATATACATTGCAAACTTCCCGCATTGATCAGTTTGCATCTTCCTCCTTCCCAGAGTTGGGGCATAGTCCTAGGAACACCCACCTATGGAGAACCCTCTTCCCATGTACAAGTTACATCTCAAACCCCTTTTTTGTGACATTAGGTTTATGAGATTATTGCATCCATGTTTCCCCAGTGGTCTTTTGTATAACTAACTTTCGTTGGTTATGTGTTAACATCCACCTATTGTTGCAAGTGCAATGCCTTGAGTGGTACCCTTTCTTGTTTACCTCCAATCTGGTCCGAAACATGGTTTCCCCGTATGCTCCTGGCTACAATTATGTGGCGTTTATCTAGTTAAGGTCACCTTTTATCAAGATCACATTCTTGCATATCTAATTTAAAACTATGCCATCTATATCCATATGTTTACTTTTAAGAATGGCATCTATTAACATCATCCATAAATCCATGAAATTTGTTAATGTCTATGAACACTATCTCTAATACACTTTTCGGTTTGGGAATTCTACTTGATTTCATTACAGTTTGCGAATCCTACTTGAGGATCCCTCTCAAGGAGAGTTCATTATCCTACAACTCCTCATCCCCCACCATGGCCAACATGTCCTTTCTCCATCCATCCTCCTGCATCACCTTTATCTTCCCATCAATTATCCCCACATCACCCTTCTCACCATTCATGTCCCCTTCTACTACTTGGTCCAGACATCACCCTTCTCACCATTCCAGTCTTTTCATCTCCAGCTTGGCAGTTTTACTTAATTATTCATGCAACATGACAATCCTACTCAAAGTAAACATGTCATTTTGGATAATGCCTCACTCACAATTCAAATCTATGTTGACCGTTCCTTCCTCCTAGTCTACCCTACCAACCAACCTTTTTTTAACCCTTTCTCAACGTATCAAATCGCAGAGTACGTACACCATCTCCCCCTTGCAATTGTACTCCTTTCCTCCATTTTCTCCCTTTTTGATCCATCATCCTTCATACCACTTCTTTCCATTCTTTTCATGCCTAGCTTCTTCACCTTCACCTCATCCATCCTCATCCTCCGTGCCTTCATCTTTTCATAAATCATTAGTCCTCCTTTCTTTACTCTTTCCACTCCTCTAATTCTCCCATATATACTCTCATGTATAACTACCATTGTTGTTGGTATCCCCCTAAAATTATTTCATGATCATCTTCATTTTCCACTCTAATAACTATTATTGTTGGTTGACCCCTAAAATCACTCCACATGTCAATCACCACTACCTTTCTCACTCTCTTCGTCCTTCTCCATTTCTTTTCCACTCCTTCCCCCATCTTGCACCAACAATAATTATTGTTGGTCTTCCCCTAAAATCCCTTCATTGGCATTGCCTCTTCCATTCTCCATTCCCTTTTTCCTTTTCTTCACTTTTCCTCTCATCCTTCACCAACAATAATTATTGTTTGTCTTCCCCTGGACGTTAGTTTACCGGCAATGCCTCCTCCATCATCCATTCTATCTTACCTCCCCTTCCTTGTCACTTCTTCGCCACCTCTATCTTCCCTTTATTATCAATTCTTTATTATCTTCATCATTCCCTTCATCAATTATCAATATACAAAATATTCTAAGCTTATCTTCATCATGTCACCCTCTTACTCTCTTTTATCCTCACTAGTATTTCTGATGTTTCTTATATTTCCACACTATCGTGTCCTTATTCCCCTCTTCCTATTCCCCATCATATTACCCTATTTCTCTCTTCACCTATCCCATTGATTTCCATTAGCAAGTCTCCTCTTTTTTCCTTCCACATCCCATTTCCATTGTGGTTTGTATCTATATTCCCCTTCCCTTCTTTTCTCTAATCTTCTCCACATTCTTACTATTCTCTTCTCTCATTACTTTATGTTTCTTTTCTGTTCTATTGTCTCTTTCATCTTCTTTAAATTCTCCATCTTCTTCACCTCCCTCATTATATCTTTTCTATTTTCTATTACCTTCATTTTACACTTCTCTCTCCTTTTTCCTTACTTCATCTTCTAATATGTTGTCTTTTCTCATCTTTTCTTCTCCTTCTTGTTTGTTCTTCTTCATTCCCTTCTCCTATAATCCCTCTCTACTATATCTTCCACCTCTTATTTTATCCCCTGTCTTTGTCATAATTTATTCCATACCTTGATCTCTTCTATAGTTTCTTTCTTTTCTTAGATTCTATCATCTCTTTCCTCTTCTTTAAATTCTTCATCTTCCTCATCTCCTCCATGTTTCCATCATTTCTCTCCCTTCATTTTCATCATCTCCTCCATTTTTTCCATCATTTCTCTCCCTTCATCTTCATCACCTCCCTCATTGTATCTTTTCTATTCCGCTTCTTTCATTTTGCACATCTCTCTCCTTTTTTTTACTTTCACCCTCTCCTCTGTCATCCTTTCTCATCTCGTCTTCTCCTTCTGGTTAGTCATTACTCATTACCTTATTCTCCTATCATCCTTCTCTATTTTATTTTTTCTCTAGACCCCTCATGTCTGATCTATTCCCTACCCTTGTCTTCTTCACCTCCTACTTCTATACTTTCTTTATTTTCTTGGTTTTATCATCTCTTTCCTCTTCTTTACATTATTCACTTCCTCTCCTCAACATTTTCATCTCTCCCTTCATATGCATTACCTCCCATCATATTTTCTCCCTTCATATTCATCATCTCTACCCCTTTTCTATGTTTTCACCATCTACTTTCACATCTTCTCTCTTCTCATCTCGTCTTCTTCTTGTTCATTCTTCCTCCTTCCCTTCTTCTCCTATCATCATTCTCTATTACACTCTTCCACCGATTTTTACCTCCACCATGTATCTTTCACTCCTCTACCATAGTGAACTTCCTTTTCTCTATTCTTCAATGATATCTTTCATCTTATTTACATTAAGGTACAATTTCCTCATCTCCTCGTCCTTTTAAGTACTTTAACTTGCTACTCTATCACCACCCATCCTTATCCTTATCATCCTTCCACCTCTTTCATTCCTCTTTTTTTCCTCCTCCACCAGTCCGCTTTATTCCATCTCCTTATATTCTTTACCTCTGAATTTTCTTTCCACATTTTTCACCTACACATAATCAAGCACTCCTCATGTCCATTTCCTTTTTCTCTCTTTCCACTCTCAATTGTTACATAAAGACATCACACTTAACATTCAAGGTCAATAAAAATATCTTCCCATTTTCAGACTGCAACTTCTCCATTCTATTACACCCCATTCTGTCCTCCTCTCTACGGCCTTGACCCCCCTTTTTTGTGAGAGCTTCTTCCATTCTCGTCATTCCTCTCGAGGGGGCATCATCGCATATATCCCTCATCACATATCCCCAAGGATTTTTTTTCTTGAAGGATACCATAATGGAGTCATCACTTATAACCCTCTATTTTCCCTCAAAAATGTTTCTCTACTTTTTTTCTTAGCAAAGGTAGATTGAATTCTTCCCCCATTCACATGAGAAAAAAGAATGCTTTCTTATCAAAGCCCTACATTCCTTAGGATAGATCTCTTCACAACCATAAATCCCTTTTCTTGGGGCATAATCGCACATTCTATCTTTGTTCTTTGAAAGGACACTACTTTCATACTATCAGATGCATATTTTCTCAATTCATCATATATGAAGGATAACACATCCTCTTGCACTCCCCCTGCAACTTTTCAGAACCTTGTGTAGACATCCATTTACATTTGTTTGCACATATATTTGATGAACTGCCTTGCATCTCATCAGTTTCCCATGGCTTACAAATCCATATTGTAGTGATTTTTTACCACTCAAAGGTCCATAGGACATTTCTGTTGTCTCCATTGAGACCATCCTTTGTTCCCTACGGACGTGATATCAGAATCACTGCCATAGTTTTTATTTTTGTTGAATCCTTCTTTCTTGGGATATCTTATCACCTTATCATTTTACCCATTTTTCATCCTTATCTCATATATCTCTTTCAAACTTGTGATTGATGTCCCTTAGTTCGTCAATCTCAAGTTTGAGGGGGAGCACCCAATCAATCATCTTTTCATTACTTCATCGTTTTTGTCTCATGGCTTTCCCAATGCAAACCACTCATCAAAAAGGGGAAAATGTAGACACCAATTTTTGGTGTCGTTCCTCCACTTCACCCCGCGTCTGCTCTCCTTCATTAGGCTTGCCCATTCAAATTCCTCTTCCCTCTTAATTTCATTCGAATTCCATTTCCCACCAAAAATACATATTCAATTAATCAATGTTAATTGGTTAATTGATCCCTTTTAAATCAATAATCCTCATTACATGCTAATATGCTCCATGTCAATCCACTTAATAATTTAAAATTCCAATTTAATCCATGTCACCCCACTTCTGCATTTAAAATTCCAAAATAATCCATGTCATTCCACTAATGAATTTAAAATTTCAAAAGTAATCCATGTCATCCCACTCAAGAATTAAATATTAATCCATATCTAATCCCACTCAAGAATTAAATATTAAAAAAAATTCCATATCTAATCCACTCATGAATTTAATATTAAAAAATAATCCACATGCAATCCACTCATGAATTTAAAATTAAAAAATAATCCCTATTTAGTCCACTTCTGAATTTAAAATTCAAAAATAATCCACATGAAATCCACCTTTGAATTTAATATTCTAATCATGTCCCCCACTCACCTAATCGGAGTTACTTTTCCAAATCAGGATTACCTAAATTAATCTCCTCCTCAGGCTATAAATAAGAGTCTTCCCCCCCTCTTTCAGACAAGTTAGAAGTGATAGAAAAACTCTGGTATTATAGCTCCACTCATATCATCATCATACCATCATAATGCCTTTGTGATGCCACTTGTATCACCATAATATAATCCTCATGCCCTTGTGGTTCTACTTGTATCATCATACCATCCCCATGCCCTTGTGATTCCCTTAGTAATCCCATTTCTTGGCATCCTTCCATCTACAACAGAAAAGCTTGCATGTTTGTTTTGCAAATTCCTCGCATCAGCCCAATTCGTCGTTGAGCCGTATAGGTTTAGGTTTATTTACATCTATTTTGATCATACTTGTGCTTTCGTTATATATTGGCATTTTCAACTTCCGTTTTATATCAGATTTTACATGTTATCTTATCATTATCAGATTAATTTCTTGAACACAGATTGACATCCTTGCAAGGAAGTCCATTGACTTCAGGGGACTAGAATTTGCCAGGAAATCCACCACATATATGTCTAATCCCATCTTATTCTAAGTGTCTATGATCTGTAGGTTCCTCTGTCAGCGAAAGAAGGAAAGATATTTCATCCATCAACATCATCGTCCATCTCTACGGGTATTGGTAAACCCCGCATCTTCTAAAGTTGGTTTTTTTTTATTGTTTCACTGCATTAATTTGAGTAGAAAGGTAAAAACATCTCTGAACAGGGCTTGCATCCTTCTAACTTCAGCCCTACTTCTTTGTTGCTATACTTCCATTTTGAATAATGACAATAATCTGTCTACCTGCCTATGTAGAAATAGCACCATCATGGCCATACATATCAATTCATGAACTAATACACCTTGTAATAAAAAACTCTGAGCAATAGTATTTAATATTGTTATTTTAGCCTCTGTTTTGCCCTTGGGACTTGCAATGCAGCCAAGGCAGTGGAATGTGACACGGTGCGCACTGAGGAGGCCCTTAGGCAGCAATGCCCCTCCCTGGCACTTACAAGGCATTGAACTACCTAAAGCATCAATGTTCAAGACCATAAAAGGTATAGTTTGATCATAATTGAAACCAAAACAAATGTAGAGCTTTCTTGATTGGCGAAAAGAAGGTTTTGAAGTATGGCAACTGTAGGAAAACAAATAAGCCAATATTCTTTACAAAGTATCTCTGAAATAGTATGTTGGAAGGATGAACTCTACCATCCTTTGAATTTTTAGAAGATATGAGAGAGAGAATAAAGAGAAAGCGGAAGGCACATTGATATATGTGCATGCCAGTCATTTTATTATGCTGAAAGGAGTTACAATATGGTTGGAGTAGTTTATAACTGATCATTAGTTAATGAGTAACTATTGTATAACAAATAGATACAATATATTTAATACCCCCCATAATGTCTAAACCGGAGACAAAAAAATTGTTCCGAAATTTTAAAAATACAATAGAACCAAGAAGTTTATGTAATGTCCCTTTCTAGGGCTGAACTGAAAAGCAATGAAATAGCACAAACCCAAACTGAAAATATTTCTGATTTTTATGTCAGCCAACTGAAAAAATAGAACAATAGCGAACAACAATCTGATTTTTAGAACAATAGCAAACAACAATCTGATTTTTAGAACAGCAGCAAAGAAAAACAATAATTTATCAAAATATCACCATTCACATCATCCAAAGTATGTAGAGGCACTTCAGGAATATTTTATAGTAATTATCAACAAAAAAATTAGCCTCTAAACCCAGCTGGAAATTAAATAAATGACAGCAGAGTATGCCTTTACAAAATGGCTAGAAATGAATGATTCCAAGCTCTACAAATGAAATACAAAGTAGATTCTGGCCGCAAAAAAATATGGAGAATGCAATGATGGCTGAGTTGAGTGACGTTGTACCCTATAAACCACCAATCACTTCTCTAAGGTGGGTTGCTCCCCTAAAAGAGGGGTTGAATTTCACTTTAGGACCAAACCCTTGTGGAATGCCCCCTCCATTTGAGTCCTTGTGCCGATCGGTGAGGGTTTGAATAAAATAAAATAAAGAGAGATTTTTAAATTATCTTGGTGCCGCTATTGGAAAGCATATTTTAGATTATCTTCTCAAACCTTGTACGCATCCTCCCATCCGGAGTAAGAACTTGAGCTTGGAGATCACGCAACAGATTCAGCCTGTGCAAATGTTAGGATTCAAGGCAGACCCCAAGACTTTTACCTGCTCCCCACATGTGTTTTTATTCCCAAAAGAACCAAAAGATTTGAAACTGGTATGGACTCCCATCAAGCTGAATGGAATAGGATATGCACAAAATGGTTGTTATGAAAAGGCCTTGCAAACCTTTACAACTAATATGGATGGCAGGTGTTGAGTATTCCACAGCCATGCCAAAATCTGCCCATTCTGTAGGAAATAACAGACGTCCAGCACGGCATGATGGAAGGAGATTTTTTGGTTTGTTGCATCCTTGCTAGCGCATTGGTAGATATGCATGCAAAATGTGGGGACATACAACAAGCACGTGTGTTGTTTGACAAAATGCCTAAAAGGAAAGTGGTTTCATGGAGCACGCACTGATCATGTAAGCTTCATTTTTGTTTTTTCAGCAGACCTGTGTGTGGGCGCTTCATTAATCAAGAGAAAAAAAAATTACAAAAATATTATAAAAAAAAGCACATTGACCTGCTACTCTTGGTCACCCTACTGGCTGGAGGAAAGCACTAAACTTTGTCTTCCACGTGCTAGTTAAACCTACGGTGGGTGTGTGGACCGGTTTGCTTGGTTGCTGCGTGGCAGCACTAGCTCTATTGAGGAAACTATGAACTTTATCATCTTTGCGCAAGTCTAAACCTAAGACAATTGTGGGGTTTTGTTTGCTTGGTGCTACCAGAGCACATAAGAGAATGGGAGCTTTGGAATAGGTAATAGGACCGCTTAACATGACATTTTCTTTGGCCACAGCATGGAATTTGGTTGTGGCATTGGTTTATTTGTTAACCGCTCCATGTAATTTGTTTGGTGTTTGATTTGGTTGTTGATATGCTTGGCCTTTGCGATGGCTATAGCTCGGTTGGCAATCATGCCATTAGTTGATTAGCCCGTGGAGCTAGGAATTGGTATTGAGCTTGGTTTATTCTTAAGGAATTGTTGAGCTTGTCAATGGTCGTGCAACATTGAGTTGACATCCTTGGTGGCATTGGTGGACTGCCACATAGTCTTGAATGTTGACTTAGAAATAATGTGTGGTTGTGACTAAGATGCTCTCAAACTCCTTGAACTATGAAGTATCCTAGAGAAAATTCTAAAACTTATTGCATTTTGGTGGATTGCGGGAAATACACAAGACGGGCTTAGTGAAAAGGCTTTGGAACCCCCCCTCAAGTAAATGCAGCTGGCTCGTGAGATGTCAAACCCCTTAATTCTTGTTCGTCGATTAATTTCAGGCATGGTTTTCTCTCCATCTCTAACATGTTTTTCGATTTGATAGTTATTTTTTCCTTTTCTCTATAGTTGGAAATTAATACGAAGAAAAAACATATATATATCTTTGGTATAAAATTTGGGAATGTGTTGTAGCTCAAAAATATTAAATTTACCTTATGGTTGCACATTTGAAGGAATTACTTTAAGCATTAGTCTTTCTTGGAACAACTCCTTTTAACAACTTAAAAACGTAGACGATGGGTTACGTTAACGACAACCTCCCAAACGGAAAAATTAAACTTGAGACTTCAAGATATTTTTCTGCTTGTACTCTTACAAAACTTAATAAAGCACAAATTTCCTTAGACGTGCAAAACACCCCTCCAAATCCCGTGGCAGGAAAAAATGCCTTGAACATGTTAACTGGCAATGCGGGATGCCACATCAACACTTAGAATGATTACAGATAGTAGTTTGACAAATATTCGTCACTCATTTAGAAGCGTGTTGGTCAATATTACAACGTTGAACAGTTGTTGCTAGTTAATAATTCCATTTGGTTTTGGCACCACATCGAGAAATGAAGTTTCGTCACCTCATACCTCTAGTATTTCTTGAGGACAATCATAGTCAAACTTTAGTTTTCATAAAATCACATTGGACGATTGTATATAGAACTATCAGGTGATTATATAGAACTCCTTTATGTTTCTTGTTTGGCCAAAATAGCTTGCGGGAAATATGGTGATTCTCTCTTTTCTCCCTTTATCTCTCTCTAGCTTGATAACGAAAGAAAACTACAGTTGTGATTTTTACTCTCTTTTATTTTGTACAAGTGTTGTGAATTTATTGTATACGGAAAATTTTATCTTTGTGAAAATTTGTAATCATAGGGTAAAATCATGACATCGTATTTTTCATTGACCATGTTTACAGTAACTTGATAGGCTGTAGGTAGCATAAGCACCACTTTCTTACCTCTTTTGGGCTATTTCTAGTCATTTCTCATCTTTATCTTTTTCATAGTTGGCCATTTCGGGGTGAATTACAAAATTAGAACAAGAGAGCCATATAAATATAAAGTTATGAGACCATAATGAGGGTCCTAGTGTCATACTACTATCACTTCACCTAGATTTTCATCCATTGCATCACTTGCATCCACATAGTGTTATGCATCAAGGTTATGAGATTTGTATCAACACACACAACATAGGGGGAGGGATTCTATTATATTCCATGCACACATATTAATACATCTTCTATAGTTATTATTACTTGTTACTTCACAAAGTGCGACAGGAACAAGAGCACCTAGGATTATAATGGGTAATCGAAATATAAGTTTAATTTTTTTACTAAAAATGTGTAATTAGGATGGGAATGAAAATGTATCTTATTTGCACAATATTACCTATTGTATTAATAAAGAAAAAAGAAATCCTTCCATTGTGTACATTTGTTAAATAAAGAAATGGTGAAATTTCATTTTGTAACCCTGCAACTCAATTGCATTATAGAATAGTTTAATTAGTCAACTATGGTAAATTATTGTAATTTTTATGTTTGTATGGAAGTGAGCTAAAACTTGACAAGTATTAGTGTTGTAAGCATGTAAAGAAAAAGGTTTCTATTGATAGCATGACTTGTGCCAATCCATTAACAACCTTTTTACACCTTTATTTTCTTGTAAAGAAATCATGTGATTCTAAAATATTGTAGTTGGTCCACTAATATTCTTGCTTATCTTTCAAGATAGTATTTGTAAATGGGAAGGCAAATACTTAATTGATAGGGTTTTTTATTACCTCTCAATTTATCGTCAATCATGGTCACCTTATATTGCACTCAAGTAGTTTTCCCCTTGTTATAATAACCTTGGCCAAACCTTCACTTCACAAGGTAAACTATGTTGCCTCAAGTAAGGAGTAGATATGGTGGGAATCTCATCATCTAGGTGATCCTTAGTGGAATCATCCCTTCATGAATCTTCTTGGGTGTCGAATTATAAAAAAACTCATGGGTAGTCTTAAATCAAGATAATCATCAAATTCAAGAACTTGGTAGATTATACAAGACAATTGTAAAACGAGGTGTCATCATGATCGTAAGAGAATAACATGTTAATTTTGGGTAATGGAAATAAAAAGGACATTACATGGTAGTGAAGGAATAATTTTATATGATTTAATGATATGTGTAAGGATGATATACCTTTAAATAAAAGGAATTTTTAAGTTCAAACTAAGATTTCTTGACCTTAGTTACGTCATGTGTTAAAGTGTATCTATAAAAATTGTAGATAATGTATAATTTGGTGATGAATCTTTGCTCAATTGAGAAATAAAATATCATAATTCTTGTGAACATAGTGACATAAGGTCTTCCAACTTTGAAGGGTGCATCACCTTGGGGGGGAGAAATGTTTCTTATGAAATATAATTTAGGAGGAAATCAATTAATCAAAATAAACCTAAATAAGAAGACCAAAAAATTATTGCATTCCTTGTTAAATGATCCAATTATATGTCATGATAATCTTACAAGTTCCTCTCCTCTCTCATATTTAGTTACCATAAAATGTGTGTTTGTGGGACTTTAAGTTCAATTGATGAGATAACTATGGGATATTGGTCTCATTTAATAGCAATTTAATCGTATTTAAAGGGATGTAATTTAATGTTATTCATTGGAAAACATTTAGTAATATGCTATAATGGCGCTATCATGGATCGGTCTTAGAAGAAAGTGAAATTAGGGTGGAACCCTTCCATCGTGTTTAACAAAAGGGCCATTCTTTTGGATCAGAGTTTAACCTGAGTGTAAAATTGGGAAGGAATTGATAATGGGGTGTATAGTGCACATGATACCAATGTAAGTTATTTAAATCCCCCTTCATCACTATTGGTAGGAAAGGACCATATAGTTTTAGTCTTATAATGTTCTAACTTCTCCTTACAGATAATGCCTCTATAAGACATAAGGGAAAGTAATTCCATGATTTTAAGAAATGAGTTAGTCACCCCTATCACTGGATTATGTGTTAAGTTTCCTATAATTATCTCAAGGATGGTGGTCATACCCATCAAGCAAATGAAATCATGTTCATATGTTAGTACTTGCAGTTTGATTTCCTTATTGTGCCATTAGAGGGCCTAGAGTTATGTGTGAAGAGATATTTGGGCCAAGCTTAGCTTTTACCGTGGAAGGAAATTGCATAAGAATTGGAGTAGTTCGGTAAGTACCTTCTCCATAACCCATGTTCATGGGTTAACCTTAAATGAGTACCTTATACTCTGGAATGTTTTGTTTCTGGTGGTAATTTTGATTTGAAATAGCACCTTATAAAGATGATGGAATTTTGGTCGTAGTGATATGGGAAACTTTGTGACGTTTCTTGGTCACACTCATGCGTTAGAGGAGCATCTCCGTTTTACCAAATAAAGAGAAGGATAAATTGTGTTGACCCTAATTTTTGTACCTATGAAACAACTTGGTGATAAGTTCATGGACCCTGTGAAAGGGGTTCCGAGTTAAACTCATCTCCCTTTGCATTGTTTGGATTGCATGTGAGCTAGAATTGGCAGGAGAATGATGGTTAAGAAGACCTTCTATGGGTTAACTTATACAAAACTCACTTCTTGAGTGATGGCTTGAGTTCGTTGCAGTTCTCGCCAAGGTTGCACACTCTTGGACCTAACCTTTGTGTGTTGAAGTATGGAAGATGACATGTATGTTATGATGTAGGTAGTGCGAGAAAAAATATAGAATTCTAACTCTGGAATGGATCCTAGAATGAAACTAACCTTGTCTACAATGTGGAATTGTGTCATTGAGTTAATTTTCATGCTTTTGCATATCTAATACTCCTAAGTAACAAATAACAATGTAGGCAAAGCAAAACTATAGACCAAGTGTTCTTTGGATTTATACAAATGTAATAGTTAGTGTTTATGTGTCTTATGATCAGTGCATCTGTTCTTATGTGTGCATAAATAATTACAACAAAAAAAATTGCCAGTTTTTTGGTTACAATTTGAGTGGTAAAATACTGGGCATTACACCTCACTAAAAATATGCACTATCCACCTCTTTGAAGCACTTGGAACAATTAATTGAAGAGTTTTCGATCTTCAATTGACAAGGAAGGGTTTCGTCTTCATTGTGAAGCCACACCAAAGGATTTTCACCCCTTGTGGAAGGAATTAGAGCAAACAACCCAAAACCAAGTAAACTATAATTTTATGCCAAAAGATGATGCACAAATGAGTCCAAGTGGCCCCCTTTAATACCCTTTTGGTGGTGCCCAACCCAATGAGGGAGTTTTCCCCATGACCGACCTCATAATTATGTTGCTTTTCTTTTTTGTCCTTGGCTTTTTACTCCTCCAACCCAGCCGACCTAGCTTATGAAAGAAAACATGAAAGAAAATGCAAATGCTTATAAAAAAGACTGAAAAACATGACAAACACTTTCCTTGTTCACCTTCTTCTTGCCCATGGGAAGTGGAATGGGCAAGAAGTCATCAAAACGAACTAATTCGAAAAAGGGGACACTACAGTTTATTCGTTAAATATGCAGACTTCTTCAAAGAAATTAACCTAAAATTCGTAGTCCTCTAATGTTTTGTTGTTGTCCAATGTATGAACATTGGTGAGACATGGCAAAACATAAATTTCGTCATATGGACATAAAATATATCAGGCTATCCACCTATTGTCTGTAGAATAATTCACTGACCGTTGATGAAACATCACTGGTTGATAACTCTAGCCCGACCTCCATAGTTTTGAAACAAGAATCTTAGAGATGTTGATCAAACAAAATTTAGTAGGCTCGGGGAGCGTACATGCGTACATAAGTCCTTACAGGGATTTAATCAATCCGCAAACCTAATGATCATGACAAGTTACTTGAAATCCTTTAGACTACAACAATTAAACCTCCGTGTCCGAATCTCCAAAGAGAAGCAACCAAAATGTGACCATCGTCGCAGTATTCACAATAGGAGAAAAGAACTCATTTATTCCCTCCCATTGTGAAAAACCTTTCACCAGAAGATGAGCCTTGTACTTATCCAAAGTACCGCCATCTTTGCTTTTGACTTTGTCGACCCATTTGCATACAATGGGTTGTTTAACTCACAATTCAAATACCATAAAAAGGTCAGAAGCAAGAGCAAAATGACCATGATTTTTTAAATTGACTGCCTTGTTCCCAGTCCTTCAAGCCAGTGCCTTTGATTGAGTGGTTATTCATACCATCTCACTCATACACGTCTTGGATACCGAACTAACCGTCCACAATTATTTGAGTGGCTTTTCCTACTATCTCACCATGCGCTGCCTGCACATCCTGTAATTGAGCCATTCCAGCTGCCAACACAACTATTCATGCATTTGATTGAAGAATTGCATCCTCCCACACATCCTGCATGGTGGAGTCCCCCTCCACATGTGCATTTAAGTTGATTGTAATAGGGTCAAGCCTAGACTGGCCACCTTGCCCAATGCCTACTACCCTGTCCTATGTCACATCATACATAATACATTTTTGCCCAGAGAAATTCACAGCAATATTGGGATTTTTTGTTAACTGACAAAGAGACGAGATTCTTTGCATGCTAGGAACATACCTAACGTTCCTTACTAAGAGTTTTTTTATCATTATTTATGACTATACGAATATCTCTTATCCCCTCTATTGCATGTGACTCCCCATCAGCTAATACAACTGAATCAAAACGATTTGTATTTGCAATAAATCTCACATACCAACTCCTTCGACACAAAAAATGTCTAGATGCGCTAGAATCAATGATCTAACAACTGATAGCACTCTCATTCAAGCATGATGTCGTGAGAGCAGAAAAAGCACTCTCTTTTTTTTCCCAGAAGTAAGCTCACTTTCTTGAGTCTGTTTGCATTCCTTTTATAGCAAATAATAACTAACCTAATCAAAAGTCAAAGTTTGGATTTCCACCATCAAGTGTAAGGCCTCCATAAATGTTTCATCGGAGGGCGGTAAATTGTTTAGGAAAAAATGCAACCAGGTCGTCGTCATCCACCATTTTGTCAGAAAAAGATCTTTCATCTGACAGGGACCCATCCCAACAAATTCTTTAGGTATAAGACCCGAATTTTCTCCGAAGTTTGATACTTGTTTTTCTGACTGGTCCAAAGCACACTTACCTTGGAGGCATTCCAAGCCTCAGGTATCGAATCATCTAATGCAGATATTTCAACAATAGCAAGGCCTCGTGACACTCTTCATAATCCGTGAAATCCACAGTCGGTCTTACTTTAGTACCGAAGATGATTTTATCACAGGTCCATATGATTTTCGAAAAAATTATTACTCTACATGTTGTAATCTGGCCAGTCAACTTGTGCGTTTATGGCAGAACTCAAACAATATTTGACCCCTAAATCAATACAAAAATATGACTCCCTGACAATGACTCAAAAAGACATCCAATTAATGAGCCCACAATCTCAAAAATGATTCTATTCAGCCATAAGAAAATTAAGGCTTATGACATCATCTACTCAAAGAATAAAATATTAATTAAATATTGATGTAATCTAGAAAATGCTTGTTTGTGAAGAGAAGATTGCACCTCACGGAAATGCAGTCACAGAAATTGTGAATTTTGACTGTTGTTCTACATCTGAACAGAACAAACCACTCCACCATGTTAACAAATCGTGATTGTGTGCTGTAAAAACTTATTAAGACCATCACACAATCCAGATCGAGGGTATTGACGTTGTAAGGATTTTCTCCTGGAAATCGCGACCCACAAACATACTTGTCAGCCTACGAAACTTTGATGGTCTTGCTGGGCTTTACAACCTCAAATCACTACATACAATTCTTCTCTACACCATCTGGTTCATTCGCATCAGCAAATTATGACTGCAGATCGTGACCTCCTGATCACTACACATTTGATTGCATTCTCCTTTTGCACGTCCTCTGCTCACGACTTTCTTCGTGTGCCCTAGCAAGATCAACATGCTTGTCTGGAAGCATCTCTCTCAAATCGCGACAGTTTTTCTCTCCAACATTTGCAGATACTTTTGATTCTTTTTATGACTGCAACTCATCACATTTCCTTCCTTCTGCTGGTCTGCATTCACCAAGGTAATGCTTTTCTTCCACGTGACTCTTGGTCTATGTTCTGGTCTTTCTAGTATTCACGTCTGCTACAACCTCTATCGACATCACTTGGTTTGCACATTCTTTTCTTCACGATCTCGTTCATCTTCTTCGTGTGGGCCTGCACGTTCTGTTCTAAACAATCTTGTCCTTCCCCTTCGTTTGAATAAAACGTCTCTGCAGTTGTGCCCTATTGCATGTTTATCGTTCCTTCTTCCTGGTGCCCTAGCAGCGAGTGCTTTGATTTGCAACCTCTTGCTTCTGCAACTTTGACCTCTTCAATATTCTTTTCCACAGTTCGCACCCTCTTCCGGGGCTTCCTCCAACTTCCAATTTGTTGTGTGTACCCTTCTCCTAGGGCTTCCTCTTGACTGGAATAGCTGAGGCCTAGGTTATCTTCTGCATTGACGTATAAAGGAGTTCACCTCAGTCATATCCGTCACCTAAGGGTGTTTATAAACACTTGGACTCATTGATTGTAAAAGGTCTGAAATAAGAGTTATTAGATTTTCTTTTTCAGATTGGCGTAATTCCTGAATAAAAAAGAGTTTTTGCAACAATTTTTTTGTGAAAATGCTAGTTTTTTCATTTTATTGTTGTTTGTATGCCCATTTCTTAGCTACTTTTTCTTCAGAATTGTGGCTATGCTTTTTCCTAATTGCCAACTACATGTAAATACCTTCTTTTTTTGTATCTTGTCCAAAGGGTTACAGTGCTAAAAATGCAAAATATCTTATCCCAAAGGTTGTGTAATGGTAATATGGGGTACACTCATTTAAAGAAAACCCAAGTTCAAATCCCTTCACCGTGATATGGTGGCCTACAGACCGGAGGATACATTCAAGATGTGTGGATGAGGAATTTGTTGGACATTGCCTGAGGAACCGAAATAGATCCTGCCGATCAATCTGCCCAAGAAAAATCAAAAGAAGAAACCAAGAACTTGATGTTATTGTAGCAGCAAGTGATGCTTGGTCAAAACTCAAAAACCTGTACAACAAAATTACAACAAAGGATGACTCTCTCGCAAAGCTATATAAATTGAATGAAAACTTTGTCAACTATATTATAGAGTCGAGTAAAAACATGTCTCATTATTAGAACAGCTCACTCAGGTGGAAGGAAACACAATCAAACCATTGAACATCTCAGAGATTAACTTGTTAAAAAAATTGCCTAAAAGGATAATAGAATAGCCAACTTATAAGCTAATAGAGGAACTAGAGGAGAAAAATGAAACAAAACCTGAAGAATCAGAGTTAGATGTTAACGGGTACAAGTGTGGTATCATTTCCACTCTTGAGAAACATTCGGAGAACAAAGATAAATAGTTGCAGAACACAGGCTACAACGAGCAAGGCACAATGACTCCTACCAAGACAGCTATGAGACCGAAAAGTTGAAGTCTTGGTTTCCATGAGACAATTTGAATCACTGGTAATCCAGATTATTGTTTCAAAGCAACTGCACAGAGGACTGGCAAGGAGAGAACTACAGCAAAATGGAAAATAAAACAGCACAGTGAATTAATACCAGCAATAGTATCCAAAATGAGTACACTTAAATATGTCAAGGCAACAATGCCGTGCATCACAATCATTAAAAATAAACATGAAAAAGAAAGACCATACTAAAACAAGAGATGGCAGATGAAGGCCGTGACTGGAGGCAATAGCTACCCCTAATGTAGATCATGTGAGGAAGGACAGCTGCCTCCTCATTTTTAACCTTGGAGAAAAAGCCAATACAAGATATGATGATATCCACGAGGGAATGACTGTGACTAAATGCCACTGGGTAAGTGATCATATGGGAGGCGCAAAGAACGTATCCCAGAAATTCTCCTATCATACATGCCTGATGATCCTAGGAAGGACTTTCGAAAGTTTGTTGATCCGAAATGGATTAGTCACGATGACAGTAAAACAGCCATTAAGCATTCATATTGGCACAGAAACTGACAGAAGGCATCCTCGCAGAGCCCTCGAGGTGCTCACTAAGGTTTAATTCAAATTTCCGTTGTTTGGCCACCTAAAATGCAGAAAATTTGCAGACTCGGTTTTAGGCTTTTAGCTAAAATTTGGTCATAAGAAGTCAGAATGGGTTGAAACTTGATATGGTGTTTCTTAGCATCCTTTTTGGTCATGTCCATCATGTTTCAGGTTAAAAGTAGTCCATTTGACCCCTCAAATGCAGGAATAACAATCTGCCGTGTTTTGGCAAGAACATGGGCATGTGATATTGAAATGGACTGAATTTCCAACTGAAGACATTGGACACCTTAATTTTCCTACCTGCAATAATTCAACCCAAAATTCATCCATTGGATCCTCCAAAAGTTTATGAACAGTCACATGCTTGGAGACGTTTCTTTTTTGTCTTTTGTGGCATATGGGTGAAAAACTTGGACTAGACGAGTCCAAAAAAATTGGGGAGATGAAGGGAAAGCACCTTGAAAATGCAACATTTGAATTCCAAGAATCAACCAAATACATTAACATATTCACTTATTCATTGGGGAATCATTCCGTGAGAGTTCTCCTCTCCTGTTATGTGGGGGAAATATGGAGAAGAGACATTTCTAATGGTAGAGACTAAAGAGGAACAATTCAGCAAGGATGGCAAGCAAGTGAGCTTCCAACTCCATGAGAAAATAACGTGAAGAGCAGAGGACTCAGTGGTCCAAGAAGGAGAAAATACTCCTCCAAAATTACCAGTAATAATCCTAGGTTTGATTTAATGAAGGACTTTAAATGTTGGTGTTTTTCCCACACTAGGTTTTCTCCACAGCAAATCTTTGTTTCTTCTATCTGTGGGATGGTAATTTATTTTCCCTTGAATGCTCTTCCCATTATATGTTGCATATAGGATGAATTGTTACAGTGATGCTTTATGAATGAATTTCAAAAAATTGTATGTCACACTTCAGCAAGTTTGTTATTAAACTAATATCATTAACTCATTTAATTCTGGATAAGGCCTATGTTGATGAGTTGCTACAGCCATAAGCTATGCAATTATGAATCTGATGTGATACATATACTTGAGGATTACATGCAAGATGATGGTAGCTGATATGATGAAATAGTTTCATTTTCTTGTAATATTCAGCACAACATTTAGGAGCCACCCCAAGCAATCTCTATTTAAAACCCAAAAAGGGTGCCTTTTTGTTGGTAGTAGAAGACTAAATGCAAAATATGGTTTGTGATTAGCACCAGTCTACTGAAAAGGGATGAATCCTGTGCCGGTGTGACTACACATTGTTTCTGTTGCCACAGGAATCACCACTAGAGAGAAAAAAGATGTAATCTTGTTAATGGCAAATGCGTTTTTCATCCCATGTAAACAATAAGGACCTATGAATCTATGATGATGTTAATTTTATTTGTTTAAACAGAATCTTCTTGGTTGCCTACAAGCACAATGTTATAGTCATGAAGACTTGTACTTGTGTGACATGATGGTTTATGAATTATGTATGGATTAGTGTGCAATGCAATGCAACTACTTAGATATAGGGGAATGCAAAGAGCAAGCTTTGGATGGTGAGTGTTCTCTGTGCATTAGTACATTAAATGAATGCCCATTCAAATTATTAATAAGTGACCACACTCTTTGATCCAAGTGGAAACTTTGCAGACCAAATTCAGGTTGCATCTGAGTGGAATTTAGGTTCCGGAAGGTAACCAAAACTTAATGGCTTGACGGGGGTCGTGTCAACATGAAGCTCCTCTGTTTTCCAGTTTGGAGCACCAAATTTTAAGCTCTGTTTAAAATATTATGGCCGTGAAAAGTTGACTGTTCAGAACTGCCCTCTTACAACATTTCCAACTCTGCACCAAACTCTTAATAATCATTGAAAGATGAACCATCCATCTTCCATCAATGTCTCTTAGTTTATTATCGTACATAGTTGTTTAAAAATGTGTTTCCTAATAGAAAGGACAATTATTCATCTCCCTCAAGAGAATGTCATGTATACAATGATTAGATTTATAAAAACTTCGTTTCAGTTCTATGTATCTTTTTTTGTTTACTGGACAAATGTTACTTCTATTTATGTTTCCCTTATTTAGTTTTCTTGTGTTTATAATGCATCTGAATTCTAGCAAGTAGAAGTACACTGTATTTTCCACCAAATATCTCCTGGGTTCTGTATGACTCTTACAATCTATGCTACTTAGCAGTCATAATTACCTCTCATGATTGTCGTAGCTCAACGTAGCACAATTCCATGTCTACATCATAACACTATAGGAACATGGTATTTAAGTGCTTGGAAGCATGTTGTCACTATAGTAACTCCTTCACAAGGTTTGGTTTTCCATTCCCAAGGACTAAGTCCCTCCCCCTAATCCTTTAACAAGAATATCCTATGACCCATGCCATTGGTACAACACCACATCATGCTGAGGCCCATCTGTTTATAACAAGTATAAATTGCATGAATATTGAAAATAATAGTGATGCAACATTACAAAATTTTCTTTGTTAATATGTCCTACCAAAACATTTACCAATTCACATCAATGAGTCCCAGATGAGGGTGCTTGTAAGTTGTGGTCGAAATTTTAGGGGAAGGTACCATGCAACCAACAAGGGAATACTTCACTTCCATCCTACATTATCTTGAGAACAAGAACCTAATAAACACATATATGCACATAATGTCAGGCATCTTGTAGTCATCAAGTTCTACATAACCTCACTTATTCATCATCCTATATGCAATGCATTTTGGGTTTATGTTATGCATCATGTTGCTTGGTTAATATGATTCACAATGGCCATAGAATATGCACAAAATCAACATTTTTTCAGCCATGAATTTCTTTCTATTACAGTCGGGCATGCATGCTATAATGTATGTAATTCTGAGATTTTCATAATAGTAATATTAATATTCACAATCTCTTTACACACAAGCATTTTGAGGATTTGTAAATTTGGTCAAAGATTTAGTTAATCAAACAACAGTA
This sequence comes from Taxus chinensis, assembly GCA_019776745.2. NCBI lineage: Eukaryota > Viridiplantae > Streptophyta > Pinopsida > Cupressales > Taxaceae > Taxus > Taxus chinensis. The sequence goes on from CM034151.1 coordinate 217,066,243, forward strand.
AACTCTCCATAATAATGCTACTTGTTAATTGACTCAATGATAGATGCTAACATAGATGTAGGAGGAGGATCTCCTAAGAATAAGGAGTCCTAAAATATCTCCTATAACAACTCACTCCAAACTAAGTGGATTGTTCCAACAATCTAAACAACCTTATTCTAACAAATATATATCCTGAACTAATTATATCTAACAAATATTTTCTCACCTATAATTACATGTGAGTACTATCAATAATAATACCTAACATTACCCCCTTAATGTGATAATGGGAGTAACCACACCACAGGAACTTGAAACAAAAACACATGTCCATATATGCTTTAGGTCTGCTTTTGCTACTCTAGAGATATTTGTTGCTCGTGATCACCTACATATGCAAGCACAATTGCTCACGCTTTCATTTCCAATTAACTGATCACCGGCTCATTCATCTGGCCAACCACATACTAGGAAGATGATCACCTACATACCAGTTGAACTCCTATACAATTCCTACTTTGCATTTCCAATGAGTGTTGAGCATTCTCACCAGCCAATCGTTGTAAATGTACGTAGCAATAAATGCACAGTAGACTCTTGCTCTCCAATTCATCTATTTGCGATAGTTTTACATCATGCTCATCATAAAAATAGAAAATGGTAGAAGCATGCCACTAAAGTTGATTGTGGCCACCGATTGTTATCACTGCAACATTGAACATAAACAGTATGGGATTGTTCCCGCTGCCACCTAGGAACTGATCCTGGCTTTAGCCATTTTGGCACAAATGTGGTGCCACTAGTGCAATTTTGCGGCCTCATATCCAATTACTGAACGATCAGGTCCGTATGATCGACCTCCTTCCTCACAAATTTGTCTTTATAATCAGGTAGACATGTTGCTTACTCAACAAATGCAATCTTGAGGCACACTAATTTCAACATTATGTTTATTTTAATATTCCCATCTCAATGTGGAATTTTTATTTCCGGGACACTTTTGACACTAGACAACAAATCTGTATAAGAATATCTTTTAATGGCTTTGACTACGAATGTATGACCAATTCAGAACAATATGCACTACTAGAGTCCAACTACCTCAAGTAAAGGACTTTATTTGGTTTTTAACATGACCTAATAAGACTTTAAAAACTTATTCTAAAACAAAGACTAATCTCCTTATTCCTCTGTAAAGCTATAACGCCTAATAAGACAATTTAAGACTTTATTTAGGAAAGGCTTTATAGACTTTAACAATGTATAAAACAAATCACCTAAACATATATGTGACCCGAAAACTTTAAGACCATTTAATTTTAATGAGTATCAAACCTAAAACAACTCTACCCATTTGACATTATATCCAATCGTTAACAAATTCAAACCACTATGGATCTGCACAAAGACATTTTTCACATTGATTGTAGGCGTGAATCACCTAAACATGTACGTGACTCAAAAACTTTAAGACCATTTAATTTTAATGAGTATCAAATCACATGAAAACATACTCTACTCGTAAATGACATTAAATGGACATGCAATCATAAACATAAATCAAACCACTATGAACACATGCACACAGACATTTTTCACCATTGCATTCTAGGTGTGACTCATGGGAGAGTTGAGAGATGTACGTGTGCAAAACATCTCAAAATTCTATGGAAACCAAGTATAGGATTAAAATTCTAATTACAAGGCCAACTATAATAGCTGCAATGCACATTTCCAACTAACCTGATGACACTTAACAATGACTTAGAGAACAGGTGATTTTCTGACTTCGAATAATAAGATGGTATTGACGTGAATGATACACACAGTTTGATCGAGTTTAGTAGATGCATGACTGCATGGGTGGAGGCATCTACTGCAGAAGCATATATGACTCCTCACACAATAGTATTGACCGTTGCTGATAATATAAGAAGGATTCTATCAATTTTGCAGCGGTGCCATAGATTAGACAGTAGAAGATTACAGAGCCTGGCTATAACTTATGAATAGATCCAGAGACAAACTATTTTGGTGCTTCCTGAGACGAGTGAGACAATAATTTGATCAGGCATTTGACAGATTACTTCATCCCACTCACTACTCGACAATGACTGGTTCTCCATATGAAATGTAAGCAACAGAACCCTGAATCTATGTCTCGAACGTAGAACTGTACAGAGGATGCCTGCAACGACTTGTATAGAAGTACGTCAATGATCAGTCCATGTCGAGCGAGCTTGATCAATGCACTGGAAACATGTCATAGTAATCTGCAGATTGCCCCTTGTATGTATGAAAGTCTTGAGCAGACTGTTAACTACAACATAGCAGAGCTACCCTAGAAAATATTAGACTTAAACGCTCCAACATATACCTTAATCCTTTACAAATTGATGAATTTCATAGGCAGGTGCGACTCAATACTAACGTAATGGAACAACCTCCGTTCTGATTCTCAATTTACCATTTGGTCAGAGCTCTAGATAGTCAAATGAAGATTTGGATAGAGTTTTACATAGTAATGCTACTTATTAATTAATTCAATGATAGATGCTAACATAGATATAGGAGGAGGATCTCCTAAGAATAAGAAGTCCTAGAATATGTTCTATAACAACTCACTCCAAACTAAGCAGATCATTCCAACAATCCGAACAACCTTACTCTAACAAATATATACTCGCTTATAATTACATGTGAGTACTAACAATAATAATTCCCAACAGGATTGTCTCCATTTTCAAATGATAAAGGCAATGGTGACCTCAAATATAAACATATTTAATAATATTTTGCAAAACAAGACAAAGTTTTTCACTTTAAATGACGTAATAGAATTTTGAAAAGTAACAGTGTACAAACATGCAGAATAACACTTTAGTCTGAAGAGTAATGGATTAAATTTAACAAAATCGCCATTCTAAAGCATTTTCCCTCTCCAACACTAGTGGCCTACATAAGAAACAAATCCCTAAGAAAAAGCTCAGAGATGTGAATCTCATTCCAATTCTATGCATCGCAAAGGTGTTGTAAATTTGTAATAGACTTGGAGAGAGAATGTGATGATTAATATGCAATAATGGGGAAGAATTGTGCAACTATGTATAGGCCTTGTTATTTGGTTTAATTCCTTTCCTTTATTGGCCTCCATATGCATGAACGGGTGCTTCATGTGGGCCACTTTCTCACTATTATTTCCCTTCATCATTTGGTAGCTTACATGAGTTCATGAGTGGTGGCAGGTGCCTTTCCCTCATCCTCGTGTAGCTTTGTCAACTTAATATGTTGTTCCCCTATCTTCCCTGCTGATTCATAGCCTTCGTCTAAACTAAATTTGTCCAATAGATTTTTAATGGCTTCCTCATTCTTTTCCTCTTAAGTTTCATCATATGCAGACACCTTTGTCTCATGAGTGGCTCATATGCTCTGTTTCAAAACTCAGCCAGTTTCACCGGTTACTCACGAGGCAGGCATAAATCAAGAAATCTGCATCAAGTCACCGAGCTGAGTCGACAGACATTACTTGGCGAGTTTGGCTGAGTAATTTCGCCCTTACATTGGGAAACTTGTTGAGTCATGCTTGTTGACAAAGCTCAGTGAGTATATAATCACTGCTAAAAAAATCATTTTTGACTTGAAGCCTGCGTTTTTTCTGATTTTTGCTTTGCAAATACAGTGAACACTGAATACATTACAGTACTGAGTATATACAAGAACTAGTCAAAAGGAACTTGCAGAAGTAAATAAGAAGTATAACATCAAGAGATAAAGATTCAACACCTTCCTTCGATTCACATATCAATGTGCAGAGTCTGGACTCTGCAGACTGCAGCATACTTGATACATATATTCTCTGAATCTCCAGGAGTCCAGACATTGAACCGAGTTATACAGTGAATGTGATTAATCAGAGTTAGGGTTTCCAGCATTTGAAGGAATACATCAGCAGCTCAGCGTATACTTGTAACTTGGCAATAACAGCAAGTTTGAAATTGAAATAAAAATCAAATCTCAGAGCATAAATTCACTTCTCATGTGAATTAACAGTTTTTTTCATGTTATTCAAGTTTATTTTTAAAAAAGTTATATGTTTTATAAAGTAACAATAAAGTTTCCGAGTAATGCCAAGAAACTCCCAAGTCCCTAGTAATGAGCCAAAATTTGGGCTGCTGTGTAATGTCCGAGTACGACTTTTCGAGCTATACTCATATGCATGAATACCCTTGCCTCTCGTGACCAACTCAAAATTTCTTGCATAACTAATGCACCCTATAGTTTTTCTATATTTTTCTCTCTTTATAAGGCCATAGAATTTTTCCTCAAACAGCAACAATCTCATAAAAACGCAGCAGATATCAGAAGGATGACAATATTGTGCTTATATTTTAATGAAATCCTAAAGCCATGGTTCTGTGGAAAGGATTTCCCTCTTGGGTGATTTTAAGAGCCAATCTCACTTCCTCAACCAAGTATAAAGTGGAGACAGTGGAAGTCTTGTTCATCTTTTAAAAAGCAAGGAAAAATGCAGTGCTTAAAAATCAACCTTTTGATTAATGTTCCATAAGCTGACTTGCATTGTATTTTTGTCACCTGCACATTTCAGATTCTAAATTAAGGAAAGAGAGTTAAAATGAAGCTTGAGTTTCTAAGAGCCCTTAATGCTTGATAAGTGGATCTAATGCAAAGCGCAAAGTGCCATCACATCAAAGCATGGCATGCAACAGCCCTAAATCCAAGTTCAGTCCAAGGATTGAAAGTGATGGTGGTTTAACCACACTACAGACCCAAGCCCACCTTATGTTCTCTACAACCTCTGACATTATTTTTATCCTAATGCTTTGTCAAACAGAATGACCTTAAGTGGTAAATCATCAAGGATCTCAGATCAGAGCCTAGGGTTCAAATCCCTAGAAGATGTGCCATGTGTTCAAACAGGGTAAATTACTGCATCTAACATAGCATTTTAGCTAGAGGTTATCCCGCAAGGAGGATTAACAATCCAAAGAAATGACCATGGTAGTTACAAGCCACCATAGACTCGATTCATCACTGCTTTCCAAGAATGAGAAGCACGCTGCCTAAGAAAATACCAACTCCCAATGAGAAGTACAGATAACTAAGATGGGTGAGAAGATCAGCCAATGGATGGGATGCACCCAAAGGTGATGATCCTCGTGTAACTTTCGGCGGAAGGAGACACATAATGAGCATGACCACAAGTAAGCTGCGGTTTTACCACAGGCAGCATTTTATATAGTCCCTTGTGCTATCATTTTCTATTTTAAATGTAAGCAAATAGTTTCAAATGATGGAAATACTTTTTTATGCTTGTGAAAAACATCATTTTGGTGTCCTCGGTAACCCAATTCCAGCCTTGGGCATAATGCATTATTTTGGCATGAAGTACATGAGATTGCAAATTATCTCGGTTCTCCATGTTATCCTCTCAAATAAAAAAGTGAGCATAACATGAGCGCAATTTGGTAGCTTGATGTCAAATGAACCAACCTGTATGGCCTTTAGAACCTATTTAATCCTTTCCTTCTTTTATAGTGTTACTATTATACTTGAACTAGATAGTTTGTTTATTTTTCACTGGCATTGAATCAGACATTCCATCAAACATCTTCTACCCCTTGGCTATCAAGTTCTTCCCATCTGTTTTTCTTTAACCAAAATGGAGAAGCAGCAGTCAGGTTCATGAACAATGGCACAAGTCAGCATTGTGTAACCAGTAATTTGTACTGCAGTTTTTTTAAATTAACAAAACAAATAGCCAAATTTTAAGACTATCATCACATTTGGCCTTCTTAAAGGCCATTCAGGGAAGATTCTATGTTTCTACTAAATTACATTGCATCTTACCGAGTACACTAAGTTAAAACCCTGCAGACCTTATGCACTACAAAACAGAGGACAAAGAGCAGATTTTTTATCAAATTTACTTGGACTCTCCTTATAAGAACTGTTTAACAGGATATTTCCTGAAATAGGACCACTACTACAATATACCTACTCCGTGGGTTTATGATCTAGTGGTAGCCATAATATGAGAGACTGATCATAATGATGAACCAAGTTCAAAACCTGGGGGACATGTCCCCCATCAAAAAGTCTGCATGTTAATGTAGCTAGGTCAATGTGATGAAGGAGTTGACCTTCAATGAATCCAATATCCAATTGTGGTGATATATATAACTGTGTAACCAGGAAACGCCTATAGGGCTCCGGTACCCATGTACATCGTACCCAAAACGGGTACAGGTATGGTCACAAGAACGGCCCTGAAACGGCTCTTCAACGCTATGTAGTCTCGGGTTTGTAGTGGAACTCAGGAGGTTTCCATCACGTTTCTGGCAGAAAAACTTAGTAAAAATGCAAAAAAACAGCCAGTATATACTTAAAATAATCATTTAGGTATAAGTTATGCTTTAGTCTTTAAGTTATATTTTATGCATATACTTCCAAAATGTTTGAGAGTGGTTTCAGACATCCAGGAGATATAATGCAGATTTTAGGTTTTGGAGTGTCCTGACTCCTATCAGATTTCAGACATGCCAGATTTCACAGTTTCAAACTTACCGTATTTCAAGATTTCAGGGAGACATCAAAGGAGCTAAGAAGGTAGTATGAAGGATTAGATAGGTATAACTGAAAATCATATAGACATTTCTCTTAAAATACCATGAGCCAACCGCACCCATTTTCTGGTACACTCCTTATGATGTGCACTCAGGGAGATTGATGTGCCACTGAGTCCTGCAAGAGAGATCGTCAGTAACTGAAAAATATAGGTGTAAACCCATATAAACACACTACATCCAATAGCAAAATGCACTCTCATTTATGTCACATGATTCATGAAGATGTGAAATTTAAAACATGATGAATGTTTTGAACTTTTATGAATACAAAATATTTAAAGTGTTTTATCGTTTATGAAATGAAAATAAGTACTACGCATTTTTTATATATATTTATATTTTTTAATAATATATTGTACGGACCATTTCTGTGCCGTTTTGTACTCAAGGTTTTTTTGAAAATCAGCATCTCCACGTTTCGAACTGTACCCATGCCCATTTCCATTTTCTCGCAACATAGGTATATAACTTCATAAGGTAAAGGCAAAGTTCATTGTAGGCTCGTACCCAAGCCAAGTGCAAGTTGCTAATCTGTCCTATGAGATCCACCTATTCCATTTAGCTTATATATTGTTCATATTTTGTACCCCTATATTCGGGCCACATGATGAAGCCCTTGAGTAAACCTAACCTTCATAATTCACCTACATCTAGACTACACATGTTTCCACAACTTCATACAAGCAATTTAACTATTTTAGACCTGCAATGCTGAATCGGCAGCTAAATTGTCTTGTGAAACAAAATGGAGCATTTGAGGTTCGAGAATTATCTAACAGGCCTGTTTGAAATCATTACTATTTAGTCCAGCTTTTAACAGACTGCATAAAATCTACTTTCAGAAAACAATCTTCCTTCCAATTTTAAAATTCGTAGTAGACGGTCTATTAATGAAATTGTTTAGCTCACAAAGAGCCCACCAAGAATCAATTATTGCTATAATGACCCAACACCATAAGAGATGAACCTGGATGGGTTCAAGTCCTAGACAAATTTGGTGGAAGGGATACCCCTGGATGCCCCCTCAAACCTTAGCACTAAGCCCAAGAAATCCAAGCTCGGGAAAGCCACGGAATGCGTAGACACTTCATAAAAAAAAACAATGGCATAAACCCATAATTGGTAAGAAAAAAGCCTTACAAATATCCTGAGAGGTCGAGAGGGGTGCTGTTGCAGAGGCTCCATTGCAGCCAATTCATTCTTGACAGCAACACCAGTGTAAGGTCTTGACTGAAATAGAGACCTGTTGAATTTCTTCTTCTTGTTATAGTGTTGTGATATTTTTATGGAAGTACAAGGACTATGAACGAGACTCAAACAACCCATCTGCGTTACTGAGATAAGATTGGAAATTGAAGTAGAGATTACATGGAAGAGGTGAAAAAGCAATAAGAAAGAAGATGAAATAGAATAATACAAGTAATGATACAGAGAAAAGAAGAAACCAGGAGTACCTAGAACATGGAAAGGTGTGAAGGCCATGAGAAATTCATGATACTTGAAATTCGGAAAGAAATATTGTGTGTTTCACCAGCGCCATGTTAGGTGGTAGTGGAGCAAGAAGTAGAAGGTTGACAGGCTTCCTCCGACATAAACCCTTGTATGTAATGCTCCCGTACCGTTTTCGAGTTTTAATTTTTTTCCCAGCCTTTTGATGGTCTTTATTGGGCATAATTACATTTTACAATACTAGCAATCGCACGTGTACAATACAATGTGAACTGGGAACTGTATATGTTATTTGTTTTAAAGGGATAGTTATTACTTTTGTAGTTGATATTGATAAGGGTTGTGATTGATTTTGTAAGTGTTGAAGTTGCTCTATACAAAGTAAGTCCCTGGGACTTGTGGATAGTTAATCCCTAGGGCATTTTAATCAGCAATTGTCTTTGATTCCCTCTTGAAATAGGGGGTATTGGAAAAATGTGATGTGTCTTTAAAATTGTTGATATCTTGCTAAGTTAGGTGTGAGTCGATGAGAGACATTAGGAGTTCCTAGTGATAAATAAAAGGAGTTGAATTTTGCATGTGGAGTAGTAAATTCTAGAATGAAACTTGTACATTGGTCGTTCCTTGTTGCCGAAATATTATTTGCAATGTAATGGAAGAATGGAATCCCTTCCAAAGGATAGCTCCATATGAATTACTTGCATAAAGAGGTCTATCCAAAACCGGTGGTAATTGGTCGAGGTCACCGAGGAGGATGACATATTTGTTCCCAAATTCAAATGTTTTTTAATGTGGGAAAGCCTCGCGTAGCCTGCAGTCAATTTTTCTTAGAAACTTTAGGCCAATGAAACTCATTTCATCAATAAGAATATATTCTATATGTTTCAGTGACTCTTGAAAAGATGATGATGCATGACCTTCAAGGGGTTTTAGTTCTTTTATTGGAATACAGAGGCCTACGTGGATTGTGGATGTGGAGATGTTGAATGCTAAATCACCAGTAGGGGCGAGCAGAAGGAAAGGTGAGGGAGATGTGGTTGATGATACTGTGAATGAATTCCTTGAATTATTAATCTTAGTGGAAGTAGAAGGTATTTGTTTACTGAATTGTGCAGTATGGTATTAAAAGCTAGTTGTTGTTCTGAAGATAAAGGACATGTGGAAGATGGTGGCGTTGCCTACATGCTGGTGTTAATTGTGTTTGCCTTTTCTCTCTTAATGAATGATGAACCAATTATTTGCAAATCTGGCAGAACATCATATATGCTCCAATTATTGTGTATTTCAAAATCTCATTTCCCCAACATTTCAAGACCATCAAGACCTGTGTTGCTTCTCAGACGAAGTTGTACAAAAACCTTCCATTCATGCAATGATTCCTATTGAATACTACATTAAACCTCAGAGTCGGAACTAACATTTGTAGCATGTCACGTGTCTACGGTAGTGTGTAAAATCATCAGACCATGAGGAGGAAAAAAGGCACAAAAAATCACTCGAGCCATGTAGACAATGGATATATTCTCACCAAAAACACCCTTAAATTCATACAATTCTCCACCTACTTGGTAACAATATCCCCTTGAGGTAAAGGTGCATCATCAATATTTGTTCTAGATTCCTAGAATATTATTGATAATTTATGCCATCAACAAAAAAATTGTCTCTAATAGGGTAGTTAGTTTAAGAATGCCTCATCGACATGTATATCATCCTCTTAAATGGACTTTTTTTGTTTATGCCTGCAGTAAATCAAGATGTAAACAATAACAACTATTCATACAAAAACACAATATAAATAACTTATAATTGATGTAAAATAAAAGTTAAAAAAACTCCTTTCATTACTAATAAAGAAAACACCAAGGCAAGAAACAACTATAAGAAAATGAGGATCAATGGCAAGTATCTTGACTAGAACCTATTCTTTTTATTCAAGGATTTTTGTTATAACACCAAGGACGATAAATGGTATGATTTTATGATTTAAAATTTTCAAATGGAAAACAAAAATTTTATATTTCTTTGATACATATAAAAATTGATAAATTTACTTCAAATCTTGATCATCAAGATGAAAAATAAGCTACAGAAAAGCAAAATACATTCTAAAAAATCGATAGAGTATGGCAAAATTTTACAAAATATTATAAAAAATCATTATAGCACGTGTACCTAATATTTTGAAAATCTTCTCAACCAATATTCTCTGCATGCAATAAAAAGCAATGAACCAATCTAGAATGATAAGGTAGCCAAATAAATGAATATGAAATAATGTTTGAACCTTGAAAGGTAGAGCTTGTAGACAATATTCTACATGACACATGCACTGTACCCATTGGGTAAGAGCATGAAGTTGGGGGGGCCAAAAAGCGGACAAGAATCCGAAAAAAGTAAAATGTGCTCGCGTTTTGCTAAAAGGCATACGCATTTTGATTTGTTTGGCTCATGAATCACTGAACCATAATAAGATTTCTTTTATTATTTCTTATACTTTAAATTTATTTTAGTAAATATAAGAAATTAGGGTCACTCTGCACCTTATGGAAGTGGTCTCGTAGCTCCAACAGTTATAATCTAGAAGATAGTTTTTCAAAATCTAATCTGGTCAGTACTTACTCATTTTTAGGATTTCAGCAAACAACCTAAACCTTTCAGGGCATATATATTGTAGTCGGTCTTTGTTTTGGGAAAGCATATAGTCATTTTTTAGGTTTTTTGACCTTCTAAAATAGATTTTGGCCCTACCACTACTTGAATTGGTACTAATTTTTAAATTTGGTCCATAATTCACTTTAGTGACCATGAATTAACTCTATGATGTTTGTCTACTTCTTACTAAAAATAGATCCTCACTTTGTAGATAGAGGATTGTTCCCTAAATGGGATTCCTGTCATATGGCCAAAATGAGGTGATTGTAATGTGCCTCCTCCTTAAGGTGTGATAACACTACTAGGTGTTGAAATGAGTTGTTACGAATAGTACCAAGTGAATTGCATCAAGTGAACTCAGATGATTGCTCATTCTTAGAAACATGGTGCTCCATATAAAGATCATCCCCTCACCTTTCCTAGCTCTAAAAGCATCCTTTCATGGAATCAAATTCATGATTCTCATACATGCTTTTTTATCATATGTCTCTTATGGAGACAAACAATGCCTTAATACTTCACAAATAATGGTCCTTGATAACTCGGTGACATGACTAGCTCATTTTAGCTTGTTCTGAAGGGTGTTCAATTAACTACAAAATGGCCAAAAATGCCTTTTTAGGCCTTAAAAGGAAGTAGTCTCTCATAAAAACTAAATGAGTCGATCAATCACCTTAAACACTATTCCCTACACACTGAAACACGTTGAATGATATTTTTAGGACTTTCCTTTGGGTGAGGGTTTATGATTTAGGGTTTAGGGAGGGCTCGGGGTTTAGGGTTTAGGGATAAGGGTTTAGGACTCAAGGTTTAGAGTTTAGGGTTTAAGGTTTAGTGTTTAAGGCTCATAGTTCAAATTTTAGGGTTCAGGGTTTAGGGCTCAGGGTTCAGGCTTAGGGTTCATGGTTTAGGGTTTATGGTTTAGGGTTTGGGTTTTAGGGCTCAAGGTTCAAGGTTTAGGGTTTAGGGTTAAGGGTTGAGGGTTTAGGGTTTATGGCTCAAGGTTCAAGGTTTAGGGTTGAGGGATCAAGGTTGAGGGTTTAAGGTTTATGGCTCAAGGTTTAGGGTTTAGGGTTTAGGGATCAGGGTTGAGGGTTTAGGGTTTAGGGTTGAGAGTTGAGGGTTCAGGGTTTAGGGTTCAAGGTTTAGTTTTTAGGGTTTAGGGTTAAGGGTTTATGTTTGAGGGTTCAAGGTTTAGGGTTTAGGCTTAGGGCTTATGGCTTAGGGCCTAGGGTTCAGGGCTTAGGGTTTAGGGTTTAGGGTTTAGGGTTTAGGGTTTAGGTTTTAGGGTTTAGGGTTTAGGGGTTAAGGTTTAGGTGCTTAGAGTTTAGGGTTTAGGGTTTAGGGTTTAGGAGTTTAGGGTTTAAAGCTTTAAAGGTTCAGGATTCAAGGTTTAGGGCTAAAGGGGTTAGGGTTTAGGGTTTAGGGATTCAGGGTTGAGGATTTAGGGTTTAAGGTTTAGTTGAGAGTTGACGGATTCAGGGTTTAGGTGTTAGGGCTTTAGTTTTTAGGGTCTGAGGGTTGGGGGTTTATGGTTTAAGGGTCTAAGGAGTTTGGATTATAAGGTTTAAGGGCCTAGGGTTTAAGGTTTAAGGCTCAAGGGTTGAGGTGTTTAGGGCTCAGGGTTTAGGTTTTAGGGTTTAAGATTTAGGGCTTGAGGATTCTATGGTTTAGGGCTTAGGGTTTATGTTTATAGGGTATAGGGTATGAGGGTTTATTTATAAGGGTTCAAGGTTTAGGGTTGAGGATTTAGGGTTTACGGTTTAGGGCCTAGGGTTCATGGAGTTAGGGTTTAAGGTTTTAGGGCTCAAGGTTTAGGTTTTAGGGTTTAGGGTTTAGTGTTTAGGATTTAGGGCTTACATTTTAGGGTTTAGGGCTTAGGCTTTATGGTATAGGGTTTAGGGTTTAGGGCTTAGACTTTATGTTATAGGGTTTAGGGTTTAGCTGATTTAGGGATTAGGGTTTACGATTTAGGAGCTTAGGGTTTAAGGTTTAAAGGTCAGTGCTTCAGGGTTTAGGGCAAAGGGTTCAGGGTTTAGGGTTTAAGGCTTGAGGTTTATGGTTTAGGTTTTAGGATTAAGGGTTTAGGTCGCAAAGTTTAGGCTTTAGGGTTTAGGGTTTAGGGCTTAGGGTTTAAGGTTTAGTGCTTAGGGTTTAGAGTTTAAGGTTTAGGGGATAGGGTTTAGGGTTTATGATTTAGGACCCCAGAGCTATATGTTTTAGGGTTTAGGGGACCTTTATGATTTAACATTTAGCCCTTAAGGTTTAGGGTTTACAACTCAGGTTTTTTGGTTCAGAGTTACAGGGTTTAAGGTTTAGGGGTTATGGTGCATGGGTTTAAGGTTTACGACTCAGGATTCGAGGTTTAGAGTTATGGGTTTAAGGTTTAGGGGTTAGAGATCAGTGCTCTAGATTTAGGGTTTAGGGCTCAGGACTTAAGGTTTAGGGTTTAGGGCTCAAGGATTAGGGTGTATGGTTCAAGGATTAAGGTTTAGGGTTTATGGTTAACGGATTAGGGATTAGGGTTCATGGTTCATGGTTTATGGCTTAAGGTTCGGGGTTCAAAGTTATTGGTTTAAGGCTTGGGGGTTAGAGCTCGGGGCTCTGGATTTAGTATTTAGGGTTTAGGGTTTAGGGTCTAGGGTCTAAGGGTCAAGGTTCATGGTTATGGGTTTACGGTTTTAGGTTTTAGGAATTAGTATATAGTGTTTAACATCTAGGATTTATTTATTATTTGTTTTAGGGTTTAGGGTTTAGAGTTTAGTGTTTAGGTCTCATGGTTGAGTGTTAAGGGTCTAGGTCACATAGTTCAAGGGTTCAACAAATTTGTAGGCAAAAACATTCAAAGAGAGACATCAAAAGTTTGTTGTTTTTCATCTGTTGATATTTCGAAGAGGAGGGAAATGTCATATTACTTGATTCTCCAATCCTTCTAAAGACCCCGGTAGTCCTCAATCCTTAGATGTACATGGAGATATTGTTACTTGGCTTCCATTTATAATGATAGAGATATTTGAAAATTTGTTTTATAACCTCTACATCTAGATGAATTTCAAGTTTCTTGGAAATCACATCACACCCATTCACTAGGATTGATGACTACCCCTATCTTTTTTTTTCAAGGGCTTTTGAAAACATTCATGGGCTTATCATATAAGGGAATTATCAATGAATGAAAGGTCACTAAGTTATAGGCCTGTGTAATTCCCAATTAGAACTAAACAAGAAATATTTACTAGGCAGATTGATAACCCCTTAGTGTTCTTAGCCATTCCCCTATTTCTATGCTTATTTTAAACACTTTAGGAAGTTCTGTTAAATTTTCTATCCATTACAGTAGAACAATTGAACTTATTATCTTTCTCCGGAGGAGAGGATACTACAAGCAAATTCAATTATGATCGTACACGTTTACATTAATATATTATCTATGTTTCTTTTTGTTTCCTTTAAGATTTAATTTTTTTGTTGTGGTGGTTATTTTTTCCTGCTGCTAATGGGTCTTCCTAGCTTTCATATTACCATACATGGAAATACAAGAAATGTGAAATTTGTATTAGAGTGTGAACAAATTGACATTCAAGAGCGCAAGTATATGTGGGAAAAAATAGGTTTGGAAGAGATGTTTAATATATGTATTACAAGGCACAAGGTAGATTTCATATCCAATTTAGTTACTTGTTGCACCTCTCATAAACAAGGTAGTTCTATAAGTAGACTCAATGATGGTTTTAGGTACAAGACAAGGAAATATTGATGAAATATGGTTCAGGGTTTAGGGTTTAAGGTTTAGGGTTTAGGGCTCATGGTTCAGGGTTTAAGGTTTAGGGTTCAGGGTTCAGGGTTTAAGGTTCAGGGTTATGGTTTAGGATTTATGTAGTTCTATAAGAAGACTCAATGATGGTTTTAGGCACAAGACTAGGAAATATTGATGAAATATGATTTGGGGTTTAGGGTTTAGGGCTCATGGTTCAAGGTTTAAGGTTTAGGGTTCAAGGTTCAAGGTTTAGGGTTATGGTTTAGGATTTAAGTTTCAGGTATAGGGTTTAAGATTTAGTGTTTATGGTTAGGGTTTACGGATCGAGGTTAAGGGTTTAGGGTTTAGGGTTTAGGCTTTTGGGTTAAGGATTTAGTGTTTAGGGATAAGGGTTTATGGTTTACGGTTCAGGTTTTTAGGGTTGATGGTTTAGGGTTCAGAGTTTAGGGTTTAGGATTTAATGTTTAGGGATGAAGGTTTAGGGTTTATGGTTTATTGCTCGGGGTTTAGGGTTTAAGGTTTAGGGTTTAGGGTTTAGGTCTTAGGGCTTAGGGTATATGGGTATAGGGTTTTATGGTTTACATTTTAGGGCTCAGGGATAAGGGTGTAGGGTCCAAGGCTTAGGGTTTAGGGTTTAGGATTCAATGTTTAAGGTTTAGGGTTTAGGATTTAATTTTTATGGGTTAGAGTTTAGGGTTTAGAATTTAGGGCTCATGGTTACATGGTTCAGGGTTTAGGGTTTATGGCTTAGGGGTTTAGGGCTCATGGCTCAGGGTTTAGGGGTCACAGGGTAAGGGATGAATGTTTAAGTTTTAGGGTTTAGAGTTTAGGTTTTAGGGTCTAGGGATCATGGTTAAAAGGTTTAGGGCTTAGGGTTTAGGGCTCAAGGTTTACAGTTTAGTGTTTAGGTTTATGGCCTATGGGTAAGGGTTTTGAATGTAGAATTTAAACGCTAAAAGATTTAGGCTGAATGCTGAAATCCTGAAAAGTTACCTATGTACTGACCTAGATTATACTTTAAAAAAACTATCTCCTAAACCATGACTAGGGTCTAGGGATCATGGTTAAAGGTTTAGGTATAAGAAATAATAAAATATAAATTTTTGATATTTTTTGAGGTAGTTAGGGGGGGCACGGTCGGAGCTCCGTTGTTTTTTAAAACATAAAATTTGTGTACTAGAAAAATCATAAATAAATAAATATTCACTAAAAAAATCTAAAAAAAATGGATCCCAAACTAGATGCTCCTAGCTATCTTTCTACCAAAGGGTTTTCAAAAATACTAAATGGTGCTCAAAAAATGGTGAGGGGCACAAAATTAACTATATTATGTTTTTTAACAAAAACAGGAGCATCTTTTGGTATTTTACTTGTTTGACCCACTTAAACTTATCTGTTTTCAATAAAATCTAGTAGCTTAGAAACTAGACTCAAAATGCTACGATTGATATATCTACAACATCTTCCAATTTTGAGTGTAACTATTTTGAAAAACTCGTACAAGTTGAAGTTTTTTTTCAGAAAAATGCGTCCACTTAAGACCCCCTTTTGGCCCCCCAACTTGGTGCACTCACCCCACTCCCAGTACATGGATACTCGGGAACCCATACCTTCAATTTATACTTTCAATTCAGAATGTTAATATTATGTTTATTGTTTTTTTCATCTTTATCAATAATGTTAAAGATGAATATATAATTTTAAAGGATGTTTAATTGATTTTGGAAGATTCTATATCCCTTAATCTAAAATCTTCCAGCTAGAACTACAGCCAACAACATTATCAAGCTAGAAGTGCCTAGAACCAGAACCTCTTCTTAATGAACTAAACTTGACAACATTTAACTATAACCAAAGCCTCCTTTTAGCAAATTCAATAATGGGCCTTCAATTTTGTATACAATAAACATGCAAATAATTTCAACAATTAAAAACTAACAACAAAAAATCAATAACCCTTTAAAAAATGAACTTATTAAGAGCAAATTACAGTTACAACAGATGCATATAGTAAACAAAATGTTATAGCAATAGCATAGCCATCCAGTTCATGGGAAGAACTCGAGAGATAAATCAATCGGGTTTTCATGGCTAAGTGCCAGGTTAAAATCCCCAAAACAATGTTAGCCAACACCATGTAGATTACGAATAATTCAAAATATTTAAGCAATTGCCAATGACATAACTCTTGATCTATTACATGAGGGAAAATGGTAAATTAATGGGCATTTATAGTGTAAACACAGTTTCAAACCCCAATATGATATTTTTGTGTAAAATTGACTAACATACAACATTGAATTCCGGTTTCGGTGTACCTTAACAGAAAATTTCGAGTAAATGAGCTTGGAGAAAGACGAAATATATACCTTGGGTTTTAGGGTTTTCAATATAATAGGGAAAAAAATCATGGCCAAGAAAGCCATTCAAATCAGCTATTGCTCAGCAGCTTTAGATAGAGAGGGAAACTATGGGGAAACTATAGAATGCTTACAAAATTTTATGATCGATCTATCTATCTTGTGTGTATTTTAGTAACCACTAAACTATAGGTGCTAAAGGGGGCACTTAATGGGTGAGTTCTGCTAAAACTACAGCTCTAAAATGCATTTCAGCATCCTATTTGGATTTCTCCCACAATTCCTACCTTAGGAAGAATTTCAAATACCTACCTTAAGATAATTGCTTCCCCCTAAATAATTTATCTCTAGTGCTTGACACACCAAGCATACATTCTTTCATACACTTTGTTTCACAATCTAGGAGCCTTGCAGAACAAAAAAACAATTGTGGGTGTTGGATTAATTCGCCGAATAGATTTTTTTTACAAATATAGTTCAAACAAAAGGTTCCTAACACCCTTGATTTTTCTACTTTAGCAATAGAGGGAATGAGCTTGAATCATGAATTGTGAAGGAACAATTTCAATGGGGCAATCCATCAGATAGTATAAGGAAAGATTATATGTTATCGCACTAGGAACATAGTAATCACAGACCATAGATGATAGATATCATAAGTTTCCTAACACAAACACATTTACCATCTGACTATAGTATGTTTGATATGCTCACCTAAATATTTACAACAAAAAAAATCATTGTAGCTACCCTCAGTTGCTTTCCTTTGTTAGCACAAGAAATGGCTTTTGTTAGCCATCATATATGTGTACTAAAATCAGAATAATTTAATACAACAAGTACAGCCTTCGTCTAAAATAATTTGGACCATTTACCACGATTACAAGAGACAACTTGCAAAGAAGAACCCTTCTATCTTGCATCAAGATCACAAGAAGATAAAATTAAAGAAAAATGATCTTCATAAATTTACCTGAATGCCAACTAGCAAAGGAGTAAGCAACTGTTATATAACATATTCTCCTTGTAATATATAAACCTCAAAATATCACATCTCTAGAATCTATTACTCATCAAAATATACTTCATAGACCTTGTTAGACTCAAAAGTTGATTTGAAAATGGTTTCTGTTTCCATAGAAATGCATCTTAAAGCAATTCCCAACAAATTATCAAGCTAACCCACAAAACAGGGATAAATATGCACAAACAAAAAATGTATGCCTGGCATTATCTGACATGAACAGTGGAACCTTCATCAACGAATGCTAGTATATAGATCTTCAGTTGAAACAGTACAATGTCAACTTTTTCTAAGTGCATGTGATATGTTGCGAAGGAATTATGATGGTGAAACTTAAAACTTCACACATCTAAACAAAAATAGCCATCATATGATCAAAAGTTGAGGTACAAAATTACACACACACACACACACACACATATATATATATATAACGTAAATTAAATAATTTTTTTGTCCCCACAAAGGAGTCTCATATGCCAAGTACCAGTGTTAATCTAGTCCATTCATAATAACAATACTTTGCATCTTAAAAACCTAAGGTAGTTGTTAATGTAAAAGACCATCTTAAGCCACAAGTGACGTGTACCTGAATAAATCTTCCAGGGTGACCAACAAGATTATCTTCTCGTTTGTTAGATCTGAGCCAGTCTGCTGGAACCATAGGCATCAACGTACCTTTTTCCTTAATTTGTAGAGCGGAAATATAATTAATTCTCTAAATTAGAAGGATATTCCAGGGAACAAACTTGGAATTTGAATGGTGACTAATACAATAGATATAAGTTTGCAACTCTATGATAAACAATAAAAAATGAACATTTCTCATATAATATGCATATAAATCCATACTCCATTAATTTTGAATAGATTGTAAACAAAAATCCTGCACTTCTAAATAATAAGAACTATTACTCAACATCTCAAAAATGGGCTCACAATAGTAATACCTTTTTACGATCTTTCAGATAGCTTTTGTCGTGGATTAAAAATGTAGTTGGATCTGTTGTGGACCAGCTGCTTGGCAATGTACAAGCAGATTTTTTTTGAAGTGTCGCTTCGTAGATGAGAAAATCTGCATCATCCTTTAGTAGAACATCCACTTGTGATCATTTTTGACTCACTGTGAGAATATATCAACCATTAGCAGCTCCCATCAGCCACATTCAAAACTACTTCCATATAAAATCCTAAAGAAAAAAGCATACACTCTTTACTATGATCTAAAGTACATAGTCTAATCAACACTTAAATATTATATCTCTAATTTGGCACCTAAACTGTTGTGTATCTAACGTGAAAGATATCAATGATACTTGCAGAAGACAGATCATGTAAGAACTTAACAATAAATGTAGTTGTTGACATCCTTTACTGACCTTCGAGCTGGACCAAATGAGTCAAAACAGAATTTCACAAATACATTAATCAAAGAGTTATGAACAGGTGACCAAAACAAAATCTAAATATACTTCTTCAAAACACATAGGGATTACCAAAAGGGGCCCTACCACACAAACCAGTAATAATGGTGAAAGAGGGCCTCTCTTAAACACTTGATAAGGAAAGATACTAAGCAAGACAATGAAAGTATAGCACCACCAAACCATGATCCATTTCTAGCCACTACAAAAGAAGCTCCCAATGCATGGAAAAGTGGAGAAACCAAATTGTGAAGGGACAAGATTGTTAAAATCGGCGCTAGATGGATAGGAGGCCATTCCAAAAAAAATCAATAACTTAAGTAACGCATTCAAGTATCAATTTTTCTCACTCAAAACATGTTTTAAGACAAAATGAAACATGTTGAGTGAACTATTTGAATAAATTCCGACAACTATTTGTATAAATTCTAGAAATAAATATGTGTGTAGGGGATATGGTTATTGGACAATATGTATGGGAACTCTTATTTTTCATGTATTTCCTCGAAGAAATCTAGGCCATGAGCCAACACTCCTTCCATGCATTTCATCAAACAGTTTAAATGCAAACTACTTCCAATACTTTTGTCAAACATCTCGCATGCATTGTTTTGTTCACAATTTTTACAAAGGATTTAGTGAAATAGTTTACACCCAAAATTATTCTAAGCATTATGTCAAACATTTCACATGTTGTGTTTTCATTAATGCATTTACTTAGAAAAATTGCATATAAAATCTCTTTGAAACCTAAAATCTTGACAAAAACAATCCTATGTCGTGTCCTAAAACTCCCTATTCAACACAGGCATGTAATACACTTGCAAAATGAACCCCAATTTCATTTATTAAATGAGAAGCCACAAATAAAAACATCCACGCAAATGTTAAAGAACTGTCAATGCCTAAAAAAAGAACAATAAAGTAGTTAAACAATGAAGGCTTAGTAGGGGGACTCACAAACCCCAACAACAAGAGAGTGGTCCAGCTCAAAAGCACAAATCCAGAACAACTCGGGGAAAGACATACATATATAGATCAGGATATCCATACATAATGAGCAAAAGCCAGAGCTGAAATGGAAATAACTTACCAGCAAGAGGAAGTGGCCACGTCCACATAGGCCTAGTTGAACTTTGCAAAGCCAAACCAAGTCAGAGTGTGGTGAGTTGGGAAAATAAGTGCCGAGCTAGTTACAAACCCCAACATTTTGCACTCATAAGCGATCTACCATGACATTGATGATCCATGGAAAAAGAAAGTACACGCTAGCAATGTCGAGCTCCAACAGAGCAAACCCAGAGCTGGTTGTTTTGCACAACCAATGGAAACTGAGCTTGACCCAGAAAATCTATAATAGAGTCTCGTTTAAGGAAAACTAAAACAGAGCAAGAGTATGGAAATCTATAACAAAGTCTCATCTAAGGAAAATTGAAACCGAGCAAGAGCATGGAAAATATATGCCCAAATGGAAACCAATACATTAAATCCATGGTAAACAAACTAGAACAAATGCCCAATAAAGGCGGTCAGGGGCAAATGAAAATAAGATCTGAAGCCTTAGAGTAACTCAGCGAAGGAAGCAGAATATAGAAAAATGTCAGGACGCCAGTCGAAACCATCAAAACAAACATCAATTTTAATCGCCTTAGAAAAACATTCAAACAGACGTCAAACATACTCGCAGAAAATGTCCGGAAGGCCCTTTCCCATAGGGGGAACACCTTCAACATAACTAGCAATGGTGATACCAAAGGTGAAGTAAAGAAGTTAAAAGGATTGAAGTTAAAATAATGTAAGGAAATAGGGGTGATGAACAAAGAAATTGATGGAGCAAAATTCTCATTGTGAGAATATACTCTATGGAACATACTTAGGCAATCCTCTTCTTCTTTTTGATAAGTCATTATTTATTTGTAACTCAGGTCGATATTCCACACTAGACTTCATCAAAACATACTCTAATGATTCTTAGCTTATAATCAGACTAAAAAATAACTCATTTGCATGCAAAATAGAGTTATGGAGTGTTGAAATGAATGTGCAACGTAATTAAAACATAGACAATGAGAAGTAAGGAATGAAAAGCACAAGGGAACACCATATTTTATCTTGGAAAAGCCCAAGAAGGGAAAAACTCTAATGGGTGAGGAAATTGCACCTCCCTTTAACTATGTAATTCACAAACATGTACAATTTATTGCCATTAATGGCCGTCATGGAGGTAAGATATTCGATCCTTTTCTCTAAAGCTTGCACAAAATATGTTTAACACCTTTCATACAGTACTCTAACAACAACCCCATCAAGAAACAACCTCTCACTACCAGGAATTCCTTGGCTAACTATGGACAAAGACTCCAACTTGTTTATCAACAACAATGAGAATCCAATTCCACAACTCCTCTTACATTCTTTCTTGTTAACTTACATCCACTAGACCTACAAAGATGCCCCATGTTGTCACATCCTTCCTATGTGGATTTCAAAATTCAATACTTATTTAATCATGATGATTAAAATGAGATGATTAAATTGGATGATTAATTGTTATGGTCATTTTCAAATGTGGAAATTAACATGCTTATTATCATTATGTTGAATTTTAATGATTTGGGCTAACTACCTTCTTGGTGACATGAGGTGGATGCAAGAGCAGATACACCCTCATTGAAACGACAAGGGAGGGCATCATCGGAGAGAGGTTGTTAAATTGAGGTATTGAACTTAAAACAGTGAAGGTAATATGAGAACCAAAACACACCATAGGATTAGGTAGCATTTAGTTTACTTATGTGATGTGTGACTTCTTTATGTTTTACTTTTTCATCTATTCGATTGATATTGATAGGCAATGAGCAAATTACGCCGATGTGGCTAAATGCCACCGACATAACCCGGCCATCATAAATCGCTATTAAGATTTGTGAGCGAAGGTTTATTCCTTTTATAGGTAGTTTATTAGACTTATGGATATAAGTCGGAAAACGTAACAAGACAAATGGACCATGTTTGTGTGTTATATGCACTTGTGTGTGGATGATGATTGAATGACATTAAAAAATATTTTTTATGAATCTTGCTAACTTTGTCGTTATCATGGAATGGTCTATGTATAAGTTGACCATGACATGCTTATTGAAATAATATAATCTAATATTAATTATATTAAATCTAAATTGTTGATTGTGGTTGTCATGCATATAGACTTGGCCACTTTGTATGGAGCTTTAACTCGGATGTTAGATAGTAATGAGGGAGATAAGTGTTGTTTTTAAATTTCAAAATTATAAATAAAACATGCACCAATATTGAATCATTGGTCATGTTGGCTTAAGTGGAAAGATGCGTAGGGAAGTGATTAACTAAAATATGAATATTTTAGACTAATATGATGCTATGAAAAGTAGTAAATAAATGGGATAATGAAATATAGAAATTACCCAAGTAAACTAAGCAATGTAATGTAAAAACCCTAAATACAAAGAAAGGATAGAAAGACTTAACTATTTTGCAATGATGTTGATGGTATGATGAGCTGGAAACCTGGTAAAATGGAAGTATAGACTATCATAACCGTGCTCAAAAAATTGTGCGATCGTTGGATAAGCCTAGACTAGGGTGCCTATGAGGACAAGAGCACTCAGGCTCTCTCATCCTTCTAGGCACTAGTGTCCCAGCAGGTTTTCAAGCTCTGATTTTTTCTAAGTCACTAAGGTTTCGTACCTTTTCACCTTTGGTCACATGTATATCGCAATATAGTCATAGAATTTCGTTGTGAATCATAAATGAAGATGAAACCTACAAGACCTCAAAACAAACATCAATCCCTAAAAAAAAAATACATATGAAAGGGTCGGAATGACCTCAGCTGCCACAATGGTGGACTTACTAACTGAGCATTTCACGACATTCCAGACCCAAATGTAGTTTTGGGTGTGTGTGCATGCCCTAGGTTGCTCTTGTACCAGTCACACTTTGTGATGTAGTGAGCTAACTATGTGTAGAAAAATGTAATAGAATGGTGCATGGAATAGAATAAATCCCCCCTATGTTGTGTGTGATGCAGATGACCCAAGCCTTGTCCTTGTGATAGATCTATATGGATGGAAGTGATCGCCCAATGCAATAGATGGATGCAACTCTGGGTGGGTGATAGTAGTGATAGTGCTTGGTCTCTCATTATGGTCTCATAACTTTATATTTATAGGGTTCTCTTAATCTAATTTCATAATTAACCCTGAAATGGCCAACCACCAAAAATATAAAGATCTAAAATGGCTAGAAAGAGCACAAAAACTGACAGTAAAGTACAAAGGGGACTGAGACACCCCTAGTGGGACCAGAGCACCCATGGGCACCCTAGTACCAAGTTGGGTGCCCTAGTCAAGGCTAAAATAATGATAGATGACAAAAGCTGACTGGGCATGTGGATGTAAAAGGTCAGTAATGACGAAATAAAATAAAACAAGATGGACAAAAGACGAGGGTTAATTAGTACTTTCTTCACTCAATAACCTTCTAAATAGTAGTATGAGACCGAGATAAATAATGTATGAAGTGCATGATTTTGTGACTATATTTTTCCCCCACTTTATGTTGGTGAGCAGAAAGCTCGGTAACATAAAGTAGATAGAGATTCCTACCTGATGTCCATGAAGAGTGTAGTAGAAACATACCGAAGGACTAGAAAAAGTGTGGAATGACAAAAAGATGGAGGAGAATGGAAACTAAAGATGAAAATGTGCAAATAAGTGATGAGAGTGAATCTAGGGTGGAACGTGTGTGCTAATGTTGATGTGTGCAATGTACCTGCATGGTTAGTATGCAAGGTGTGTCGTCGCAAAGTGTTGTTGTTGTTACCCCCAATTTGAATTTTTGTTTCTCATACGGCCAGACCTTTAAGGAGAAAATGATCAAGTAGCCAAATATATATGTATATATGTAAGTGTAAAAATGTTATATAAAAAATGTATGTGTATGTATGTAAACATGCATGTAAATGTAAAGTACGTAAATGAAAAAGTGCAAATGGAACATTTGCACTTGATCTATGTTGAGAGAAAGGGTGTAGAAGGATATCATGTACTGTCAGGGTTTTTTGGGCGATCCAATGCCATAGGCTGAAGAAGTATAGGGAGGAAATGCTTTGTGTCCTCCAACCTTTAACTGCTTCCCTGAACTGTGTGCAAAGAGATCTATGTACTGTCCTATTTTTTGGGCAATCCGATGCCTACAGTAGAAGAAGTATTGGGAGGATTTCTGTTGTATCCTCCAACCATTAACTACTCCCCTGAATGCTAAGGACACCATGTCCTGTAAAAGTCATTGTGCATGGAGTTCGCAGACTAGTCTGAACTCACTCGTTATATGTAAACCCATAATACCAAGGGTGGAAAGTGCACTAAACTAAACTGGTGTAAACGTGTTGTGTAGACTAATAAACCCCAAATGATGTTTCCCTCTTTGGGGGTGCATGTGACGTTGTTGATAGGAGAATGTGACCCCAAAAGAGGACCAACCGCATGTACTTTGTAACTCTGCCATGCAAGGGGAAGGGAATGCACTTGGTAGAAACCAAGGTGCACACAAATAAGGATGGCTAGCCAAAGACAAGTGTTAGTACGATCAAACATGCACATAAGAATATAATGTGTAATCTACGTGGACATTATAAAAGCTACCAAGAAAAGTAGTGTAAACATGCAAGGAGACAAGGAAGCCGCACAAAGTGGGTTGCAAACATGGGACATCACTCACGATGTCGCAAGGCACACAAGGCCATCATGGCCACAAACAATAAACAAGTGTGCACACCAAACATAGGGCAAAACCCGCATATAAGAAACAAACAAAGGCATATAATGTGACAAACAAGAAAACAAGAAGTAGTCATGGAAATATGTGATCCTTCAAAACAAGTGTTACATGTGGAAAACCCATTAGCATGTTAGAGAAATAACTAGTATTTTAAAGCGTGAATAACCAAGTAATGTAAAGTGCTAAGTACAAAATGAAACAATAACACTTATGAGAGACAAATTTAGATGCCCCCAACGACCAGTGTAGGAAGGGTAGAAGGCGAGCATCCATGTTGTGTGTAAAATATTTGTATCTATAATCACAACTAAACAAAGGCATGAACGCGCATGTGTGGATGGTATATATAATGACATATAAGAAATCAATCTAACATGTGTAATAAAGTGATCATGTAAAACACTAGTAAACAAGAGTAAATGCCCCCAAAACAATGCAATATGATGTGGATGGATGGAATGGAATGTAAGATGGAATGATAAGAGTTGTGTGCCCCCTAAGTGAATGGAAATGTATGTAACGAGGTTCATTTTGTTTTCCCCATCAGTAGTCAAGAATGAACCATAAATGAGAGTGCATCATCAGGAAATGGTCGAAGCATATGTTGTGTCTAATGCATTGTGATGAATGTGTAGGTGTAGTGATGGGATGCGACCTAGCAGTGATGTGTGCATGAACCCTATTTCCGAATTGTATATCATGAACAAATGACCTTATAAGTGATGATTTAGCTTAAGCGTATATCACTATAAGATGAATGGATGAGTGATGATTTAACCCTAAGCATATATCACTACAAGATGAAAAGAGGGAGTGATGATATAACCTAAGGTGTATACCACTACAAAATGATAGAATAGGTGACGATTTTACCTAAAGCGTATGTCACTAACCTAGTAATGTCGCATGATGAAAGGTCGAATGATAAACGCGTGATGAAGAGAAGGATCATTTAATTTGTAAAGCCTCAGTAATCGAGTATGGACTGAGTAACTAAAGTGCATCATATGGTAGTGAGTGCAGAGTGTAGAAGACAATGTAGTTTATGTAATGATGAAAGAGGACCAAATGATGAGGAGAATATGTAAAAACATGGTGTGTAAAATACGATGCTAGATGTGTAGAATGTAGAAAATGTAATGTATAGTGTGTGATGTAACATGTGTAGGTAGACTAATAATTTAATATGTACGATGGAATGATGTTAGACTCATATGTAATGAAGAATAGTATAGTATGTAGAAAATGTATGGCTTGAAGATGCGCAATGTATGATGTATGGTATATGACTACGTATAGGATGTGAGGTAATATGTGTAAATAGCCTAATAGTGTATGATGTAAAACACATAAGATGAATACTAGTATAATGTATGATGTATGAATGTGGAAATAACACCATGTTGTAGACAAAAGTGGAGAATGTATGGTGTATGGTGTATGACACACGATGTGTGACTAGATGTGGTGTGTAATGCCTAGAGTGCAGAGTGTAGGGTCCATGTGTAGTAATCCCTCAACAGTCAATTGTGAACTGAAGCACAAGAGTGCGCCATCAGGTAATGGTCAATTCTAGAACACATGATGAATATTCCTATATGAAAATGTAAAGATAATAGATACTAAAAGTGTGATAAAGATGCTAGAATAGGGGGGAGTGTATGAAATGTTATGCCCCTTAAGTGTATCAACGATGGAGATCTAGTCAAAAGACACTAAGTGGATCAATGTAGGGAGTAGTTTCCTTAACAAAAGTGATGGGACGTTGAGGTGGTAATGTCGTAGACAACTTGAGTGGAGAGATATTTGCTTTAACAAAATGATTAGGAAACGAAAGTGGAGTAGGATGGTGAGAAAGCTTGAATGGTGGTAGCTTTGGCGGTATTGATGATTTTACCAAAAGAGAAGGTCGATTGATTTTGAGAGGCGCTTGTGCACTTTGACTTGGTAATGTTGTAGATGTGCTGGGAGGAAGAAACTCTATATTGGGTTTTATAAGTGGTTTCTTAGGAAGTGCTTGTCTTTTCAAATAAGGCGCATGAGAAACGGTGGTGTGATGCTCATTAAGTGGAGAAGAAGCAACATCAAAAATAGGAGAATCATGTGATGGAACTATAGTATTTGTCTAACTAGTAGGAGAATCTTTATGCACATGTGAGTGACCACCAATATCAAACACATAATGAATAAGAGAACCATCTAGAACTTCCTTAGAAAGATTAGAAGGAGGCTCACTAGTAGTTGCATAACATGGTATAACAATTATAGATGGGCATGCAACAGAATGTTGTACATTGAATGAGATAAATCCCTGGCTCTCAATATGTTTGATTATTCATGACAAAGTGTGACAATTGTTGTCATTATGTCCATTGATTTGATGATAATTACAATATGGGCGACCTTGATATTTCACTAACCTATAGGGAGAATAGTAATGAGTAGGTGGTAGAGTGATCAACTGATGACTAAGTAGCTGAGTAAGGATGTCATGTTGCGTTATATTATGCTCAAATATGAGAGGCTCAAGAAATGAAATGTCTTGAGGTTCAGTTATATGACATGTAGGGGACATAAATTACATATAAGATGTAGAAGGAGCACAAACATGTGATTAAGAAAAATTGTTGGCTAGATTTTCTGCATAGCTGAAAACCTAGGCAGTCATAATATAAATCTTCCTCATTTACTGATGAGGCTCCCATGTAAGATTTGTCAATAAAACATGCTAGTATCTATTTAGGGGTTTTACTTTAACCATGCAGCTCATGAACCATAGATGTATAGTTTTGCAACAAGTAAGCAACTGTTAAAGAAAGGAAATATCTAATGAAGAAGGAAAATAATAAAAATAGGAAAGAAAGAGGGAAGATGTGCAACCCAATCAATAGATTACATAGTTGATTGCATGCACATAGACAGAACCAATAGATATTTACACACAGAATTATAAGCAAATACAAATTTCAGATTTAGATCTAAAATAACACAAAGTTTATAAGTAGATCTAAGACAAAAGCTAGAAACAAAATGCACCGTGACACATAGTTCTCCATAAATCTACTCCTTTCTATTCCTTTGCTTCAAATAGCTATCAGGGATTTCAACACAAAGTCTGGAACACAAGAATGTTGCTTACCAATTCTCCTCCTTAACTCGAAGGTTCTTCCTCTACTTATAGAATGTAGAAAGGAAAATACAAATGGGAAAATCAATTGAATTGGAACATAAACAAGAAGTAAAGATAACATCTAGAAATCATCTTCCTCTAATTCATCTCCAAGTGACATGCATTCGGATCCATAGTCAAACTTATACACATCTGTCACTTAACTTATAAAATTGTTCCACATAACTTAAAGTAATGGTTTCAAAACCAATAACTTTAAAGTTTTACAATTATATCCGGGAACGTGAAAATAAAAGAAGAAAGAGTAGAAAAAGAAAAATTCACCAGCTGTAACATCTACATCTTCTTTTTGTTTTATATTAAATATACTTGTCAAACATGTAATTCAACAACTTCCCATCTATCTTGGCCACAACTTCCTTTTCTGTCTTGAATTACAGCAAGCCTTCATTCAATATCCTGATGCATGCTTCCACATCCTCCAAACTAGGCCCAAACTTCTCAATATCTGACTGCAGCGTCACCAGCTTACTGATGGAATCCATTGTGAAAGGCCTAACAGCTCCATCAATTCTCCCTTGCACCATCAAAAGAGATCCCTCCAAGGAATCAGGCACTTTTCTAGGAATGGTCCTTGTGTATGAAGAAACGTTCCCGACCACTTCCTTGTTGGTGAAAGCAATAATATTGTTTGGCAAAGATGATGACATACTCTCAAGTGCCTGCATCCTTTTTAGCATAATTCTACAGATCTCCAAATGGAAATAAACTGCAAACTCAAGTTTCTTCCCCTTCTCAACTTATCCGTTGGGCACAATTTATTCCGCAATCAACACCTCTCTTGGCAGTTTAATTATTTCGACTAAAGTACTTAGGTTACTCTCAGCAACTGTGTTCATATCTATTGTGCTTGTCAGCAGTTGATTTAGCTGAACCGATGCATCTTTCATAACCTTTAGGTGGGCTAGCACCTCTCTAAGTTGTACAGAAGCCTGACGAATGATTAGAATCTTCCATTTATCAATAGCTTTAACCTGGTTACTTGCATCTTCCACTTCCTGCATTAGATGATCACTCACTTGCTTTTGTGCTAAAATTGGCTTACTGGAAGATTTGGCAACCTTGGTAATAATCTCACACAACTGAGACACCTGCTTTTGAAGTTCAACTTTCTCCGCCTTTTCTTTGTCAAGCATAAGGAATAAAGCATCTATCAATGTCTGCATGTCTTGCTTCAATCCTTCTGTGGTGGCTTGACCTATGGGTACTCTGGTCACTGTTATATCTTCTGCCGTGAGCTCATCCTTCTTCTTCCCTTCTGCTGGTACTGACATCTCAGTGAATTTCTACCCCGACTCCTCAATGATCAACCTTGAAGTTACTTTAGCAACTTTAGGTTTTTTGTCTTTTCTGCCTAGATTTAGGAGTAGCTGTAAGTCATGTTCCTCCCAGATGATTTCCTCTCTAGCCTCTGGAACCAACTGTGAAGCCAACCATTCTGAGAAATTACTTCTTGGAGAATGAGAAGTTGCCGAGTGTACCACTATCTCGTGTTCTAATTCCTCTCCATCTGAAACTGCTACAGTGTTATGGCTTCCATCCTCTAAATTGTCCATAGACAAAGCTCTCTCAAATTTTGCCATCTACAACTTAAACGTTTCTTTAGGAAGTGGTGTTGAATGGAGTGGTTAAGAAAGGATGAATGTTGTAGGATTCAATGGAGGAATGGTAGTATCTTGTTGAGGTACAATAGTCGGTGAAGTACTTGATGTTGGAGAAGTCAAAACTAACACCATAGCACTAGAAGTGATCTTCTCCCTCGAATGAGACCTTTTGTGCATGTTAATCTTTTCAAGCCTTCTACTGCTCTCTCCTTCATGCTTCCTTTTGAGGGAATATCCTATGCTGAAGTTGCCTATGATTTGATTCATCAATGCTTCATCAAGGCAATATCCCTTCGTCAACAACCCATTTGAAGTAAGGACCAGAACGGCGGCAGACCTTTCCTCGATTATATGGCAGCCACCTATGCTCTCCTGAAGTACAACTCTATCTCCTCCCATCCGATGGTATGTGTTAAGTAACACAGGCCCATCATCTTTAAGATCCGAAGGTAACCATGCTAATCCAAAGTCAAACACTTGTCGTGTTGATAACCTATTGAAATATTTCTTTCTAAATGTGTACTTGCTTCTGCACTTCATCCAGAAATCTTCCAATGAAGGAACATGTGCATACTCCTAGGAGATTGTCTTCCTTACCACTCCAAATGGATCGAAGTTCATCTGTGCTGGGAAGAACGCTTTCTCGTACTCAGAGAACATCTACACTTCAATTCCTCAGGCTTTATGAATACTCTGGCAGCTGTAATAGCCCACTATGATCGGGAAGAATCCTGTAGACTTGTGTCATTTATATGTAGATCATGTATCTCCATGAGTTGTCTGCTCAGTTCCATGATGACCAATCTATCACTCAGATATCTGGGCAGCTTAACTGGTTCTCCTGAAAAGCCAGTGACCCTGAGGTATGTAAAGTCTGCAAACTAGATGAAGATACTACCAATCTTGGACACAGCTTCCCAAGCTTCCTTGCTTACCTTGTTGGCCTTTAGATCGTCATCTAGCCTATAAATGAATTCGTAGAAGAATCCATCGTTGACCACGTTGTAATCTTTATTACATGCGGGCACCATAAGTTGTGGATAGCACTCAAAAATAGGATCCTTGGAAAGCACACCACATCTATCCAGCTTGGAGAAGGCACCCTGTGAAGCTGCTGCATATACCAAATACGAAGTCATTTTGAAGGTGTAATTACGCCTCACATTCCGGAACTGCTCACCGATGTTATCACTAATGATTTCCAACCAATTGATTATTGAATCTTCTTTGTTGATTTCAATGGTCCTGATGAAAGCATATCAATGTGTGGAAGTTTTGAGTGTTAGCTTCGCCATTTATCCTGCATAACAATTTGGTAGTGTCATCCACCTCTTGTACCAGATTGGATCGTGGAAGAGTTCTCAGGAACTTGGATAGAGATCTGAGCTTCTTCATGTATCTGCTGTTCATTATGCCCACACAGTCAACTTTATGCTTTTCCCATCTATTCCCAACATCCTATATGCTAATAGTAGTCACCACTTGTCGTGCTGGAATCTTCAGACAATAATTGATGAACAGTGTGTCCATCCGGATTATTGTCTTCCCCGCAACATCTCAGGCTGATCTAGATAGTGGGTGATAAGACATAACACACTCAATGACGAATTTTGATAACTGAGCTGTGGATGGGAATGCTGAATCTTGAATGATTCCATTGCTTTTGACTGCACGCATGAGAGAATTTTTTTCAGCTCTAGATCTGTCAATCAATTTGGAAAGAGGTTCTAGACCTAGATCTATATCTCTAATTTTAGCAAACCTGGAAGTAATGCATGACTCTGCTAAGCTTTCTTTTTCATCCTTCTTTGCCATGGCCGTATCTGTCTTTGTTTGAGCAAGTCTTTTTCTCTTTATTCGGTCAGAATTCTTTACAACCAGTGCAGATCGGGAGATTTATTTATATTCAGAGGATATTTTCAATGTATTGGACATTGATTTAAGCTCCCTTTCAATTATAAAAGCACTTGTAATGAATTCCTGAGCACCTATACCACTATGTAGACAATTAATCAGACTTGAATCAAACTTCTTCACACCTAGGTGCCAAACATTGAAGCTTTTTGGCAGTGAAAACACCTTCTTCTAAGCAAAATTCCTCCTTAGTTGGGTGTCAAAATTGCCTGGGCTGCACTTCCTTGCTAAAGAATTAATTAATTCATCATTATGGCAGACCCTTCTTATATAACTTCCACCGTTCTATAATTAATAATTACATCTCTTATTCCTGGCAATTAATTAATTAAAAATCAACTTTTCTCTTTAAACTTGGGCGCCTATTTTGTGCATGCTCATGGATGTCATTAAATAGATTTAATCTATTTAATTTTAGCTCTCTACTTCCAGTCCACTTTGACTTCATAGTGTGCTTTGACTTCATGCACCAAAAATAGGAATAAATTCCATCAATTAATACTTTAAAAAATATTATTTCTCCTCAATATGGGTCACACATTTTTGCATGAGAGGGGGCTGCATTAAATAAATTAAATTTATTTAATTTTAGAATTCTATTTCTAATTTCCTTTATCCTCTTCTTCCTTTTTGACTTTTCCTCATGCTTGGGCACCAAATTTGGAAATAGAATTAATTAATAAATGCAATTAAAGTTGTCCTTCTATTCCAAGAGGGGTCACACTTTTTACATAGCCAATTTCTATTTTTAAAAGCCAATTTCCAATGGGATTATTCACCTTACACCGCAGCTCCAAAAATCTCATGATCCAATTAAGATGTTTGACTTTCATAATGG
Source organism: Taxus chinensis (assembly GCA_019776745.2). Lineage (NCBI taxonomy): Eukaryota > Viridiplantae > Streptophyta > Pinopsida > Cupressales > Taxaceae > Taxus > Taxus chinensis. The sequence continues at coordinate 217,098,907 of CM034151.1, forward strand.
AATTATTTACCCTGCAAGGCAGGTAAGAAATTCCCATCAATGCCTTAAGTGATTTTCTTTTATTTCACAATGGGAATTTTCACCCTGCAAGGTAGGTAAGAAATCCCCGCCTTCCTGTTGCCTCTAATTTTCCCATTATGACTTAAGTGACTTTGCTTCCATGGGAAAAAGTACCCTGCCAAGCAGGTACAAAATTCCCACCTGCCTGCTGCTACCAAAAATCCCATTGTAGCTTAAAACCTTCGTTTCTCAAAATGTGACCTACCCGGAATAGGCCTTTTCTATGCATGACTTCATCTTTTCAGAGAAAACCAGACCTCCTGTGGCAAATTCCTTCTGGCATAACGTCCATAGATGATCTCCTAATACTCCAGGAAAGAAAACATACTAAACCGACAAAGGAATTGACCTAGAGAAATTTCACAAAAAACAAAACGGGAAAACACCAAAAACGCAAAACGTTGCCAGAAGTCACAGATAAAGCCTAGGATTCATTCCTGGTTAAAACCCTGTTGGTATATGGGAATATTGACATGTAAGACCACAACAGGGTTAAACCAAAGCACAATTTTCCTCAAACGGGGATCAGAATAATTAAATAAAAATTTCTCGCAAGCAAAACCCAGCAACAAAATATAACGATTTCGGGCATCTGGGTATTTAGCGAAATTGGCTAATAAGACTCTTTGGGAATATCTTGGCATAATACATATACTTTTTGGCAATTAACACACAAAACAATCCATTATTTTAAAAGTATGAAATTTTTACATGGGGTAGTCTCAGATTTCAGGATGAAATTTGGGAACACCAAACATCCTTAAGCTTTTGAATTTCATATCTAAGAGATGTGATCGTGGATTCCATAGTCATAATTTTTTCTTGAAATAAAGCATGTAAAGCTTAAATAGAGTCAAATAAGGGTTGATTAAATGGAGCATCAGGAGGACTGAAGTCGTTAGATAAACGATGGAAGATGGGACTTATTTTGTTGGGTGGCATATTTTTAGGACAAGTTATGGAGTCTAATTCTCTATATAGGACATCCTAATAGCCATGATACATTTTAAGCAACGCAGATAAAGGAACTCAAGGAACTTTATGACACATGATGGAATAAAAATGAGGATCCTAAGCGTGAAAGACGTCGAGTTCACCAAAATGATTAACTAAAACATGAATATTCTAGACTAATCTAATGCAATGCAAAAGTAGTAAATAAATGGGATGATGCAATACGGAAATTACCCAAGAAAACTAAGCAATGTAATGTAAAAACCCTAAATACAAAGAAAGGATAGAAAGACTTGGGTATTTCACAATTTCCTCATTTTCCTAAACTAGAAGAGTTCATTGCTTAGGTCGGTTAGGGACAAGCGCAGTCTTCGAGAATCGCCCCTCGACTTCAAATTTTACATGTCTGATCATGTACACAATAGTGGAACTTGATCTATGCTACTCCCCTTGCGCAAAATACCAAGTAACATATATCGTTTATTGTCTACAACTAGCAATACCGACCCCACCATGAGGGTGTGCCGAGCTCGAAACCTGCTAAAATAGAAGTAAAAATTGTCGTAACCATGCTCAGAAAATTATGTGATCGTTGGATAAGCCTAAACTAGGGTGTTTACGAGGACATGAGCGCACATGCTCTCTCGTCCTTTTGAGAACTAGTGTCTTGGTAGGTTTTCAGGATCTGAATTTTTCTAGGTGACTAGGGTTTCATACTTTTTCACCTTTGGTCACATGTATGTCACAATATAGTCACTGAATGTCATTGTGGATCATAAATGAAGATGAAACCTGCAATACCCCAAAACCAACATCAATCCCTTAAAAATAAAAATGCATATGAAAGGGTCAAACCGACCTCAGCTGCCACAATGGTGGACTTACTAACTGAGCGTTGTGCTAAATTCCAGGCCCAAATGTAGTTTTTTTTTTGTGTGTGTGATGAGGGTCATTAATCCTTACCATTAATAATATCAATCCCAGTTGGTGTCAGAAGGTTGTATGCATTAAGAGAAGAAGATCTTGGAAAGCAGCTCCTTTAAACACAACCGAAACTTGCATAAAATAAATCACACCTACAGAAATTTTAAGGCACACTTGTAGAAATGTAAACACACTTGCATGAATATAAAGGCACACTTGCTTAAAGGAAATAAAACTTGCAGAAATGTAAACACACTTGCATAAATTAAAATTGTTGAATTGGAAATAACCGAAACATAAAAAGACACCTACAGGTTCTATTATCCCCTCAAAATTCCTCTCTTTTGAAAGTTGAAAAATTTGAAAATTTTGAGTTGGCACCCTTCAATAATGTTTTAGTGAAGAGAAAATTTGAAAAGATAGTGAAAATTCTTTTTCTTGGGGACATTTTATTGACTTGCAGGTCTGTCAAACATTTTTGATCCTCTATCCCAAGTTTTCCCGGGCTTCATGTTCCCCAATTCCCTGCATCTCTCGCATCAGCTGAATCGGGTCTTTGTGTCCTTCGCATTTCTATGTCCTTGGACCACCCGTGCTCTTTTGGCCCACATCGACCGAATTGGCTTTTCGCGTCCCACATGTCCCAATGTCCCATGGACCATCTGAACCAATTTTTTCTACTTTTCCCACATTTCACCTTTTTGAGTCAGTGCAAGGTGTATTTAATGCGCATTTATGATCTTCTCTCTCCTGAACGGCTATTTAAAGGGACCACCGTCTATGCATTTGTCACATTGCTTGCTTGCTATTTCTTGTCCGCATTCTTGCAATTGAGTCATTTGTTCATCTTCCTGTATCCCTTTGCATTTTTATCGCGATCTATTCTTTGAAGGTTGTTCCTCTGTGCACTGTAAAAATGAAGATCAAGTTTCAAGGGCACGAGCATCTGTCACCTCTGGAGACCTGTGTACCTAATATTGGGGATAGTGAAGTTTGACACTTGGATTTTGATGATTTCTGGGGCAGGTTAACATGTGATAACCCTGCTCCCATGGCCCAAATGATCAATGACAGTGGAATCACATATGTTGTTGGTTTTCCCATCTCTGTGTAGTGTGCCGACACCGTGCTCACCTGTGGAGCTCATTTCAATCTAGATACCAAGGAGGTTGTTAATGTGCATGGAGAATTGATTGCAAAACTAGATATTGCCGCCATCGCCGCTACACTTCGCATTCCTGAGACAAAAGACTCCATTGTTCTCACTCTCAGTCAACCTCAAGCTCTGTTTGATAAGGACAATGAGAAATATAAGGCTCGGGTAGCTAAGTCATGGTGAAAGTGCCCTAAGAAGGGAGCGTCCCGACTCTCTTAGGCATTATTCAAGGTTGATTTCAATGAAGAAGTATCAGATTTCATCATTTTACTTGCCCATATTATGGGGATGACCTCTACCAACGAATTCCATTTTTGGATGTGTCCTTTCATAAGCATCATCTGCGAGGGTAAGCAAAACATTAATTGGGCCGAGATTATCTGTGGGAACCTGACTGAACAATTGTCAAATGTTCAGTAGACCAAAAAATTCTACATGACCTCCTACCTCATGTACACCTTGGCAACATCTTGCGAGTGGTTTGGCTTCACTTTCATTGAAGGCAAGAAGAATGAACCCATCTATGCATATTGCCCTCAATTTACCCTCAAGGACAGTAATCATAATTTCAGAAGGGTAAATGATGCTTTCACCATGTACATTGTGAGACTCTTGGAGGGTGACACTGCCAGAAGAATTTTTGATGAGGCCATGGCTCTGATAGCCAAGTATGGGGCTTTCTTCATCCAGTTCAGAAAGTTCTCGTACATCAGATTGGCTTGTTTTGAAAGTACACCTCTCAAGCTTCCCATGTTCTGTAATGATAAAATGGCTCTGGTTGAGGTGTGCAGACAGCTGGACAAACTCCATAGAACCTGCAGAGACAAGAATATTACAGGACTTCATTTCCCTATCACCTTGGGGAATTATACATGCAAGATAACTCTAGATGCCCAAAATATAGAAAGGGCTATTACTCCTCTTACAATTCATTTTTTCAAGCCTAGGAATTGCTTTGATTTAAATAAATTCATTGATCAAAATCTCAGAATAACTTATCATCACTGTCCTAACACTGAGGATTACTGGGTTGACTGTGTTGATGATTTTGAAGCCAGGAGGAGGCATTTTGGTAGATTGTCTCTGCAACAGATCTTAGATCTCAACCTCTACCAGGTGTCTGAAGGGCTTGTGGATGATGATGAGGGCTTGAAATCCTTTGAGTATGAAAGATCAATCAAGCACACTCCTCTAGAAACCCTGGATTGGTATGTGAAGGAGAGAGATGATTTGAGTGAGATAATTTCCCCTGTCATCGTCAAAACCAAGGTTTGGTTTGACAGAAAATTTCATGAATTCAGGAGGAGCTAGGGTAGATCTTCTTCAAGAGAAACTTCCACACCTGGGAAGGAAGTACATATGCCCAATACTAAGGTACTTGAGAAAACTCCTCCTTCCTCGATGAAAGATCCTGAATCGTCTACTCCTTTTTCTTCCACTCAAGTGTATCAGAAGAAGGTCAAAGAGGTTAAGCAAGAACCAATCGAGGAAGATACTCTTCTGGAGCACTCAGAATTGTTTATTGGGCCAGAGAACATTATTGTTCTTAGTGAGAATGAGGATGATGAAATGGAAGAACTAGAAGAAACCCTTGGAACCATTGCTGAGATGGAGAAGGAAGGATCAAGAACTGAACCTCCAAGTTTAACAGACTCCTCTGCAAAGGAAATTCTTGAGGTTCCATGCACTTCCCCACTGGAGGCAATAGTAGTTCAGACTTTGAGTGCCATGAGTTCTCTTGCACTCGGACCCCTTGACTCCTCTGTTTCTTCTTCTTCCTTTCCTGGGTGCAAGCCCTTAGTAGACAACAGGAAAAGAAAGTATTCTTCCCAATTAACCAGGCTTGATTTTGATGTTGTGGCAACTCTGCTTGGTACTACCCCTCTCCTCGAGCAATGAAAACAAAGACTACTTCAAGGTTGGTATCTGATGCTCAAGGTCAGCAATTTATAGAGGTTGCTAGACCCAGGGTAGATAAAGAGGAGAAGGATCTTTTGATCTCTGACTTGGAGCTTTCCAGAATTCCACTGGGAGAATCTACACTTGAGAGTGAGGTTCATAACCTTCGGGAAACTGTCACTAAGGTTATTGAATGGGTTGAGAAAGGCAAACAAACCATGGAGCAGTTGGAAGAACAGAACCAAGTTCTTTCCAATTTTATCAGATCATTGTTGGCCAAAGATAAAGTTTTGGATCCAGCCCCATTGGCCGCTCTTCCACCTCCCATGGTTCTCAGCCAGGATGAAGTTCAAAACATCAAAGACATACACAAGTATTCAACTTATGGGAAGGTTGTGGAAGCCATGGTGGATGATATGACTATAGCAGGTTTGAATTTCATTGAGGAAGCCTTCAAAACCAATGAGAAGGTGATCAATTTGCAGCAGAAACTCACTTCCTCAATCAAAGCCATGGACAAGGAGCTGAAGGTCTGGAGTGGATGTATTGTAGACCTCCGTCTAATGGGCCAAACTGATGAGAAGATCCTGTTGGCCAACAATGTGTTTGATGATGCCAAGAATAACTTGTCAAGGACATGGATCTTTAGCATTGAGTGGAAGATAAAGGTTCTGGAGGAAGCATTGGGAGAATTGAGGAATGTGTGGAAAAAAGGGGAGTCCTTTAAAACTTGTGTTTTATCTGCCTTCAAAGATATCCACTGCCATCTTCAGGATGAAACTACAGGTGTTTCCTTCTCTCTTCAAGAAATCAAGGCTCAGTTTAGAACCTTTGTCAAGGATGATCTGTTCAAAGAAGAGTCATTTACTAAGGAGAAGATGAAAGACATTTTTTCTCTTCATTCAACTATTGCCGAGGCTAATAAAGAATATCTAGAGCATACCGAGTTTGATAAAGATATGGAGAAATGTCTAGGCACGTGGACACATGCTACTTCCAACACAACAATTCCAAGAGGCATGGAGATAACAGAAGCATTGAAAAGATTCAGGCATCGAATCCTCAAATCAGTGGGCCCTCCTCAGCCATAATCGGATGTCTCTACTTCTTTCTCTTCATTCTCTTCTTCTATTTTTAGTGCCGATCTCCTTGTAATTTAATTAAGGACTTTGTATTGTGCATTTCCTTAATTAATCTTTTGGTTAAAAGAAACGGTTACCAAATGTAACCACTTTGTAAGCTATATATTGAGCTCTCCTCGCCATTCCAAGGGGCTGGAACTCTGATAATTTTTGAAAGTGTAAAAGAACTTAAAGCTATCAATACAGAAGATTTCCCTTCCTGTTTCCATCTGCATTGTTTTATTCTCTCTTGTATGTCTTAAAGTTTGTGAATCGTTATCTACTGCATTAAGAAGCTTTGTATTCTTATGGATGTTATTTCTGGAACTTTGTGTCTATGAAATTATATCTAATTGTTTAAATATGAATGATTTTGTTCTATATATCACATTTGCTCAACATTTATAAGGAACTATTTTGCTATCTATATTTCCTGGGAATGTTGTTATGTTCTACCTTTTCCCTCCCTTAGTTCTTCTATTCTTTTGTATTGATCATCTTATCTTGCATTAAAACACTTTCATGATATCAGAGTTCCTCATCAAAGTAGACAGTTGTATATTTGTAAATAGTTTTGTTGCTTGCTTTCAATAAGGGCACCTCTCCCATTAAAGAGGAGGGAATTTCTATCCCCTGAATGTTGCTTTCATTAAAGTCCTAATTTGACAACCAACAATTTTTGGTGACTCTACTGGGGATTCATTTTAATGAATTCCAGTTTCAAAAGAAAAATTTCTTGATCATTTCTAATCTGGCGACTCTAAGATTTACTCATGGAAGAAGGGTTCTTGGAATTGAATATTCACAATTTCAACTCCTTGAGCAGCAACGCTTTCCCCTTCCTTCAACAAGGAGAGATAGAAGGACTTGTTCTACAAGCACACCACCTGTTGAAGACAGAGCTTCTGGGAGTGGTGTCCCTCAAGAACAACTCAGCCCTAATCTTTGTGCTTTGGTTCTTGCTGGCGTTTCAGTTCCACTTCAAGAAATTTTTCCAAGAATGGCAGTTCCATTACCTTGGGACCAACGTGTTGGGCCTCTTTCCCTCCCTCAACCTTTGCATGAGTTACCTAGGGGTAGAAAAAAGAATTTTTCCAAGTTCAAAGGGGATGGCAAGGTACATCGTAATGAACACATTACAACCTTCATAGTTGCATATGGAGTCCTTGGAGTTGAACATGAGGATGTCTCTATGAGGATTTTTGTGGAGACTTTGTAGGACAATGTGGCAAATTGGTTTTATCATCTCCCCGCTGGGGCCATCACCAATTGGACTACCATGAGAACTAGATTTGAGAACCGTTTCAAACCTGCTGAAGATGTGCATGCTTTGCTAGCCCAGATTTCTCAAATCAAGAAAGAACCACAAGAGCCCATGAGAGAATTTTTGGCCAAGTTCAATAAACTGATTAACAAGATCCCACAAGACACCCGTCCTGTGGATCAAATTCAAAAATGTTTCTTCCTAAACGCTCAATTGCTTAAAGTAAGCTATGCACTAAGAAGAGCCAATATTGCAACTTTGGATGTTGATCAGAGATTAGCCGTCAGTGTTGAAGATGACCTGATCATGTCTGGTAAATTGAAAAGAGATCCTTCCAAATCTAAAGCTTCTTCTTCCTCTTCCTCTACTCCTGGAGCTAATGCAGATCAGTTAGTACAGAAGCTTGCTAATGACCTCATTACCATCAAGAAACAATTGGCTCAGCATGCTCCTTATCAAGATGTTCCAAGGAGAAATTTTCAGCCTAGAAACCATTTTCCTTCTTCTCAGACAAGGTTGGCAATCGAAGGACCACCCATCAAGGTCCCTGTTAATGCAACTTGTGAAGTTGAAGAACCTGATGATGAAGAAGTTAATGAAGATTTTGAAGAACCTAAAGAAGAGGTTGATGAAGAACTGGAAGAACTCGATGGGTCTCGAGTTAATTTCCTCACCACTGAGGGTGTTGATGAGGAAGATGATTATGATGAAGTAGTAGCAGAGATGAATAGTGAGTCATATGTTGTTATGACTCAGGAGCAGACAAATAAGAAAGAAAAAGTGATGCATCCCACTAAGAAGTCCAAGGAGCATCCCATGACTATTCCAGTGATTGCAAGAAGAGGATATCCTATTCCCACTGCATCCACACAAAAGGTGAGTTCTGCTAATTCTTCTACTCCTGCTTCTAAAACTTCTTTTTCTCCAGTTCCAAAACCTGATAAGCCTAGGATTCCTAGTGATGATATCCCATCCACTTCTGGATCTTTTGATATCATTGATCACCTCAAGAAAATAAAAATCCAGATTTTTGAAGCTGAGTTTTATCAGACTCATCCAAAATCCTTTGCCAAAATGGTCCACTTTGTCAATTCCCATTCCAAAACTTCATCCAACACTTCTAAAGGTATTTTTCCCACTCCCTCTTCCACATCCCAATCAAATCTTGTGGCTGCAGTCACCTCACCAAATGTGAAAATCAAACCATTCTATGTGACCCTCCTCATAGCTAGCCATAAACTCAGCAACTATGTCATAGACTCAAGAGCATCAGATAATGTCATGCCTGCTAAAGTGTCTCATGCTTTGGGTCTTACCCTCACATGCACTTATGGTTCTTACTATTCCATGGAGAGTAGGGAGGTGCCTTTGGTTGGAAGAATTAAGGATGCACAAGTAGCTTTTGTTGCTTTACCAGAGAAGAAGGTTTTAGCTACTATTTTGGTAGTTGATATCCCTCCTTCATATGGTATGCTGTTGAGTAGAAATTTCTATAAGGATGTGGGAGGAGAAATTCAAATGGATTGGTCACATGCCTTTATACCAATTCAATGGAAAGATGAAGAAGTTTGCTACCCTGAGAAACAATCTGAATATATTGTGCAAAAGACAGATGATCCCAAGGCACAAATACTTTATGAAGATATTGGGCATGAAAACTACATGATCATGTCTCAGGATGAGGTGGAACGTCCTAAAGTAGTGCCCCATGATCCTAATAGCATTTGGAATTTGGAATTTGATGGAATTTGTTCTTCAACTGGTTCTGGGGCTGGTGTGGTATTGATATCTCCAGAAGGGAAGATTCATCCTTTCTCCTTTCAAGCTGTAGTTTGAAAATACAAATAACATAGTAGAGTATGAAGCTCTCATCCTTTGACTGAATGTAACAAAATAAAGAGGTGTGAAGAACCTCCTGGCTCGTGGAGATGCGGAACTGGTTATCAAGCAAGTCAGAGATCTTTTCCAAGTAAAGAATAGAAGGTTAAAGCACTATAGGAATCTGGTCTGGGATTCTATTGAATTCTTTGATGCCTTCTCCATCAAAGCAGTGTTAAGGGAAAAGAACACTAGGGCTGACTCCCTAGTTTTTTTAGGGTCTTTGTTGATACCTCATCCTAATTTTTCTCAAGACAAATTCACCATTGAAATGATCCATAGACCAAGCGTACCGGATAATGCAAATAACTAGAAAGTTTTCAATGATGATCAACATTTTCTCTCTTTCTTGGAACTTAAGGATAACTTTGATCAATTGTATTTTGAGGGAAGTGGCAATATGCCTCGAGAGAGTGTCTCTTCCAATGAGGAAGGTGTCAAAGAGGAGATGGATCAAGAGGGATGCATCAAACTAAAAGGCAACAAGATCCCTAAAGGACTGGTGAGTTTGGAGGAATTGTTTGATAAACATGACAGATATGTCAAGTCCAAAGCTTCCAAAGGACCTCAACAGTCTACTGAATATGAAAAGATTAACATTAGGAACTCTGCTAAACCCAAAATGGTGAATGTTGGAAAGTTTTGTACACATGAGGAGAGGAAGAAGGTGGTGAATATTTTGAAGAGGTATGTTGATGTCCTTGCTTATTCTTACAATGATCTGAAAGCTTTTCAGCCAAAAGAAATGCAACATTTCATTCCCCTCAAACCTGGGATTAAGCCTTTCAAGTAGAAGCAAAGGCAGTACAATCCAAAGATTGCTGACACTATTTTCCAAGAGATACAAAAGTTGTTGAAGGCCAAGATTATCTTCCCCATTCATCATTCAACATGGATTGCTAATATTGTGCCTGTCAGGAAGAAAAATGGTGAGATTCAGATCTGTGTTGATTTCAGGAATCTGAATCAAGCTTCTTTGAAAGATAACTACCCCTACCCATGATGGACTAGGTGTTGCAAGTTGTTGTGGGTGCAGAGATGTTGTCCATGCTTGACGGTTTCTCAGGATATAACCAAGTAGAAGTTAATATTGCAGATCAGCACAAGACTGCCTTTACCACTCCTTGGGGTACTTTTGCCTACAAGAGGATGCCCTTTGGTCTCATTAATGTTGGTGCCACCTTTCAAAGAGCAATGGATTTTGCCTTTGGGAGTGTGAAACAAAAATGTATTGTTGTGTATCTAGATGATTTAACTGTGTTTTCCAAAACTAGAGCAGATCACTTTCAACATCTAGAAATAATCCTCTTGAAATGCAAAGAACATGGAGTCTCTCTAAATCCCAAGAAATTTATCTTTTGTGTCATAGAGGGAAAGTTATTGGGACATGTTGTCTCCAAAGAAGGAATCAAGATTGATCCTGAATGAGTTCAAGCCATCCAACAGATTCCTCTTCCCACAAGCAAAAAGGGAGTGCACTCTTTCTTTGGTAAGATCAACTTCCTGAGAAGATTCATCCCTGATTTTGCAGAGCTGACTTTGAACATTTCCCAAATGATGAAGGGAAAGTAGACGTTTGGTTGGTCCTCTGAAGGAAAGGAAGCATTTGAAGGCATTAAGAAATCCATTGCTAAGACTCCTATCTTAGCATGTCAGATTTTAGCAAAGATTTTATTATCTATTGTTATGCCACAGAGAGTACCTTGGCCACTGTGTTGACTCAGAAAGATTTTGAAGATCATGAGCTCCCAATTGCATTCATGAGTTATATTCTGAAAACTCATGAGTTGAAGTACACTATGATGGAGAAACATGCTTTTGCAGTAGTTAAAGCTGTTAAGCAGTTTCAATTTTACATTCTTAACTCTCACTCTGTTGTGCTTGTGCCCGATACGACTATTAAGTCTATTCTTACACAAGCAGGAGTTTGGAACCAAGAGAGGAAATTGGGTAGCAAAGGTTTAGGAGTATGATCTTGACATCAGACCAATGAAACTAGTTCGGGGTAAAGGCCTATGTGAACTCATTACTGAGGGAGCTAGTCATGAAACACCTCAGGATGAAGTTGATGTCCCCGTTGTTCTGTTCCTCATCTCGACAGATGAATGGTACGCTGATATTTCTCACTTCCTCACCTATGGTGAGTGTTCATCTCACTTAACTACCAAAGAAAAGAGAGCCATCAAGTTAAGGTCAGCACAGTACGTGTTGTGGGAGAATGCTTTGTTCAAATGAGGAGTGGATGGAAGATTCTTGAAGTGTGTTGACAAAGTGCAACAGAAGAAGCTATTCTCAGCCTTTCATGACCAAGCCTGTGGGGGTCATTTCTCATCTACCGTTACTGCTCACAAAATTATTCGTGCAGGGTACTATTGGCCTACTTTGTTTAAGGATGCATCAAGGTGGGTCGACAAATGTGAAGCTTGTCAAACCTTTGTGGGAAGACCTAAGTTGGCTGCTTTGCCACTTAAGCCAGTTGTGATTGAAGAACCCTTTCAACAATGGGGTTTGGATTTCATCGGAACACTCAACCCATCTTCAAGTGTAGGACATACTCATGTGTTGACTACCACAGATTATTTCACTAAGTGGGTAGAAGCCATCCCAGTTAAAAGTACTACTTCAGAGGTAGTATGTAATTTCATCAAAGAAAACATCTTGATAAGGTTTGGAGTACCAAACAAGATTGTGACTGATAATGCTTCAAATTTTTCTTCTGCTGAGATGATGGATTTCTGCTATGGGTATGGAATTTCCCTCACTCATTCTTCATATTACTATCCTCAAGGGAATGGACAGGCAGAATCAACAAACAAGAACTTGGTGACCATTGTAAGAAAGCTTGTTAATTAATCTTAGAGGAACTAGCACAAGAAGCTTTATGATGCTCTCTGGGATGATAGGATTACACCCAAAAGAGCAATTGGGATGTCCCCTTTTCAAGTGGTGTATGGTGTGGAAGCCCAACTACCAGTGAACTACCAGCTTTGAATTTAATGAAAGCTATTGAGGACACCATTTTCAGTGATTCTTTGGATAAGAGGTTCATGTATCTCCATAAGCTAGATGAAGATAGGTTGCAGGTTTTTGATAGGATCTCTTCTCATCAGTAGAAGGTGAAATCTTTATTTGACAAGAAAACCAGATCTAGAGAGTTCAAAGTTGGAGACATTGTTTTACTATGGGACAAAAGGCATGAACCTTGAGGAAGCCATGGTAAGTTTGACTCTCTTTGGCTTGGTCCTTTCAGAATCAGGCACTTTTCTGGTCAAAATTCTTTCTATCTTGATTACATGGATCGATCTTCTCTCCCACTTCCTTATAGTGGGCAGTACCTGAAATTGTTCAAATCCTAGGTGAATAGGAGGTCCTTTGTATATTATGTACAGTGTGTGTTTGCTTTTCCTTGGTCTTTGTTTTGTTGTTTTCCTTTCCTTGTTTTCTGTGTGTTGCCTTCTGTATTGTTTTGCCTTTGACTCTTTTTCCCAATGGATAAGGCACTGGTCTTCTTCCCCAGAGTTTTTCTTGAATTCTTGTCTTGCCTTGTTCCTGTGATCTAGTCATCCCCAGAAAGAGCCAACTGTTGTCCCCTCAAAATTACCCTCTTTTGAAAGTTGAAAAATTTGAAAAATTTGAGTTGGTACCATTCAGTAATGTTTTAGTGAAGAGGAAATTTGAGGAGATAGTGAAAATTCTGTTTCTTGGGGTCATTTTAGTGACTTGCGGGTCTGTCAAACATTTTTGTCCCTGGGCTTCATGTCCGTATCAAGCATTTCCCGAATCAGGGCTTTTGTTCCTGATTTGCCAATTTCCCAAGTCGATTGTCCTTTACCGGCTTCATTTTCACCTGCCCATCTGTCCAAAGTTCACTCGGGCTTCCTGTTCCCTGATTCCCCTCATCGGTCAAATTGGGTCTTCGCGTCCTTCGCATTTCTGTGTCCCTGGACTTCCCGTGCTCTTTTGGCTCGCATTCCCCGCATCAGTCGAATCAGCTTTTCACCTCCCTCATGTCCCAATGTCCCATGGACCGCTTGGGCCAATTTTTTCCGCTTTTCCCACATTTCACCTTTTTGAGTCAGTGCAAGGTGTATTTAATGTGCATTTATGATCTTCTCTCTCCTGAACGGCTATTTAAAGGGACCACCATCTATGCATTTGTCACATTGCTTGCTCGCTATTTCTTGCCCGCATTCTTGCAATTGAGTCATTTGTTCATCTTCCTGTATCCCTTTGCATTTTTATCATGAATATGTTCTTTGAAGGTCGTTCCTCTGTGCACTGTAAAAATGAAGATCAAGTTTCAAGGGCATGAGCATCTGTCACCTCTGGAGACCTCTGTACCTAATATTGGGGATAGTGAAGTTCAACACTTGGATTTTGATGATTTTTGGGGTAGGTTAACATGCGACAAACCCTACTCCCATGGCCCAAATGATCAATGACAGTGGAATCACATATGTTGTTGGTTTTCCCATCTCTTTGCAATGTGCCGACATCGTGCTCGCCTATGGAGCTCATTTAAATCTGGATACCGAGGAGATTGTTAATGAGCATGGAGAATTGATTGCAAAACTAGATGTTGCTGCCATCGTTGCCACTGCCCTTCACATTCCTGAGAGAGAAGACCCCATTGTTCTCACTCTCACTCAAGCTCAGACTCTATTTGATAAGGACAACGAAAAATACAAGGCTCGGGTAGCTAAGTCATGGCTAAAGTGCCCTAAGAAGGGAGCGTCCCGACTCTCTAAGGCATTGTTCAGGGTTGATTTCAATGAGGAGCTATCAGATTTCATCATCTTGCTCACCTCGTATTATGGGGATGCCCTCTACCAATGACTTCCATTTTTGGATGTGCCCTTTCATAAGCATCATCTACAAGGGTAAGACAAAACATAAACTGGGCTGATATTATCTGTGGGAACATGACTGAACAATTGTCAAATGTTTAGTAGACCAAAAAATTCTACATGACCTCCTACCTCATGTACACCTTGGTAGCATCTCGCGAGTGGTTTGGCTTCACTTTCATTGAAGGAAAGAAGAATGAACCCATATATGCATATTGCCCTCAATTTACCCTCAAAGACAGTAATCATAATTTCAGAAGGGTAAATGATGCTTCACCATGTACATTGTGAGACTCTTGGAGGGTGACACTGCCAGAATATTTTCTGGTGAGGCTATGACCTTGATAACCAAGTATGGGGCTTTCTTCATCAAGTTCAAAAAGTTCTCATACATCATATTGGCTTGTTTTGAAAGTACACCTCTCAAGCTTCCCATGTTCTACAATGATAAAATGGCTCTGGTTGAGGTATGCAGACAACTGGATAAACTCCATAGAACCTACAGAGACAAGAAGATTATAGGTCTTCATTTCCCTATCACCTTGGGAAATTATACATGCAAGACAACTCTAGATGCCCAAAATATAGAAAGGGCTATTACTCCTCTTACAGTTCATTTTTTCAAGCCCAGGACTTGCTTTGATTTAAATAAATTCATTGATCAAAATCTCAGAATAACTTATCATCACCGTCCTGACACTGAGGATTACTGGGCTGATTGTGTTGATGATTTTGAAGCTAGGAGGAGGCATTTTGGCATATTGTCTCTACAACAGATCTTAGATCTCAACCTCTACCAGGTGCCTGAAGGGCTTGTGGACGATGATGAGGCTTGCAATCCTTTGAGTATGAAAGATCAATCAAGCACACTCCTCTAGAAACCCTGGATTGGTATGTGAAGGAGAGAGATGATTTGAGTGAGATAATTTCCCCTGTCATCGTCAGAACTAAGGTTTGGTTTGATAGAAAGTTCATGAATTCAGGAGGAGCCAAGGTAGATCTTCTTCAAGAGACTTCCACACCTGGGAAGGAAGTACATATGCCCTAGTACTGAGGTACTTGAGAAAACTCCTCCTTCTTCCTCAATGAAAGATCCTGAATTGTCTACTCCTTTCTTCTTCCACTCAAGTGTATCAGAAGAAGGTCAAAGAGGTTAAGCAAGAACCAATCGAGGAAGATACTCTTCTGGAGCACTCAGAATTTCCTATTGGGCCAGAGAACAGTATTGTTCTAAGTGAGAATGAGGATGATGAGATGAAAAACTAGAAGAACCCCTGGAACCATTGCTGAGATGGAGAAGGAAGGATCAAGAACTGAACCTCCAAGTTTAACAGACTCCTCTGCAAAGGAAATTCTTGAGGTTCCATTCACTTCCCCACTAGAGGCAACAGTAGTTCAGACTCTGAGTGCCATGAGTTCTCTTGCACTCGGACCCCTTGACTCCTCAGTTTCTTCTTCTTCCTTTGCCTAGGTGCAGCCCCTTAGTAGACAGCAGGAAAAGAAAGTATTCTTCCCAATTACCAGGGCCTGATTTTGATGTTGTGGCAGCTCTGCTTGGTACTACCCCTCCTCCTTCAGCAAAGAAGGCAAAGACTACTTCAAGGTTGGTAACTAATTTTCAAGGTCAATAGTTTCTAAAGGTTTCCAGACCCAGGGTGGATAAAGAGGAGAAGGATCTTTTAATCTCTGACTTGGAGCTTTTCCAGGATTCCAATGGGAGAATCTACACCTAAGAGTGAGGTTCATAACCTTCGGGAAACTATCACTAAGGTTATTGAATGGGTTGAGAAAGGCAAGCAAACCATGGAGCAGTTGGAAGAACAGAACCAAGTTCTTTCCAACTTTATCAGATCATTATTGACAAAAGATAAAGTTTTGGATCTAGCTCCATTGGCTACTCTCCCACCTCCCATGGTTCTTAGTCAAGATGAGGTTCAAAGCATCAAAGACATACATAAGTATTCTACTTATGGGAAGGCTGTTGAGGCCATGGTGGATGATATGACTATAGCAAGTTTGAATTTCATTGAGGAAGCCTTCAAAACCAATGAGAAGGTGATCAATTTGTAGCAGAAACTCACTTCCTCAATCAAAGCCATGGACAAGGAGCTGAAGGTCTTGAGTGGATGTATTGTAGACCTCCGTCTAATGGGCCAAACCGATGAGAATATCCTGATGGCCAACATTCTGTTTGATTATGTCAAGAATAACTTGTCAAGGACATGGATCTTCAGCATTGAGTGGAAGATAAAGGTTCTGGAGGAAGCATTGGGAGAATTGAGGAATGTATGGAAAAAATGGGAGTCCTTTAAAACTTGTGTTTTATCTACCTTCAAGGATATCCACTGCCATCTTCAGGATGAAACTATAGGTGTTTCCTTCTCTCTTCAAGAAATCAAGGCTCAGTTTAAAACCTTTGTCAAGGGTGATCTATTCAAAGAAGAGTCATTTACTAAGGAGAAGATGAAAGACATTTGTTCTCTTCATTCAGCTATTGCCGAGGCTAATAAAGAATATCTGGAGCATACCGAGTTTGATAAAGATATGGAGAAATGTCTAGGCACATGGACACATGCTACTTCCAACACAACAATTCCAAGAGGTATGGAGATAGCAGAAGCATTGAAAATATTCAGGCATCGAATCCTCAAATCAGTGGGCCCTCCTCAGCCATAATTGGATGTCTCTATTTCTTGCTCTCCATTCTTCTATTTTTAGTGCCAATCTCCTTGTAATTTAATTAAGGACTTTGTTATTGTGCATTTCCTTAATTAATCTTTTGGTTAAAAGAAACGGTTACCAAATGTAACCACTTTGTAAGCTATATATTGAGCTCTCCTCGCCATTCCAAAGGGATGGAACTCTGATAATTTTTGAAAGTGTAAAAGGACTTAAAGCTATCAATACAGAAGATTTCCCTTCTTGTTTT
Organism: Taxus chinensis; assembly: GCA_019776745.2. Lineage (NCBI taxonomy): Eukaryota > Viridiplantae > Streptophyta > Pinopsida > Cupressales > Taxaceae > Taxus > Taxus chinensis. The sequence goes on from CM034151.1 coordinate 217,115,939, forward strand.
CATCTGCATGTTATTTTATTCTCTCTGTATGTCTGAAAGTTTGTGAATCATTATCTATTGCATTAAGAAGCTTTGTATTCTTATGGATGTTATCTCTAGAACTTTGTGTCTGATGAAATAACATCTAGATTGTTTTAATATGAATGATTATGTTCTATATATTGTCCTTGCTCAACATTTATAAGGAACTATTTTGCTATCTATACTTCCTGGGAAAAGTGCTATTCTACCTTTTCCCTCCCTTAGTTCTTCTGTTATTTTGTATTGATAATTTATCTTGGCATTAAAACACTTTCATGATATCAGATGGTTCCTCATCAAAGTAGACAGTTGTACATTTGTAAATAGTTTGGTTGCTTGCTTTCAATAAGGGCACCTCACCCATTAAAGAGGAGGGACTTTCTGGTCCCCTGACTGTTGCTTTCATTAAAGTCCTAATTTGAGGATCAATCTCAATAGTCTCACAACAAGAGATGATATATCCAAGAATTTTCACCTAGTTGTGACCCCAAAAGTTTACACATTTTTAGGATCTAAATGCTACACAATATTGTCGTAATCATTCAACATTAATATTCGTAGATCCATGTGCATGGGAATGAGTCGTCATCTTATATCCTTGCTAATATGTTGTCTATATAGTCTTCAATGATCTTATGAATGTAGTCATGGAACTATATGTGTCATTTCCCATTGGATAAGAAAGCCCAGAACTTTATTTCTTAAGGCCGAAGGGCATGACATATATCAGGTGGAAGGTTGCAATTATAACCCATGGAGTGGTGAAGGAGGGTTTTTCTTGGTTAGGAAATTGGGTCTGATCTTGATCTTGATTCCAACCCTAACTAAGATCTCCATCTCCACATAATATGGAAAGAATATCATACCCCATTATTAGAGTCGATAAGTCTAATGTCAATGTGTGGTAAAGGAAAACTATCCTTAGGGCAAGGCTTCTCTTTGACTGGTAAATGAATCGGTACCTAAGACATTCTTGGATGATGTTATTCAAATCTAGGAATAGAGATGGACGAAGGATTTTCTTAAGAGATGCTTCTGACCAATTATTATATGTTAAAGGAAAGTGATGTCCAACTGAAAATGTTTGTTTTGACCTTGGAACTTTGTTAATACAAACTTGGATATACAAGGGAGGGTCATGTTCCTCAGACTAAAATTCACTGGAGAAGGTAGATTCATCTTCATTGGTGAAACCTGATTTTATCAAATCATTAATGAGGATAGAGATGAAGTGACACATTTCTATGATACAACAACCTGTCGGGTGAGAGTATGAGGAGGGACTGTAATTGTTTCTGTTTATGGTACTTCCTAAGCACTCATTTGATACAATTAGGGTCGGAATTTTTAGACTAAGCATGAATAGTTAGATGTCTCATGATTGGAAAATACCCTAGGATGCAAATTTGAATGAAGGAAGAATATTAGAACACATTGATATGATCGAGATGGGTCTCACCAAAATGATTCAACTGAATTTTATGTGATATAATTACTAGTTAATCTAAGTGCTCATCTGATACACTTTTCCTCGTAAATGTAGCTCACTAAGAAGTATGCAAATGATCCCAAACAACTAAGTAAATAGAAATAGAAGCCCTAAAATGAAAGAGAGTTTTTGTTAATAGATATTTCAGCTGGATAAAAGATACTCACTCAGACTATGTCACATTGGATTCTCTAATCTTGGAAAATATGGAAGCATGATACGACTGTGAAGAGGCCCCAAAAAGGATCCGGATCCAAGTAATATGAGATTCGGAACTGGAGCACCACGAGTTCCAGAAGGGACTTGGGGTAGCTATAATGGGTGCATACTAGTCTACAAACTGAGATGCATTCCTGGTCTAAACTTGTAAAAATCTCCAAAACTGAATCTGAATCATGGGTTTAGTAGGTGAGTTTAGATAAACCCTCCATTGATCAATTCCACTTGTATCAAGTGCACTAGCATTCAGATGTCACTGATATGGTCCAAGCATGACACAAGACTTTGCACATTTACACAAATACCATCAAGAGAAGTTATTCAACAAAATAGATAACAAAATAATTCTAAAGAATGAACAAGATGATATGGGTCAGACTGACCTCAGATGTCACAACAAACTATGGGATTATTAGCTTAGCATTTAAATGCACTTCCAAAGGTAACTTGGAAGGGACCCATAATGGTAAGTTCTGGTGAGTGTGTGGCCTCATCAGTGTGCATGCCTTAGGTATTTCTTGTGCCAGTCGCACTTTGTGAAGTAGCAAACAATAAATATATGTAGAAAAATGTAATAGAATGTGTGCATGGAATAAAATAGAATCCTCCCCCTATAGTTGTGTGTGATGCAAATGACCCTAGCCTTGTGCCTTATGATGGAGCTATGTGGATGCAAGTGATCTCCCAATGCAATAGATGGATGCAACTCTAGGTGGATGATAGTAGTGACTAGTGCTTGGTCCCTCATTATGGTCTCATAACTTTATATTTATAGGGTTCTCTTGATCTAATTTCATAATTAACCCCGAAATGGCTAACCACCAAAAAGATAAAGATTTAAAACGACTAGAAAGAGCCCAAAAAGTGGCAGAAAAGTGAAAAAGGGACCGGGGCGCCCATGGGTGCCCCATTACTAATCTAGGTGCCCCACTCAAGGCTAAAATAACGAGAGATGACAGAAGCTGGTTGGGCATGTGGATGTAAAAGTTTGGTAATGATGAAATAAAATAAACCAAGATGGCCAAAAGATGGGGGTTAATTAGTACTTTCTTCACTCAAGGAACCTTCTAAATAGTAGTATGAGACTGGGATAAATAATGTCTAAAGTGCATGATTTTGTGACTACAGGAAGTGGAGAGTTAATGAGAATTTGTTTTGATTTTAATTATTAGTAATGTGGACTTTATTGGCATACGTGTGGTTTTTGGGGGTAATAAAAATGGGGAAAGGGGAATCGACTTGGGGTTTGGATGAAAAAATGAAGGAGGGGCGGTTGGAGGTGGGACTATTTCATTTGTTTATTGTTTATTGTGGATATAGTGGTTTTTTCTTGGACTTGGAGGCTAGAGGATTGGAACTTTGGAAGGAAGATCAAGTTGGAAACTGGTAGAATAAATTTGGACAACATTTTTAACATGCATGGTTTTTTTTATCTTATTTATGTTGCTTTGAAAAGAAGTTGGAAAGTAAAAATTATTGTTAAAAATGGAATGCGTTGTTGAAATTTCACCCAATTTTAGGTCTGTGGGTTGAAAATGGATATATGAATTTATACCCATTTCTAGGACTGTTTATTTAATATTTGTTTTTTACTGTGAAAATGTTTTGCAAAGAGTTTGATTCATACTAATTTCTAGGTCTACTTATTATGAAAATATATCATTGTTAAATCATTTTCATGTGGCTGAATTTTTACCCACTTTTGGGCCTACACGTTTTTTTGCATTGTCTAGGTGTGAAACATATTTGTGGAGGTCAATTTTTATATCCATTTGGGTCTATACTTTTTGTGAAACATATGATTGTGAAATGTTTTAACTAAAGTCATTTTTTCATACCCATTTATGGGTCTACATGATATTATACATGTATGGAAAGAATACATTTTCTTTGGGTCAATTTGGGAACCCATTTGGGTCTGCATATTTTGTTTGTATAGGTGGACTATGGCATTTTCAATGAAGTCATTTCATATCCATTATTATCGGTTTTTGTTGCTTGGGCATGAGGATGTAGTTATTATTATGTCCCAAATATTATATAATCGTATTTAGAATGTGACTTACATTATCATGCTCGTGGTGAAGCTACAAGAGTGATAACATAAGTCTCCTTCTTAAATCACATCAAAGGAATTAGAACTTTAGTGAAATATGAAACAACATATGAAGGATTTTTGGAAAAATATTAGATAAGTGATGGTTGTTTGGTGCATCAGTAAATGTGTAGAAGGAAGTTTTGTTTTACTTAATGTTAAACTAGTTACATGATTATCATACCATAAGCCTACAAATGCATGTTAGTACGACATTATGGAATCTGCACGAGCATACACACACACACATGGGGGTTGTTTTTCTTTATGATTATAAAATTTGGAAACATGGATTTAAAATTCGAATAGATGGTTGTTTTTCCTCTTTGATTATGAAATTGAAACATTTCTTTAAATGTTGGAATGAATTTCCTCTTGACGAGGATTGTTGATTATGGAAGTGGTGTACGAGATAGTTGTGTTGTGAAGGATGTTGAATGTTATTTGTTTATGCAAACTATAAGATATAACTTGCATCATCATAGCTGAAAAACTTTGGCCAAAGTAATGTATCTAGTTGTATGCATTATCAATTCACTTATCCTTATTGTGTGCTAGTCAAGAATTATATGATGGTATTGGTTGTCATGATCTTATGATGGGTTGTATTTTTAGAATTTGAGTATATTACACATGCTTCTTAGATTACTATTCTTTATTGATAGTTGAATGTCTCTATCTTCCTTCCTCATGAAGGGTCGGGCCCTTCTCATTTGTGAGAGGTGTGCAGAGGAACCAAAAGGTTTAGTGGTTAGAGGAAAAGCACTATAATGATGCTCTCCCTCTAAACAATTTCAAAAATGAGATATGCATGTACACAAGAAATTCTGGAAAGAATGAGTTGATAGTATATTACTTGTACTAAAGCATATGGTCATATTGTTGTACTTGGCTAGGGACATGCTTGTTATCTCATGTATTTGATATATAATATGAAGTAAATATAATATTAATCATTGTATCGTGAAATGATTGTTGATCATGCTTTTGTACGAAAAATTGTGGGAAGCAATGTATAAAGTTTAAATGGCAATTAATTGATCAAATCTTGTTTGACATTTGGAAAAACGGTAACAAAATGATGTTTTGAACCTATGATTATTTAGAGGTATTGTTGTCATATTTAATTATATACATAGTTATTTCTAAGTTACCTAATAAGATTTTATTTTTTTTTAAAAATACACTTTTAGCTTGTGCTAACGAATGATCATTACACCTACCATGAGAAACTACCAAGAAATCAATTTGGAAGTCAAATCATTCTCATTTGTCACGTTCCAAGCATTTTAATTTGTTACGTGACAAAATTACCTCATTTTGCAGATCAATGGTTACAATAATGTTGTGGAAATTACAAATCCATTGCAACGGTTGTGAACCCACCACTAAAGGTTATAAAACCATTGTAGTGGTTGCGTAGCCACTGTAGTGGTTGCATAACCGTCACTCTTCAACCAAAAGGTCCTCAATCTTCCAAGTACCATAACTTTTTCTACAAACTCAAAATCAAGTGCTTTTTTTAAAGTGTGTATTTTTTAGAGAAGAATCCAAATATGTCATCAAAACATAGGTTCTATTGTGATGTTACATTAAATGTCATTTAAAAGTGTTTACAATGAAAATTACATGAATTGAGCATATCTTAGATCCAAATTTGGATCATACCTCCGCAATTTGAGACTTTTAAGTACCTAAAAGATCTAGGAAGTGATTAAGTGAGGAAATTTTCTCCCCACACATTTTTCCTCTCTTGGATGTGCCTCTTGTGAACTCCAACGTTCACCTCTTTGCTTCATATCATGTGGCCAGTTTCCTTCCATCAAAGAAGATTGAAGATTGCAACTAGATAGAAAATGTGCAAGTAGAAATGTTTTCCCCTTGTAAGTAGACATGTCATGCAAAAACTTACACCAATCAATACTTTTATCTTTTGAGGGGAGAAAAGACATTTTTCCACTAGCATTCTGTGAGAGAATGTGAGTACGATGATCAACCAAGAAGGCACACAAATTAACCAAGTTGCACTCGAACATAACCACGACATAGCTCTAAGTAGTAAGCAAACATTCAACCACCATGAAATTGTTAATGCAAGAAAAAATTCTTCTCATTCTCGTAGATCAGAAAATCAAGTACAAATAGGAGTGGTGTGTAACTCCCAATGCAAGACCCATCCTACCTTCACAAGGGAGAAAGGAGTTGCATTCCAAAAATGGAAAGTAAATCTTGTATGATGCACTGATGCACACTAATGCATATGAAAAATTCTATGACGAAATATATCATAGCTCCTAATGACACATAATACCTATGACCTCACCTAAGGTGAGATGACTTACCATATGTGAGGTAATAACATAGGATAAGGTAGATGAAATATCATATACCAACAACCCCCTTCATTGTAACTTAGGATGAGGCGTGACAAGTCAGACATGAGAAATGGGTCCTAATAGTTACACCTTATGAGATACCTATGTACAATAAGGATCTCAAGTAATGGAGGAAAACCCAATGAGAAAAAACATACACTTACAAGAGATAGAAGAATCTCCTAAACAACCTAAAAAAGATGCATCAAATGGGTCTTGACAACTAGATTCCTAATAAGGTCCCATGTATAAACTACAATCTTTCCAGAAGAAGAAGGAGACCAAAAAGATTAAAGATATGTGAAGCTATAGTGGACCTCACCCAAGATTAGAGAACAAGTAAGGATATTTGGCTTCAGTGAAGGGTTTGGTAGAGAATATTTCAACTTGATATGAAGTCTGTGACTCTATGAAGTATCCAAGAACATTTTCGATGATGTGGTCTTCCGCTTGTAGACTAAATAAGGTACATTTGCATCAAACAATGTTTTTTCCCTCAGGAAGAACATATATGGTGTATTGAATGTCCATCCATTCCACAAAGGAAACCAAAGGCAACAATACAAAGAACTCTGAAGTTGGTCCACTGAAATGTGACATAGGTCTGGTAAATAAGTGCTCAAGAACTAAAGGTAACGCCACTGAACTAGAACTATCAAAGTACGGAAATGGGTCATTAACCGAAAGAATGTCCATGTGGAATGGAGGCACAACAACCCCCACAACAGTAGAACGAGGATCCACAAGTAAGGGTGGATCAATAATGGCCTCCGAAATAGTGGAAGTGGAAGAAATCCTAGAAGGGGAGCTCGTAAAAAATGAGATGAAGGATTCCTCCTAAGTATGAATGTGTGAAGGCTCGGAAAAATCAACTCCCTATATTGCAACACAAGTAGGCACTATGAAGAGACAACTAAGGTCCGAAGGATACTCATGTCAAAAGGGTTACTTGACAAACAAAAGAACAATGTTTGACAAGTATGTATCACCAACACAAGAAGGAGGAGTGGAAGAAGCCTCACATACTAGTTGTGGAACAGAGGAAAATGTAATGAAATTATGAGGTTGGGAATATGTCTACTTGATGTCTGATGGGTAAAGAGGAGGTTCAACATACTTTGAAAAGTGGGTGGTAGAGGGAGGAGAGGTATCCTTAAAAATACTCTTATCATCAGAACTAAAAGAATAATCCTCATCATTAAGAATAGGAACAAGAAAATTTGTGTCAATAGAACTATCATCACATGAAGCAGGTGAGGAAATAATTATATTAGAAGAAAAATAAACAACAAAAATATCTAAAGGGTATTGAAGAATTATCCAAATAGTGTGAGGACACTCCATGTGTGCCACATGATGGTGGAGATGCCTGAAAATGTACATCAACTGATGACTAACAACAATGTTACAAGTGTCAATCCAATAGTCAATTTGATCAATATCATTGGGGGCATGCACTTGTCCATACAAGTAGAGATAAAGGTCATCATGAATAATAAAACATTCCATGCTTGAATGCTAGTGTATAGTTATCCCTACCAAGAATAAGAGTCAGAGGATGTGATGTAGTAATGGTCATATGAAGCATAAGTATAAAAAGGGCATCCTTCATAGTGCATCCGCAAAAAGAGAAAAGTGTAGAAAAGTCACAAGGAGAAACACACTCAAATGGACTTTAGACACAACCGAAAGTGCATGCAGAATACAAGAAAAGAAGGTTACAAGAACACACACAAGGTTGTAATATGTCAAATCAGACGAGAATGCATCTGCATGCAATTACAACACCCCAAAACAATGATAACCCCTGTTTGTGGCACTTTATAAACATTGCATTGGTTAAAGTAAGGTGTTCTCATGCGACGTGAAATAGTTGGACACTCACTTTGCATTAGGAGAAAAATCATGCAAGTGTGGAGGCCATAGTAAGTTTCAGTCAAAAGTAGAGGAAAAATACCGTAAATAAGCACAAAAGGGAAAAAGAAAGAAAAAGAGGAAAAAACAAAGCTTCATGTGAGAAAAATCATTTCATGTCGCATATGGGGTTCCCTTACCACAAGGTTGTGGTGGATGCGCTTACTAGCTAGCAAATAATTTAACAAGAGCATTATAACAATGCAGAGCAAAAAAAAGGCCTTAAAAATCCCAATAACCCTAAAAAATGACCCCAAAAAGATAGTTTTTTCACTTGAAATTTATTGGTTTCTTAATTTTAGTACTAGAGTTAATTAAAATTAATTAATCTAGATTTTAAAATAAGTAAAAAATTACCTTTTTAGAGGGTTTTCCAGCCTAGCTCGGTGAGTTGGGTAAGGGGTGGTCGGTTCTGAGCTAGTTGTTGAGTGAGCTAGCTAGAGGCGAGTTGAAGGAATCTCCACGTAGTAGGTTGATGTGGTCCAAGTTGGCGGTGAGTCGGGGTGAGAAAGCAAACTCGAAGGATCTCCATGTGTCGAGTGACCTAGTTTCTGAGTTGAACACTGAGATGGAATGTCTAAGCAATATGGTGAATTGGGCTCCATGCAGAGGGTTGGTGGTGACTACAAGGTGGCATGTGAAATCCATGTGTTGGGTGAGTTAACTCTAAGTTGGGGCCAAAGCGGGTCGACCAAACACCTCCACGCATCAGGAAACATGGCTCAATGGAAAAATCAGGGAAGGCTCGGTGTGGCGAGTCAGACGTTAAGGCAGGGACATTACATGCCCGAGTAGAGAGAAAATTCTTAGTGAGTGAACCAACGGTAGGGTGATTAGGTAGCATAGGGAATAGGTGTAAGGTCGAAGCAATGCACAGAGTTTGCATTCAGGCCAAGTTGAGCCAAAGTGAAAGTTGGAACATGAACTAGAAAACATAACACAGGATACAACTAAGGCAAAACATGAAGTGAGCCCAAGGGAGCTCTTCGAAATGAGCCACATGGGAAACAATCCAGTCAAGCCAGGATGCCAAGTTCAAATAGGGAGAGCTCAGAAGCTAACATAGAGCTTGGGATGGGGGAGGATAGGAGTTTGAGAGAAACGGACTTGCAGGTAACAGAGCATGGAAATAGGCTCAAGAGTGTTGTAACATGGGAAATGTTGGACCCAGAGGAGTTTCAAGAAGGATGTGGCTCGCTAGGGTTAGTTAAAATTTAGGCTCAATTTGAAGCAGACAGGAGAAAGACAAGTTACAGGGAGTAGAATCCAACCAGCTTAGTGCCTAGCTCATTGAGTTGGGGCTAAGTTAGGCCAAAAAAATATTTTCAACACTCCAAACTTGACACAACTATTGAAACCTGCACAAAAACCATTATTTTCTTATTTTACCTCTAAATACAATCTATACAAACACCATAAAACACAAAAAAATAGAAAACTCCCAAAAAATGAGTTAAAACTAAGTAAATTAAAATAAAACACAAAACAAACACGGTTAAAAAACTTGCACAAGAAACTAGTCAAATCACGAAACCAAGAGTAGTAGGAAAAAATGCAGATGAGTGGCACGATTACCAATAATGTGTTTGGATACCATGTGAAAGAATGTGAGTACGATCATCAAGAAGGAAGGTGTGCACATCAGTTAAGTTACACTCGAATGGAACCGTGACATAGATTCAAGTAGTAAGCAAACATTCAACCACCATAAAATTGTGCATGCAAGAAAAATTATTCTCATTCTCATAGATCAAAAAAGAAGGTCAAAATAGGAGTGATGTGTAACTCCCAATGCAAGACCCATCATACCTCCATAAGGGAGAAATTAGTTATGTTCTATAAATGGAAAGTAACTCATGTATGACGCACTTGTGCACACTGACGCATATGACATATTCTCTGACGGAACCTATCATATCTCTTAATGACGCTTAAGACCTATCACCTCACCTAAGGTGATATGACTTACCACGTGTGACGGAACACCCTAGGATGAGGTAGATTCAAAATCCCTAACACCAACACATTCAAAAACTTGTCACCTTGAGTTGAACTTACCAAGTGTAGACACTCAATCATGCACTTTGGGTATTATTTAGTCTCGGTTTCATATTGTTATTCATATGGTTTTTGAGTGAAGAAAGTATTAATTAACCCCCATCTTTTGGCCATTTTAATTTTATTTCTATTGTCACTTCCTACCTCCTGCTCATACATGCCCAGTCTGTTTTTGTCATTTTGTGTCATTTTAGCCTTTACCGGGGCACCTAGGCTAGTACTCGGGCACCCACAGGTGACCTAGTCCCAGTCGAGGTGCCCTAGTCCTTTTTCCACTTTATCTCCAACTTTTGGCACTTTGTAGTCATTTGAGTATTCTGTATTTTTGGTGGTCGGCCTCTTCGAGGTTAACTATGAAATTAGAACAAAAGAACCATATAAATACAAAGTTATGAAACCATAATGAGGGACCAAGCACTATGCACTACTATCATTATCAAAGGTTGCTTCCATCTAGAGCTCATTTACATCCATCTAGATCCATCACAAGGGACAAGGTTGGTTCATCTATATCACACATCATAGGAGGGAAGTTTATTCTATTCCATCCTTTCTACACATAGTTATAGCTCGCTACTTCACAAAGTGTGAGTGACACAAGAGCACCTAGGGCATGATCATATTCACACTCACATATAACTACATCGTGTTTAAGATGTAGTGCAACAATCAGTTAGTAAATCCACCATTGTGGCCACTAAGGACAGTCTGACCCCTTCATTTGCATCTTTTTTTAGGATTTGATGCTTGTTTTGGGGGTTTTGCAGGTGATTCCTTATTGTAGGTATAGTAGCGACATCTAGCACAGTTCATCAAATTTGGTGCGACAAAGAGAGAACATGAGAGACTATCCAATGACACCTCAGAGGATGGTTTTAGGTTATTTCCACATACCAGGGCACCCAAAAATCAGACTAGGACACCCACAGGCACCTTGATCCTCTCCCAGGCACCCCAGTCCACAAAGATTTCTTAGATCTACACTTCTTAAGACTTCGAAATAGTCATTTCCTCCTCATGTTTCTCCAGTAATATCTGTGACACAGTCCAATAAGCTCATCGAATCAACTGAGTTATTTCCAACCCTACCTATTAATTAGGGTTTCACATTTTTATTTATTTAGTTGTTTGGGTAATTTTACTTATTTAGTTTAGCTCTCATTTATTGTTGTAGTTATTTAGATTAACTCATAAAATCCACATTTTAGTTAATCATTTTTTGAACCTGACTTTTGAATCTACATTCCTTCTTCCATTTTCATCTTCTTATGCCCGTCACCCGTAGTGGTCATTTTGGGTCTTGTCAATATTGTGAGCTTCCTCCATTCACCCATCACATCTCTAATTCAATGGATGATATCACTACATCTATGAATACAACTGATAACCCCTTAGAGCATTCCCACCGCGTTCCTCTTTATGAAATAGAAGCATCTGATAGTGAGAAATCCTATGATGAAGACACCAATGTTGACCAAGATCAACTCAACACCATTACTAGCTTTCAAAAATCTCTGCGTGAAAATCCTACTCATCTTCCTCAAGTCTTATATGCTTTAATCACTGCTAAGAAAAATTGTGAAGCTTCAACCTCTCTGATTGCTCAATATTTGGCTCCCATGATCTCCACTCCACCCACTTATGTTTCTGCTTCTCTTATTACAACTACCGCTCTCGACACTCACCTTGACACCCCTAATATGTAGCTTGTCTCTTCCTCGAATAACCCTGATTTAACATCTTTATATTAGGATTTACAAAATCAAATTCATCATCTCCAATTCACTACTTCTCGAGGATCACCATCTTTATATTCTACTTCATTGTTGCATACCACTTTCACACCAGCTATATCCACTTATCCATTACCACCTAACTTCATCTCTCCCAAATTACCCATTTTTAAAGGCCATGGTGACCCACAAGAGCATCTTCAAGCTTTTCATGTAGCATGTCTTGACTATGTGGATGATCACACTATACTCGCTAAGATTTTTCCTCATAGTTTGCAAGATTATGCGATGCGTTGGTTTTATGACCTAGCTGTCCATTCGGTAGTCTCTTTCACACATTTGGCTAATACTTTTCTTGCTCACTTCTCTATTAACATTGGCTCTAAGATCTCTTATGCTCAACTTGCACAACTTAAACAAGGGTCTAACGAACACTTGTCGAATTATGTCTTGTGCTATAAAAAGAACTTAGCAAAGATGTCTAATGTACTTGCGGATGTCGAGATCCAAGATTTATTCATTCAAAGTCTCTTGCCACCTCTCTAGGAGAGTGTTCTTTTTTAGACCTCTCCTTCGTTTGATCAGCTTTTTCATACTCTTAAGCTTCATGAAACCAAGCTCTTAGCTATAGGAAAGCTTAAGTATCAAGAGAAAACATCATCATCTACATGATTTTGAGGTAAGTCCACATTAAAGCCCTCTACTACTAAATCCTTTGATAAAAAGGTTATTATCAACGCAATATCTACTAATAAGGAGTTGCAATCACACCCATTTAGGCGTAGTTTTTCTAGGTTTAGCATCCCTCTGCGATTTTTTTACCACAATTGGTCGATAGTAATCTCATTAAAATACCTTCCCATCTATAAGTCGATCCATCTTGACCAAAAGGGTGTATCTTCGATGAAAAATCACATTGTGACTATCATCAATGCGTTGGAGACTTCACTAGTCATTATTTTTAACTAAGATTGTTCATTCAGGGTTTTATTGATGATGGTTAAATTGAACTTTCAGAATCTACACAAACTTCACATTTCAATGAGAATCATAAGCTCAAAATATTTAAGAACCCTCTACCCAAACATGATACAAAAGTAATAGACTCATTGGTTAATCATGTATATCATGTAGTACCTTCCCTTGCATCAAGAGTTATCGACTTCTTAGTTGCACATATTGATGCTTCACCTCCAATCATCACTTTCTCCAACCTTGATTATCAGGACACTTTCACATCTAATTATTTACATATCAATGCATCTATTGGCTCAGCTCCCATCAATAATACTATGTTTGATCCATCTGCATACTCTATTCCACTTGTTAAGGCTATCGGTTACCCACTATCACAAGTTACATACCCTATGAACAAACCCTTTAGTGTTGTCCAGCTACACATTACGGTTGGTCCTCTTACTATGCTTATGCCTTTCCTGGTTGGAAACACAGTTGACAGGTGCGACATGCTTCTTAGTTTTAATTGGATTCGTAGGTCCTAATCTATCATTTCTATGAATCATTTACGACTTAAATTCATTCAAAATAATTAAGCTATCTCTATTGACGGTGTACCTCCCTCTGCTCTATGGTCGACATATCCTCACAGATTAGTTAGCACCCCACCTACTTCATCTAACACATCACATTCTATGCTACTCAAAGTGTAATATACTGCTAATTCACCTACTTGCACATTGTCTACATGACCTCACCACTTGGCTAGTCCTACACATAAGTATAGGTCCATTCCTAGGACAGTTATTGCATCTCGACGTTGATCACCACCTCGGTTTATTCCACGTGGGTGTCCATCACCTTTGCACTCCACATCACATAGATCTCCATCACCAACACATTTTTGTTATGCCATGACATTCATCATGCATTCATCCATCACATGTGTATATACTTCATTCACTAGCACAACGTTTGTCTACTATACCACCACTATTAGAGCATGGTCATACACTTTTATCACCACATGCATCAGAGGAAGGACCCTCGTCCTTCACGATCATTGGATAATTGATTCATTCATGCAAACTTGGGGGCATAACATCTCACACATCTCCCCCATTATATTAGCATAGGTGCATCTCTCATCTCTGCATTGACTTACATCAATCTCCTTACATAGGCATACTCATCCCACATTTTAGTGTCATCATTACCCGATGACACACTCTTGTTATTTCGTTCACACTTGACTATTGAAGGAATACTACACATGAACCCCACACACTGCACAATATGTCTCACACATCGTGAATCTTCACACATCTCAAGTTATACATCTCACATCCTACATCCTACATTTAGTTTATATCCTTTGCATCTCAACATTTGCACATCTACACATCATACATCATACTAGTCTTCATCATACATGTGTTTTTCATCTATGAGTCTAGCATTACATAAAACTCATATTACATCGTGCACATCTTACACTTTTTAGTCTACATACATTTTTTTCATTGCATACCTTGTACAGTATACACATCATTTGGTCATCTATTATCATCACACATACTACATCATCTTCTACGCACTTCCCTTATTACCCTATGACACACTTTAGTTCCTCGGTCCATACTTGACTATTGAGGGTTTATAAATCAAATGGACCTTATCCTCATCACACGTTCATCATTTGACCTTTCTTCATGTGACATTTCTAGGTTAGTGACATATGTTATAGGCTAAATGGTCACCTATTCCTTCATCTTGTAGTGGTATACGCTTTAGGCTACATCACCACTCCCTCTATTCATCTTGTAGTGATATACGCTTTAGGATACATCATCACTCTTATGCTCATCTTGTCATGATATACGCTTCGGATATAAGGGTCACACACACATCATCTCTAGGTCACATATCATAATCACACATACACACTCATCACAGTGCATTAGACGCAACACACACTTCGACCATTTCCCGATGACACACTCTCGTTTATAGTTCATTCTTGACTGCTGAGGGGGAAAACCAAATGAACCTCACTGCATATAACTCCATTCACTTGGGAGGCACACGGATTTTTCCCTCCATCTTGCATTCCATTTCCATCCATCCACAACATGTTGCATATCTTGGTTGATTTTACTCTTGCTTACATTTTCTTGTATATGGTCGTCTTATTACACATGCTAGTTAGATCTCTTGTATGTCATTTATGTATACCATACACACATGCGCGCTCACATATTTTTCTATTTGTGATCATAAATACATGTCTCTTACATGCAACACAGATTCTCACCTTCTACCCATCCTACATTGGTCACTGGGGGCATCCACATTTGTCTCTTACATGTGCTATTGTTTCATTTTGTACTTAACACTTTTCATTACTTGGTTATACATGGTTTTGACATATTAGTTATCTTTCTAACATGCTAATGGGTGCTTCATGTGCAACATTTGTTTTTCAGGATTATTTTCTTCCATGACTATCTATATGTTTGTTTACTCTTACTTGTCATTGTTTTCTCTTGTATGTGAGATTTTCCCTATGTTTGGTGTGCACACTTGTTTGTTGTATGTGGCCATTATGGCCTTATGTGTCTTGCGACATCATGAGTGGTGTCCCATGTTTGCAACCCACTTTGGAGGTCTACTTTGTCTTC
Source organism: Taxus chinensis (assembly GCA_019776745.2). Lineage (NCBI taxonomy): Eukaryota > Viridiplantae > Streptophyta > Pinopsida > Cupressales > Taxaceae > Taxus > Taxus chinensis. The sequence continues at coordinate 217,131,481 of CM034151.1, forward strand.
TTGTGTGTTTACATTACTATATTTCTTGGTAGCTTACACATTGATTTCTACATGCATGCTTGTTCTTACTAACACTTGTTTTTGGCTAGCCTTCTTGTTTGTGTGCACCTTGGTTTCTACCAAGTGCATTCCCTCCCCCTGCAGGGAAGAGTTGCAGATTTCATGCGGTTGGTCCTCTTTTGGGGCTGCATTCTCCTATCAGTGACATCACATGTGCCCCCAAAGAGGGGGGAATCATTTGGGGTTTTACATTCTACACAATGCTTCTACATCGGTTCAGTTCAGTCAGTTTCCGCCCTTGGCATTGTGGGTTATACAGCGAGTGGGTTTAGACCAGTCTATGAACCCCGTACACAACAAATTTTATAGGACATGGTTGTCCTTAACATTCTGGGGAGTAGTTACAGGTTAGAGGATACAACGGATTTCCTCTCTACACTACTTCAGCCAGTGGCATTAGATCACCCAAAAAACTAGGTAGTACAAAGATCCTTTTCACACATATTCAGGGAAATAGTTACAGGTTGGAGGATACAACGAAATTCCTCATACCACTTCTTCGTCTTATGGCATCGTATCACCCCAAAAACTTAGGACATGATATCTTATTTACACCCTTTCTCTCATTACAAATCAGGTGCACATGTTCCTTTTACATTTTTCATACTTTCATTTTAGTCTTTACATTTACTATATACATGCGTATTTAAATACTTGATCGTATTCTCCTTGCAGGTCTGACCATATGAGAAGCAAGCAGTCAAAAACAACAAAAACAATCTCAATAACAACATTTTATTGTAGAACACACCATACTAACATACAGGTACATCACACACATTGGTAACTACACACATGTTTTTTCCCTAGGTTCACTCTCATCACTTTTTGCTCTTTTGCATATTTAGTTTCCACACTCCATCATCCTTTTGTCATTCCACATTTTGTCTAGTCCTTTGACATAATTTCTACATCACTCTACATCGACATCAGGTACGCATCTCTATCTACTTTATGTTACCGAGAGTTCCACTCACCAACATAAAGTGGGGGCAAATGTAGACACTAAATCACACACTTTGGGTATTATTTAGTCTTTGTTTCATACTACTATTCATATGGTTTTTGAGTGAAGAAAGTATGAATTAACCATCATCTTTTGGCCATTTTACTTTGCTTTCTATTGTCACTTCCAACCTTCCGCACATACATGCCCCATCTGTTTTTGTTGTTTTGCATCATTTTAGCCTTGATTGAGGTGCTTGAGCTAGTACTGGGGCACCCATAGGTGCCTTGGTATGAGTTGGGGCACCTTGATCCTTTTTCCACTTTATCTCCATCTTTTGGGCACTTTCTAGTTGTTTGAGCATTCTATATTTTTGGTGGTCAGCCTCTTTGGGGTTAATTATGAAATTAGAACAAGAGAACCATATAAATACAAAGTTATGAGACCATAATGAGGGACCAAGCACTAGGCACTACTATCATCATCTAAGGTTACATCCATCTAGAGCTCATTTGCATCCATCTAGCTCCATCATAAGGGACAAGGCTGGTTCATCTGCATCACACATCATAGGAGGGAAGTTTATTCTATTCCATCCACCATTCTATTACATTTTCTACACATAGTTATAGCTCACTACTTCACAAAGTGTGACTGACACAAGAGCACCTAGGGCATGATCACACACACACACACTCACATATAACTACATCAGGTATGAGATGTAGTGTAGTGCTTAGTTAGTAAGTCCACCATTATGGCTGCTAAGCACAGTCTGATCCCTTCATTTGCATATTTCTTTGTATAGGGTTTGATGCTTATTTTGGAGGTTTTGCATGTGATTCCTTATTGCAAGTATTGTAGAGACATATGACGTAATTCAGTGAAGTTGGTGTGATAAAGAGAGAACATAGATGAATATCCAACGACACCTAAGAGGAGGGTTTTAGGATATTTCAGTAGACCAGGGCACCCAGAACTCAAACTAGGGCACCACAAAGGTGCCCTGATTCTTTCCCAAGCACCCCAATCCATCCAGATTGCTCAAATATTCACTTCTCAAAACTTTGGCACAATCATTTCCTCTTCATATTTCTCTATTCATCTCCGTGACACAGTCTAGCAAGTTCATCGAATTAGGTGAGTTATTTCCAATGCTACATGTTAATTAGGGTTTCACATTTTCATTTATTTAGTTGTTTGGGTCATTTTCCTTATAGTTTAGCTCTCATTTATTGATGTACTTATTTTTATTAACTCATAAAATCCACATTTTAGTTAATCACCAAGGAGATATGAGATTTCCCTTCATAGGAATAGATAATGTAGCTCTTACCATTGTTGACTAGCCACTATTGATTTTCCCTCTGTATGAAGATTGCATCATGCTCATACATGTAGGGGCCATGAAATAATATGGCACAAAAATGTATAGGTACTACACCCACAAAAACATTCTCAATGAAAGTTCCATTTATAGTAAACTTGACATTATGTTGCTTTGAAACCTTAATCTCTGCTTCTTGTTTCACCCAACCTAATGTATACGAATTAGGATGATTTCCCACTTCTAACCCAAGATTGTCTACCATCTCTCTACTAATTAAATTTTCTTGATAAATGAATCAGAAATAACATCTACCTTTATCTTCATAATTTGAACTTTGATATGGAAAATCTTAGAATTACCACCTTTTTGTGGAGTAACCTTTTCATTGGAATTGCCCAAACATACCTTTCTTTAAAGAGAATTTAAGTACTTTCTCTCTTCTCTTTCTTGGTTGTACCCATCCTATTTTATATAACCAAGGCCATAAATTTCTTCTTCCTCTTGTTCCTAAAAGGATGCATTTAGGATGCAACTTCTAACAAGTCTCCTTTATATGATCATTCACATCACAATACCCACAATGTTTTACACATTCTTTGTTATAAATATATGTAATATTCAACTCACATTCCTTATCATCATTTAAAGAGGGAGATGAACCCTTGTCTTCATCCATCTTGATATAATGAGATTGAGAAAAAGCCTCATTAAGATCCTTGGGCTTAGCTAGAAACATCAACCTCCTTAAGTGACTATGTAATCACTTGAAATACTTCATTAAGATGTCATGATTAAAGGTATCTTGACCCATTTGTACTTCCATCTTCTAAAACACACTAGTATAATCCTACACACTTTTTCCTTGTTCTTGACTAATATATTTCCAAACAATAGATCTCTCCTCTCCATAGCAAATATGATATAATTTTTTCTCAATGAAAACTTTGAATTCATCCCACTATTGAAGTGGTGGTAGCTTCTTCATAACAAAATAATGAACATAACACTCAAACTAAGATAATTCATGTTTAGATAACATCAACCTTGTGAATGAGATTAAGTGACATTCATTCATTTGATATAAACCAAAGTATGCCTCAAGCTAAACTAGCCAATGGTCTAGCCTCTCCGCATTCACTTCTCCATCATATGGATGAATTTCAATCTTTTCCTCAACCTTGAATGGAGGTGGATCATGGTTGGCATGGGGTGGTTTTTCAATCCTATCATGTTTGGGAGCATCATCTTGATTTAATTTTAGTTCCTCTATTGAAACACTAAGCTTCTCCATGATGGACCCCAACTCTCCAACTTCTTCATTAAAAGAGAAAAACTTACAACATTCTCTCCAACTTTTGGAATCATTCTTCAATTGTATGGTTCTCCTCGTCAAAAAAAATGGGTCATTCTTATCCTTCTTTATTCCACTTCTTGGTGGAGATACATTCTTGCAAGGAACCAAGTAACCTTTCTCACAAGCACTTGTTGTTCAAGCATACCATTTCAAAAAAAGTCACATAAAACCACACATTACAATGGAATAAAAACTAAAAAAACTTACACAAAGTGTTAGAAAGCATTTTACGAAAAAAAATGAAATCCTTTTGTGATACCAATATGATTCATAAGCTAGGTGTATATTCCACACAAAACTTCACCAACACAGACCCCCAATGATTTTGAGACTAAAAAATAACTCTTTTGCATGCAAAACAAATTTATGGAGTGCTAAAATGAGTGTGCAACATAAATAAAACATACACAATGGGAAGCAATGAAGGAAAAACACAATTGAACACCATTTTTTTATCCTAGAGAAACCCAAGAAAAAAACCTTGGTGGGTGAGGAAATTAGACTCCCTATTAACTATGTAATTCATAAACATGACAAACTATTCCTATTAATGGCCTTCATGGAGTTGAACTTGTAATCCCTCTCTCCAAATCTTACATAAAACATGCTTAACACCTTCCAGACACTACTCTACTGATAGCCTCAAGAAACAAGTTCTCAATGTTGGGAGATTATTGGCTATATATGGACAAAGATCTCAACTTGCTTATCAATAGAAAAGGGAATCCAATTCCATGACCACTCTTACATTCTTTCATGATAAATGACACCTACTAGACCTACAAATATTATCCTTACAATGAGAAATTGCCAAGAAATTGTTTTGGAAGTCAAATCATTCTCATCTATTATGTTCCAAGAGTATTATTTTGTTGCTTGATGAAATTGTTGCCTTATGCAGATTGGAGGTTACGATACCATTGTGGTAGTTACCAAACTATTGTAGTAGTTGAAAAACCACTACTAAAGGTTGTAAAACTACTACAATAGTTGTGTAACTGTCACTCTACAACCAAAATGTCCTCAATCTTTTGGAGGCCATAACTTTTGCATGAACTCGAAATTAGGTGTCAATTTTTGGAAGTGTGTATTTTTTAGAAAGGAATCCAAATATGTCATTAAAAATATAGGTTATATTGTGATTCTACAATAAATGTATTTTAAAATTATTTACAATACAAATTACATGAATTGGGCATATCTCAAATCCAATTTTGGATCACATATGGATGACATGTCATTTTATCTTATCATTCAAGGGATAAAGGGGGTGTGATTGGAAGATAGTTGAGGAAAAGAACTCTAGAGATATCTCTAAAAGTAATACCTTCTTATTCAACACTCCCAATGTCAACAATTGTTTTATGTAATCTCAACCCTGCTAACTTGATAAGACCTACTTTTAAATGGATTTGTAACTTTATGGATCATTGCAATGAAATATTATGCGTTTTAATAACATAAGCTTTGAAATCATAAAAATAAATGGTAAACACAACAAAAAAATGACATACTAAGAATAAATTCCAACACATATTTTAAGGGTCACATCAAATTCAACAAGTTTAAATATTATTAATATAGTAAAATATACTTCAGATACATTGGAACCAGAAGGGAATTAACTCACAAAACATAATCAATAAAAGTAACACTAATTAACCTTTGAGATACACTCTTATGAGGTGGAGAAGTGTGAAGTGGAAATGACACATGTTGACCATAGTGGTGGTGCTCATGAGAACACAAAACATTCCATCAACCACTTTGGTGGTGCCTTATATTTTTAGCGTTGCACCTCACTACATGAATAATGAATGACTTTAATATTCCCTTCTTGTGGTGATCCACTAATCCATTTTCTATGAAAATTTTTGGGGAACATTCCAAATGCACGATTTAGTGTTCTGAAAGAATTAAATATGTTCAATACACGAGGTTCTCCTAGTCATTGTGTGTACACCCTAATTTCACATCTGTCCAAAATCAATTAATTCCCCTTCCTCATTTCCCAAAAAAATACACTTCAAATTAATCAAATATACTTTGATTAATTATCCATTTCAAAATCCCAAAAAAAAACCCAATTCTCACCACATATCATTATTCTCCATGTTTTTCTACTATTGAATTAAAAATTCAAATTCAAATCCTCACCCACTCTTTGTGGTCCCCACTCACCTAAAATCCTCCATTTATGAATTAAAAATCCAAAATAAAATCCTCACCCATTCTTCGTGGACCCCACTCACCTAATCTTGCCCACATTTTCAAACCATGATTACTTAAATTAATCTAAGTTAATCACTCCCCCATGCTATAAATACAACCTTACCCCTCCCCTCTAAGGACACGGAGAATAAGCTTGAATGCCATGTCTAAGTTCTTGCATCCTTTGAGCAAAGAACATCCTTCTGCCTCGTCCTAATGCCCAAATAGCCTCATTCTAAAGCACCCTAAATTTATAATCCTTTTACCCCTTTGGTGCAAAGTAAGTGGATCATTGTTGCAAAAAGGCCTTGCTTCGTCTCGAAGAAAAGCACCTACATGTCACACAATCAGGACTCAATCCAAGTTTCCTAGCCCATTCTGTGGTTTGCTACAGAATGCGAAGGAGGAGGTATGATCATTGGTATTTTACTTCCTTGTTAGTAGTGTATTTTTCCTAGCTTACACATTGAAATCACCCTCTACAGTTTGTATATTGTGCAAAAATTAAAAGCAAAAGACTTGTGTTGGGCCACTTCATTGAGAAAAAACCTCAAAATAGAGAAACATGGTATATTAAGAACAAATTGACACATATTGTAGGGGTTGCAAAAAATTGGATAACTTCACATATTATTAATAAAAGATAGGTGGAAACATTTATGCAAAGACTCAAAAGGAATAACATGTGTATACATTCATCGCCCCAAGAAAAATAGGGGATACCACTGAGTGAAAATCTTATGAGGGGAACATCATGAAATGGATATGTCACCTCACAAGACAGTTGAAGGACCTTAGACAGATCCATGAGATGTTGCAAATGGGAAATCTAATATAAATGAAAGACCTAGTCCAAACCGTAGTTCACCCCCACTATGATGGACTAGTCCACTCTCGCCACCACACTATCTTCACTCTGTATGATGCAATAATTGAACATCAAATTATTTCCCATCTCCGTCACCTCTTGCACATCCACCGCCACCACCCTCCCACCGTATGCCCCCGTATCCCCGATATTGATCATTGGAAAGGAACCTCTCTATGTAAAACTTCTTAGCATAATTGACCACATGTTTCATATGGTGGTGGGGCCCACTGAAACAAAAAACATATATTTTTTGTTTTTTTATGACTATGGCATTACCTTGAATTGGGAATCAAATATATTATATCGTACTTGTATGTGCCTTTAGCATTGTTTGACTCTATACCCTAGTCACTAAGCAATATGCATTAGGCTTTATCGTTTCTAGTATAATGGCACATCAGTTCCAAGAATTTTCATTGTCATAACATAATATTCCCACACCGCTAACTCAATTTATCAACGAGATGCCCACAAAATAAATTATCTTGTCATACCTAAAAATCCTTACTTATCAATGGCTTTTGCCAAATTTGATAATTATTGCAATTACATTATGATGTGTTTTAATAACATAGACATAGAGCTTAAAACAATAACAAAAATCTTTGAACACAATTAAAATTTAAAAACTTAGGAACAGAAAAACATTGTAAATTAAGAATTAATGTTGACACATGTTGTACATTTAATTTGTAAGGGTTGTAACAAATTCAATAACTTTATATATTATTAATAAACTATATGTCAGATATATCTTAACATAGGGCATTAAATCCTTACCCATAACCAATAAAAACTTGCACTTGATGTTTCCAAAGCAAAAATCATAGAGTAATATTTACAAAATTAAATTTGTGTTGCTCAAATATTTAGGGAAAAATTACATACAAATTTTCATCGCCCACGAGAACTTACATAAATATTTAAACAAAAATTAAAATTCTTCCCCAAAAAAGTTTAAAAAGAGGATAGCGAGAGTGACACCATTTTCAGGGAAACAACAAGCAACATTTCCATTGGAAGCCCCATTTGCAACATCCTCTAGGGGAAACATGTCACTTCAACCTGAAAATCACATTGCATATTGATGTTATGAATAATATGAAAGTTGAGGCTTAATTTGAAATGTGGCAGATGACCATGTGATTTGAAATGATAAACTATTTTCCTTCCACTTAAAATATGTGGCAGATGAGCAGAGCCTCTTACACTTGAAATATTTTTTCCTATGTGGGACTACAAGATTGGTTTTGGAATGAAGTGTGTCACACCAAGTAACATTCCATTTCATAGTTTGTGTGATGATAAGGTTGTTTTAAAAGGGAAGGGGAAGGGCATGGCCTTTCCCAATATAGATGTGGTCTAATATTTCAAGGTGAGTTGGGAGGTAATGGCGAGCCACAGTGATAGGGTATTTTAGGTCTTGGATCACAATAATACAAGGTAGATAATCAAATAATAGTGCTTATGTTAGAACTTTACATGTTAGAATTGGAGTTAATCTAAAACAGTGTGCCAGGAAGAGGTAGAACATGTGAGTGTGAAATAAAGAGTACATATCATTGGATGGATCTTACATACCATCCTAACATTTTTCCATCTTAAGAGAAAGAATAATGCACTAAATAATTCCTTAAAATTCAGGATGCCTCCCACTCTCTCTCTTTGATTCCTCCCTTCATTAATTAGGATTATGATTACAAGATGTAAAATAGGATGGGAGCATATATATATCACAGAGGTTTTATGTACATGAAAATAAGGGATACTTCTAATAAGAAATAGATCGACAAGTTCGTGTTAGTTTGGATGAAAATATAAGTCTAACAAAATCTTGGTCAAAAGTGGTCAATTTTTTATTTTTTTTATAAACTTACTTTTTATGATTACAAGTCCTCCCACTCCACATCAGGGAATATTGTCATCCACAAATCACTCTCACACATGTTGAATTCCCCCATGTCATCTTCATTCAAATACAAAGACTATGAACATGAATTGCCTCCTCTCACTGTTTTTGGATAAGAACATGGACTATATCCTTCAACTACTTCTAAACATGAATGTGAATTACCTCCTCCAAATAATAATAGTCAAGAACCTAAATTACCTCCTCCTCCTCTCCATCCTTCACTATTGAATTGTCATCAGAATCAGAATCATCATCATGGATGGAGAAAACTAATTAAATTGGAGGCTGATTTGTCCACAAATTTGAGTCCTATAAATTGGTGATCTGCTACTTTCCACAAGTATAGGCAATAATTGGACATGAGGTCAAAATATGTATGCTTATAAAATCCCTCACTCTTTCTTCTTTATTTACAAAGGGGTCCAAATGACAAAATATACGCCTTTCGTGCCTACACTTTATTCTAAACTTGGAATGATTTGTTGGCTTGTAATAACCCATTTTCAATTGGAAACACTTGAATGAACCATTTGAATTGCCATCACCATCCTTGATCCTTGTGCAACTTCTCACTTTCCCATGCAGTTAACTATAATAGAGCCCTTTGTGTTATGTGTCATCAACCAATAGTTGATAATATATTGATTGGTGACCAATGTGCAAAATGCAATTACAACCATTGATATTTAATTTTATTTTCAGTATTGGTTATGTTCATCTCTCTTACACAATGCCTTTAACATTATTATGCATTGTATTTCAATCTACGGATCATCCCAACCTTAATTTGTATATATACTATTTTTATTATATAATATTTATAAGAGAGTCAAGTAATGACTATGGTGAAAAAGTTTGGCTATACTAGGGTTTGCATATGGTCGGTCATGTTGTTTTGTTGTCATTCACTTTGGTTAGTTCATACTGCCTTCACAGAACCTTCCCATATCTTGTCCTAGTCAATTTTGGCATTAATTATACCTTTTGAGTGCTTTAAATTCTATTTATATGGCTATCAGCCAACCAATTGCAAAACAATTTGTATGCCCAACTAGAACTTTACATAGAACTCGCCTCAGTTAGACCTTTCTTTTCCATGAATGGAATAGGGGAACTTCCAAATTAAAAATATTTACGATAGCAGGGCCTCTAGACTTATGGATATTGTCAAATATAGTCACCAACAATAAGAGTCTCTTAATTTAGAGAAGAAACCCCTAATTTATTTTCTTTTCTTTTGATGGTTTTTTTCAGAAGCCTGCAATTGAGTAAGATTTGTAAATTATGAATAAAAAACTTGATTTATGCAACCTTATTCAACAGTGTAGGGGATGTGGATAGGGGTTGGGATGGGACGATGCAGGATGGTGAGGGTGGCTCACTGAGCTACTCTCTCTTCTTTGTCTCTCTCTGTAGAATATTTACCTAAACCTTCCTAAACCTCCCTAATTTTTTTTAGCAAATCCCTCATAGATTCAGAGGCTCAACTTGATTTGATACCAAATGAAAATAGAGAACCAAGGTGATGCCTAAGAATATTTATTGATGCAAAATCATAGGTTAAAAAACAAAACAACACGTTTCAATACTTATAGGTATTGTACGACCATAATAAGAGTAACAAACGCAGTTATGCTTGTGTAACAAACTCACAACCAACCAAAAACACATCCAATAATACAAACGAGTTAAATAGAAATATGCAACTAAATAATAGTAGTATAACAAGTATAAGTAAATTGAAACTAACATACATGCAAATAATTACTTAAATTACTAAAGGTAACTTTCTAAGATGAGACATATAAGGTTTCCAATGAGTGAAATCATCATTCTCAAAATTAGGAGATTGTATTAAATTGGAAGATTTCATAGATGTTTTCTGCAAATAGTTTCTTAACAACCTTACAATTAGAATAAAATACACAATGATGGCCCACTACTAACCAATGCCTCCTAGATATATACCCTATTTAGGCTATGATTATCACATAGGTTGACCCTTTTTATAATATGAAGACATAGAGAAATATGACATGAAAAGGTAAAATGTTATGTATATAAGAGATTCATATCTATAATGCAATACAAGTGATGATTGAGAAATATGTTTTTAATAAATGAATTCATCATTTGTGAAGATGTGATTCTCTTTTTTGGTGATTTTTTCATATTGTAAGACTTCATATATGTTTTCTCCAGTAAATTTCTTAGACTATCTAGCAATAAGAATATAATATGTAATACGTTGATCAACTATTAATCACTACCTCATATATATACACCCTATTTAAGCTATTGTTACCCCACAAGACAACTCTACTAATAATGTGAAGAAAATGAAATAGGATATGAAAGGGTAAAAGGTTATGTTATCCAACCCAAGTGTTAACATAAATAATTTCCAATAAGATAAAGTTGTTGAATTTATTCCTTTAACAAGTTAAAAATGTGTTCACGAAAAATGATATGTATTGTACATATCAAGTGATGCTTGAGAGACATAGGTGTCAAATGAGTGAATTAATCATTTGTTAAGAGGTTATCAATATTTTTATATGATTACAATACATTATAAGATGTCATAGATGTTTTCCCCAAATAGAGTACATAATATGATCATCAATGTTAACAACATCCTTATATATATATATATATATATATATATATATATATATATATATATATATATATATATATATAACCGACCTTATTAATAATATGAAGATATAAATAAATATGATGTTAGTGAAAGGGTAAAAGTTTTGGTTTCCAATCAAATGAAATCACTGAATTTATTTCTCTAATAAATTTAAAATATATTGACATGTTATCTTTTTCTCTGATCTTTTGTATACTTAGATATAAAAATATGATATTAAGTAAAGGGTAAAAGTTTTAATTTCCAATCAACCTAAATTATTGAAATTATTTCTTTGACAAATTTCAAATATATTGACACATGATCTTTTTCTCTTATCTTTTTTACACTTGTCCATATTTTAATAGAGTTACAACTATAAATATATATTCCAAATTTATTTTCAAGTTTAATGAATTATTATTTTCTATAATACTAAGATATTAATAAAAAGGGGATATTTTAATTGCCTTTTAAAAGAAAGAAAGAAAAAATCTAAGTGACTAGTAAATGCAAGATGTCAACTTTAAGGTAATTTGATAGTCAAATGGATATCAAATTCAAGATTGAAATTACTTTGTGATGATGAAATCAACATATAATTTAAGATGACTAATAAATATTTGTCCCCATTAATTACAACCCCAATGACCACCCTGAATACCATTACACAACACCATTTAAAAACAACTTTAAAAAGTAATGAAAATAGAACATTTAATTGTATACAATGATGATAAAACTAGCAATCGTACATGAAGTATACGATGGAAACGCCGAAGGGGATACGTCGAAAAATCGATACTGCAGAATGAAACAAAGACAAAGGAACAAGGTAAATCAAGAAGGGTTAAAGGGAGAAGTCATAGGTCAGGAGAACTGGTTGGGAGAAATAATGTTAAACTCTTCTTTTCTATAACCACATCCTATTTTTATCAATCGTTAGAAGAAGAAAAGGGGTGCGGTATGCAAGGCAATAAGGCAACATATTTTGAATATATATTAGAAGATAAGGAGTAGTCAATCAATATTACCAATGTCAATAGTTTATAATTTCAGTGCTATTATTTTTTGGGTATTAAAATGACTATCATGTTATTGAATATTTTTTGCTCCACATTATCATCTCCATGCCACTTACATTTTTCACATGAGTGGAATTTGTAGTTAAAGGGTTCAAAGAAGAAAATTGAAACCCAATCTTAATGGGGACATACAAAGGGGTCACTCAGTCAACACTGTTAACTTGTCTTTCACTTCCAGGTGCTAACAACTGACCCTTACACAACTAAAAGAAATGGAAAATTAAGGGATGAAATGGATAAAATGGGCATTGATAATTTTTTATTTTATTTTTTATGAAGTCAAAATTTTCAAATGGAAAAAAATTAATTTGTTATATAAGACAAAGACCTAAATGGAAAGTTGGAAAGAAAAACAAAGGACTTAAATGTGGGAATTCAATATATACATGTCCCACACCTATTACATGGCTCAAAATGTTCTTAACCAAATAATATTTTCTATCTATACTCATTCTATCTTCTTGACCTCGTTAAAATTATTTACATGAGTGAAATTTGGTGCTCAAAAGGGCCACAAAAAGAGAGGAAAACTTCAATAGGTTCTAGGTTTGAAACCCAACCAAAATGTTGGCTTGTTGTAGCACTTTGTACACCCCATTTCAATTTTAAGCTCGATTAATTGTAAAAAAGAAAGTGATGCACGAATAATTGAACCCCTCCAATAGGTAGGAGTATGAGTGCTAAGTAGAATTTATCTTCCAATTGTAAACTATAAACTTAGAATCCATAAAATTTCTTACATTATTTAGTGCAATATACTCATTGACTTGTAATGAGGGGAATCCACACGATATTTTGATTCGTAACATGGCAGGGTGGTGGGTAGCAGAGGATATGTGATGGCTCATCTTCATTATTTGATGTCATAGTTAACTCCTGATAACATGAATTCTACAGTGTCCTAGTGCAGGTTGATGTTATGTTTCTTTTTCACGACTCCTACTCATGCACTATTATTTTTCTATCAAAAAATAAAATAACCATATTATGGTTTTGGTCATGTACATTTATAAAAAAGACACATTTACTTCCCTATGTGTACTTTGTATAATGTAGCTTGTGATAATGGCGTCTCATGGAGTTAAATAACCGCATGATATATATAAATGTTTGTTCATTTCTCATTCTATTACAAGTTTATTTAGTAAAAAATGCTTGGGAATGATTTTACTGATTGTGGGTTTTTCTGGTAGGTGTCATGGTTTATACTTTCCGTTCTAGTGGCTATTGCATCTAGCGAAATAATTGGGGAAACTTTATGGCGCTCTATCTATTATCTATGCTCTGCTTTATCATTAAGCTCACATTATTCAAGCCAATGCAATTTACGCTTATGGGCCAAAATAAAAAATGGGGGAAATCTAAAAGGTTCTACATTGGAAACCCAACCGTAATATTGGTTTATTGTAGAACTTTGTTTTAGTTTTAAGCTGAAGTAAATAAATGAAAAAAACAATGTGTGAACAACGATGGACAATTGAGACCCTCTAGCATTGGCCTAGCTTTAGGAAGTGGGTAGGTGAGAAAAGTGTGCAAGTTAGAAGAAAGATAATGGTATTGGTGACTAACGACAAAAAAATCCTCACACCATATCCATTACCTGTATAATATCACCAAAAAATTGCCTTACAGAAACATAAAACAATAAAATCCATGATCCATTAGCTACACGGTTATTTTTGAAAGACCATGGGCATCAACACAATTTACTTTGGCACCCTTCCAAGAAGAAGGTGTGATGCATGGAGGAGGCTCAAGAATTTGGATTTATCTCTCTGCTCCTTTGTTACAGAGCTCATCGATTTTATATCAGAGCTCCAAATTTTGAAATATTTGGACCTCTTTTCTAACTACTTCTTTGGTACAGTTCCCTTGCATTTGATGAGCTTTGCAATATTGAGAATCAACACATTAAATTTTTACGAAAATGCTTTGAATGGAAGCTTTCTGTCCTTTCTCACAAATTTGAGATACCTCATCAAGTTAACGTTGACAGTCAATCCCTTCACTGTTTTCAACCTGCCAACTTTAATAAACCTAGAACTGTTACAAAATTAGTTGAGGGACACATGAAAAATGTTCACAAGAAAGTGAGAGTGAGACAGTCTAGCAAGAAACAACCAGTACTCATTCAAAATTAAAAATCAATAACTCTTTCCAGTGTCAAAACCCCCCGAGTCTAACTTATATAATGCCTTCAACATAAATAGGGCCACGTTGCAATCAAAAATAGATTTGGCTTGTTGTCTTATCATTTGCAACATTTGTGTCACTCATGATAGAGTTCATGCCAGTTCTTCAACTAGAACCAAGGGTTTTGGCAGAGGTTAGTGTTATCCAAAATTCACCCCCCAGGGGAATTTTGATAACATGCATCAGATATTCAGTCCCAGGCAATAGATTGATTCAAGGCCCGAAATCATGTTTTTGGGGCCCCCTATGCTTCTTCTAACTCTCCTGTCTAAGAAGAAATCCCAACAGGTCGAGAAAATAGAAGAAATGCAAAAAACCAAGCTTGGGGCAGAAAAAATCATGAAAATTGGCTAAGTCCTAGTCCAGGCGGTCCTTGGGATAGTTGGGACGTCGGGGCGTGAACCGGCCAAAAAGCCTCCAGGCGGTCCACGCAGCAATTGGGACATCTGGGCCGTAGGTACGCGCGGGACATGAAAAGCCGATTCGGCCAAAAAATGAAAAAAATTGCCTGTCTTTGTTTCACACAGTTAGGATAGTTGGGAAAAAAATATGCGGAAGACGCGGATCGGCCGGTTTGGTGCAAGTCAGTCCATTTCGGGCGGTTTGGAGAAATTTGTCCTAAATCTGGAGATCGCCATATCTTTTGATCCAGAGCTCGGATTTGCACGTTCTTTACATCAATGGAAAGCTGATGAAATTCTCTACACGATTCTATGGTCAATTTTGCATTTTGATTCAGTTTGGAGAGAGAAAATCAATAAACGTCTCTGGCGCGTAGTAATGGCCAGAAGCAACGTTTCAACAACCAGTTTAATGCAAATGGGTTGCATTCTTCTTCAGCACAGCCAGAAGCGATGTTTCAACAACCAGTTTAATGCACATGGGTCGCATTCTTCTTCAGCATGGCCAGAGGAGATGTTTCAACCACCGATTTTAATGAAGAATGTGTTTTGGTCAATGGTTGGGCTGCTGCACGTTTTCCTATGTTTTCTCTCTCCTGGGCTCGACCCATGCATTGTAAAAGGCCAGATTTGGCTCATTTTTTGATAATGATTACAAGTTGTTCATCTTTTCAGCTCTGCCCTCCCTTCTTTTCTTCTCCAGGGTTGAAAATGGAGTTCGAACCTCCTCCCTTGCTCTGTAATGGCGTTTTTGCCTTTTACTATTGAAATGATGTTCTGTGCAAACTTCTGAAGCAACAAAAACGTGTTTTGTGATGCATCTGTCCATCCTTGCTCATTTTTTGGTTGTTTTCTTCTTACCTCTCTTCATTGTAGGTATTTGTGCAAGTTTGAATGTTCATTGCAGGTCTGGAGTTGTGTTCATGGAGTTTTGGGACATTTTCTGTGTGAAATCTATCCTTGGGCCTGTGATGCATCCGTCCATCCTTCCCATTGCTCACCTCTCCTTGTTCCATGGCAGTTTTGATAGATGTTCAACATTCTCCTTCTCTGGTGTATCACCGTTTTAGTGTAGGCTTTTGCTGTTTTTCCCTTTTCTCTCTCTCTCTTTGTCTCCTTGGCATGGTTAGATTAGGTTTAGATTAGCTTGCCTGCACTGGAATAGCTTGTGGCAGGTAGTTTAGGAGTAGGAACCAGCCTTCTCTGGAGATTCCTTTCTCATTTTTACAAGTCCCACACTTGGAGAAAGGTTTCAATGTTGTGCAATCACACTAGATGCTAGAGTGATCAAACTAGAAATCTGATCAACATCCAGGGGTGCTGTGATTTTGCACTAACAGTTAGTAAAAGTGTTTGCATTATGATCCAAATTGTTTATTATTTGTTAGTGGGATAATTTTCTTTATCAGGTAGCTGCCATCAATCTACACACAATTAGATAACATTTAAGCATTTTAGTATCTTAGAATCTTGTATCAAGAGTCATAAGTTGACAAGAGTTTAAAATATGATTAAAAATCATTTTATTTTGTTTCACTACCTTAGGAGAAATAATCTATGTTTTATGAATAAACAAGAACAATGTGTGACAGCCATATTATCAAAATAGATAGGAAAATTTATACATGATGTAACCATTAGTAACTTCTGCCATTGTGACCAAAGATAGGAATATAACTATGACTGAAGAGAAATTTAAACTTGCATTGAAGAGAAGATTTTGAAACTTGCAAATAGAGGCTGAAGTGCCTTAGTGAAAAATAGTCATTTCATAATTGAATGTTGCAAATATATAACATGATCTGAATTTAGAAAGTAAATTTATAAATATATACAAAAAAACTGCAAAGGTTTTCATAGCTAAGATGCACAATCTAAATTGCATGAAAGAAACAACGTAGCAAAGATTATTTAGTTTTTTATTCTTCTAGGAATAAATAAAAAGGATGGCATGAATGTAATAAAAAATTGAAGTTTGTCATGAAGAAAATTGTGCAAAAGTAGAAGACATGAAAGGAATGTACATAATCAATAAACTGTCACTTTTATTTTATTGAAATCAAGATAAAATTGTACATAAATATATAGTAGCAAATCATTTTTGGATTAGAAAAACCTATATGAAGAGACACCGACAAATACCATATCCTTACTCCAAACATGATCAAATTTTGGAAAGTGAATTCAAAAATATCTACATGTGTTTGGTTTTTCAAATTATCTGAAAAGGATTATCAGAATGACAATGTCTTTTTCATGCTCTTATTGTGGTACTAGTTTTGGAAAGATGGTTTTTTGTATATGTGCAAAATAGGTATGTATTAGTATTAGGAGTAGTGTTTCATTTGTATGGATAATGAAGTAGTTGTAGCATGTGAATGCATGAAAGAAGTTGTTTACTTTAATATGATGGAGCTGGCATGGATTAATTGGAAGATGCAAAACTATTTTCTTGGGAAAGGAATTAAGTTGTGGCGCCTAAAAAATGGTAGTGAGTGTTAATATTAATATATGTTTTAAATACATAAATCATATTTAGAAAATTATTTATTGGAAGAGGAAACATACCTTCATCTTGACTTGTTGAAATAATTTATCTATTGATATTATTTTTGTCTACTGTGAATGTGCTATGTAATGCAAAATTTGAGAATAGTTATATGACAATTTCTTTATCTTCTAGGTATAGTGAATGTGTTGTTGTAGTTAGTGAAGGCATAAGTTCAAATAAGACTTTGTTTTTAACAAAAAATTGTATTGTTTGTTGTCTGCACTCTTAATGTTGTACAATAGGTGATAACAATAATAATATGCACATTCTTGTTAGTAACTGCTGCAATATGTTGTTTCATTATGCAATGATGTTAAGCGTTTAATAACAAAGTTACAACTCTTGCATATATGTTCAAAGGGGCTAGAATAAGCTTTTAGAATTGTTAAAGTTCCTTTGACCTGTTCAAAAAATTAAAATAAATTTTCATTATCTATTTTTGAAATAATCATGAAAGGCTTTATAAAAATAAATAAATATACAAATATGGCATTCCTTGTTGCATTAAGGCAATAACTGTTTCATAAAAAAAACTAAAAATCAGAAAATTTCCATGTTGAGAGGTATTAGACATCATACTAGGTAAGTTTCAATTCTAAGATGGCATGCATTTTGTTATTTCGTGGGGAAAGAACACCTACTGACTATGGTGTGAGCTTGATGGTGGATGAAACTCATTAGTTCATTCTTACAGATGTAATTTGTTGCACTAGAGACATCAACATGAAATTGGGATTTGTGCTTGTGTTAATATTTGAACATGATCACTAATGGTGGATGTTATAGCCTTGTCAAAGGGTAGCACTGGGAAACAATCAATTGATTGTTGGGGTGTGGAGCCTATTTTTAGTCTTCTAGAAGTAACATTGAAGTGTTGGAGTTTGAACGATTAAGTTTGGAGACTTTAGGAGCATTCTGCAGTCATGTGTTGTTTTTGTGCTGCGTATTTGTTGTAGTTTTGTTGTTGTCACAGTGATGGATTTTCCTTCTGTGAGAAGTTTAAAGGTTGTGACTTTCAAACTTCTAGGGTCGGCTATAGAAATTTCTAGAAGGATTGTAATCTTATAAATAGAGGTGTTAGGGGCATCCTAATGCATCTTGAGTGATCAAAATATCTTGAGTCTTAGAACATCAAGAGGTGATCAAGAGTGATCAAGGTTGAGAAATTGGGTGTCAATTGTGTCTTAGATGTGTTTTAACATATTTGGGAATTTTTTTGTGAGTTTATAAGTGATTGTTGTGTAATTGTAACTGAGAGAAGACTGTGAGAGTTATTTTTACTCTTGTTGATGATAAAATCTGAGCAAGTTCTTGGTGGACATAACTCTCATTGGGTGAACCACGTTAAATCTTGTCTTGTCTTCTTTTGTGCATTGTTTATATATGTTTTTATATTTCTACAAGTACAATTCTGCTAAATAGTTTCCTACTGCCGTGATTTGAGGAATTGTTTCCACATATTTGTTCTCTAATTCCTAACAAATGGTATCAAAGCTTTGGTGTTTTTTTGCTGAAGTGGTGAATTATAGGGAAAGTTTAGCTTGACTGGGAACTATGACAGATGAGGGAAGATCAAGGGTTGAGAACTTCAATGGGCAGAGCTTTGGTTTGTGGAAGATGTAGATGGAGGATTACTTGTATCAAAAGGACCTCCATGCTCCTTTGGTTGGAAAAGTAAAGAAACCTACAACCATGTCAGATGAGGATTAAGAGTTTTTGGATAGAAAGGTGCTTGGGGCAATTCGATTATGTCTTGCATCTTTGGTTTCTTTGAACATATCATAGGAGAATACCACAAAAGGTCTCATGAATGCATTGGGAAAGTTATATGAAAAACCCTCTACCTCTAATAAAATATTTTTAATGAAAAATTTATTAAATATGAAAATGTCTAAGAATGGTTCTATTATTGATCATTTGGATGAAATTAATACGGTTGTGAGTATGTTAAACTCAGTGAAAATTGAATTTGATGATGAGGTCAGGGATTTGTTGATTTTGTGATCCTTGCTAGATAGATGGGACAACTTGGTTATGAATGGAAGTAATTCAATCTCTAATAAATCAAAGTTAAAGTTTGAAGATGTGATAGGTGTGATCTTGAGTGAGGAAATGCAAAGGAAGAACTTTGGGGATTCTTATACTTTTGGAAACTCTTTAACAATGGAGAGCAGATAGAGATAAAAGAACAGTGAGAAAGGTAATTGTGGGAAGTCGAATGATCGCAGAAGGTCAAAGTATAAGAACAAGTTGGAATGTTGGCACTGTGGGAAGGTTGGTCATGTTAAGAAAGATTGTTGGGATCTTCAGGATAAGAAAAACATAGAGGAAACTAAGGAGGTAAATGTGGCAACAAGTGATGTTTGTCAAGATGCCTTAATTTTTTATCTAGATAATATTACTGAGTCTTGGGTGTTAGATCTAGGGGCTTATTTCCATGCCACTCCACATAGACATTACTTTACTGATTCTGTTTAAGGTGATTTTGGACACGTATATCTTTGTGATGATGAAGCATGCAACATAGTAGGGAAAGGTTGTGTTCGGGTGAAAATGCAGAATGGGAACACATAGCTCCTTAAGGACGTTAGGCATGTGCCTAAGTTGAGGAAGAACTTTATATCAATGGGTCAGCTGGGTAGTGATGGATGTACGGTCAATTTTATAGTGGATTCTAGGAAGGTTACCAAGGGAGCTCTTATGGTTGTAAGAGGTAAGAAAATTAGTACTTTGTATTTAACTAGTGGTGTTGATTATTGTAATTTAGTTGCTGTAGATGGAGATGTAACTTTTTGGCACTAGAGACTCGGTCATATGAGTCAAAATGGCATGCAGATTCTAAAGGACAGATTTCCTGGATTAAAGGATTTAGATTTGGAATTATGTGAGGACTATGTTTATGGGAAACAAAAGTGGGTGAGATTCCTCAAGGTTGGACCTACCAGGAAGGAGGGTAAGTTGGAGTTGGTGCATACAAATGTATGGGGGCCAACTAAGGTAAACTCTATTGGTGGTTCATGTTATTATATCACTTTCATTGATGATGCAACTAGAAAATTTTAGGTATATGGCATTAGAAAGAAATCTGATGTGTTTGAAACTTTCAAAAGATGGAAATCCTTGGTTGAGAATGAAACAGGTCTCAAGCTAAAATGTCTTAGGTCGAATAATGAAGGGGAGTATTGTAGCAATGAATTTCTTGAATACTGTTCGGTAAATGGGATCCGCACGCAAATGAAAATTCAAAAGACTCCACAGGAAAATGGAGTGTTAGAGAGAATGAAAAGGACACTCATGGAGTGTGTTAGGTACATGAGGTTACATGCAGGGATCCCACTCATGTTTTGGGTGGAAGCGGTGAGCACAATTTTTTATCTGATTAAAAGAGGACCCTTGATCCACAGGGATCCAAAAAAACACACCACTTCATCAGTTTCATCATCACCAAGAAGGAGAATTGAAAAAAATGAGGCAAATAGAGGTTTTGAATAGAACCACCACTTTGTGTAGAGTGGCGGTTGCAGAATTACCACCCTACAGGGGGGCGGTCCTGAAACCACCGGTCTGCTCAGAGCGGCGGTCCTAAGACTTCTAAACAGAAAAGAAGAATGGAACATGAATGGACGTGAATTTGAAGTGCTCGACTATGTATCTTCCCTTCCATGCCCTTTCACATCCTCCAGTGCATGGGAGGACATGAGAAGGGCTATAAATGCATGAAAGGAGCAAGATAATTGATCATTCAAAGATCTAGAGAGATCGAGAAGTAAAGTATTAACATGAGAGCAAGTGAGTAGAGATTCTTCAGTGTTGGGGTAGAATTGTAGGGACAATGTGTAGGAACAGAGAAAGTAAGCATAGGAAGGGAGAGGTTTACATTGTTCTCTCCATTTTCTACTTCTTGTAATCCATAATTGTCTATAATTGACCAATAAAAGTGGAAAGAAAGAGCATTTTTCCCTTCCCGATTGGTTTTCCTCCATTGGAGGTTTCCAGGATAAATTGTTGGTGTTTAGAGTTTGAATTCTTTCCCATTCTCTGCAATTTCCTTTCTATAGCACTAGATAATCAGTCGCTAAAGCTCTAATCTTTCAATCAATATGTCATTTTCCAAAGTTGAAAGTAGAACAACATAATTGTGTGATTTCATAGAGTTCCAAAGTAGAAGTTTACAGATCATTTTGGTATCAGAGCTGATTATATATCTAGGACTGTGGTATTCGATTCTTTCTTGTGATTTGTATGCTAATGACAAGGTCCAAAGGTGAAGAATTTGTACCTTGCAAGCCAGATATTTCTACGAAGAAGTGGAAATAGAGAATTTGAGCTCAAATGAAGGAAGAGAACTTGGTCTGTAGAGTCAAGATGCTAGAGACCATGATGGATATGCTGCATAGAAAACAAGAAGAGCTTTCAGATCTGTAAAAGATGGCTTCGGTTAAGCAAGATTCCATGGGCTTAGTGGTTCAAGAACTAGCCAAACAAGTCGGTATCGGAAAGAGCCACAAAGAGGAAGAATGGGAAGAGCGTGAAGAAGAGACGACAATTGCAAATGGGAAGGTAAAATCTTCTCACACACCTTTTAAAGTTGAAACAAAAGTGGAAATAAAGAATTTTGAAGGACAAGTAGATGCAGAATTATTGGATAAATGGCTAAAACAGCTGGAAGTTTAGTGTGTATAATGTCACTAAGGCACAAAGGATCACCTTTTCATGTCTCAAAATGGAAAGTCATGCTCTGGTTTGGTGGGAAACCCATCTAGCCACTTGTGAGAAGAAAAAATGTTCTATTGTCAGTACTTGAAAAGGTTTTAAAGAATTGATTAGAGCTAACTTCTATCCTATTGGCCATAAGATTGACATGATGATTAAGTGGTAGTATTTATGTAGGGTGGTGGTCAAAGCGTGCAAGACTACACTACAAAATTTCGGAGACAAGCCATGTTACTAAATATGGACTTAGAGGATGAGGACATTCTGACCAAGTATTTGGGAGGACTTCACACTCACCTTTGGAGGAAGGTAATCTCCATGAAACCCAAGGATCTCAATGAAGCTTGTATACAAGCATACTACATTAATGATGAGAAAAAGCAAGGATAAACAAAGCCAAAGGGAAACCAGTCAACAAATCAGTAAGAAAAAGAACAAGGGAAGACAAGTAGCAGAGGTAAATGGAAAGGTAAACATGTTGCTACTACTTGGCATACTTGTAAAGATCCTAAGCAATTTATGTAAGAATTTTGATTTAAATGGACATACTGACCTTCCACATGTTGGAAGTTGCATAATTGGAATTGGACACTCAAATGCTTTTTGAACAAATGATTCCAAGAAATCCATGGTCCGCTATCAAATGACTAGAAGGAGAGGTGGAGATTGAGGATCTTTCTGGATGTAAGAAGAGGTTGAGATGCATGGCCATTGAAATTATGTATGTGCTTGGAGAATAGAATGAAGACTAGAGATGATTAAGACTATTTCAAATGCAGAATCCAAATCAAGAAGACTAAGTCTAGACACTTTATATAGATTTTGGTTCTCAGTCAATTGATTTCTATTGTGGTTGTAGAACAACTTGGCCTAGATACTTACGTGCATTCACATCCATACCCATTGGGATGGGTGAAGAAGGGTGTAGAAATACAAGTTACCAAGAAGTGTAAGTTTCAAATCGGGATAAATACCCAATACATAGATGTATTAGAGGATGATATCATTCCACTTGCTGATTTTGACATTGTCTTTAGAAGTCCTTACTTGTATGCTAGGGATGATGTGTTCACAAGGACCTATTTTGTTAAATGGGTCAAGGATAGAGTATAATTTTAACATTTGGGCACACCAGAGAAAATCAAAGAAGGCTATGGTAAGTGCCAACCAAGAACCAAGACTTTATTCAAGAAAATCATTAGTTTTTTTTACTTTCATTGGAAGAAAAGTAAAATGGACGTGAGCACAGGAATATTTCTGACCAAAGGATGGAGAAATTGGATAACACTTGTCAGTTTTTACTAAAGAAGCCACCACAGGAATTGCTCATTCAAGGAGAAAAACAAACTTCCGCTACGCAATCACCGTATCTACCTACAGATTCACTAGACCTGACCATGGGATTCATTATTCACAAAGAAGAGGAGATACAAGGAACAGTGGTGACTATAACAACAGTAGTACAATCGGAGAGGATTCAACCAATCCATAATCAAGAGACAAAGACATTCTAACTATAAATGACTAAACCACTATAGTATGGGACCTTCATCATATTTAAGCAAGTTGGAAAAGAAACCTTCCAACCATAATTCATGCATATACAAATGATAGAAAGTTACAAGAGCTCACACCTACTAACGCCATTTACGCATGAAAAAGAAGGAAAGATACAAAAGTTTCCTTCCAAAGAGGATTGTACTCAAGGCAACTCGAAGGAGGATGTAGCACTGGAGTAGAAAACCAGATATCCACGAGTCTTGGTAGGTTAGATGAGAGAAGACACCAAGGTAGATCCATTGGTACTCGAAGGAGCAAGAGAGGGACTTGAATCCTCTACCACTCCCCCTCTAAAATTTTGCGGGACCAAAAGCCTCCTAAACAGAGGAGGTATGATCCATAAGGATCCAAAAACACACACCACTTCATCAGTTCCATCAACACGAATAAGAAGAGTTGAAGGTGGAATGAGGTCTAAAGATTTTAGGTTTTGGAATGAATAAACTCTATGCAGAGCGGCGGTTATAGAATCACCTCCCTATAGGGTGGAAGGTAACCACTACTCAGATAGGGCAGAGTTCCTATAACCACCACTCAGATAGGGCGAAGGTCCTGAAACCGCCGGTTTGCTCAGGGTGGCGGTCATGAGACTTCTGAATATAAAACAATTTGTGAGGAATGGAGTGAATTTCAAATTGCCCAACTGTGATCTATTCCCCTAGTCCATGCCCTTACACATCCTCAAGTTTTGACTTCTTTCATATTATCTGCGATTTCCCTATAACACTGTTGCAGAAATCACTAAAGAATCCTTTCTATTAATCTGCAATTTTCCAACTAATTGATTTGAAGTAGCTTCTTGCCCATAATTCGTGGGCAAGATTTCATAGATCCAAAGTAGAAGCTCTATGGATTCAAAGTCTTTCTGGTAATTAGATGAAGGTATACCTTTTGAGGTTTAAGGAGGTCGGATGGGTTAAGGAAATTGATTACCTCATAATTAGAGTCTTAAAATGTGATAAAGTATTCGTTCACATTCTAATAGAGGATAGGTGAACAAGGGAGGCTAAGTATGAGATTACACACATTTGTTGGATATCTTGAATTAATGAATTTATTTTCCTTTTTTATTCCCTTTCTAAGGACAAGAAAAAAATCCGGCTGGATAGATTTAATTCTTAAAAGAAAAGTAGTCTTTTAATAAAGATCGGTTATGAGGAACATCTCCCTTAATGACTCTTAGAACACCAAGGATATATAAGGACGCATGCAGGCCCCTTGTAAAGGCTTCTTTTTGGCATTAGGTGCTTTTATCATACTTGGTTATAGCACAGTCAGTTCAGGAACCTACCAATCAACTAAGGGGCGAAAATCCTGAGGTGAGAAGGCAAACTAGGTAAGAAAACCTTGAAAATTTTGATCCATCTTTGAATTATATATTGCTCACTGACATTTGAGAGCCAGGCGTGCTTTAAGGACTTCAATGAAGAGATTTTGGAAGAAGTGGGAGCAGGGCATGGATGAAGAGCATAAATCTCTTAGGGAGAACCAGACTTGGGATCTGGTGGAGATATCTGAGAGTAAGAGATCATTACAGAACAAGTGGGTGTATAGAATCAAAGAGGAAGACAGAGGAAGAAAAAGGTATAAGGCTCAGTTGGTGGTCAAGGGATTTGCACAGAAGAAAGGTATAGAATTTGATGAAATTTTTTCTCCTGTTGTTAAAATGACTTCTATTAGGACTGTTTTGGTTTAGTAGCAGTAGAAGACTTACATTTAAAGCAGTTGGATGTGAAGATTGCAATAATTCCTGAAATGCAAGTGAGATGGAGGAGGAGTTTGTGTATGCAACAACCACAAGGTTATGAGGTCAAAGGGAAGGAGATATTCTAATGTATAAATTAAATAAGAGCTTGTATGACCACTTGAAACAAGCTTAATAAAACATTGGTATCTTGAAGTTTCTAAAATTTTATGCAGAACATGAGGGTTACTCTAGGTGTCACTCAGACACATTAAACTACCTCAAAAAGTTTCTTGACTTGGTATAGCCAATTATTATGCGCTTATATGTATGACATGATAGGTGCAGAGAAGAACATGCAAGGAAAAACATGCACTCAAGAAGAAGCTGCAGGTGACTCTTTATTATGACCAATTTGGGGGCTTAGCAAAAATTCACCTAGTGCTGTAAGAATAAAGATTACACAGGAAGGAAAGAAAGCTGGTATTCCCTCAAGGAGTACATAAAGAAGGTCCTGGGAGATTTAGTATGCATGATGCTAAAAGTTGATTCCCTAGATTTGGTGAAGGTTTTACTCACACAAATTATCTAAGGGTTTTCGTTCTTAAGATTGAGAGAGAGATGTTTCAAAATCTAGATTTCCAAAAGAGATTACCATTCATCATAATTGGTCAACTTGATGTATGCCAAATGCACTAACCTGATCCTTGCGTATATCAGTGAGAGCAGTGAACATGTTTATGAGTGATTCAAGTAATGAGCACTAACAGTCAATGAAAGTATCCTTTAATGATTTGATAGGGACCATGGGAGCTACATTGTGTTTTAGTGGATTAGAACTAATTGTGTAATTAATGTAGATTCCAGACTATGGTAGGATGACTTCCAAATGAGGAAGCACGACAGGTTATGAAATTTATGGTTGGTGATACAACTCAAGAGCTAGATTTCATGGTTACAAAAGGTTTGGCTCTTGTCAACCATAAAGGCTGAGTATGTTAATCTCACAGAGGAAAAAAGGAGATAAGATTTGGATTCAAAGTTTCTTGTTGATTTCAAGAAGGGAAGTTGGGGAGACTGTGCAGTGATAGTCAGAGTTTTCTTGTCCTGGTGTACCCAGATTTCATCCTGAAATCTGCGACTACCCTATTCGAATTTTTTTCAAACATACTTTTAAAATAATGGGTCGTTTTGTGTTTTTATTGCCTGAAAGTTCTTGTATTGTGTCAGGATATTCCCAAAGAGCCATATTAACCTTTTTCGCCAAATACTCAGATGCCCAAAATTGTTATATTCTGTCGTCGGGATTTGTCTGCGGGAAATTTGCATTTAATTATTTTGAGCCCCATATGAGGCTATTTGCGCTCCGTTTTAACTCTGTTATGATTGAACATATCATTATTCCCTTGTACCAGAAGGATTTTAACTAAAAATAAGTTTTGGGCTTTATTTGTGATTTTTGGCAATTTTTCGTGTTTTTGTGTTTCCCTGTTTCGTTTTCTGTGAAATTTCTCTAGATCAATTCCTTTGCCGGGTTAGCCCAATTCTTGGCCTGGAGTAGCTAGAGAACATATACGCACGTTATGCCCGGAGGAAGTCACCATCGGAGGTCTGGTTCACTGGGAAAAAGCGAAGTTGTGCACTAAAAAGCCCCTGCGGGGTTGGGCGCATTTTTGAAAAACAAAGGATTTAAGCTGCAGTGGAAAAAATAGAAGCAGTAGGCAAGTGGGAATTTTGTACCTACCTAGCAGGGTACTTTTTCCCATGATAGAAAATTCACTTAAGCTGAAGTGGGAAAATTAGAGGCAGCGGGCAGACGGGAATTTATTGCCTGCCTTGCAGAGTAAAAATTTCCATGGTGAAATAAAAGAAAAGTGACTTAAGTGAAATCATGGGATTTTATTGCCTACCATGCAAGGTAAATAATTTCATTGTCAAAGTCAAATCACTTAAGTGGATTATGGGATTTCCGGGGCTGCCTTGCAAGGTAAAAATTTCCATTGCCATGTGTTTTTAAAAATAGAATTCTATTATGCTAAAAAGTGCGACCCACCTTGGGTGAATAATAATGCATTAAATAAATATTTGTTAATATTTATTCACCCAATTTTGGCACCCAGGCTTGTGGAAAAGTCAACAAAGGGAAATGGACAAAAAAAATTTAAAAATAGAATTTCATAATTAAATAAATTTAATTTATTTAATGCAGCCCCTTTTGAGAAGGAAATAATACTTTTTAAAGTATTAATTGATTAAATTAAATTCTATTTTCAGTGGCTATGGTCAAAGCACACTGTGAAGCTTAAGTGAAGTGACGAGTGGATGATTAAATTGATTAAATTTAATTTAATGGATGGCTATCCTTAATCATGCAATTTTAGCACACCAGTTAAAGAGAAGAGCATGATTTTTAATTAATTAATTGCCAGGAATAGGAAGGGCAATTATTAATTATAGAATTATGAGGGTTATATAAGCATGGGCTGCCATAAGGATGAATTATTTAATTCACAGGTAAAGAAGTGCAGCCCAGAGGAAAAGTGCGCCCCATATTGAAGAGGAGTTTGCTTAAAAGAAGATCAAATCAAGGCTAAAAGCTTCCAGTTTTGGCGCATGCTTTGAAGAAGGCTGATTTGTGTCTGCATAATTGTTTGTAGAAGTGATACAGGTGCTCAAGTGAAGTTAGAAAAATTCATGCTCAGCTTTGCAGGCAAATAAAACATCAAGGAAATTTTCGGGGCAGCAGGCTTGAATTAGTGCAGATTTTTATTATTAAAATTCACTGTTCATGTTCCAGTGGCCATCTTTGTCTGAATTAATTGCAGGAATTCATTACAGGTGCTTTACAAAAAGAAAAGGAGCTCTAATCAATGTCCAATACATTGAATATATCCTCCGAATCTGAAGAATTACCCAGATCTACACAATAGTTTTGAAGAATTCCAGTCAAATAAGAAGAAAAAGAATTGTTTAGACAAAGATAGACAAAGCCATGGCAAAGAGGGACGAAACAAGAAAGCACAACAAAGTCATGCATCACTTCTGGATTTTAATTTGTAGATATTGGAGACATGGATCTAGGCTCAGAACCTCTTGTTGAATTGATAGACAGATCCAGAGTATGGAAAGACTTCACTCATGCGTGCAGGAAAAACTTCACTCATGCGTGTAGATTAAAAGCAGTGGAATTATTCGAGTTGTAGTTTTTCCATCCACAGCCCAGTTGCCAGAAGTTTGTTATTCAGGTGCAGATCCATATCTAGATGCAAATGCGGATGCAAATTTATATGCAGATCCAGATTCAGATCTCGTAGTTGCAAAAGCTTCCGGCACAAAGGCTTCATCCTCTTGTTTCAAATGCAACCTGTGAAGAAGTCAGTGCATGGAAAATTCCTACCAAGATCTTGTGCAAATGCTCCCAATCTTCCAGTTGAAGCCTTCATTGAATTTTCATTCATTCGGAGTGCTTTCCAGAATTTTTAATTGCTCATATGCAATTAAAAATAAGGATGATGAGTTATCTACGACAAACATTGCATTGATGCATGTACTGGAGAAGAACTACAAAAGCTTCAAGGATAAAAGAGAAGACAAGGCGAAGGCAAAATCCAGCTGTTTCCAATTCCAGCTTGTTGTTTCCAGATCCAGCTCACTTCCAGATCCAGCTTGTTGTTTCCAGATCCAGTCGTTTCCAATTCCAGCTTGTTTCCAGATCCAGCTACTTCCAGATCCAGTTTGGTGAGAATCAAAAGCAAAAGAATCAGTTGCATGCAAACATGAAAAATGAACAAGTTCTGTAGCTTTTCATCTTCCTTCTTCTTTCCTCCGACAAAATAATTGAGCGATCAATTAAATTATACAACTTAAAGTGATTGGTTTAAAAGCCATTACTTGAAGAAGTCAACTACTTGGAGATAGGTGGCAGGCGTGCAAAATAGAAGGTTCTATTTTCAGTTGCAAATCATACATGTCATGCAAAGAGGAATTCCAGGAGGGAGATTGCCAGTTGTTTCCTTTCCAACTTCCACATGTGCCAGTTCAACTAAAAGCTTCCGACTTGTAATTGCCCCTCTACATTCTATAAGTAGAGGAAGAACCTTCGGGTTAATGATCAAAATTTTTAAGCAACAACCTTATGTATTCTAGACTTTGTGCTGAAACCCTTGAGAGCCACTTGAAGCAAAGGAATATACAGGAGCAGAGTTTCTGGAGAATTTTGTGTCACGGTGTATTGTGTTTCTTGTTTTTTTATCTCAGATCTTTTAATAGACTTTGTGTTATTTCAGATCTAGATCTAAAACTCCCTTTGCTTAGAATTCTGTGTTTATATCTATTGGTTTCCTCTATGTGCATGCAATCAACTTTGCTATCTATTGATTGGGATGCACATCTCCCCCATTTCTTCTCTGTGTTTACATAATTTCCTTCTTCTATAAGTATTTCCTTTCTTAAACAGCGGCTTACTTGCTGCAGAACTATTGGCATGTGTGACCAGCGCTCCTCGTGAGTTTCATGACATGGACTAACCGCCTCTTGTAGATCCTAACTTTGGCGATTGTAGCGGAGACTAACACCTATCTAACAGAAATCGTGGTCCAACAAATGGTATCAGAGCGACAGGTCTCGAGTTCAAAACTCACTCGGGTAAGCTGAGGGGGAGATTGTTGGCATGTGTGTCCAGCGCTCCCCGTGAGTTTCGTGACATGGACTAACCGCCTCTCGTAGATCCTAACTCTGGCGATTGTAGCGGAGACTAACACCTATGGGTTTTGGTCTAACGGCAATCGTGGTCCAACAAGAACTGTTCAGTTATGGTTTATGAACTGGGTAGTTAAAGTAAAACCCCATTTAGATATTAGCATACTTTAATTGAAAAATCTAACACGAGAGCCTCACCGATAAATGAGAGAGATTTATCTCATGACTGCCTAGGTTTTGTGCTATGCAGAAAATCTAGCCAACATATTCATTTAGTGAAGAACTCTGATTTCCACTCTAGGATGAAGCACATTTAGATGAGATATCATTTCATCAGGGAAACCTTGGGAGAAGATAAGTTGAAGATGGAAAAAATTCATACCAGTCAAAATCTTATGGATATGATGACCAAGGCGGTCACAAGGGAGAATTTGAAGTTGTGTTCAATTTTGGTTGGCCTTCATGAATGATAATGAAGGGTTGAGAACTTTGCTCAGTGGGAACAATCTCCAAGTGGGAGATTGTTAGGGTGTGGAGCCTGTTTTTAGTCTTTTGGAGTTAACATTGAAGTGTTAGAGTTTGAATAGTTAAGCTTGGAGACTTTAGGAGCATTCTGCATTCACGTGTTGTTTTCATGTTGCGTATTTGCTGTAATTTTCTTATTGTCATAGTGATGAATTATCTATTTGTGAGAATTTTAAAGGTCACGTCTTTCAAACTTCTAGGGTCGTTTATAGAACTTCCAAGTGTTGGAACATAATGATTAAGTGGTCTGGCCAACCCTTAATGTATATGAGTCCATCACTGATATATATGTTAATATTTAATAATATGAAATATTTATATTTCTATTATTAAATATGCTAATCTAGGTATATACTTTAGATTAAATATTTAATATCATGAAATGATTATATTTCTAATATTAAATATTATAAACCTAAGTGTATGTGTCAACCATTTTAGGTTGAAAAGGTGGGTCAGAAGACATGCAATCACCTTATATAAAAAGGACTGTAGGTCCTCATTTGATATATTCGAGAAATATATCAAAGGTGTGTAAATCAAGTGATTTAGTTTTACCCTTGGTAAATAGGGTTTCAAAAGAGGAGGTGATCTTACTGGATGTAAAATAAGTTCTCTGAAGTAAAAAGTTATTTTCAAAGTGGTTTTTACCCTATTAGGGTTTTCCACTATAAATACTGTGTCACCTGTGTTATTTATTTCCTGTAAGTATTTCCTTATTTACTTATGTTATGATGTAATCTTTATTTAAATATTTATTGTAACATTATGTAATATGTAAGTTGATTAAATACATATTTATTAGAATCCTCAAATTCTAACATGGTAACAGAGTGAAGTAAATTAAATAAATTAAGTTCAAATGTTGTGTATTTTATTTATTTATTTAATTATTTTAACCTCGTCTATGTCCTTTAAATCTCTTTAAAAAGGGTTATGTGTTTTTATATATAAAAAATACTATAGTTTATAATTTTTATGAACTATATGTTGTTTTTATTTATATTCTATAAACTATATACCTCTTTTTTTAAAAGTGTATATATTTTTACATTATAAATTATAATATGTTATTATAATGTGTTAAAATATAACCTACCTAATATAATACAGAAGAAATTTTTTTAGAATTTCACATTCTAGAAATACACATCAAGTTTTGGCTTCATTAAATTTGACAATCAAATGACCGTCATGGTAGACCAAACATAAGACAATATAATGGTCATTTGACGTCAAATTTAAACTCGTAGGTTCTAGGAAACTTTCATTGTGTTAAAATTGACGATTAAATGACCATCAGAATAGACAAAAAAAATCATTATGATAGTCATTTAAATGTCAAATTTAAGCTCATTAGATCTTTGTCTACATTAATTTTTTTTTAAATTGATGTTGTTATGCATTCTTAGGGGTCTCTTCTTCACTTCTATATGGTCAATTTTTTTTTATAAACATGGAGTATAATGCAAAGCCCTTTATATTGCGGGTTATTATTTTGATCATTGGAGGTTAATTAGTATGCATTGTAATGATAAAATTAGTTATGATCAAATAGTTTCTTTAAATATATGAAATTTAGATCTGATTCTATTAAAAGTGTTTTTTAATTATCGATAAATATGTATCTAAGTATGTGGTACATTGTATATTATAACGGGGGTGTGTTTTACAAGTTTAGGAAAACAATGGCATCCAACTCTTACTATCTTGACAAAACTCAAATCTCGAATGAAACCAACTACAACATTTGGGTCAAACATAATTTAGGGCGAGGGAACTATGGACGATTATTTCTAGATCTGAGGTTACTCCCATCAGTCATTAAGAAACTTTAGATAACATGAATACATTCTTGCAATGAATACATGAGGGTCTTTCTATGATTCTACACAATGTGAATGATGAGTACTTTCTACACATCGGTAATATCGAACATCTGAAAGAGGTATGAATACAACTAGAATCCATGCATGAATGATACTTGGTATATCAAGGATAGTAATGAGAGTACAATAGCTGAAGGAATTCAAAAAAATGGTCTGTATATTTTTGATGATTTCTCTTCAACATCTTGTTTTATATCTCAAAATTTGAATAATTCAAAACTATGGCATGAAAGATTAGGACATGTTAATTATCGAATCTTATATGAAATGTCTAGATATAATCTAGTGAAAGGTTTACATGTATTCTTCTCTTTTCTTGAAGTTACTTCATTAAATGCTTCTAAATGATGGTTTTGATTCTGATTTAGTAAATGGTCATGATGATGTTTTGATGTTATAGATGTTTTTGAAACTCTTATCTTCCTAGATAAGAAATTAAATTGGGCTCAATCTATGTTAGAAAGTTCAAATCTTATTAACCTTAGGAAAATGACCAGAAGCTATGATATGTACCATACATTAATTACTTTGTATAAACCTGAGCCGTGAAATATTATAGGGTTTAGATGGATATACAAAGTAAAATATAATGTTGATGGTAGTATTAACAAACATAAAGCTAGACTTGTTGCTAGAGGTTTCACTCAGAAACTTGGTATTGATTATGTTGAGACATTTCTTGTAGCTAAAATGAGTACTGTTAGGACCTTATTTGTAAATATCGCTCAATTTGGGTGGAAAATCCACCAAATGGATAAGATAAATAATTTTTTGAATTGTGATTTAAAAGAAGAACTTTACATGTTTCAACCTAAAGGATTTGAAGAAACTAGTAAAGAAAACTATGATTGTAAGTTGAGAAATCCTTGTATGGTTTAAAATAATATCTTAGAGCTTTATATGTGAAAATTATTTCCTTCTTTAAACTGTTAAGTTTTGTTAATTGTTCTTCTAACAATAATATATTCATTAAGCAATAAGGCTCGCATATTATCATTATATGTATATATGTTGATGATTTGCTTATGTTTGGTGATATTTATGATTTAATTCATAGGATTAAAGAGAAATTGAAGAAGTACTTTGAAATGAATGAGTTAGGTTTCTCACATCATATTTTTTGTATGACTGTATTTCATTCTATTTTTATTTTTCAAAAGACAATATGCAACCTTTGTATTGAATTTTTTTTTCTTATGATTGATTGTAAACCATTTTCTACTTCAATGGAAGTTGGAATAAATATTGACCCTAAATCTGCATGTGAAAAATGTTGATCCTATTTTATATACGATGTTAGTTGATAGTTTGATGATTTATCTAACTATAACTAGATCAAATATTTCCTATACAGTAGGAATTACTTCAAAGTTTATGCAGGAACTCTTTTTTCGGAGATCATTGGAATATTGTAAAAAAATTAGATATTTGAAAGGAACAATCAATTATGGGTTGCATTATAATAAGAATGAAAATGTTATCTTATATGATTTTTTTTATTCTAACCATACTGATGTTGTGTTATAAAATATACTCGATATGTGTTTAAGTTTTTTGGTGTGAGAACCATTACTTGGAACAAATATAATCAACAGTCTCCATTTCTTCTACTAAGGAAGAGAAGTATAATGGAAGAAGTAAAGAAGCCATGTGGCTGCAATGAATTTTAGTAGGGATATACATGGAAGCTAAAGGAAGTATTTTTCTTCTATGTGGTGCTCAAAGTTGTATTACTCTTGATTAAGAATCTAGTTCAACATCAAAGGATAAAGAACATTGAGATACATATACTCTTCACATGTGAGAAGGTGTAAAGTGATGAGATAAATCTCAAGTTCATGTTGACTGAAGAGTAGGTTACTGACATCTTCACAAACTTCCTGAGTGCTGCAAAGTTTTGTCACTTTCGTAAAAATCTTAGATTGTCGGAGTTTTCATTAAGGGGGAGTGTGCATGACAATGTCACCTCCAAATGGAACTTGGTTTTTGTAAAAAGACCTTTGGGTATATGTAAAATACTTTTGGGCAAGTGTAAAAAAATACCTTCAGGAAAGTGTAAAAAGACCTTCGGGCATGTATACCTCATCGACTTCTTTTTTAGAAAGAAGTGTAGAAAGATCTTAAAGGTGATCTTCAGTAGACTCTTTAGTGCTATTGATTTTACTGGTAAACATCTGGTACAAGCATATTATTAAGGAGGTACTTGGTTGTAAAAGGCTATTATATGCTTGGGTTTAATAACCTTTTATGAGAACTTGTGAGAACATGTAAAACTCACAAATCATACTTAGCCACTAATCATGGGATGCTCTTTGGGATTCCAAATCCTTTTGTACCAAAAGGTAATTTGAGTATGATGAAGGTGTTATAATTATTTCAACTGATATGCTAGCCTAAAACCTTTATGGTTTAAGGATTGTAAATCTTGTAGTGTACCATGGGCAAGTAATCTATTGGCATATGTTATGTTATCTCACTTAACATTAAGGGGGAGTGTTGAAACATAATGATTAAGTGGTTTGGTTAACCCTTAATGTATATGGGTTTATCACTAATATATAGGTTAATATTTAATAATATGAAATATTTATATTTCTATTATTAAATATGTTAACCTAGGTATATACTTTAGGTTAAATATTTAATATCATGAAATGATTATATTTCTAATATTAAATATTATAAACATAGGTGTATGTGTCAACCATTTTAAGTTGAAAAGGTGGGTCGGGAGACATACCCGATCACCTTATATAAAAAGGACTTTAGGTCCTCATTTGATATATTCAAGAAATATATCAAAGGTGTGTAAATCAAGTGATTTGGTTTTACCCTTGGTAAATAGGGTTTCAAATGAGGAGGTGATTTTACTGGATGTAAAATAAGTTCTCTAAAGTAAAAGGTTATTTTCAAAGTAGTTTTTACCCTATTGGAGTTTTCCACTATAAATAATGTGTCACATGTGTTATTTA
Source organism: Taxus chinensis (assembly GCA_019776745.2). NCBI lineage: Eukaryota > Viridiplantae > Streptophyta > Pinopsida > Cupressales > Taxaceae > Taxus > Taxus chinensis. Next base: position 217,167,077 of record CM034151.1, read on the forward strand.
TTTCCTGCAAGTATTTTTTATTTACTTATGTTATAAAGTTATCTTTATTTAAATATTTATTGTAACATTTTATAATATGTAAGTTTATTAAATCCATATTTATTAGAATCCTCAAATTCTAACAACATCATCTATCACTCGGATACCATGAAAGGAAGGATAAGAAGATTGTTCCATGTTGCGAAGATCTTAAATGATAATAGCACACCACATTAGATTTGTAAAATAGAAGAGCTAAAATATCATATATGGAAATCCATCATAATCTATTATTCTCAATACATTAGAATCAAATTACTTTAAATTACATTACATTGCTCAATAAGAAGGATGTACATATAGGATGAGGGAAGTGCAACTACTACATAGATTAATGGTGAAGAAATCTCACTAACTAATACTGGCAGTTAAGTTAACTCCACAATACTAGTAAGGTAACTCCACATAACTGGAAAGCTAACTCAACACAACTATTAAGTTAACTCCACACAACTAGTACACCTAAGAAATCTAACCCAACAAGTGCAGAGCTAACATAAATGCAAGAATTATCTTAATAAACAAATAAAAGGATAAATAATAACCTACACTAACATAGTAAAGCTGCAAAGCCGAAGAAAAAAACCCATTACCGAATGTAATAAACCCAGAAAGCGTTTTCTAGACATTTCTCTCTTCCCACTCAAATCCCCCTTTCATATATTTAATTCTAATTTCCCATCTTAATACTAACCCAATCATATCATTAATTTAACATCCTTAATCTTCCTTAATTAATCTTAAATCTTCATCTAATATATTTGTCCTCCCTAGGCCTTCATTTAATAATTTTACCTCCCTTTTACTTTTATTTAATATTTTCTATCTCTCACCTACCCTTTTATCCATCCTAAGTAACCCTAACCTATACTTACCACTTAAAACTCTAAATACCACTTCACAATGGCTCATTACCTTGAGTTCATCATATTTCACCTACCAAATAGATGGACCTTGGTAGTCACTGACGACCCATCCAGGTCGTCGTCAACCCTATAAATGTGTCTTTACCACCTCCTTGTAAATGGATAGAATTTTGGGTATTTTTCAGCTTTGGATTTATTTTTGCAGGTTTCCCCTCTTTCTCACCAACAATTGTTGTTTTGGATCTTCCTTTTGAGGGACCTATAATTTCATCATTGTGGAGATTTGAAGACACTTTGATCTTGTGTGGATCCCCCTTTGTCTTTTCTTTTCTATTTTGCTTCAGCCTCACACGTTCAACAATCATCTTGGACCCCAGCCATCACGCCATCCTTCATTCAGTTGTCTTCATCCTTCATTTTTTCCTATTTTGACCTTTCAAATCTTAGACCTATTCCTATAGACCTATTATGATACCGTCGATCACCCTATCCTATTTTTGACCCCCTTCCTTTTCTTCTTCTATTTTCTAATTGCATACCTCCTATCTTTCATGATCACCGTCGATCCACCCTGCAGTTGTCCACTTTTTGACCCCCTTATTTCTTCTTCTATTTTCTTAATTCATACCTCATGCTTATCTATCCATATGCACATATGTATCTTCAGAGCTATCTACATCACATATAATCTTTGTCGATTTTCCCAATAGCCATCAACATGATCAACAGTCTTCACATTCATCATCAGATCCAATAATTTTTCTTGCATCCTTTTTGTCTAAGACCAAATCCATACCTTCTGCACCATCCTAACATCATCTCAACATATTTATTAGCCTTAGATCAACTTTAGAATCATGTAGATATGCATTTTCTCCTTGTTGTTTGATTTATCTTGTTCCAGTCGTCATCTACTCTGTTGACAGTTCCGAGTTTCTGTCAACCCACACAAGTTTGATTTTGTTTAACATTCATATTTATCAGCATCACATCTTATCTTATCTATTTCACTTTATATCTTATGTTTTATTTCATATTTTTGTTCCATCTCATCGCTTTTCTGTTATCATATTTTATCTACTTTTTATCAAAAAGAGAGTTAACATCCATCCAAAGAAGTTTTCACTTCTCGGGACCGATATTTTTAGGTAACCTTCCATCCTATATACTAATCCACTCCTCTTGTTTTAGTTTTCTTTGTTGTGCAGGTAATCGATCTCGCTACGAGGAGGATCTTTTGTGTTGTATCCATCATCATCTCATCTAGAGGTATTGTACGATGGAAAAGTGACAAGCGAGTGTGGGAATCTACAAGTAACTCTTCCTCACACCCGACCTCTCGAGGTCATGCTGAGACAGCCGGTGGGAATGGAATACGTGTGGGATGCAGACAAACTAGTTAGGCAATCTAATGTCTTCGACACGCACTAGTGGAAACTACGAATCTAAGGCAGAGAAGGCCCTCCTAACCTGAACTGGTGTGATAGATCGATCAGTAAGGATGACTGCTCAAAGGCTCCAATCAATATCGAGCTCTGGTGTGATTCGGTCTATGGGTTGTGGAATACTCGGAAAATGACTTGGGATAGTTTTGTGTATATCTCTAGATAGGGTCATAGGGTGGATGATGGGTATAGTGGACTCTACGGGTGATTATATGGCCTAGTCCAAAATTCCCTAGCTTTATTAGCTGCTACATCTAACAAGGATAACTGTTCGATGATGATAGGTGGAAGTGGAGTAGATCTGAATACTAATATGAGTAGGCCAGCATCTATATCTGATCCACCTATGGATTCGTTGGGCTGCGGGATTTGTGGGTCACAACTGTAGATTCACGGTTGTTGTGGTCCTGTTATGGTCATGTGTGGAATCAGTCCCTAATCCCTAGTATCCAATAATAATATGCTTTCTCATCTTCTATATTTATAATTAACAGTTGTGTGATCTTCTCAGAGTATCTCACGGGCGTTCGTGCAACTTGAATTCTTAAGCTAGTATTTATGTCTGTGAGAGTGTCTCCTGCGCCTAGTTGTGGGACCAAAGGATCACAACTGAATGTTTTCTCTCTTTCAAGCCCTTCTATAGTCATGCGGATCTATATATCTAGGGTAATCTATAGTTTGGTTGATTTGACCAAAACGTGTGCGCTTGGTCGTCTTCTATGTTTAACCTGCTTAACTGGAGGCTGATCTGTTAGTTTTCTGTTGTTCGGAAGACTTGGATCCTAAGATTCTAATCTATATCAGTTATTGCTATGACGAGATTGGGTTGGGGCACGATTGGCTCGAATACGTATTCTCTGGGATCTCTAGGTCCCGTGATTGTCATATAAAAGCAACAACGTAAATCCAATTGCAGCAAAGTAATTCTAACTATGTGAAGTGTATTTATAGCATATATAACTTCTCTATTTTTTTGTATTTTTCTGATGAATTTATATGAATGAAATTGAACGAGCAACTATTTTTAATATACCTAGAATTTGACAATTAATCTAATAATGAATTTAAAACAAACAAAGCAACCGAGTATAGCTACTTTCCTGTGCAGTTGTAAATCTATTCTAAATAATGAAATAACTGATATAATCTATTTGAAATACTCTCGATCCTACCTCAGAAGTGAGGAATGAATCATAGTTTCTCAGAAACTATCAATCCCCACAGCTTCCCTGGCAATATCAAAAGTAAAATTGACCGAAATAAAGTGATTGGCTACTCTATTTGATATGCTTCTAACTAGAACTTTGAAAGCTAGAACCTAGATTTTGCAGAATAGTGGCGAATCCGATGGTGTGTGTGGCTTTGTCCCCTTAGTGTGATCTCCTCATTCCTTCGTGCTCACGTGGATCCAGAAAATCGTGTAATGCTAGCATCAACAGAAGTAGATTTTGGAGCAAAGGAAGCTTAGGATATAGACTGAATACAATGTGAGTAGGAGAGGGATAGCGTAAGAGTACAAAGCTTGGCTTATGTATTTCCTAGCGGGATTTATTGCGAGTCATGCAACATAAAACGTCTAGAACCTGAAACTGTCCTATTTGACGAGCAAAACCTGCAACTTTAATGGCTTTCTACTGAGAATTTAAATTGTTCTATTTCAATGGATTGCATGAAGTAATGACAACATTTGCACAAGATGGATATGTGGCTTTCTAATAGCAAAATAACATTAATTAAGCATGCAATGAACTAAACTATGAATCCTAAGCAAAATGAAAAGTCTGAATCTACTGCAAATGAGAAATTGAGAGGTAAATTTGAGGGGCCATTTTCTTGAGCACAAGCTAACTATTTATAGCATTTGCATTCACCCAAAGGTAAAAACCAAATTGATCTCTTAAACCATAAACAATGCCATAACACTATTCCAGGGAACTAGAATCATTAATGCAAGCCAACGGCGGTGAAAAAAGCTGGTAAACGTTGAAATTTACATGAGTCGCGTTAAAAAGAACATTCTGGAAACACGTGTAAAGGACCGCCGCCCTGAGCTGGGCGGCAGTTACAGGACCGCCGCCCTGTTTAGGGCGGCGGTCACGAGACCGCCACCCAGGCAGTGGTGGCGGTTTCATCACTGAAGAATAAAACGCAAAGAAAAAAGGGGAAAAGAGAACAACAAAGCACACTGGGGCTAAGCGGGGCATGCGGGATGTTAACACACACTTGGGGAGCATTTCCAGATCCTGAACACCATGCGAGGAAACCTGTATCATCATTGGGGCACGTGTTACATTGTTCCGGTAGTGCAGTACCTTACAATTTTGGGTATGTAAATATTGCCCCCTCGGAGAAGCGTTTTAGCCATGAAGAGGTGTAAAACGGTGGGTCCGAGTATGGCGGTCCTGAAATGGGAAGTTGGAAGTTATACCTGATACGTCTGTGTGTCGAAATGATGCTATCCAAAATTCCCACCACCTGCAAAACAAAAAGAGGAATCAAGTGCAGATAAATAAAGTAGATCGGAGAATAAACGCTAAAATAATGGGAAATGAGGACGTACCATTTGTGTGGGAGTAAGAACTTACCTCTGTTGGCACTCCAAACCTGTGAAAAGGGGATTCAAAAATGAGTCAGGTTGCTATATATATGAAAGTGGGCCCATTTTCCTATTCATTTGTGCGTGTTGATTTGGTTGGTTTTGAGCTCTAGGACCCACGGTAATGGTTTCTTACGAGAGTAGAATCAAAATGTTCGTGACGAGATAGTGATCATGCCTCCGCGAGTAGAACATCAACCCGCGAGATCATAGGTTAGTTTTCTTCAATTTATCCTTTTTACCCCCTTAATTTTGAAATGTTAAAATCTTTGTCGTGGGGGGGGGTAATTTTTGAAAATGTTAGTGTTAAAAGGTCCATCTAGGGGGGCGCCTACTGGGTAGGCTTTGTTTTTAGGAAAAATGGTTGTTTTTTAGTGCTTTTAGGCTTTTTAGGTTTAAAAACCCACGTGGGTTTTCAGGCCACGACCGCCGCCTTAAACAGGACAGCGGTTGTGTGATCGCCGTCCTGTTCAGGGCGGCGGTTACACGACTGCCGCCCTTAAGGCGACGGTTACAAAACCGCCTCCCTACTCAGGGCGGCGGTTTCACACAAAATGCCAAAAGAACATCTGTTTGAGATTGTTTTTGCATTTTTAACTACAACCACCAACAACTCCAACAGCCTGCTTTTGATTCAAACATGCGTTGAAAAACGTTTTTTGCTGCAATACATTTGGAAAACATTTTTTTCACTCTGCTGGACATTTTTTGGAACCCTGCATTTTTTTGGAGGCCTTTGCTGCGTTCAAACCTCTGGTACGTGGACCACCAGCACCTACAACACTCTCCAACCCTTCCAACACGTGGCCTGCATTGAAAAAAAAATGTTTTTGAATTGTACTTGGCCGTTTAAAAAAAATGTTTTTATTATTATTGTTGTGTTTGGTTGTTGAGTGCACTGTTTGCATGCACATTGGTCACTCGCCAACAGCTCCTTACACCACGTGGACACCACAACAACTCAGACAACGGGATTGTTTTCAGCAGCCAGACCACTTTGCATAGCCCAGCTCACCAACACAGGTTGCTCAGCTCAAATCTGCACACGTGGCTTCATTTACCGTCACAGCTGCTCTCCACTTCCAACGTGGGCCCCCCACCTTCTTTTTGATGTTTTAGGGTGATTAAAAAACAAAACATTTAATTTTAACGGCATTGTAATAATTTATTGTGCTGTATTTTGCTTGTAATTTGACCTTCCTACGCTTGTCAAAGACGGAGGGAAAGGTCTAGGGTTGGCAGGAGGCTAACCCCCCCTCGCAGTCAAAACAAACCCCTACTAAAATTTCGTGCCATTTCCAACGAATAGTCACATGATACCCTTTGCACCCATCTTGTGTACTTTTTTAATGTGTTTGCAGCATCTAGTGCATTTTTCCATCAGTTGTGGGAATCGTGTTAATGCCATAACTTTTGACTCACTGCTCATTTTTTAACACTTCCTTGGTCAAAGTTGCATGATTTTTCACACATTACGTGATGGCATTGCCAATTTTGTAAAACACACTACTTTATAAAGTGCCGCATTCTAGGGGGTTGCTTGTACTCTTGGGCCTACACACGCAGACGCATTATCGGCCGAGTTTGATGTCTTTCTTTTGTGCATCTTACATTTTTCATCATGGAGAGTGCTCTTTCCAGACATGAGTGTCATAGGATCACTTTACAACCTCCGCCACTTCTCACCGGGAGAGGGAACTATTCAGCTTGGCATGCTTCCATGGAACATTACTTCGCCCACGAGGGTCTTTTACCCTTCTTGCTTGGGCCAATTCCTGCACCCGCTGATCATCATCATATGGAGGACTTCCTTAACACTTGTGACCATGTTTTTGGTCACATGATGATGCACATCTCTCGTTCTCTCTGGTTTCACGTGGCAAACTCAGATCCACCTCACCGTGTCTGGGGCATTCTTCAGTCCCTCTATGGAGACCCTTCACATACTACAGTCATTGTTGCTACTGTTGATTCAGTCATCTCTTCCATTTCTTCATGTGATGACAGTTCCATTGACACAGGCTCACTTGGTTCTACTTCTGATGCCGAGGATTGTGCACCCAATTCTGATGTCAAGAGCATTACAGATGACTTCTCTCCTCTTTCTCTCACTATTCCAGATAGTATTGTCACATCCCACATCTCATCAGATATCGAGCAGTCTCCTACTCAGTCTCACACCATCATTACACCAGCCTCCTTTCCACCTTTAGTGTGCGAGGCACCTTTCACTCCTTTACCTTCATTGGATGACTCATACCGATCTGACATCACTCTTCTGTTTGTTGAGCCGCCTCATTGGGATGAGTATCTACCTGACCTTGGTCGTCTTTTCACAGAGTCTACTTGTGATGCACTACAGGTTCCTCATCCATCTACAGGTGTTTTAGAGGAGTTCATTATCTCCGTTGTTGGGAGTGCCCCTTGTGGGACTCTTACCACTTCCACTTTTCCGGAGACCTTCATTGATCCACCCTCAGCTGCGGATCCCTTTTCTATTGTGGAGGATGTTTTTTTCCCTTCACATCACTTGGACATCCTTTCTATGGGTGTTCCTCTTCACTCTGACAGTTCTACGCACGTGGCATTACCTTCGGTTCCTTGGCACTCACTCGCTAGACCTATGTAAAACTCTGTGCACCAGACTCAGAGTTCTTCGTGTTGATGCCTTTAGTTTCCTTTGTGGAGTGGGCGGACTTCCAGCACGTCATTTCTGTCCTTCCTAAGGGCAGACACATAGTTTGGTGCAGGTGGCTCTTCTTCAGTCCAGAGGCAGAGGATCTCGTCATCGACATTCTTCTGGGAGACCTCCTAGAGCTACAGAGTTCAGATCCGTCCATGGCATCTTCTGCATTCCTCTCGTCTCCCTCTTCTTCTCTCTTCTTCTTCTTTCTGAGAGATTGCCTCGTTGTACATGGGTACCCTTTTAGGCTTGTCTATGGCTGGGACCCATTTTTGGCATCTTTCTTAGATTAGAGAGTGTTTTGTTCTCTTGTGGTGGATTTTTTTCCCACTGGGTTTTCCTTCGCTGCTTGGGACTTCTTTCTTGTACATGGGTACCTCATCAGGCTTTGTGTCGGGGCCCATTTCTTGTTTTTGACTTGCCGCCTCATCCTAAGTTACGATGAAGGGGGGTGTTGGTGTGTGTATTTTCCACATCATCAGGTGAGTCATCTCACTTAGGTGAGATCGTAGGTCCACATGTCATTTAGGGGTCATTATGAGATTCCCTTACGCGTCAGTACATCATATGCGTCATTGGGAGTTACACTTCTATTCTAGGAATGTAACTCCCCCTCTCTACTCGAGTTGTCATGATTGTAGCACTGGGGGTTACTTAGCACCTCCTATATGTACACGTCTTTTGATCTATGAGATAGAGGAGAGTTTTATGGCTTAACCAGGTTCTGCCCGTTTGTCGAATCTTTGCATGCACATTCGGTTGATGCTCGCTCCTCCTGAGATCTCTTCACGTTGTCGTTCACACGTCTGTTGATGTGCATGTCGTCCCTCATGATCCTCAATTGCAGGTTTTCAAACCCTCTTTCACATCCTTCCTCTGGCCAGCCTACGTCAGTAACACTCTCAACCTGGCTTAAAAGAAATTATTAGTAAGGTTTTTTAAGTTTGTTTTAATGTGTAGGGATTATTGGATATGATGATTGATGAGTTCAATGTGACTTGATTGAAGATAACTTCCTCCGGAGGCCTAAAAAGGTGATTATGAGCTAATCAAACCCCCTATGGGTCTTAGAGAGTTCAAGAAATACATTAAGCATCTAGAGGTGATGTCAGGGAATCTTGGAAGTTTCAGAGGAAAATTAGGAAGATTTAGGAAATGTTTTCTCATTCAAAAAAAAATTGCTCAACAACGGGTTTTCTAGGTGCAGGGAACAAAAATTCTAGTGGTGAAATTTGACTTCTTTAGATGATTTTGGGAGCTCCATAAGGAGTTAGGAGGAAAAAAAAAATGAATTGGAAAGATATGTGAATCCTATACATGTTGGTAACATCCATTTTTATCTAAGACTTGATGGTATCATGAAGAATTTCAAAATATTATAGCTTCCCCTTTCGGTTCCAGACAAAAATGGCCCTAAATTTGTAATATCTAGAGAGATGATCACCACATGGTGATAGGAGAATATTTTTAAACGTTGCTAAGTACCTCTAGAAATTGGTACTGTCATAAATAGACTATTTTTTACCATGGGTAAGGATCTCATGAGGATGGGTCAAATTTTGTGAGTTGAAAACACCTTCCTAACACTTTGGGTTGTGTTTTTGAGTGACAAAACTTCTAACATGAAAAGGTGGTAAAAAATGAGTTACCATGAGTTGAAAGCATGATGTTAAAACCTCAAGTGATGACATAAGCATTTAGAAACATTGTTATGAGACCTACATTGTGATGGGAATATGATGTTCTCTTCTCATTACAAGGAAAGAGCGAGGATCACTCTCTTACTTTTCAAGGCCTCCACAATTAACCCTAGTGATCACAAATCAAATCCATGATTCTCAAACCATTTTCTGATTATCTATCACTTACTGAAATAGGTATTCACCATGTAGATGGAAGGATTTTTCACTGAATGAGATTCTTTCCATGTGGCCACCTATTGGACTAAAATTATGTGTTTATAATGTCCTTCCTCCTTTGAAGTGTGATCACACTACAAGGTTCAAATGAGTGTTTAAGAACACTACCAAGTGAGTGACATCAAGTGAAACTCAGACAATTTCTCATTATTACATATAAGGTGCTCTTTATGAATATCATCCTCTTACCCCTCCTGGATTCATAATTCTCCTTAGATGGAATCAACTTCAGAATACTCATACACCTCTTTTCTCATATGCCTATCATGGAGATAGATGATTCATTGATCCTTCACACATGATGGTCCTAAATTCCTCGGTAGCTTGACTAGCTAATATTTTCTTGTTCTTTAAAGTGGTTTTAACATGATGAAATATTCAAGATATGATGATCCTCAACACACTCTATGAGCTTCCCATTTCACCTTTGAACATGATGAAACCCTTTTTAACTTCATAATTCACTTCCCTGACCAAGATGTTGCATGAGTGGAAACATGCTTATAGTATATAGACACATTTCATTTGATTTCTCCTCATGGAAATAGGTTTCCTCATCTATATGGAAGGATTGATCCTTGAATGATAGTTAAAATAATGTTTGAGGGTGAGCTCCATCTTCTTGAACTCAAACTGCATTAGATCACTGTGAAAGCCACTCCTTGAATTGTAATATGTGAGCACATCGCCAAGTATTGATTAAGTATTTACAAACAATCTAAAGAGATATGTGCCATGTGTGAGCTTGAGATGAATACCATCACCACTCATGGTGATCATTTCTTATCATGCTCATGATGATCATTGCCTTAATGAATTGAATTTCAATGAGGTTTTTGATTTTTTAGATCATTCATAGGTCTCATGATTCTCTTGATTACACCTGTTGTCCAAGTGAATTTCTATTACACATTTCAATGCATATTATTTCCCTCTAAACTCATTCGGGAACTCTTGGAATCTTCCATAAAAGACAACATTCACCGTTTAATCTCTCATTCCCTACACCCTAAATACTCGATGTTGAACAGATGGATCCTGAATCATATTTTCTTTCTTAAATTTTCCTAAATTACTTCAGACACCTTCAATTCTCTTCAAAATCACCCTCAAATGCTTTAGAATTTCCCTAAACATTCTCGAAGTGTGTTTACCAATTGCAAAATGGCCAAAAATGTCTTTTTAGGCCTCCGAAGGAAGTTATCTTTCACTGAATCTTACTGAATTAATTTATCACCTTGGGTAATCATCCTTGCACACTAAAACAACTTTAAAACCTTGTTAGGAATTTCCTCCGAGCTAGAATGAAGGTTGAACTGAAGGAAAGCTATTCAAAGGAAGGATGCACAGTGATTGGAAGGATGCACATATTGATGTCTATCAAGAGGAAAGGGATTTAATATTGCTGTGCCCTTAGTTCTATAACTTATACTTGCATATTGTGATCATTTATCTACATCTTGGTGTTCTATTGTTGAGGATATTCAAATCTATTAAGTAATTTCATTAAAAATATACAGTGGTAGTTCATGACATCTAGCATTTACTTCTAACCTTGAATGTGTTTTATTAACTCTCATGATTTTTCTCACCTAAAGCTTAATGTTGGGAGCATATCAGCCTTCCACAGATCTGGGTTATAAAAGAAGAAACTTGAATTTAATCCTCCTAAAGCTTATTCAATGGGTAAATGAGTAAAGAAGGGTGTGTATGATAAGAAATCTGAATTTTCTCCCTATTAGGTTATCTAAAACCCTATTTTGGGGTTTCAACAAGAAAATATTAATATCTCAGCTTATAAGGATTCTTAGAAGATAAATCTACCTAGAATTGGGTTATAAAACTTAGGAGTCTTCTTGAGTCACACCATTGCAGAGAAGACTCTAATACCATTTTGGAGAACACCCTTTTGATCAATTTTATCCATGTGGAATTAGAACTTGAAGGTGAATCACATGTTCTCAGCCTGTATAATGTATTGAGCTCATTACCAAGCACTAATTAAGTTTTTAGAAACAATCTTGGGAGGTATGTATTTCTTGAGAGTATGAGATGATTACTAACATCATCTTTGGTTGTCTTGGATAAAAATGCATGCTCCCAAAATGCAAAGGATTATTCAAGATTTAAGTTGCCTAATTGTTTTCCTCCTAACTCCTTACGAAGCTCCCGGGGTCAACCAGAGAAGTCAAGGTTCACAATTTGACTACCCATTCCTTGCACCCAAAAACCCGTTGTTGAACAAACTATCCCTGAATGATAAAAAATTTCCTAAATCTTCCTAAAATTATTCCAACACCTTCAAGGATTTCAAATACCACCTTTGGATACTTAATACCTTTTCATAACCCTCCTGGAGGATGCACACAGGCTCCGAAATGGCCAAAATTGGGCTTTCTAGGCTTAATGGAGAATTAGTATTTTACTGCACTTCAATGAATGGAATAATGGACCTTGTTAAATTTTTTTGAAAACTTATACATGTTCACCCAATGCATTAGGAATAACTTCAAGGACAAGGTGATCATGACACAAGATGCAGGTTATTTGAGAGAGGGATTCAAGAATATTTGAGAGAAATAATTCACATTGTGGCTTGGTTTTCATGGTTTAAGTTTTACATTTTTGGGTCAGTCAATTCACATGACAACATCTCCATATGAAGATCATCCTCTTACCCTTCCAGGATACAAAATCTTCCTTGAATGGAATCAGATTTAAGATGCTCATACACTTCTTTCTCACATCCCTCTCATGAGAATATGTGACTTCTTGATCCTTCACACATGATGGTCCTAGATGCCTCAGTAGCCTGACTAGCTCATTTTTATTTGTTTCTCGAAGAGATTTGGACACAATGGTAGAGTCAAGATATTATGATCATAAATTCACTCCTTGAGCCTCACTTTTCACCTTTGAACATGATGATCTCTTATTCATCTCATAATTCACTTCCCTTCCCAAGATTTCCCCTGAGTGGAAGCATGCTTATGATGTCTGGACACCCTCTTTCTCAATTGCTCCTCATGAATATATGTTTACTCCTCATGACAGAAGGATTGAACCCTGAATGAAACTTGGAGGAATGTTTGAGAATGAATTCCATGTTCTTGACCTCCACAATGTACTGAAACACTACAAATTCCACCTCCCTGACTTGCAAGATGTGAGTTCATTACCAAGCATTGATTAAGTGTTTAGAAACACTCTCATAAAATATGCATTGTTCATGAGCCTGATATGATTTCCACCATCACTTATGGCGAGATTCTCATATCATTCTCCTAATGACCATTCCCTTGATGATTTGAATCTCGATGAAGCTCTTGATGTTTCAGATCTTTCACAGAACTCATGATTTTTCTGATTGCACCCATTGTCCTCATGATGCATGGGAATAAAAGTAAAAGGTTACAAGAATGTCCAAATTTATTATCATCATGTTTATGGAATCAAGAATTAATGAGAAGGGATATAAGATGTAAAACCAAGTGCTAGTTGAATCCCAAATGTTCATAATTTCAAATTAGAGGTTTTTCCCTCCAAGTCAAAAATTCAAAATCTCTAAGTATGTAAAAAGTGACAAATATGGTGTCTAAGGTATTTTGAAGGATTTATAAGGCAGAGGTAGGAAGAAGTATTAAATTAAGTAAGAAGAGTAGAGGAATATTATTTTACAAGGTTGTTTTCTATGCTTTTAAGGTCAAACAATGGAGATATGTTTGTGTTATTATCTATCCTGAATGTAAGTAGGGGTTGAATAGACAAACCCTAATGAGACATTCCTGTAGCTACAATTCAAACACAATCTAGAAGATTAACTAGTGCAAGAACCTTCGCTACTAAGATAGAAACAAAGGAATAACTAGGACCATTCACATGTCCAAAATTCCATGTTTAAAAATGATTATAAATATTTTTACAAGCTTATTTGCTTTCTCGGGTTGGAGACAAAGTAAAACTAGGTCTTTGGTTTTCAAAACCCAAATAAGGGAATTTAGACCCCAAATTTGCAAGAATAAATAGAGAAAAAGTCCTTAAAAGTAATATGAAGGAATTTTAAGTTTTCTTTGATCAAAATCAGAGATATCATTGATAGTTAGTATGCACAGTTATAGTCATTGTTTGAAGACCTAAAGGGAGACTAGGACAAAGGGTTTTGAGGGATGTTTTGCCAAGAATCACTTATTGAAATATTGCATAGAGGGAGAAGGCATAAATGGGTATCTAGGAAACCCATCAGTATGGTTTGAAACCCCCTATATTGAAGGTACACTAAAAAATGCACAAGACCAAAGCTGGAAGAGAGTTGATAGGCTAAAAATTAGAAACAATGATAACAAGAGAAGTTTAAAGGGTTGAACTTTGAAATTTTTCATGCATTACACTGAGCCCAAAGGGTATATGAGGATGTGTTTTTTTATTTGTGGATATGACTAGATGTGCATAATCATGGATCTTGCATGGGAATGTCTCTTGAGAGCTAAAACAGGGTAGGATTGATTAAACTTGAGAGGATTAATGATTTCTTTGATTAACTATCCCTTTTGTTGAATGGTTTCATGCTTAATATGAGCATGGTGAAACAATATAAAGAGTTGGAAGGAGAAAATGGAAGCAAAAAATTCCAAATTTGTGCTTGATTTGGAATTAGGAAACTTAAAGCTAGTGACAGGAATAGAGTGGAAGTCTGAGCAAATGCGATTTTACAAGAAAATGAGTCATTTTAACAGTTGATTGGGCTTGTGTACAAAATGTGAGAGAAGAATATGGGGGTTGGAAGGGTAAATTTTAGTTTGATTGTGCCATTTTAAAATATTTGAGCCTATAGAGACTGTTGGAAAGACTTCTAAAAACAAGATACTAATGAGAATGATTGAAATTGGTTGTTATGAGTTGATGAATCAATGAAAATGTGTTGGAGCTCTACATCACCTCATGATGTTTCAGATCCTTCACAGACCTCATGATGACCATTCCCTTGATTATTTGAATCGATAAAAACTTACATATGTGTCTTGATTTATTATGTGTTATAAGGAATTGCACGAGTCCATATATTTGAGAAATTTTTGCTACCTTTAGGAGTTGTGAGGTTTATAATATATAGTTTTGACACATCTAAAACTCTTACAAATGTCAATAACCAATCAATAAGACCCCAAAACCTAAACAATGACTATATTCTTTCAAAAAACATATATCTATTGTAGAATTTAAACCCTAAAAGATTTAGGCCGAATGCTGAAATCTTGAAAAATACCTATGTACTGACCATATTAGAATATGAAAAACTATCTTCTAAATCGTGATAGATGGAGCTGTGAGACTAGTTCCAGAAGGTGCAGAGTGACCCTAATTTATTATGTTTACTAACATAATTTAAAGTATAAGAAATAATAAAGTATAAATATTAATAAAAGAAAAACTATAGTGAATATATCTCTCCCATAAGCACATATACCACACAAAAAATAGGAACGTGAGTGCGCTATAACATGCTCACGTTTTAAGCTTGGTAATTACCAACCCTAGAAATTCATAACGCGCTCGTACTTTCCCAAAACGTGCTCTTGTTTTGCTTCAAATCGAAAATGTGTATGCTTTTTGGTCCCCCATCTCTATGCACTTTCCCCCATGTGCTTTCTTTTCTAAGTTTTAGTGTCTAATATTGTTTTTGAGTGAGTTTTCCTATTTTGTGGTTTTGTTTGAAACCAAAAAAATGTTTGTGTCTACTGTAGGTGTAGAATATACCTGAATGACTGCCCCATCTTTTGAGGCACGTGTGATGAAGATTTTTAGCACATGGCTGAAAATAATAAATGTGTAACCATGTCGGATAAGTTTGACAATTTACGTAGAAAACAAATGAAGGGCCAATGTAGTGGCCACCAAAAAAGAACTTGTACCTATAGAGAGGATATGCATGGTGGTGACCATGGTGCATAATCAAAAAAATCCATAACAAAAAGAATAATAGTAACAACAATGTAAACAAGAGAACTAGTAGCAATTAACAAACAACAATGCAGAGGTAAGTAAAAACATATCAATGCAAATGGTGTGACGCAAAAGGTTGAACGCCTATAAACTCATAAGACAATCAAGGCCCTTGGGCTTGCAAACAAGAGATGTCATATTACATAAGAAAAAAATCATGCCAAAAAGTGGGACAACCACAGTGTTGCAAGATAAACAAGACCCTTAGGCCATAATCAGAATAGTAAATAATGAACTACATGCATGACTAGAAAGCATGCATCGAATTTACTAGATTATCATAATGTGATAAAATGACATAACAAGTGATATAGAAGAGCATATGAAACCAAAAAATGTCAACACTACACACGACACATGTGTCAGTTCTGTTAGTTCAAAAGATAACAAATACAATATGTATGTAATCAAGTGTAACGAGGAAGTGAAAATGTACTATAATGAAATACTAACACCTGGTTTGTGTGGAGGGATGCCCGCAAAAGAACTATGTAAGGAACAATGATATCCCCCACAAGCATGCATTAATCAATATGTCTTGCATCAAGCTCAATATACCCCATGAGCACATGTGTATAAAGAAGAAAAATGCTATCTATCAAACCAAAAGGATAAACAACATGTATAATGTAAAGTGCAAATAATGCGTGCTGGATAAATAAGTCTCGATTTTTACATTTTTGCAAATATGTGAGTGTTTTTGCATTTTGTGATTATATCAATGTTTTTGGAATTTTCAAGTGCATAACTATGTAGATGAAGATGGATAACATGAAGGCTACCCAATGAGGACCTTCGAAGGAGGTGAATCAACCGATGTAAATGATGGAAGCACAAGCCTCATATGTATCAACGAATGTGACTCAAATTCCAATGGAACACTGGTAGTAATATGGAATAATGAAATTGTTCTAGAGCACAAGAAATATTTTCATAATGTCATGGTATCACTTGCAACCTCTAATGACAGCTTGAGAAGCCAGAAGCAAAATGTGGGGAATATGAAAATTTAAGACCTAGGCCTTGAAAAAAATGTTCTAGACATGTGTATTTTCATGTACAATCAGTTGTAATGTTATGTACATGCATCCAGAAATGTCCAAGGACATGTATTGACTGTAGTAGACTATACTTAAATCATGTTGATTTCAGTAAAATCGTTTACATGCCATTTCTAAGGTTAATGAATATGTAATAAAAAATGTGTGTGTGTGTGTGTGTGTGTGTGTGTGTGTGTGTGTGTGTGTGTGTGTGTGTGTGTGTGTGTGTGTGTGTGTGTGTGTGTGTTATTTTTACATTCATTGTGGTGTCCAATAGTAGTTGTACAGGTGGTCCACATATATTTTTGCATTTATGGTAGTGATAAAGGTAGATTGTGTCATATGCAATGTTTTTCTATTCCTTGACTTCACTTTGCTAGGTTCTTGAAGAGGCATGTGACAAGTTCCTTTCTTCTAATTTTGTTTTAATTATGTTGTATTATGTTGTAAGTGTTTGGAAGAGATATAGCTATTTTGAATTATGAAGATCAAACAACAATTACATTATTTTCAAATGGAAATGAAACAAATATTATATATATAATTTTAACATCATGTGCTTTGTCATTAATTGAATTACCGTCTTTAATATCTACAATGAATTGGTTGCCTATTTTTTTTTGTAGATGTACATATTTCTGCTATAGTGGTAGTTGCATAATTTTCCGTGGTGGCCAAAAGATGATAGATAGTTGAATTTGGTATGAGCATGTGTTGGGGGCATAAAAAATCAATAGATTCTATGTTTGTGTTTTCATTCATTAGTAATATAAAATCACAATCACATTGGTCATACTCACGTTTGGGAGCAATTGTGAAATTCATTTTAGGATTTTTTTTTTTTCGGAATGATCTTATGCTCATGAGTTTTAATAAAAATTTCCAACAAATTGAGAGTTCTTGTGAGTTCACCTTTCTTATCTATTAGATCAAATCACAAGATTTAATTTGCTTGTTGTTTATCAAGAATTGTTCTATATATGACAACAATGTCACTTTCAAAAATTTCTTGAACATTGTAGTTGTTAATGTCATCAATAAATATTAAAATGATTGTGCATTTTTTGGTCTATAGATTGTTAAGAGAGTGGAATCAATTAATAATGCATGTGCAAACTAAAATGATGAAACAAATTGTGAATGCACATTCCTCTTATGTTGATGTTCTAGTGGCATGTCACCTTGTTCAGTTGAAGTAGTCTCTTCCATATTGTCTACAATAATATGAATCAAACAATAAGCATTGTATACAAAAAATAATGTATAAACTTGTATATCTTATGCAACCTATGGAAATGTGTATTGGTATTGACAATGGAAAATAAAGAGGTGCATACCTTTTTCAATGTCATTTACTTATGCTTTTTCTTCCTTATTTTGCATTTGAAGTTTTTTTGCAATATGCAATTGCATTTTTGGGACCAAACTTTGAAATAAAGAGTGAACAAATTTTATTTCAAGATGCATGAGTTTTTGTTGTTATAAAATAGGAAATGAAATCAATAGTGCATTGTGGTCAATCCAGTATGCATAACAGAGTTCGAGATGCATGTTGTCCATATTCATATGCATCGAACAATAGTCTATTTTTGTATTAACATGTGTTGTTCATGTGCTTGGTACAAGGAATAGATTATGTTGGTGCATATGTTTGCAGAGTTATATTTCTCTACTTTTGGTTTGTCTCATGTCAAAGTTAAAGTCTCAAACTATAACGAATTGCATATTGGTTACCAAAGTAGATGTAACAATTTTTAAAAACTTTAAAATATTTATTAGCTAACTCGATGGTTTCAAATATATATTTGATATTCGTATATAGGTATTTATATATAGCATATTGATTGTATTTAAATTTGGTTTGTATTGAATGTTTTTATGTATTGAACATCTATAAGGTAAAATGAGTCAGTTCTCTTTACTTGTGAAAGGGTAGTGCATAGGCCATGGAAATGTACTTTGTAAGGATCAAAAGCTAATGCATCCATTGTCAAGCTTTATGTTTTATGTATTGTTCGTGCACAAGCTATTTGCAAAGTAAATTGATGGCAAACAATTATTTTCTTAGAAATATGATGTATGCTGATTTCTCAAAATTTGTAGTGGAGCCATTGGTTTCATTTTCATTTTCAAAGTCAAATGTTAAAATGGGATTGTTTTATGTTGAAAGCAGATGTATCTATGTTTCCCCATCGGGGATCTACTTTTGCAGTGAATTGTTTTTCATTACCAATTACAAATGTCTTGTGAGCAATAACTGTTGTGTAACATGTGTCAATGTCCTATTTCAATGAATATTCAAGTTCATGATATGTCATAAATAACACCATTTTTCTCTATAATAGTCTTCAAGATCAATATATTTATTGTATAAAACACATTGTATAATTTGTGCCTTTCAGCACAGTTTTATATTTACTAATGTTCATGTTTAGTATGTTGCATATTCTGCTAGACAAATGTTTTCTAATGATGCAACTCTTGCATTGTACTTGTCAGTAATAGAAGTGCACACAATATTTTTAGAGTCATCATTCTCTTATACAAGAAGTTTCAGGGTTTTCAATATGAATGTCCTATTTGAAATCGGAGATGTGTTTATGAAGATAGTTTTTCTTGACCCATAGTGCAAGGGTAAAAGAAAGGACAATATGCACTGCTTGAAAAATAGACATTTGTTAATAGTTAAGAAGGGTATTTCCTAGCTTCCTTATAAAATTGATTTATTTTTCATTATTCCTTGTTAATTCATCACATATCTTGTGAAAAGAAATAGTTGGTTTACGATCTAATTTAATCATGTATAATATGAAATAAGTTGCAACTGAATAAGCATCCAACAGAATTGTGCATCTATATTTGCATACTAAAGCTTGGGTACTTTAGTTGCAAAAGAATTCATCCATATATAATGTGGGTGTCTTTGTAATATTATTATAAGATGTGCAATGAGAGATTTAAATAGTGTAAGATATCTTTCCCTCAAGTTTTTTTTTTGTAAAAGCATGCTAAATGTTATACATGTGTCATTTTTTTTAATTTTGAAGACCTTGGAAAAAAGTGTTTCACTGTATTTTTAGTTATCTGATTGTTATCTTGTAAAGGTTCTAATATCATTGTTTTGTCCATAGGAGGAAATGGAAAATTAAATTTACAATGCAATTTTTTGTATTTTCTACATGTTTATGATGGTGTGTTTGCATTTTTGCCAAAGTCTTATCAAGTAGTAATGAATTTGTAGAAATATATTTGCCTATAAATGTTTCTATTTATGTATTTGAACTCTTTCGCTATATAGGAGCATTATGTACCCAAAGCATGAAATGAACATGTTCATATCCTCAATTGAATTTCTGCTATAAAACAGTAGTCTAAAACTTTGTCAAATAGCTCATTGTGATGCAACATCAATTTCTTAAATGAATTTATTATATGATTAAGGTAATGACTACAAATTACTGGATTTTCTAATAATTGCATTGATATTTTCTTTGTTAATGTTTTCACTAAGCCTTTTTTTAGATAAATCTTGCAATGCATTACATAATGGCGTCCACGTGTTCTACACTTGTTAATGTGATAAAAAAAGTTGGTGCACCTAGTTGTCTAATAATTGTAAATATATTTTGGCTTATGTTTTCTAAATAGTCAAGGGATGTTCAAATTTTGTTTAGACTTCTAAATCCTACTGCCAAGTTGAGGATTTTGGCTAGATTCGAGTTGCATCTAACGTCTTTAGCATATAGTTTTCTCCCTTGTAGTTCTCCTTTATGTATATATATATCCATACATAACTAGAGACAGGTTGCAGAATAATTTTAATTACTTTGAAGAAAACTTTTGTAATATGAGTTGCATAATAATTTTTATGATGCAATAGCTCCTATTTTGGTATTTTTGGTAATGAAATCTTTTTGTAATATCATCATTGCGATGCATTCCATAGGACAAAGTAGGTAACCTCATTTCTCCATAGAACTTGTCTTCAAAAATGCCCAATGGTTTTAATCCCTCAGATGGTGGAATTGCAATAACATTTTCTTGAAGGTATTTTATTAAATGGGCATCTTCGTAACCATGTACAATTGATTCTGTAATTGACTCAAATTTGATATCATTAAGGTCATAGTCAATTTCTTCGATATTGTTCATGTCATCCATTACATTTGTAATTGTATTTTTGAAAATAACTTGCCAGTCATTGTTAATGACTACATGTTCTTCAAGGGGCGTTTAAAAATTTAGATTAATGCATTTATGACACATGTAGGTAGGACATTGCCTCTCAAATATGCATTTTGTATTCCAATTTTCTTTTAATCTTAATTGTAAATGTTTTGGATTCATTTATTTTTCTTGGTAATGCTTCTCAAGCGTGGTTAAAATCAACAGAAACAGTAATAAATGTTCCAGTAAAGACAAATTGTGGCCCTTTGTAACCAAGTTTCCTTATCTGTGTAAATGTCATACGTATAAAAACTAGCCTTTCTTCTAAGAAGCTTAATCTCTGAACTGCAACTATTTTAGTAGTTATTCTTAAATAAAAACGAATAACAAATGTAGGGAGCTTTTCATTTTCAATGACATTTTGCATTGCTTACATATCTATTGTCCTAATACAAGTTATATTAATGATATGTCAATACTAATCGAGGAAAAAGTATCGATAATAGCATCACCAATATTCATTGTGTTTTTAAAGAGGAAGCATTCATAAAGAGCACAGTCATTTGTTGGTGTATCCGTATAACATGTAGATATATTATAATTGTTTTATTTGCCTTTTCATATTTTATTCTCATGTTATGTCGTTATCATTTTCCTTATGCCTACTTCTAAATGTTGTAATATTTTTGCGCTTCTTATATCATTTTCTGCAATACTAGCTGTTAATGCAGAGCATGTTTTCACTGTTGTTATTTGCAATGTTGATTGTTGATCATATTTGTTTGTTTTAGTTTCATTGTTAGCTATCATGTACATGTTATTTTACATTGTATTTTGTGGTTTCATATTTCTCTTTGAACAATGCACTGATTTTTTACTATTTTTTTATGTTACAAAAACAAGGTTTTTCAAGAGAACTGGATTTGTTTCCTATTGGCGTGCTACTTAGTGCGCAAAGTTTATTTATTTTACAAGATTTGTAATTGCCTATCTTTGAGTTGTGTGTTTCTATGGAATCTATCAAAGGTAAATGAAATGAAACTTGCTTTTCCAAAATCAGTGTCAATGGGCTTTGACGAAGCCCATATTTTGTCCTTGACAAAATATTTTGCCAACACTCTTGATGGAGTTTCTCTCTCTCTATTGCATTGTGTTTGACTCGTGCCATTTTTTGAGACTTCTAGTCCTTACTTGTTTTGCTATTGCAAGACCAAAGGTCCTCTAGTGAGCCATTGAACAAAATCTTCTTGCGAAGCAATGCTTCCAAGAAGAGTCAGATTGTGTCACTTCAATCATTGCCTCTTCGTTTTTCTTGACTCAATCTCCACACATTAAAAGCTTGCATAGAAACATTTTCCGTGGATGCGACTTACACAACATAACAAGTCCCATAAAAATTCGATTGCATAAGGCATCACGATGTTACAAAGGTGGTGGATTTTCCTTTAGACAATGAGGATTCGCCAAGAAGATGTTGAATCGGCACTTCTCCCAATTCCTCGATGCGAAATATACACACTTTAAGAAAATTGGCTTGTTGTAACTAACACATCATAAACAACTTATTTGAACATCGCAAGGTGGAAAAATAGGTTTGTGAAGTGGAATTGGACTTGTGAAGCATGTTTACATCTTGGGCTACCAAAGAAAATTTTGGTTTTGCGAAGCTCTCACAAGCTACAAAGCGGTTTCAAGCTTGTGCACCTCTTTAGGCCAGCAAAGCTTTCTCAAGCTTGCACAACTTTTTACGCTTGTGAATCTTGTGTAGACTTGAGAAGCTCATCTAGACTTGCAAAGTTCGTGTAGACTTGTAAAGCTCAAATAGACTTAAGAAGCTCACATATACCTGTGAAGCTAAACTAAGCTTGTGAAGCTCTTTTAGGCTTGCAAAGCTCTTTTCAGCTTGCAAAGCTCGAATTAAGCTCTTTGAAGAATGAATTCTCGTACTTCGCCCACCAATGCTCAGCTTCTCTCAAAGGTGATCCATTAAACTTCCAATGCAAGATACATATGAGATTCAGGGATGCTCCTATATTAATGTCGATGCGGAATGCCTTCCATGATGTTTGTCATTTGTACATATGTGTGCCCACATGCTTGCCTAATGGATTTTATGTGCTTGACAAGTCTATCTATTTGAGAGCCAAATGCTTTAAGTGAAAAATCTCTAGCATAATAGTTGCAATTTTCCTTTGTAACAGATGATATAGCTGATTCGTAAATTATTCAATACAATAAACCATTTCAGATACAGAGCAACTTATGCATTCTCCCCAAGAAGCAAAATATTTACAATGGACCTTCATACAAGGGAGGCCAAAAACATGTACATACCACAAATTTACACGGCATCTGATCACTCTGGCTATTGATGTAATATGCAAAAATGAAATTGCTGCTATTTCTACAAACACTTCAATAAAGTGAGATTGGTGAAGCACTGACACAGTAAAGCATTGCAACAGGATTGCTCAAATTGCAACAAAGTGCAGTGTTCCGATTTTGCACCTAGTACTCCTTGTATGTTCTTGAATTGGGATGTGCTTGATTTCAGAAACTGTATAGCTGTTATTCTTGATGGATGGCAAGATCGCAGAAATAGTGAAGCAACTGGAACCCACAATTAGACAGCTAATTTCATTTAGAAATCCTGGATTGTCTCTTTGTTGGTCTTGTCCAACTATAGTTAACTGAAGTTTCAGCCTCCCCATCAACCTGAAATACAGTGGCACATTGCACCGATCAAAAAACAAAGAAATGTTCCTGTACAAGATCATACAATTTTTTTTAATAAAAAATTCAATCATTATTGTTAACCCCTGACTCTAAGAGAAAAACTATAACAGAATAGAAATGTGAATGGTTAAGAGCAATATGAACTACTCTCACTCCCAACAACCATCACAGCAGAATATTTAGATGGCTTTGGCAGGAGCAATGACTGAGTATTTGTATATCAAAAATGAAGAAGAGATCAAATTTGTTTGAATGTTGGTTCTCTTTTAGAGTCGATCCGGCTACTTTGACTATAATTTAATGATTTACAAGAGGGCATGTTAAAGATGCTAAATTGCTAATACCAAAGTGACTGTATTCCAATGAGGGCCCCTTTACTAATTTGTGGTAGTGGTTCAAGATAACGACAGCATTGGTATGAATATCCGTGTTTCCATAGTAGTTAAACTTAAAACATTAACATTTCCTGGGGGAGCCCCAAAAGGGTGCAGGCTCAGAAATGAATTTATAGTGCATAGTAGTACCTTGTTTGCAACCATTGGCAGGGTACGGTTGAACAATTGTAGGGTATGTTTTTGTCCATACGCGTCATCTGACGATTGTAGGCCAGCTTGTTCTGTTGCCTTCTCTAGGTCAGTATTTGTGAACTCTGACAACGGTGGTATAGCACTTGGTTTTCTTCCCACAATTGTAGATTTTCTAGCAGATGAAGATTCTGCTGTAGAATGTTCCTCATTCTCTGCAGTTAAAAGTCTTAGCATAAGTAAGTGGCTCTGCTCCTCACTTTTTTTTAAGCCGTCAAAATTATCTTCAGTAACTGCTCTAGAAACCTTCTGCGACTCTCGAGGAGATGTTTGTGAATTGCTTACGAAATGATTTTTTACACAAGAGGCTTCTGGTACTTTGGAAGCAGTAGGAATAGAAGGAACCTGTTGATCGCTCCGTGAACTAGCTGATAGGTCATGTTTCCTCATTATGACTACCTTGGGAACAACCATTTTTTCATGTAATGGACCTCCTGTACCTCGAACTTCTAGCATATCAACTGAACCTTCTTCTCTTCTTGCAGCTGCATCTTGTTCCCACATTACTGAAAGTGCCTGCTGCAAACTTTTTTGAGCAGAGGCCTTCTCTACAATTGGCCTTGGATAATTTGTACCCAACTCAACTCCAGCAGCAATGAGTACTGCTATTGGAGCATTCCATGGATGATGTATCCACTGTGTTGGCATTCTTGCAAGTTCAGGTAACCATCGGCGAACATATTCTCCCTTGGGATCATATTTGCAACCTTCAGCCTAGTGCACAGGATATTGAACAAATGAGAAAATAAGTTAAAAGCGTATTTGTATTCTGTACAAAGAAAAACAGAAACTAAATATGGATACTGTGTCAAGAGCTCTCAAACGTACCTGAGGATTTTGAAATCTATCCAGTTCGTGGCCATCAGGTAAACTGCCAGAGACATACTGCCAACCAAGAATATCACACTCTATATCTGCATCCAACAGTGTATCCCAAAAGTACTTCATTCCCCATGTCCACGGAATCTGAAGAAATTTTATGTAAAAACTAGCAACAATCGACCGGATTGTGTTATGCAACCATCCTGTTGCCCATAATTGTCTCATTCCTGCATCTACGAATGGATAACCTGTACGTCCTTGTCTCCATGCCTTGAATAAACCTTCATCCGGTTTCCATGGAAAAAATCTCAAATTTCCTAGTAGTGGCCTTTCATGCGTAAAAGGAAAATTGAAACAAAGATACCTTGAATACTCCCTCAGACCAATTGATCTAAGAAACAAATTAACACTCTCTTCAGCCATTGTTTTTCCTTCTCTTGACCAAATAGCTTGCTTCCTTCGAACTGAGTGATATACTTTCCTTATGCTCAACTCTCCAAAATGTATGTAAGGTGAGAGCAGCGAAGTATTGAGATCATCAACCATCTTTCGTTGCTTGGCATACTCCAGAAGGGGCCCCAACACAAACCTGTCTAAGGTCTGATCTGCATGGCTCCACCCTGGAGACCATGCTCTTTCCAATAGTGCATTGCTAGTCTTTTCCATTTCAGATTCAAGACCTAGTTCTGCTATTGTGCATGAAGAAAACGCACCTGCAATCAAATAAGTTAGAAGATTTCCTTTCAAACAGGAAACTAAGTACATGAAGAAATGTGTTCACCATTGGCTAAGATCATGCATTTAAACTGTCTTGGGGAATGAAGATGCCCACTGAATTTTCTATCTTATTTCAATTATTTTATACTTTTATCACATCCATGGTAAACATTGAAACAAAATCATGTTGTGAAGAAGCTAGCCTAATTTGTTGAACTCATTCGAAGAAACCAAGGTACTATTACTGATTTCTACATGCTATGAAGAATACAATGACAATTTTTGGCATGCCATTTGTAAATCACAAGGACTCTACTACTACTCACATCCTTTCACGTTCATGTTGTCAATTGTATGAATTCACTTTGGATTTACTATTAAAAAATAATATAAATCCGCCCCCTTCTTAGGGCCATTATCTAAATTGTGGAGGGGACAATTGTTACGCAATTTTATGGTTAAGGCCATTCCAAGATAGTTAATCGGGAGGTGTCATATACATTTCAAACAAATGTTGCAAGCCCAAAAGGATTTTCCTGAACTTAAGGTGCACTAATTTGACATGAAACTGGTGTGGTGGTTGAGCCATACAAATCTGAGCAGAGGCCATTTTTATGGGCCTATTTGTGAAAAATTCACTTCGAGGGATAGTGACTGTATTTTTCTATAATTTGGTTTAATTAACAGTAATGAACCGGAAATTTGATTTTATGTTGGTAGATGCTAACCTGTGATTAGGACTGAATTGCAAATGGAATCCCAAATTGGGAGCAATGGGATTATCAGAAAATCGGAATCAGAATGTCTTCCACTGAATATCACTTAAAGAAAGAGATTCTTTTCTTCAACAGTCAGAGTTGTGTGAAAGGAGTATAAAAGGATCTGATTTCTTTGCGCAGATGTTTCGACTGCACTGTGTAGTCAATGATCAGGTCAACATTTAAATGTTTTTGAATTGGATGTTCAATCCATGTCAACCAGAATTGCATGATAAATTAACAAAGGTGTCTGGACATTCTGATGTCACAGACATAAAGCATGACTCGTTTAGGGTTTACCCCCCTTTTGTTAGGCTCTTCTGATTTTTGATTGTAGTTTTTATACTTTATTTATGTTTTTTGAAGTTCTTCGTAGCACTGCCAACTTGCTGGTGTAACTTCCTTTACTCTTGAGTCCCATTAACCTACTTTGGCCATTTTTAGACACAAATATAATTTCTTTATGAAGCATGATCTCAAACCTGTGACTGGCAAGAATATTATGGAGACAGGCATTTACAGTCTCATGCCAGTTTATTTATGGTTTTCTATTCACCTTTTGCTTGATTACATACCTCTATGTTAGCTCTTTCTGTAGAGAATTCTGTACTTTTTCTGGATAGAATAAGAGTCTAAAGGATTAAGGGTTGTGGTTCTATCCCCCGAATTATGCCGTACTAAGTAACTGGGTTGTATACATGGTAGTGTAAGGATACTAGACCTATTTCTTGCTTTAATGTAGATGTGGATTTAGATTATATCTCAGGTACCATACTTATATGCATATTTTAAGCCTGTAAATAACGCAACATTTTTCTAAAAAACATTTAAGAATTGTCAAGATGCTGACACCACTAAATTATTTAGAGAAATACAAGAGGTTGTCTATGTTGATATATGTAAATTCACCCGTCTTGTTTATTCACTTAGGTTTAGATGTATTTTCTTAATTTTGCACATTAGTAAAATTAATTGTGCTTTTTTTTAGTCAAAATCTTTTACCATATATAAATATAAAGTACAAGCTAATCTTACAAAAAACAGGGCGGATGAATCACACTCCACACGTCATATCGGCCAGTCCGAGAAAGCCAACAACTTAGCAATTTAAATAAGTTTTTCAATCAAAAAGGAGAGGAAAAACCAAGAGCATAAAAAATTACGCCACGGGGGCCAATCTGCTACGAGGTGGATCAGTAGCATCTGGTGAACTCCATCCGTCGTCTTTATCTTCTTCTTCATTGGCATGCTGGCTAGAAGGAGAGATGGACAAAGCCACACAAGGGGATGTCCCTTGCAAAGGCGCCACCCAGCCAGTAGAGTTCCACCTGGTGTGGCTGCTACCACCACTTATGCTGCTCTAAGAGCTGCGAGCTAGAGAAGGATACCACTGCCATGGGGTGACACTCCAATGTCTGCAGCGAGAATGAGATCTCTTATGCTGGCCACAGCCACAGCCCCGAGGAAGGGAATGGTGGTGAGGTGAGTCAAATGGACCTGGCTAATAGCGCTAGGTGCATTGCCCCAATGGTCAAGCAATTGTTGGAGATGTGCCACCTCCAAGTGGACTTTCTCCATTTGCACCTGAATCTAGAGAGTAACTTTGGACAACACACTGATTCTATCAGCCACAGAAAAAATAGCTTCAGTTCTATCTTTCCAATGTTCATAAAGAATTTATGAACGAAAAATGTGCCAAATTTGCATTCATTTTGCAGGGAGCATGGCCGAGTTCCCAAAAGCACCATTTTCCATATGAACATTTTGTGGTGAAAAGGGTGAAAAAGGGTATGAGTCCAATGCCAAGCGGATTGAGCATGCTTGCAAAACAAAAAGATGTGTTTAATAAACTCTGGGTGGTTATGGCAACAACACACAAGATGAGCCATGCCAATGTGAACCAGGCAAGAGCCAACTAGGAGACCTTGATCAAGGATGCACCTAAGGAAATGAGCTTGCTTGAGTTCAATAATGACCACCTAGATTTGGGCAAATCTCCTCTTCCAAACTTGTTCAAAAGAACAAACTTTCTAGCAAGTGAGTCTCAATTTGCAAATGTTGGGGGGAGAGGAGTCAATACCCTAACCAGGGTTTGTACTGGTTGAAATAAGTTTTAAAAGGCCATTTCCAGTAATTCCACCATCTGAGGAGTGCTTGCACACCAATTTTACGAAGATGGTAGTCAGGTATGGCATTCTATATTTCAATAATCAACTCATGATCATTGGATTGCAATTGATACTTTTCTTTAAACGCAAGTCTCAACAACCATTCCCTGGAGGTCTTTACATAAAAGGTCTGCAACGACTTTGATGCCTTTTCTAAACAGTTTGGCACTGTTGACCCAAAGGGCCAAGGAAAATGGCACATTGTAGTAAGAGAGGATTGGAGACCACCAAAGGGAGTGACAATTAATGGAGAGACCATTATGGAAATTATCGCCGTCCTAGACTAAGTTTGGTTTCAACAGCTCCCAAGCCTTCCATATGCTTTTCGCTACAATTGTGCCATAAATTTTGACAAAAACTAGAGTGAGAAAAAGGGATTGCAAATTTAGGCCTTTCTTGGTCCCTTTGCCCGTAGGGCTCTATTGAAAGGAAGGCGATAGGGAGAGGGAATCTCTATCTTTAAGAAAAAAAACTATTCTAAATAAACGTGCCTGGGTGGGTAGGATCAAGCTATTCCATATCATATAATAGAATGCCTACGCTTTATAATATTTAGAATAGTTACCCGATCGGAAGTGAGGGGGATGCGGGGCAGCGAACTAACAAGGCCCCACCAACTGTAGAAAGGAGGGGCACCCTCTATATAGATATGGCCAAAGAAGTATATATAGAATAGAATACTCTCTCCCTTCTATATATATAGGGCCGCCTCTATATCCATATCTGGGGCCCTGAACTCTATAACTTCCTTGAACTCTCTATAATGTAGGTGCGGCCATATCTATATATAGGGCCCCGATAGGCACCAACTCTCGGCCTGCCTATATATATTGGGGCCCTATTGGTATCTAAAGTTGACCCCAACTATATTCTCAGGGGACACCCCCCCACTCTAGAAATTGTAGATATATGGCGAGAGAATATCTCTACAGAGTTGTTTTCTCTCGCCGCCTGACTCTCTAGAATCTATAGCCCCACCCTACATATATATATATCTCCCCTCCCGGGATCCCAGATAGATAAGATGTATAGGGTAGGGCTGCCCATATCTCTATAGATGGGGCCCTATCTATATATCTCCCCTATCTCTATATGGGAAGGGAAGGAACCAACAATCGAGGGAGGCTATAGAGAGTTATAGTCGGATATATAAATTAGAGGGCGCTCTAGATATATGGGCCGAGTCCTGCACCTACAGGGGGAGGAAGTGTCAGCCCCCTATCTGTATATGGGGATGGGGCATTTCTCTATGCTATACCCCTCGGCCTATACTATAGAGTTGGCCCCCTATCTCCCCCATATATAGAGAGGGGGGGCGGGCAGATAGAACTCTATATAGGGGGATGGGGCACCATTCCTCCTTATCGTTGCCTCCCTATCCATTTGGAGTTGGAGGTGTTTGTAGTTGGGACTCGATGGCATTGATGCTTGCCGAGCCATATATATAGATAGGGCCTAGATATAGATATATGGCAGTTATAGATCTATGGTCCAATCTATATATATAGGGCTCCCATCCCATAGGGCGAGCCCAACTATATAGATTCTCATATGGGGGGGCGAGAAAACAATATCACTCGACTCGAGTTCTCTATATAGTATATAGGGCCTCCGAACTAAAGTAACCGTCACTTCACACTTCACTTGAGATGA
The DNA here is from genome assembly GCA_019776745.2 of Taxus chinensis. Classification (NCBI taxonomy): domain Eukaryota; kingdom Viridiplantae; phylum Streptophyta; class Pinopsida; order Cupressales; family Taxaceae; genus Taxus; species Taxus chinensis. Next base: position 217,197,270 of record CM034151.1, read on the forward strand.
GACATGCTCCGCTCCCCATCCCATATATAGAGAGGGGAGAGGGAAGATATATAGATCCGGTTCGCTCTGATGCATTGCATATATATAGGGCCCCGCCCCAGATATATAGATCCCTTGCGACTCCTTGATGAGGCCATAAAATGACCATAAATTACCATTATTTTGTCCTTCCAAGTTACCTTTGCAAGTGGATTTAAATGTAATCTAGGAACTTATAGTTTGTTTAAAATAGAATATAGGATATATATCTTGTTCATTCTTTAGAAATATTTTGTTATCTAGTTTGTTGACTAATCCTATTGATTATTTGGAAAAAGTTGCAAGTCTTGTGTATGCAGAACATAAAGAAAAGATAATGCTAGTATTGAGAAAAGTGGAACTGATCATGAACAGTACATTTAAACTCAAATCTGATTTCATATTCAGATTCCTCTTGAAAAATTATGCAAGTTCAAAACAAGAATCATCTCAATCCGAGGTCGCATGCTAAAGTTGTAGCTGTTTAAAGTTAGCTCCGGAACTCGCAGAGTTAGTTCCAGAACTCACAGAGTTAGCTCCAGAACTCGCAGTTTTGTCCCGAAACTCCCAAATTTAGTTCCAGAACTTCTATCAATTGAATGAAAGTTAGATCCGGTACTTGCAATTCGTGGACAAATCAGATTTAGTTCAGGAACTTGCAAATTTAGTTCCGGAACTTGCATAAAAGGAATGACAGCTTTAGTTCCGGAACTTGCATCAACAAAATGACAGTTTTTGAGGGATTGTGAATAATAAGAGAATCCAATGGGAAATCTGAGAGAGGTTTTTGTTCATAACAATGTGTTTAACAAAAACCTCATTCATATTTGCTACAGGTTTTACCAAAGAAGAGAGATCTAACTTTTAGTGAGTTGTAGTCCGAGGAAAAGTGTATTAGATGAGCACTAAAAGTTCCATAAACAGAAAAGTCAAATGGAAAACCTGAGAGAGGTTTTTGTTTATAGCAATATGTTTAACAAAAATCTCATTTAGATTTGCTACAAGTTTTACCAATAAAGAAAGATCTAACTTTTAGTGAGTTGTTGTCCAAGGAAAAATGTATCAAACGAGTACTAAAAGTTCTATAAACAGAAACAGAAAAGTCAAATAGAAAATCTAAGAGAGGTTTTTGTTCATAGCAATGTGTTTAACAAAAACCTCATTCATATTTGCTACAAGTTATACCAATGAAGAAAGATCTAACTTTTAGTGAGCTGCACTTTGAGGAAAAAACATATTAGACAAGCGTCAAAAGTTCCACAATAAAAAACAACAATGTCAAATGGAAAATCCAAGAAAGGTATTTGGTCAAAATCATATTTTGAGGAAAATCCTCCTTCCAATAATGTAGAAGAATAAAATCATTATGATTCTTGTTACCGAAAAGCAAGGAGAAGATTTGGGAGCAAATCTTCCTAAAATAAGTAAGATAAGATTTGACCCCAATAATATATCTCTCCATATTTTATGGAGATGGAGATCTTAGTTGTTAGAATTGGAATAAAGATAAGATCAGATTGTATTTCCTAAAATAAGGAGTTGGTTGGATGCATGAACTATAAATACAACCTTCCACACCGAGATATGTAATTCTTTTCCCCAAGTAATCAAGATCTATTCTTTCTTTCCAATCTTTGGAAGTAAAGTTTTTCCTGCAAATTCTGAATTAAAAGTATGAATTAAATCCTCTTCCAAGGAATGAGCTGGCCACTCATTCCAAGGAAGATCGATCAATGTGTTAATATTTATTTCTTTATTTCTGCAGTTTTCCTTTTGTTGTAAATTTTTATTTTTTTGTCATGTAATTTCTTTTGTGAACCTACAGGTGACTTTTCCTCTTTCCTTTATTTTCAATTCAAAAATTTCAATTTATGCAAGTGTGTTTTATTCCTGCAAGTGTGATTTCATTTATGTAAGTGTGTTTCAATTTCTGCAAGTGTGCATTAAATTTCTGCATGTGTGCTTTCAATTTATGCAAGTTTGGATTGTGTTTAAGAGAGTTGCTTTCCAAGATCTTCTTCTCTTAATGCATACAGCCTTCGGACACCAACCTGGATTGACATTATTAATGGCAATGATTGACAACCCTCATCACCCCTATCTATATATGGAGGGCAAGGCGATGATCGAGGCACCCCTTAATATGGATATGGCGCCCCTATATATAGATCCAACTCAACTATCTATAGGGGAGGCCCGTATTCTCTATATATAATATATGGAGGGGGGGCGGGTGGCTATTTTATATAGATATAGATCTAGTCGACAAACACCCTTTAGTTAGAGTTCTATATAGAGGGGGCCCCCCAGATCTGTATATGCGACTACGAATTAGATAGTTAGGGGCCCTATATAAGGAGAATTTTCTAGGATTCATCACCTTCTAGCGCTTGAATGATCCAGTTGGCACATAAAGCATGACCTTGCATTTGAATGTCGAGCCTTAGGTCACCAAACTCTTTGGGTTTACACCAGATGTCCCAAGTAACTCTATGAATGCCTCTGCCACCTTCAACATTGGCCTATAGAAAACTTCTCACAATTTTTACCAGCTTAGAATAGGCAGCTTTGGAAGGGGCCCAACAAGAGGAATAGTACACGTGTCACTACTAAAATTTTGGAGCAAACTTGGAACTTTCCTACAAGGGAGAGAGGTTTGGAAACCCATACTCACACTTTCATTTCCACCCAATGGATCACATAATTCCAAAGATTTGAAGGCGCAAATTGAAATGCAAAGGGAATGCCCAAAAAATTGAATTACTTTCCAGGATCAATCCACTTCCATTTATACTTGTTAAGCCAAGCAGGCATGGGGGTACAAGCCTTCCTACAATAATTGGTTTGTTTCCACTGGATGGAGGAGCCAAAGGCGAGGCAAAAAATGAGAAGGCATTCCATGGCATTGTCAACGGAAGACTCTTCCTCAACTAGGGTGAGAAAAGATTCACTTGTGAAATGGCTATTAACCAGTTGGGTTGAGCATTGTGATAGGAAAATCCCATTGACTAATTCCCTGGAAGAAAAATTAGCAAGGAGATAATTAAGCCCTTTGGAAGCTAAGACATAAAGCAAAGGGGCGAGAGGGAAACCTCGCACAATAGACCGGTTAAGGACCAAATGTCAGATTGGTGGTGATACACACCCCTACATCTTGGAATGGCATCTTCACCATGTTGACAAATTTGGGGCTGAAGCCAAGGGATTAAAGCATTGTCAGAGTAAATGGTCATTCAATTCTACGTAGGCTTTTTCAAAATCGATTTTCACAAACATTTCCTATTGGTTTGAAATTTTGGCCCATTCCATGCCTTCCCAAAAGGCAATGATGTCTAAAATGAATCTATTGTGAATGAAACTAGTCTTCTTGGGCCGGATGATAAGGGGAAGAAGATATCTAACCCTCTCGGCAAGGGCTTTAGAAATAAGCTTGTAGGAGGCATTATGGAGTGTGCTCAACCTCCAGTTAGTGATGAGTTCTAGATCCCCAGATTTGGGGATGAACTTAATGTTTCCTTGATCAATCATTTTCCCAAGCAAGTTGGTGTGAAAAATTTCTAGGTAATCCCTATGCAGGTCCGGCCCTACAATGTCCCACAAAAACCAGGTAGAATTTGTAGAGAAAGCCATTTATCCCTTGTTGCCTTGATCAATCATTTTCCCAAGTAAGTTGATGTGAACAACTTCTAGGTAATCCTTATGCAGGTACGGCCCTACAATGTCCCGCAAAACCTGTAGAATCCATTGAGAAAGCCATCTATCCCTGGAGCTTTATCAACAACCATTTGCATCGCGGCTTCAGGAAGTTCTTTGATAAACAAGCGGTCACAAACCACCCACTAGCTTTCAAACAAAACACAAGGGACCACTTGCAAGCATTGAGTCAAAGCTTGCTCTTGCTCAGGAGTGGAGGGTTGAGCAAGAAAAACACCATAGTAGTGGGACACAAAGGCTTTGAGAATGTCAAAAAGTCGAGTGAGTCGAGAATTGGCGTCTTTGATAGGTTTGATCCAATCCACTGACTGTCTGGATCAGAAAAGGGCAAAGAACTCTTTGGAGGCTCTATCTCCGATCTTAATCCAATGCATACGAGCTTGAATTTGAGCTCCCCGAGCTTGGTAATTTTCCTTAACCTTGAGTGCATGTCTCCACACAGTGATGCCTTTTTGTAAGGTCTCATTAAAGAGAGGAAGCTCCAATTCCTGTGAGATTCAATAGAATTCGTGGAGCGAAGCCTCATGGGTGTTATGCCTGAATACTATCACGTGGTGGCCATAGTTACGCAAGTACGTCGCCATGTGATTAATGGAATTTTCCCATCATTCAATCCAATCGGAGGGGCCATATGGGGGAACAATGTTCCATATTCATACAATACGCTTCTTAGTCTAGGCATGGTTTGGATGAGCAGTGTTGAGATAAAATTGAGTTTTAACATTCCATGAGAACGGATTGAGCTACTCAATCTCAAACTTGATGGGGTTGTGGTCTAAGCAATACTCTAAGAATGAAAACAACCAAATGGTCGAAGTTGTTGGTAAAGGTGAAAACATTCTGGTTTGTAAACAATAGCCTTGTCAAGTTGCTTCACCACCCATTCAACGCCTTGGCTAAGGTTAGACCAAGTGAACCAAGGAGCGGTGGTGGTTATGGTTGGGGTTTGACAACCCTAATTTATTCTGCAAATAAAACCACGCCTCTCTTTCATCAATGCACCGCTTCATCAAGAGGATGTTTTCTTTGTCTTCTCTAGTTTCAATCATGTTGAAGTCACCGCATAGGATCCAATTGGCATTTGGCAATGAGTCAGTTAATAACCTCCAAAAGGTCTTCCTTTCAACAACATTGTTGGAAGCATAAATGTTAGCAATCCTAAGGCGGCCATTGAAATGAAACAGGATCCACACGACCTGATGAGTAGGATCTGATCCCCATGTGACCACATGAGGTGAGAATGATGGGGCTATTAAAGTGACAACACCCCCATGCTCGTTATTGTGATCTGACATTTAGCAGATTGGCCTTGGCCAAATCGATCTAACGGTAACATTGAGTGAAGATCTAGTAATCCTAACTTCTTGCATGCAAAGAATTTTCATCTTATCAGACAACTAGTATGTATCCCTGACAATATACTTTCAGGAAGGGCCAGTGAGTCCTCTAACATTCCATGTATAAACTATCATGGGATAACCTCTGTTTGCATTTTGCCTTCCTTGTCATCATCAGCCAACACCGAAAAACTATTAGCAAGTTATGAATGGTGGTTCCTTTTCATATAATCATTGATAATAAATTCCTTCCATTTGTCTTGCATATAATCACCATCTTTTAGGGTTGGTGAAGGGTTGCATTCTTGGTGGAGAATTGTCTTGTAGTCAAAGACCACATGACTATCTTCCACCTCAACAGTTTCCACCTCTAGCGGAGGTTGTGACGGTTGAGACACCATAGCCTGACTATGGGAGCTAGAGAAGAAATCTGCAGCTTGTGGTGTATGCACAATGGACGGGGAAGTCACCATAAAGGCAGTCATCAGTGCTTTATTGATAGTTGAGGGCCCATCTTTGGGCTTATACATAGGAGTTGCTGTTTTCCCTACCACATGAGCTTGTTGCAAGTGGCGTTTATTAGTCAACGTAGTCTATCATTCAATGGATGCTTGCATGTTTTTGCTCGCCTCTAGCATGGTTTTAGACACATGTATTGGGTGAGAGTTGGCCATAAACGAGCAGTCCCAAATTTTGTGATTCCTATCTTGGCACCCAAAACAAGTATTCGTTAAGTTGATGTGCAACACGTGTTGCGTTAGTGATCCTGATTGAGGTGTAACCCGGTGGACAATACACTAACGATGGTGCTTAATGTGTTATAACAATCAATTCACAATGAAAGAGTTGTAAAAACAAAGTAATTTTATTACAATTCAAAATTTATACAAACATGAAAACTCTGTAAGAGAGATGTATACCTGGAGATTTATCTCTTTATTCAAAAGAAGTTGATTTATAGCTATACAATGAAGAATATGAAAAACTACTAAAAATAGAATATGAAGGGTTTCAGATGGGAACCAAAAGGTCATCCTACATGGAGACCATTCATATCCACCTTAGGGATGGATTCGAAAAGACAGAAGTGGCAAAAATCCGAAATCTATCCTATTATTACTATTATTTTATTTCGTGCTCCTTGTTGGGGTAATATCTCCTAGCCCGTTGACCCGATTTGCTAACCACAGGATCTGTTGGAAAGATGACAAAACGAACTTGAAAAACATTGATACGACCATAGCACTTCAGATATCTTTGTACATTTTGATGCCCAAAAATGCTCTGAAGACCACCAAAAATGCAAAATACTAAAAGCTGCCAAAAACTGCTAGAAATAGATTTTTAGGACTTTCAAAAAATAACTTTTCAAAAATCTTGTTTTGGATCAGTTAGCCTCTTATAGCCAATTTAAATATCAACATTCTCTACTAAGTCTTTGGAGAGATCTACCTCAATGCAAACACACTTTTATGGATTTGCCGCTAGAACTTGGGTTGTTCAACTTCAAACCCTATGAAACGGCGAACTGGCTTTATCAACTGGTCTATGAAATTCCAAAGCGGCAGTGGCAGACCAAGAAATGCAACCCACACTAAGATTTTCAACTTAGCTCAATCAGTAACAAGTGTCTAGTGTGAAAACACTACAAGTGTGTTTCGAACAAACCACGAGCCATGGGCAATAACGGCTCTGCAATGGTTAGGGTTATTAAATCTAAACGGAAAATAGTTAGGTTTTGCACACCTTTCACCTTAACATCACGGGGAATAGTCTATGCACTATAAATCCAAGCCTTTCCGATGCTTTTTGGGGGAATCAACCAACAAAATATGCACCTAGAATAAATTAATCAAAATAGTTGCATGCCTTACTGAATTTAGGAATATCTAACACTACATTAGACAAGATTTTATGGTTTTGTTTATTACCTCGAAGAAGACCTTAGGGATAAACTACCAAGGTCACTACAGCGCCATTTGAATCTATATCTCCATCAGTATTACCCATAGAAATGACTATAGGAGCCAAGAAGGGGAGGCATTATGAAGAGCTTAAGCCGCCCTAGGGGCAATATTAAGTAGTATACAATAAATGAGGGTCATGAAATAAGAAATATTTCATGCCAACGCTATTGGTAATGTGACATTGAAAAACCCTAGCATAGCGTTTTTTCATATTCAACTCTTTGTTCAATCTTTGACTATCATTGATTGTGATTTTTAATATCTAAATAAAGATATTTGTATAAATATCTTGATCATCTAGTTAGAGTTACTCAATTAAGTGCCGCATCAAGTTAATTGGAATCTCAACATAAGGCCTCTATGCATTTCTATCTTGATCATTGGTTGAACTAAATTGACAAAGCTTGCTCATGATCGTGTTCCGCATGCACTGCATTGGGCTTGCATACATACTCAACAAACATACATGCAGCATTGGGCTTGCACAAAAGAAGAGAAGGAAGACATCAACCTACGAACAGGCAACCTTATCGACCAATCCATGGGAACATCAACCATGAATAGGAAACTACATTGACCGATTTGGGGAACATAGACCTCTCATCTCAACAACCCAGGTATGAACGGGGACATATATTCATTTGTTCATCCTATACATATGTATGGTTTTATAGGACAACCAACAACCTACACAGATGGTTTTACAAGATAGACAACAACTTACACATATGGTTTTACATACAACCAACAATATACACTATCATGATGCTACAAAACTCTGATAAGACTCTCCATTATTTTTACATCGGGGGAAAACATATAAACTCCATACTCACATTACAAGTTTTACTTTGCACACAAAAAACTGAAAATATTGAAAAGGAAATGATGAGGACTTAGTCCTCGTTGTTTTCGTATGTAGCCACCATTCTTGATCATTAGCACTCTAATCATGAACGACATGAGACAATCTTTGTTGTCACCTTAAAATCATCCTTGGCATTTGGTCATTTTACCATAGTTGGTTGTCACTGATGCATTGTGTAGCCTCGTCGCTAATGACTAACAAAAGGTCGTTGTTTGACCTCCTTCCTCCGTTGCCTCCATTGTTTGGTAAGACGTTGCTTCCTTAACCAAATGTGTTTATGAGGCTTATCTACAAATCATTTCAAGGAGAGAATAATCCCCCCTCAAACTTAACACATTCATCGGATGTCGGGTTCCATTGAATATGCATTTGCGAGAAAAAATAAATAAATTTTATTTTCCAACACTTTTGATGACTTTGACTAACTTTGACGACAATATAAGTACTTTATACAACAAGACGGGCATGCATTGACTATGATAACAATTACAAGAACTTTGGATGATTAGACACAATTACTCTATTGATTAATAGGATTTTACAATGACATATTATACTTGACTTGAATGAGCTATAATATTAACCATTTACTATAGATGACAACTAAACTATTTTATAACACTTAAACTACACTTACTTCAATAGACCTTTATTACACATGCATGACTATGTTTTATTTCTTTCACATGACACTTTATGGAACACATTTGTCACAAATCACAAGTTTGACTTTAGTCACTTTTGACACGAACTATAACTTCATTACGCCGAAGGCGTCCCCCTATGGGAAAGGCCCTTTCGGACGTTTCTACAACTATGTTAAATTTGACGGTTTGACAGCCGTCTGGACGTTGTTGCATACCACTTTTTCTTGTTAATCAGCGGACGGCTATTGTTTTGTCGAGTTTTTAGAGTCCTTAGTCTCATTTCGACGACATTGACGAGTTGTCGGGGGTGAATTTTTTGTTCCATTTTGTTTTCTATCAGTTGATCGACGAGTTCATAAGCTTCAAAGCTACTGTAAAATTTAACACTAGATGCTCAGGCAAAACCTATAGATGGATCAAAGGCAATGAATCAGGTACCATATTACTTCGAAAGTATTTCATTTCTTTGTATTAAGTGCAATTTTATGAACTTGTTTAAAAGTGGGAGTTACAGAGCTTTTGACGAAATAATAGATGGAATTTAAGTGTCTTGGAACCAAGTGAAGGTAAAATATGTGCTACAGGCCCCTGAGGATCTGGAGAGGCTCTATTCAGATGCCCCCTTTTCTTGTATTCCAGCCACCATGTGCAAATGTGCTGATACAGGGCAGGGTGATCGACGGTTTGGATTTGTTGGCGTATGGTGGTTAACCTCCTTGCATTTGTTGACCATTGATGAAGCAAAAACCCTAACCCAAAACCTAAATTTTGACTGTTTCACTGTTGTGATTTTGCATATTTTTTTGGGAAAAAGGCACGCCTATTCCTCTGTTCTGGCTGTATGCATGACCTCAACCTAGTTGCATACTAATCAAAACAAGAAAAAGAAGGGTTCCATAATGGAAGAAGAAGAGTGTCCAGAGGAAAAAGGAGAGACATTGGCAGAACTAGCTCGTAGAGTTTACAAGCTTTGTTAGTAAGTATTGTAAAGCATTAACGCTTAGGGATTTACATAATTCCAGTAAAGCCTTTTTCCCCAACAACAAACAAGAAGCACAAAACAGCAGAAAGAACTTAATAGTCGATATTTCAAAAATATATTTCCATATGGATAGTTTTCAAGGTCACACTTGAAGTTGGTGCCTCCTTGACTAATGATTCATGGAATAGATTCCCTTTATTCTGCCTGATGTGAAACTTCCAGAGTAATATTGTATAAACACACAGAAGCTCAATGATCATGGATGATCTCCTGTCATTTATAGATTGTAGAACATTACGAGTTTCTCCAATTGGCGTCAAGAAAAGTGTCTCTTAGATGTGGCACATGCTATAGCATTTTTCCTTCAAGTTAGAGCAGACATCAATCTTTAGATAAATTAATGATTTTGTCAGGTGGTCTTTTGTATGATCTTTCTGCAAAAGGTTTGTGGAGCATTTCCTCAAAATCATGCAATTATATATCTTTTCTTGTCTTTTTCCATCAGGAATGCTGATTGTTCTGTGTTTTTATAACTTTCTTATCTATTCTTTGAGCCAACACCCAATCGGGTAGGACAAACCCTCTTCTCAGGTATGCAGAGGTGACAGAATTCCAAATTTACCTTTCACATGTGAGAGTAGCTATTATAGTGGTGGACCCCTGGCTCTTGTCTATGATTGAAGAGCTCCTCAAATCCTTGGGATTGCATGCATGTCAGGTACGACTCGGGAGGTAGTGCAGACTGGGGAGGTGAACTATGCTACAACTGTAGAGAGGCGCTCTTGTGGTCAAGGTTTGAACTCGAAGAATACTAGTGCAAGAGTTGAGCCCTGAGCATAAATAACTCAAAATATAAAATCATCTATAACATGCATAAAAAGCAGCTAAGCCCACACCCTTACCCTTGGGTTATTAAAGGACTTTTCAAGTTTGCAGGGTGTTGTCCATGTGTAGGCTCATACCATTTAGCAAACAACTATGATTCTTGACTGTTAATGACTTTATTTCTAGAGGTTGTTTTTGATTATTTGTTTAAAAAAGGTTTTGAAGCAATTTCAAAAATTATGGATTCATTTCATCTTCCATGAAGTGTTTCTTGTTCTTGATAAACTTGTTGATTCCTCAATTACATGGAGCTTTGGAAAAGTCTCGCGAGTATACTTAGCAAAATGTTGTCCTTTGTCTTTTTAATCCCAATGGTCTGCCTGGTCTTGCATGTTTAAGTCTTTTCTAAGTCTATTGTTAATGTTGCAATAATAACTTTTTTGAATATTGTATTATCCACCTGATTCTTTTGGTTATATGTCCAGGGATTATAAGTTGCAGTCATTTCATATCCACTTAATTAATCATCTTTTACTATATTTTTAGGCTATGTTACCCCCAATGTTTTGTTAACATCCTGGATGAGGGTATGATTTTTGAACATTGCTTGATGTTCTAACCCATCCAATTTTTTTTTTTTAATTTATAAATAATCCAAATAAACATGCAACTATAAACTTAGACATATCAGCATAAAATTTAAAAACTTTTCATCAATCAAGTTCAACATAACATTGTCAGTTCTTCTGTACAAATGATAAATGTATAAGCCAAGTATACATATATACTGGTTGTGGATGGTTGAATTTGGTTTTCTTTGTTGTCCTTATTCAAGCATATGATAGTTATGTTCCAATGTTCATAAATTGATATCAAGTTGTGCGTTGTGTTTGGAAACAAAATGACAACAATTTTTCATTAAAAGAGTGAAATTATGGACCATATATTTACTCTCAAATTTGATATTATTTTTTAGATAAACAATTCCAAGGTGTTCTCCAATCTAGGGCTATGAAATTTCCAAACATTTTATTACAATATTAGATGAGGATGCAAAGTTATAGAGTCATAGAAGTAATTCCAAGATGCATTGAGGCATATCCGACTTGGGGTGGGAAGGCATGTATTTAAAGGCAATTGTACATGATGTGGTCTTTTGTATGATCTTTCTACAAAAGGTTTGTGGAGCATTTCCTCAAAATCATGCAATTATATATCTTTTCTTGTCTTTTTCCATCAGGAATGCTGATTGTTCTGTGTTTTTATAACTTTCTTATCTATTCTTTGAGTCAACACCCAATCGGGTAGGACAAACCCTGTTGTCAGGTATGCAGAGGTGACATAATTCCATATTTACCTTTCACATGTGAGAGTAGCTATTATAGTGGTGGACCCCTGGCTCTTGTCTACGGTTGAAGAGCTCCTCATGTCCCTAGGATTGCATGCATGTCAGGTGCAACTCGGGAGGTAGTGCAGACTGGGGAGTTGAACTATGCTGCAACTGTAGAGAGGCGCTCTTGTGGTCAAGGTTTGAACTCAAAGAATACTAGTGCAAAAGTTGAGCCCCTGAGCATAAATAACTCAAAATATAAAATCATCTATAACATGCATAAAAAGCAGATAAGCCCACACCCTTGGGTTATTAAAGGAATTTTCAAATTTTTAGGGTGTTGTCCATGTGTAGGCTCATACCATTTAACAAACAACTATGACTCTTTACTGTTAATGACTTTATTTCTAGAGGTTGCTTTTGATTATTTGTTTAAAAAAGGTTTTGATGCCAATTTTAAAAATTATGGATTCATGTCATCTTCTATTGAAGTGTTTCTTGTTCTTGATAAACTTGTTGATTCCTCAATTACATGGAACTTTGGAAAAGTCTCGCGAGTATACTTAGCATAATGTTGTCCTTTGTCTTTTTAATCCCAATGGTCTGTTTGGTCTTGCATGTTTAAGTCTTTTCTAACTCTATTGTTAATGTTGCAATAATAACTTTTTTGAATACTGTATAATCCACTTGATTCTTTTGGTTATATGTCCAGGGATTATAAGTTGCAGTCATTTCATATCCACTTAATTCATCAACTTTTACTATATTTTTAGGCTATGTTACCCCCAATGTTTTGTTAACAGCCTGGATGAGGGTATGATTTTTGAGCATTGCTTGATGTTCCAACCCATCCAAAATAAAAAATAATTTTTTTTATAAATAATCCAAATAAACATGCAACTATCAACTTAGACATCAACATAAAATTTAAAAACTTTTCATAAATCAAGTTCAACATAACGTTGTTAGTTCTTCTGTACAAAAGATAAATGTATAAGCCAAGTATACATACATACTGGTTGTGGATGGTTGAATTTGGTTTTCTTTGTTGTCCTTATTCAAGCATATGATAGTTATGTTCCAATGTTAATAAATTGATATCAAGTCGTGTGTTGTTGTGCTTGGAAACAAAATGACAAGAAGTTTTCATTAAAAGGGTGAAATTATGGACCATATATTTACTCTCAAATTTAATATTTTTTTTAGATAAACAATTCCAAGGTGTTCTCCTATCTAGGGCTTTGACATTTCCAAACATTTTATTACAATATTAGATGAGGATGCAAAGTTTTAGAGTCATAGAAGCAATTCCAAGATGCATTGAGGCATATCCGACTTAGGGTGGGAAGGCATGTATTTAGAGGCAATTGTACATGATATATATATATATATATATATATATATATATATATATATATATATATATATATGGATTATGAAGCCACAAAGGAGCAACCAATTAGTCATGTGCCTTATCTAGTGTACAATAAAGGTTTTTTCACCAAAAGACCAACCAAACACCCGATGCAACACTAACACAATTACCCCGAAATAAATACAAACCATGTCAACTATAAATGTAATTAACTATCAAAAATGGTATCAAATGTATTCATGTTTAAAGCGAAAACATTGGACACAAACGACTACCATTCATGATATAAAATCTACACATGCACGGAAGCCTTCATGTATTCATGGTAAGTTCAAATAAAATAGTCCACAAAATGCTATCACTCATGATATAAGATTTGAAATCGTATATGTATGAATATGTAACAAGTTTGAAATGAAGAGATGATATCTTTAAAAGAAGTGGTTCATTTATATTTCTACACTTACAAAATAACACTTTTCAACATGTTCAATTTTTCCTTTTTATTATTGCTTGCTTCTTTATGTAAACCAAAAACAACGCATTTTTAATGTCTCATTCATTATATCTGCATACAAATACCTATAGTTTTCAAATGTCGAGAAAGAACCATGCAATGTAGAGTTGTTTCCATCCAAAGTTTTGTAAATTATATCACTTTTTTCATATTGAATTGTTTTAAAGGTTAGACCTCATGTTTGGGATATTTAAATGAAGTGGATCATCTATGTTTGGGCTATTTTCAGATTTTCTGAGATCGCGAGATTGTGAGGATTTGGCAAGTTCCTATTCTTCTTGTAGGAAATCCAGATCTAATCGCTTTGAATCTCCTTTATACGCCTTTGTCACTTTTGCTTTGATTTGTATTTCTTTCACCACATCTATTTATTGTCACAGTCGTGTTTTTTATTCCTCTGCTTTTTGTTTAATCCACTAATTTGTTTGCAGGTGTGAATCTGTCGTAGCATGGGATGGCTTGGTCGGAGAAGGATGGCTCGACCGCCTTGAATGTTGTTTGCCCACTTGTGGGCCACGACAGGGGAGAGTAGACGGCTCAATTCACAACAAAGTGACTCGGGCGTATGTGAATCAATGCAAAGCCCAATGACTTTATTGCCAATGCAACTCGAATCGGCTTTGTATAGGAGACTCGGCCTTTGAATGTGACTCGGTTCAGCTCGGTAAGTGGGTTATGTATCAAAAGTGTGTGCATTTTTTTGGGTTTTTTGATCTGATTGGCCTTTGATGTTTTCTTTGTTGGTCATGTTTCCATCAACATGAAAAGAAGCAGGCACATGTATCTTATTTTTGCTATTTTCAAGGATACAGTTGATAGTGCCTATTTATACAAAGTGCAATTTGTTGAATGCCTTAAAACTATTATAAATGCAGATTATCCAAAGCAATGGCCTAGCCTTCTTCCCTGGGTTAAACATAACTTGCAAGATCAACAAGTATATGCAACTTTATATGTACTAAGAATTCTTTCAAGGAAGTATGAGTAAGTATTTGTTTGTAGAACAAATTCTTGTTAGTATACGACTGACTTCTTTTTTATGTCCATCTTGCTCAAGGATTTTATGGTTATTTAAATTATTTGTTTCCATGTATTTTGAGTCAATTGTTTGCTATGTGTACATCAAGGTTCAAGTCCGAGGACGAGCGAACTCATGTTTATCTTATCATTGATAGCATTCCCCCCTTTGCTTAATATTTTCAACTGTCTTGTTCAAGTTGTAAATCGTACATTGGAGATAGCCGAGTCATAAAGCTTATTTGCAAAATATTAGTGTCATTGATATATGTATGTAATGCTTTTGCATTCAAAATTGACACCCAATTGTTTTTCTATTTGTGACTTAACACTTGATTTCTTTCTACAATTTTAGATGTTTACTTTATGTGATGATGTGGCCATGTAATTAGAGGTGCCCAAGCAACTCTTTGATTCCAATGTCTTTAATGCTTGGATGGTCTTGTTTTTAGCTATGCTAGAAAGACCAGTCCCTCCAGAGGGACAGCCAACCGACCCAGAACAACGTAATTATTGGGAATGGTGGAAAGTAAAGACGTGGACAGTACATATTATGTATCAGCTTTACACTTGATGAGTTGAAGTAAGTTAGTTATCATCTCTTGACTGTGTAAAATATTGGCCTTGTTCAAATATTTTATCATATATATGAATTAGGGGAAATTGAAGATCAGCAACATTGAAGTCCACTATCAAGTGTTCCACAATGTTTATCATAGAAATCATTGGTGAGAGAATGATGTCATAAATAGAATAGTCTAAAAAATACTCATCACTAGATATACTTAAAATCAACAGGTCTTTTATGAGACTCTAGTTATTCATCTGTTCATACAAATTTAAGTTTTTATGTCTCTTCATGCTAGATCATGACTAGGTTATAATGTACTATTATGCTTTGCAGATTTGGAGATCCAAAGCTTCTTAAGCTAGAGAACAAGCCTTTCGCTCAAATGTTTCAGAAACATTTTGTAGGGAAAATTTTAGAGTGCCATCTTAACTTTGTTGAATGTTATTCGTCAGGGTGGTTGCCTTCCAGTAACCAATCTTATCCTTCAGTATTTGAGCAGCAGGTAGGTTTTGCTAAATTTATTTATAAACAGTGTTTAGGCAGTAATGTTATGTAAATTTTAATGTGATTTTTGTTTCCTGGACAAATGCAACTGGTTAATGACTTGATATTTTAGATTCTTGATACACTTCATCTAATTCTAAAAGTCATTATTCATGAACCAAGTTCTTTTAATAAGATCAATGTACATGCTTATTAAACATTCAAGGAGTCTATGAAATTTGCACATTTTTTCTTGGTTTATAGTTATCAAATTGAGCAGCAAGTAGGTTTTTGCCAAATTGTATTTACGGTAAACATTGTTTAGGCAGTAATGTTATGTCAATTGGAAAATTAATGTTATAAATGAACAAGTATTAAGAACATGAATAAGAAGGGTGGGCAACTGGTAACATCTCTCATTTCTTTCTATGGTGCTATTTAGCAGTTAGCACTGAGGAACACGTAAGGTCTTCTTTACAACAAAAACAATTCTGAACCATCACAAATAGCTCATAATAATTACTGATATATAAAAAATTGTCTATCATCAACTTGAAAACCCATGAATGATTGTAAATAGTTCCCATCTACACCCATTTAATGTTTCCCAAAAGCTCCTAAATCTAGATCTATGTTGTATGTTGCATAAGGGGATCAAAATACAGTGGGGTAATTGTTGTAAGAAATGAAGAGATGATACCTTTAAATGAAGTGGTTCATCTATATATCTACACTTACAAAATCAGTCACACCCATTATCAACATCTACTACAAAAGTAATAACTATGCCTCTAAAACAAATAACATATACCGTTCAGCGTTCACATTACATTGTACACATGCGATTGCTATTTGATATAAAGGACACTCCCTAGTGGATTTGACAAACTATAACGATAATTTGATAAGTGGACATTACTCTTCATACTTGACTCAAACAAAATGTGACTTATGGAATTAGCTTTTGGCATGCATGTTGATGGATGGCTTCCTTGATCTAAACAGGGTTTGAGACTTCGAGAATGCAAATGGCAGTCCTCTACATGAGTGTGTGACAGAGATATATGAACAAATAGCTTGTAGTTGGACTTGGATCTATGCTCAGGAGCCACAATCTTCAGATTACATGACATGAAAGCTTAGAGGATCAACAACACAATAGACTTGTCATATCATTTGCACAAGCTAGTAAGGATGTGCGATGGGACAGAAAAAAAATCTGGATGAGATTTAATCCACATCAATCTTGAGAGCCAATTATGTAGATCTGTAGAGCCAGGTTGACCATTGCAGTATGAATATATCATTGACATATTCGATACATATTGCGCTGAACTGGTGTCAGATGTGATTGAAGGCCTGACTGAAATTATTGTGAGACGGGCTTCGAATCATTCACCACTTCATAGTCTCCAACACAGTCTACAAGAAGGGTGTACCAAATTACCAATGACAGCTACTGGAAAATAATGGACAGCACCACAATTTTCATCCAATCGCCCAATCCCCACGGATCCTCAGTCCACAGAAAGCTGACAGAACTGATTTTTATGAAAATACACACCCGTATGCACATAGAGATTGTTTAAATAATGACTGATAACATACTAGCATTTTACAGATCCATAGAATGTATGAATTGACAAGTCTGCTGGCACCATAATCTTGCAGGCTACACGAGGGGTCGAGAAGGAATACCACCATACCAGGTTCAATATGCCATACTTTGAACCTTAAATGCCACAAACAAACATTAAACTTTGCTACCAAGCCAAACCTATGACACTCTGCAATCCGAGACTATCATTGGGAGTCCATCGCTCTAATACCAAATGAACAATTTGGTTCAGAATTTCATAATTAAACACTCAACAATCTTCTTAATTGGAGCAGAATTCAGAATTTCAAACGAACAGATTGGTAGAGCAGTACACATAACATGTAACAATGACAATAAACACTTCTTCCATTACATTCAGCATAGAGAGTTGCATATAAAGAGGCTAATCGTCTCCTACAAAGGAGTCAATACTTATCACTCTCAACCACTGATAATAATATCATTAACTGTTACATTCTAATTATAAAGTGTGATGTTTCCAAGAATCTCTCTCACACCTCACATATTATTAACTAACTATTACAATACAATAACTATATGATTTGTTACATTCAGACAAACATTCAGCCTTGGGGTACTGAGACAAGATGGAAACCTCTTATGGAGTGGCCCACTAGAATAGCGTATGAAGATCAGAATTTGTTGAATAATATTTTGACAGCACGACCCCTTCTGTTCTCATCCGACTCGGATGAGCTAGGATGGGGAGGTAGTTCTTCGGGGAAGTCTGAAGTTGCTTCGGGATATACATCCCTCATTAAAAGTTGTTCTCATCCTCAAAAAGCCTTGTTTCAACGTATATGGCAGCCAGAGATATGGCATAAGGCGAGTTTCTTCCTGTGACTTATCATTTATAAAAGGCTTTTAATTGGTGATAGGTTACTAAAAAGAGGTTTCAGGGGTCCATTTAGATGTGAACTTTGTACTAAAAATGAGGAAACCTTAGAGCATCTTTTCTTTCAATGCCCATGGGTTTCTACTTTGTGGCAACAATTGGCTGGGTTCAAACTTCCATGGAATAGTTTGGGATCCCTAGCACAAGTTAATGACACTCGGAAGAAAACAATTCCTAAAGGACAGAATTTGCTTTCAGCTATATGGAGTGGTTTCTCACTTCTCTGGAATACGTGGAAAGAGCAAAATTATAGGATATTTCGACAAACTAGTAGAGTTGTTATATATGTTTGGGAAAAAATAAAAATGAACTTGACAGAAAGCCTCAGACATAAGGTTTCTCTACCAGATCAACCCTCTCAAGAATGGGAGCATATCTATAAACAACTTTCTTTGGATCCTAAGGAAGCTACTATGCCTCGCTTTCATACAGGAAAGAGAATAGGGATTGAAAATCAAGTGGAAGATGAGAAGATTTATGATGGGATGATAAATACAGATGGTGCATCCAGGGGTAATCCTGGAAGAACTGCTATGGGAGGGATTGGCCGTAACAGAGAAGGAGAAGTCCATTTCCTCTTTGCTGAAAATTTGGGAATTTCCACTAACAATGTGGTAGAAGTCAAAGCCATCCGTAGAGGCATACAACAAGCTATTAAAATAGGATGGCAGAAGATCAAAATCCAATCGGACTCCAAAATCATGATGAACTTATTGAGTAATCCTAATAGTGGATATCCTCCTCAGTGGAGAATTGCCAAGGAGGTTTGTGAAATTTGAAATCTTCAGCAGAAAGTCTAAGTAATTCATTTTACCTACATCCCCAGACAGAGGAACAAGGTTGCAAATGGATTGGAAAATTGGGCTCTGGACGACAATGATATCCTTTGCTATGGGTCACCTCCTTTATGGCGGTTTACTAAGATTCAAGAAGAAATCAGAAAAATTATAAACCTTTGATTCTTTTCAATGAATGTTCATAAGGTTATTTTGTTTATAAGGCTAGTGATATGGCCAATGGCTTCCATGCTTGGCATGGTAGAGTATGTAACTGAAGTTTCATATTAATATAATGATTGACTATTTTCTTTTTTTTCCTTTTTTTAAACTGTATGATTTGTTACTAGCAACTCATTACAATATTCTTCACACGCACAATTATTTTACTAATTAACACACTTTCATGTGAAATCTAACACAATATTCCTAACAGTGGAGTCCCAAAGTAGTTAGATGAAGTATTTTGATAGAACTAGCAAAGAATGCAAATTGGTAACTATTAATGAATAAGTTCGGTGTTGGTCATCCTCAACACTAATCCTTGTGGTTTGTTAAAAATGAATATTCATGTAAAGTATCAAGAAATAGTGCAACCCATAACATTATGTGTGCATTTGGCAATGCACGGAAGAAAATTTGTAACAATGGCTGTGTTGATGCAAACATGAAATGCTAGTGATAGAAAGAATATGTAATGTCAAATGGGATAAGTTCAAGTGGTAAAAGCAAATGGGCTTTCAAAGAGGAGGACCAGAAGACATGATAATGAGTTCTAATTGGATGATTTATTGCATTGAACACTCTAGGTGTGGTGTACCCCAACGAATGAGACCAAGTGCAAGCCTTAGGTGACTTTCACGATAGAGATACCCCTTGGGTGTAGCATAGAAAAAGAGGTTAGCTGGAAAAGGGAAATTTACCAGATCAAAAAACATATAGACAAGAATATGATTTGGAGGAGAGCATAGTTGATTCTATTCATATAGATAAACCCAATTATGTTTTTCAAAAATGTTTTCTTATGGGTGTATATAACCTATTGAAATACCCTTCGGCTTGCTCATATTGGTCTTGCTTGATCATTGCATTATCCTTTTTATCTATGGAAAATAAACTTTATGAGATGTGTCATAGGTATAGCGCTATTAGCATGAGTATGGAGTCGTGTTGCACATATAACATTGTATCATACATATGGCGCCATTGACATAGACCACTATGCACATTAACATGTGTTGGCATAATTCTTCATCGAGATGGAATAAACATTCTCACACCTATGTGGAGCACCATATGGAGCTTTGCGGCATGAACTAAAGCATCTGAATGAAGAATGGAAATGTCTAAAAAACAAGTCCCTTTTATTATAGTGTACCAAGGAACCATATATGTAATAATGTAGTTGGTAATATACCATTTGTGAAGAGATAATAGAGAAGTGAGTAGAGGATAGATAGATAATGCATATGGTGTAAAGTAATAGAAAATTATAAGGAATAAAAGAGAATGCTAACGTAGGAAATAAGTGTGTGCGCGTGCGGATTCTAATACCCCCTTGTAAAGTTGAAGTAGCTACATCTAATAAAGTGCATGGTTTATTCTTCGTTGTGTTTGTGCCCACTATAACTAGGGTCAAGATCTCATAAGTCAGTGTTAATATATCAAACTTATGCCAACATTTGATTTCGTTGCTAGAACCTTGGTTAACCAATGCTTAGAGGAGAGTATCCATTGTACTTTTGGATGAAGTTGCTTGAAAAGTGGTGGGAGAGAATTTTTTTGAAGCAAAATCTAAGAGAACCGGGGAACCTTTCTTAGTAGTAAAGGCCAATTTTTAAGAAGACCAAAACGAGGAGTTTTGATGCATGTTTCCCAATTGGTTGTGACCTTAGATTCTGAAAAGGTTGGACACCACTAAATCTAGTATGTTATGGTTGAAGAAACCAATTAAGTGGACCCCGAGAAGTTGCAAGAACTAGAAGGAATTGACAAAATTTGGACAGGGGGCATTGATAATTGGTTTGAGGTTACTTTGGAGTTTGGACCCATTCATTATAAGTTGGGCCATCTTTGATGGTGATGAGGCAGAATTATTGGAAGAGGAAAGGGAGAGGTCTATAGCCAAATTTCTATTGTTAATCCATGTGCTCTTTGTGGAATAAAGGATCTCTCTGGATTATGCTAGGTTTATCTAGAGGGCTAGGCACCTGAGGGAGGGCACGCGGAAAGGGGTGGGGATCCTTGAAAGGAGGTAACCTCTGGAGGGATTGATTATGATGGTTGGGGGAGAATGAGTACATGAAAATTCAAAGGCTAAAGTAATGAGATAAAATTACTAAAGAGGGTGAGACAAGAATTAGAAAGGAAAAGATTAGAAGAAAAAGTTAGAGACGAAAAAAAGAGAGAAGAGGATTATGAAGAGTGTAGTAAGGAAAGAAATAAATCCAGTAAAGGGAACACAAACTAAAACCATCCAAAACACACAAAAAATGAAATATTACTAAATATACAAAATCATTAGAGGAAGTGCCCCTCATAACTAACAGTTCAAAAGGGATGAGGAGAATGAATTAGAAGATGATGAGTTAGAGGAAATTAATTTGGAAAAAACAACATTTATAAAAGCACTTAGGAAATATGTCACTAGAATGAAAGATATTTTAGGAAGGCAGGGGGTGGTAAGATCCTTGAGAATGGGAGACCAGGGGCAGAAACCACCTGCCTCTCTAGAGTATGTGGTGGAGGAAGATAATCTAGCAGAAAATAATTAAGAAGAGATAAGAAAATGAAGATAAGATAGCAAAAGATAACCAATTAGCATTAATAGATAAGGAATGGAAATTAGAAGATGATGTAGAAGAAAAAGATAATGTGGTTAATTATTTAGAAGATGAGGAATTAAGAATTAACAACGAAGTAAAATAGTTAAGCAAAGATGAAGAAGAGAAGGAAGATATTCCGCAAGATGACTCAATCCAACAGCCCAAACCGGGAGAGGACAAGAGAGGAGATGAACCCTTTCGGCTAATTTTTTATCCCCCATGCCGCTTGAAACATATACAGAGAAACTAGAAGTTACAAATACAAATAGCTAGGAGATCATTTGTTGAATAACCATAGAAGATACAATATGAGGAAATAGATGGGAGAATAAAAATAGTAAGAAATTTAAATCGTGTTATGAAATAATTATTGCAACACAGAGTTGGAGAAAGATGAAAGAAGAAGACATCCTTCAGCGAGACAACAAACAAAGAAAGAAGTGTATATGCCTTCATCTATAGAGGGAAGTAACACAAATGGACAGGTATATAGAATGAATTCAAGCGCACTTACCATGGGTCATAACTTACTGAAGTCGGCATTGTTTGGCAAAGATTCAAAAGATGAGCATTTATTTGTCTTGGATTCGTACTGGGGAAGCCATGAGATTAATGATCCCCAAGTGAAATCATTTGATTGCGTGGGAACATTGAGAGATGAAACATTAAAATGAAGGTTGTAGCAAGGAAGCTGGAATAACCACTAAATTAAAAACAAAGAACTAAATGGTTTGTATCATGGTCGGTACCATATTTAAGAGCATCTATAGATGGAAGGTATTTAAGACCACTATAGAAGCTCTAGAATTTACTTTCAAGTTGTATGCCCACTCTTGGAGAAGAGAAAATGACTCCACAGTAAAAGTTGAACTAGACAAAATGCAGTAGGAGAAAGCACAACTAAGATTAAAGAAAGAGAAACTCATGAAGGGCAAAAATAGTAAATCATCATCACCGTTGAACACCCTCGGATCTAGTGCATGGTGTGTTGCACAGAAGGGCATATGAAACTATGAGATGGAAGGAAGAGCAGTAGCATTGGGAACCAACCCAATGTGGAGGACACTACCCTTATCATCGTCAGGTTATGGTAAGAGATTATGATGCGATATCTATGAATTATGGGACCAACATGCCTGAATATGTGTCCGTTGATAAACATAGCACCATCTACAAACCAATTGATATAATGTGCTACATGTGGCTCCTTCTATCACTGCAATCATCATTGCCAGGAAGGATGTGATGAAGGAGTTGAATAAACATAGAGGAAGGGCTATGACAAACCATCATATATAGCACCACCTCCAAGTCAGGGGTACCCTCTGCAAGAACAATACGAAACAAGGAAAACTTCTACCAACTATGGAACAGAGTGCAGCACCCCAAGGGATGCTAATACAATATCAAAGAGGATATCGAGGACGATAATATGGTGGATGGATATAATGGAGGTTATAGAGGTAGGTACCAAGGGGCACAGGGTATAGCCAATATAGAAGGCTACCCACTAGTTACAAATGTGGGAAACCTGGCCACATAGCAAAAAATAGCACAGAAGAGCACTAGATACAATGTGGATTCTGCAAGGAATGGACTCATAATCCATTCAATTGTCCAATGGTTGGACAACATTATAAAAATGGGAGGCATGAAAATGGAGGAACCGGCAACTGTGTTACCACATACAAGAGCTAATCACTAAAGAAGAATGATGTGGAGAAAAGAGCCATCAAGAACATGCCACGAGATCAGACGTAAATTTCCTTATGGCCAGGAAAAAAAGAGAGAAAAAGAAAGAAAATTTTGAGAAGTGATAAGTGTTGAAATCACAAGCATCAGCAAGTAGTTGAAGACTGGAAGGAGCTGCCTAGAGAGAAGTTTTTGTAACATTTGACACTAAACTCAGAGGAAGAAACTAAGAAACCACAGTTTTTTTTAATTTTGAAATACTTCTTGAGAAACCACAGTTAGCAATGTCAATAAGGAAAGGCACAAAAACAAGAGATCACAGAAAAAAAGTGTTGTATGAAAATGAGCAAGACGGTAATGATGAAGATTACCCAGATACTAGGAGGCATAAAGAGTGAATGGTAGCAGCAAGCTAGAAGTAGCAAAAGTAAGAAAACAAATTACTTAGAACATTGCAGCAATGGAAAAAGAAAGCAATTTTGGTAGATGTAAAGGTAAATAGTCAACAAATTAGAAGAGAGTTGGTGGGCATTGAGTTCGGGTGTAGTCGGATCTCCTTGAGTTGGATGAAGAAAGTTCCATCATTCTCAAACCCTAAGGTTATCCCGGCCAAGCAAACTTGATCCCTCTACAACCATACCATCACTAACGTTCTGGTCCAATGGCAGGGCATGCAACCAGAAGATGCAACTTGGGAGCCTCTCGAACAACTTTAGCAACAATTTCCACAACTCAAGCTTTGAGGACAAAGTTTCCCTAAGAGGGAAGGCATTAGGACCCTGAGTCCTAACCATCTATTATGATTTTGGCATTGGAATAGTCATAGTTGTCATTTAGCTTGGACACCTATAGTATGTGTGGGGCTGACCCTTGAGCATTAAGGTTAGGGTTTGCAATGAAGCGCAAGTGCCTATGTTGTTGTAAGGTTGACCCTTGAGCATTAGGGTTAGGGTTATGATGCCTATATATGGATGTTGTAAGGGAGAGTTGGGAGAAATTTTTTTGTAAACAAGCTCTGCTCTAAATAAGGTTTACCCTCAATGAGGTCAGCGATATATGAATATAAGCAAGTTGGAAGCAAGTTGGAAGCTATTTTCAGAGTTCATTAAGCATTCAGTTCTTTTGCAATCTGTTATTTCCATTTTCCTTTAATACTTTGCAAGCAGTTTCCTAACATTGTAATATAGTGTATTGAGACATTATACTTGCCACTGTAATGTAGTAAGTAATGTACCATATGTAAAGAAAGCATAGAGAGTGAATGGAGGATAAAGAGATAAGCATATGGCAGAGTGTAATAGGCAGTTATAAGGAATAAAATAAAATGTTGAGAGTAGGAAATCGGTGTGTCTGAATATTCTGTGTGGTATAGTTTGTATAAATAGTAGAGGGGAGAATATTGTCATTGACACGGTTCACAATGTACCAGAGGATTTCATGGTTAGATGTATCATATTTGGGTTGTGTCGGATCCCCATCTGATGATTTCTTTTTGGTATCATTAAAAATGTGCCATTACCCTATCACCCTAAAGAACACTTTATTTCTCTGAATAGAAATAGCATTGTTACCTGTTGGTGTCTCTAGATTTCACCCTGAAATCTAGGACTACCCCTTTTTGAAAAAAAATCGATCTTTTTAAAGCAACGGGTCGTTTGTGTTTTTATTGCCTGCAGTTGTTTACATTTCCTTAAGGTATTCCCAGAGAATCACATGAACCAATTTCGACGAATACCCAAATGCTAAAACTCATTTTATCCCTCTGTCAGGTTTTGTCTGTGAGAATTTTATTTAATTCTTTATTAAATAAATAAAGTTTTGTTTAAAATAAATTATGCTGCAATTGAACCCTGTTGAAGTTTTCATGTCAGTATTCCCGCCTCTCAATAGAGTATTCACCAGGGAAGAGTTTTTACTTACTAGTTATTCGGCAAAACAATTGTCTACAACTTCTGGCAACATTTTTCGTTTTTATTTATTTCTTTTGTTTTTGTTTTCGGTTTTCTCCGCAGTCTGTTTGTTAAAATTCCCTTGATCCGTTCTTCGTTCTGTGTAGCTTGTTTATTTGCCTAGAAGTTTTGAAAGTCATCCATAGCCTCAGACAATGGAAGAAATTAATCATGGAGTGCTAACTTCCGACAAAAAAAATAATTTACGCAAAATAAGCTTCTCCCATGCAAGTCGCACTTTTTGGAATGATGGCTTTAAGCTGCCAATGAGAATTTTGGTACCGGTAGGTAGGTGAGAATTTTATGCCTGCCTAGCAAGTTGTTTTTTCCCATCACTAAAGACAAATCACTTAAGCTGCCAATGGGAATTTTGGAGGTAGCAGGCAGGTGGGAATTTTGTGCCTTCCTGGTAGGTTGTTTTTTCTCATTATAAAAGATAAATCACTTGGGTAAGAATTCCCATCAAAGAAGTTTATTCACCCATGCAAGTCGCATTTTTGAGAAAGAATCTCTATTTCATGCAAGTCGCACTTTTTTAAAGGGAGGATTTAAGTTGCCAGTGGGAACTTTGGTAGTGGCAGGAAAGTGGGAATTTTATGGCTGCCTAGCAGGTTGTTTTTTCCATCACTTAAGTGAAAGATGGGATTTTTGAAGCTGCCTGACAGGGTAAAAATTCCCATTACTTTGACTTCTTATTTTTGGCACACCCTCTAGCCAAAAAGTGCGACCCACCTTGGCATAATTACATGCATTAAATGATATTTATTATTGTTATTCCTAGCTAAGTTTGGCGCCATAAATAGAAGGAAAGTCAAAGCAACTTGATGATCTAAAAAGAAGACAAAGATGCATGCTAAAAATAAATTTAAAAATTTCATAAGAAAACAAGCAGAAGTATGCAAACTTGTGTGCCCAAATTGAGAGAAAGAACATGGCTTATAATTAATAATTGCCAGAAATAGGAGGAAGCAATTATTAAAAATAGCATGCAGTTAGCTATATAAACATGGGATGCCATAAGGAAGAGATAATTAAATATTTTTGATGGAGCTTACTGCCTTGGAGGATTTTGGCGCCAAAAGGAGTGTTTTGCATTAAAAAATATTTTCCATTGCTGGGAAGCTTCCAATTTTGGTGCCTAGGGTTGGAGAAACTTTATTTTTATTATTCCAAGCATCAACATGTTGGTATAAGTGCTCAGGTGAATTAAATAATATTTTAGCTTGCTTAACATGCAAGCAAAGTCCAAAATTTTAGGACAGCAGGCTTTATAAGCAACTTTTGGTGATAAAATTGAGTATTCATGCCATGGACTCCATATTTGTCTGAATCAATTGCAAGTATTCATCACATGTGTTCATATTGGTGAAAAGAAGTCAAAATCAATGCCAGATACACTGAATATATCTTTTGAATCAGAAAAAAATTGCAGGATCCACACAAATTGATCCAATTACAAGGGATTCTGAAAAAATAAAAGAAAAAGAGCTCAAACAAAGATTATTCCAGGCATGATGAAGCATGATGAAAGAGAAGGGTCAGCAAAATCATGCACGACTTTCAGGCTTACCGAAATCAATGATACAGACATGGGCCCTGAACTTATCACTGATTTGATTGACATATCCAAGGCTATTGGTAGATCATATCTTATGCGGGCAATAAAAAGCAGCAGGATTATTCAAGCTTCAGCGTTTCCAGTTACAGCTCAATTGCCTAAGTTTGTTTTGGAGTGTGCAAGATCTTATCATCCTCTTTCTAGGACAATCCGAGATGTTGCAGGGGAGACAATAATTAGGTTGGATGCACAATTCATTAATTACTAGGTAGCTGGTACATGGGTACGGTATGGGTACGGGTATGGGGATCTGGTACGCTGGTACAACATTTTTTTGGGGGGGCCGGGTATGGCATTTGGGTACGGCAGTAGAATATACATATAAAATATTAAAAATATTTTGAAAATTAACAAGATAAGCAAAATTCCAGCCTTACACGTGCATAGATTAAACAAATCTGAATTTGAAATATACATAGGTGAAATAGCAACAAAAGTTAAAACACATTGATAATTCATTATTCGAACTTATAACTAGTACATTGTTCAAATCAAAATGTTACAATGTATTATCATTATGTAACATTGTAAACACAAAAATGAAGATACATCAACATTCTAATTAGTAATAGTCTAATGGCTCTGCATCTTCTCCAATGTCTTCAACGAGAGCATCACTACCATCACATGGTTCATTAGAACCACAAGCACCAGGAGTACAACCAGAACTATCAGCAATGCCGCTCCCGCTAGCCCCACTTTGCAGCTCACGCAAAGTACTATCTAGGTCCGGGTCTAGCAATGAAAGTTGGGCAATGGGAACATCCAAGTTTGGAATCTCTGGGTCTATATCCCAACACTTTGTTGGCCCTTTCCTATACTCATCCTTCTTATGTGATAGAAGGCGCAGGTTAGAATGCACAAAGACCAAATCCTCCGCCTTTTTTGCTCCCAACTTGTTGCGGTTAACCGAGTGGATAAATGAATATGTACCCCAATTCCTCTCAGCTAAAGAAGAACTTGCAACCTATTGAGGCAAGCTGCAAAGTCAATGCAAAATTAAAATTTTAAATTTATAAAAGTAAAAAAGAAAGAGTCAAGAAATTAAACAAATTAAAATCTTACTTGTGATAAAACTTTTATTGCAAGTGGCATGAGGTAGGTGTATGCTTGTCCATGGAGGTACCACCACGAATAAGCATCCATCCTGTATTTGTCACGGAGAGCGCTAATGGAGTGATCCCTGGAGGATATGAAATTCACAAACTCACCTCTAACCATGTCTTCTACTTCTGGATTTGGGAAAATTCTAGCAAATGCCAACTTATACCCCTCACTAACTTCAACATCCCTATATGGTGGGACCCTCCTAGGCAAAGAAAGGATCTCTGCGCTGTAGTATTTTGGAGTCAAGGCAAAAGCAAGAAGATGCAATGGAGTAGTCATTTTGTTCCACCTTTCATTGAGATGTGAGTGCACTTCTTTGAAGAAGGTCTCTGTAGGATCTTGCTCTTTGGCATTTATGATGGTCTTAATTGACTCAATCATTAAGTCAATTCCATCATAAATCTCACCCATGCATGGATGATCCATATCAACAAATCTCAACATACTCACGATGGGCTCAGTAAAACTAAGCAAGTAATCCACACGATCCCACCATGCTTCATCCAGGATCAACAATTTCACATTTCTAGCCCTTTCACTGTTTGCTTGCCTCCATATACTCCAAAGGTCACTGATAACCATGCCACTCAATGCCTCTCGCACCTTCACAAACCGTCTCAAGATGAGCGTGTGCGAGGCAAATCGAGTCTCAGCAACCTAATAAGAAATCAAAAGAAATAAAATTAAGACGAGTAAATTTAAAACATTTGAAATTCTACAAATTACAAACTTATAAAATTAATTTAATGAATTTATAAAAATGAATTTTAAAAACTAATAATTATTTTAAAAAATTAAAAAGAAATTAGAATGTTACGGGTTACCTTCAATAGTTGCAATGTCGTGAATTTACGAAAGATGGCTTAGGACATGTGGTGGTTGCTGACGAACATTTGAATCTCACTTGCCTCCTCATATACTTGTTTGATCCAAGCAATTTTTGTGCCCAGTTTTTGTAACATTAAGTTGAGGGAATGAACCGCACAAGGTGTCCAGAATATGTGTCCATACCGTGCCTCAACCAACAACCCTGCAGCTCTACAATTTTTTGCATTGTCCATTACAACTTGGACAACATTTTGAGGCCCCACCACCTCAATAGATTCTATGAGGATGTTGGCAATGAATTGGGCATCCTTCACTTGCCCCTCACAATCAATAGCCCTGAGAAACATTGCTCCTTTAGGACACACGGCAACCGCATTGATCAATGGCCTATTTGCTGTATCTTTCCATCCGTCAGAAATGATGGACACTCCTATTTCGAGCCATTGATTCTTGATGGGTAACAATGAGTCTTCAACTTTTTTTCTTTCTTTTGACAATAAGGTGGTGCGCACATTTTCATACCCTGGGCTAATGTACCCTTTAGGGGCTTCATTAATACATCTCACCGTATCTTGCCAGTATGGTGATCTAGCAACATTAAATGGGACACCACATACATAAATAAAGCGTTCAACACTTTGGTTAGCTATGTCCCTGCTTTCATTTTGGAATGTCCTTTCCAATGGGCCTACATCTTTTGTTCTTTTGTGAGAAAGAGGTGAATCCTCTTCCCTTCCAGTTGCAATAGGTGTAGACAAAAATGGGTGATCTGGGGCCACAACATCAACAAAAGGAGAAACATGTGGCTTGCTAATGCTATGTGATCTTTCTTTTCTTGCCATAGGATGATTGGATTTTAATGCAACTGCTACATCTGCTTCCTCCTGCTCTTTGATGTATGTAAGGGTCTTTGCACGTGGCAACCCCTTTCCATCCAACCCTCCACATGTTCTAATTCCGTGGCCAATAGCCCCACACAAATGGGCTTTCACCCGACTATAGGAGTTCTTAAATTGCATATTACATTGTGATCAAACCCAAACAAAGCCCCCTCCACCTGGTAATTGTTCTAGTTGTTTGACATGGCTCCAAAGGGGGGCGGATGGATCACTTTTGTTAAGGACACCTTTACTACCTTGACCCACAGAACTAGAACTCGCAGCCATTTTAAGTTTTTAACTGCAAAATGCATTTTTTTTAAAAAGAAAACAAATTTAGTCTTGAGAAAATGTTGAAACTTTAAAATTTAAATTTAAATGAAATCAAATGTAGAAAAATGAAGCTTAAAACAATAACAAAAAAAAACAACTAAAAAATAATAAAATATTAAAAACAAACTAAAACACTTCAAAAAAATCACAAAATACTTGCCTCAATACACCTTACACCAATAATGCAAGCTCTTTGAACTCCTTCGCACTTATTGCAAGCTACTTCAACTATTTGGCACTTGAAATTAACCCTAAGCAATTGAAAATAGTGGAAAATTTGAGGGTGAGAGTCAAGTATACAAATAAGAGGCAAGAATGCAAATGTGAGGTAAATGACTTGTTGTTATAGAGTTTGGGGTACAAATTAGGGTTTAAAAGAATAATTTATTGTTTATAAAATCGGTTTGACTTTTTTTTGACCCAAAAACAAAATAAAAAATAAAAAAAATCCAACACTAGGCGGGTACGGCTGGGTACAGGTAGGGTTCTTCCTGCAGGGCCCGGGTACACCCGGGTACGTCCACAGATGTACCCAGCCGTACCCAGCCATACCCAGACCTTGCAGGAAGAACCCTGCCTGTACCCCCTGGGAACCGAACCCATACCCTAAACCCGCAACGTACCGAACCCGTACCTGTAGGCCCTAGGGCATGTACCGGCTACCTAGATTAATTATTGCCTTAAGCTTCCGGCACGGCCAGTGGTGATTGCAATTAGCATGCAGGATGCTGGTAGCAAATCGGACAAGCACAAAGTAGATTGCGTGGGTATAATGAACAGATACATGAAGAAGCCCAGATCACTGTCAAAATTCCCGAGGACTCTTTCATGATCCAATCTTGTGCAGGAAGTTGATTGTATCACCAAATTGCTTTGCAAGATAAATGAGGAAGCCAATACCAATAACTTCCGCTCATGGATGTATGCCTTTGTAAGAACTATTGAAATCAACAAGGCTGATTCGATGATTAATTGGACGGAGATCATTAGTGATAATATCAGCGAGCAACTCCAAAGTGTGAGGTGGACATTCAACTTCAAAATGCCTGCATACCTTGTATATGCAGCAGCTTCTCAGGGGATATTTTCCAAATTGGATAGAAGGGGCATATTGTCAAAAGATCCTATTTATGAGTGCTTCCCGCAGTTGACAGTTCCTAAATGCTACAAAGATTTCAAGGTGGTTAACGATGGATTCTTCTACGAATTCATTTGCAACTTAAATAGTGATCTGAAGACTAGTAGAGTGAGCAAAGAGGCCTAGCAAGCTGTCTCCCAGCATGGTTGTATCTTCATCCAGTTTGTGGACTTCACATATCTCAGGGTGAGTGGTTTCTCAGGAGAACCAGTTAAGTTGTCAAGATACCCGAGTGATAAGTGGGTCATCATGGAGTTGTGCAGGCAACTCGTAGAGTTGCATGACTTACAGTCAAAACGACACAAGTCTACAGGTAGCATTCCAGTCACAGTGGGTCATTATAGTTGCTAGAGCATCAACAAAGCCAGAGGAATTGGAATAGAAATGTTTGTTGGGTATGAACATGAGTTCTTCTTAGCACGGATGAACTTTGACCCATATGAGATAGCAAAGAGAACGGTCTCCCAAGAATACTCACATGTTCCTTAACTTGAAGACTTTTGGATGAAGTGCAGGAGCGAATACGAAGTCAAAAAGGGAGATTTCAGCAGGTTTCTGACTATGGTTTAGCGCAGATACCTATAAATCTCTCAGATGATGGGCATGTGGTACTTGATACATACCATCAAATGGGAGGAGATAGAGCTTCTCTTCAGGAGAGCGTGGGTGGTTGTCACACGATTGAGGAGAGGTCTTCCGCAGTCCAAGTTAGCACCTCAAATTGGTTGCTAACAAAGGGGTATTGCTTGGACAAAGCTTTGATGAACCAAATCACAGGGAATTTCATTGCAGGGGATTCCAGCAAGAGAAAACACGAAGGTGGAGTAGTATAAGGCTAGAGAAGCTCAAAGTGTACATGAAGTCTCAGGTACTGGAGAAAGGCAAGCCTAAATCCATTATGCTAGTGCTACTTTCAGACGAAGCTTCTCCAGCGTCAACTCACAACACATCCGCAGCTCCAGGACCTCAAATAAATGTTATTATTCCATCGTTGAATCCAACATCGTTCATATTTGTTCGTCATCCACCTAGATCTTCACCTCCCTACGGAGAAGTTGAAATCACAAATGGCAGAGTTCGAGAGAGCATTGTCTTTGGACAATTCAGAAGAGGGCAGCCATAACACTGTGGTGAATTCGGATGCAGCAGAGTCCGAGCATTAGATGGTGGTACATTCAGTGACTTCTGATTCCCCAAAGAGCAATATCTCATCTTGGTTGGCTCTACAATCAGTTCCAGAGGCTAGAAAAGAAATCAACTTGGAAGAGGAAGACTTGCAGCTACTTATGAGCTTGGGAGGTAGAGGCAAAAGGTATAAAGTTGCTAAAGTAACTTCGAGGTTGATTATTGAAGAATCAGGGCAGAAGTTCGCTTAAGTGTCAGTTCCAGCTGAAGGGAAACAAAAGGGAGAGCTAACTGCTATAGACATATAGGTGACCAAAGTACCATTGGGGAAAATCACCACGGAAGGATTAAAGCAAGATACATGGACACTGATAGACGCTTTATTCCTTAAGCTTGCAAAGCGAAGGCAGAAAAAGATAAGCTTCAGATGTAGATCTCCCAGTTATGTGAGATCATCATAAGGTTGCTAAACCCTCATCTCAGCCCATGTTAGTGCAGGAACATGTATGCAGCTGTTTGGTTGAAGAGATTGAAGATGCAAGGAACCAGGTCAAAGTTATTGCTCAATGGAAAGAGCAAATTATTCACCAAGCTTCAGAGTAGTTCACGGGAATATGAGCTGGCTTGGAGAATATGCACAGGGTATTATCTCAGCTAACGGAACTAATGACAAGGATAGAAGATGAGAACATAGTTGCTGAAAGTCATCTGGATACCTTAGCTAAGATACATTCATTGCTAGAGGGTGTGCTAATTGCGGAGCAAATTATACCTGATGGATTAATAGAAAAGGGAAAGTAGTTAGAGATAGCAATTTCCTTCTGCATGGAGATCCTCAAGCTTATGCTGAAGAGGATGCAGTTGCTGGAAAACGAGATGGGGTAAGTACCAGAGAACATTCTAGATGAATTGTCTGCTTCCGGTGAGGAATTTATTTTGGTTGTGCAGAAGAAGATTGATGAATCTGTCATGCCTTTCATGTTAGATTCAATTGGCAAACTCATAAAGCTTCATGCAGATATTAAGGGGTATGGCCCTGGTTTAGAGAAGGTAAAGGCTAACATTGCTTCTTTGTCCAGAGGATTGCTGCGGTTTAAGACTGAGAAAGAAGCAGTTGCTAAAGCAGATGGGAAGTTACTGAGTCACATGTTTGACAAGTATATTCAATTTCAGAACAAATACAAAGCGTAGAGTATGACGGCTGGC
Organism: Taxus chinensis; assembly: GCA_019776745.2. Taxonomy (NCBI): domain Eukaryota; kingdom Viridiplantae; phylum Streptophyta; class Pinopsida; order Cupressales; family Taxaceae; genus Taxus; species Taxus chinensis. The sequence goes on from CM034151.1 coordinate 217,230,912, forward strand.
TTATTTTCCTTCTTCTTTGCTTCTCTCTCTTATTGTTATTTTCTCAGAAAAAATTGTAAAACTAAAGTAATTGGTTAAAAGCCATTACTTTTAGTTATCTGAAAAGGTCCTTAATTCAGAATAGGTGACAGACATGCAAAGCTTTGATTTAGTCTTCAGATGCATGTCATTAGAGAGAAATTTCAAGGGAAAGATTGCCAATTGTTTTCTTTATAGCTTCCGCATGTGTCAGTTCAGTTATTGCTTTCATATTTGCAATTTCCTTCTATACACTATAAATAGAAGAACCTACGGGTTAGGGGATCAGAATTTGTAATCAATATTCTTGAGTTTCCGACTCTGTTGAAACCCTTGATATCTTTTATGAAAGCTGAGGAATTGAACAGAGGCAGATTTCCAGAGAACTTTGTGTCAACAGTGAATTGGCTTCTTACTTCTATGTAGATCTTTAGATAAACTTTGTATTATCTAAGATTTAGATTAGAAACTTTCCTTTCCTTTAATTCTGTATTGTGAAATCTATTTGTTTTATCTATGTGTATGAGACCAACTCTGTAAACTATTGGTTGAATTACACATCTTCTTCTTCTTTCCGTATTCAATTATTCTCGCTTCTGCAAATATTTCTTTACAACTGTTTATTTGCTGCATAATTGCTTAGCCATGGTTCATGAGCTTCGCAGTTAAAGTAAAACCCATAGATAACTATTAGAAAACATAATTGATAGAAATCTTGCACGGGAGCCTCACCGATAAATGAGGGAGATTCATCTCATGACTGCCTAGGTTTTAGCTATGCATAAAATCTAGCCAACAATTGTTAATTTCCGAGACTCGGTAAAAATACAAATCCTTTGCATCTTTGAAGATTTAAAAATCCAGTACAATGTTTCACCATTTGAGTTGAGGATTCAAATAAAATTTAGAAGTCCTTGAACAAACAGTCACAAGTTCATTTAACACAAAACTTCCATCAAATAAAAACTACTTTATTATATTATCACGCCAAAAGTTATTTTCAGCAAAAATTCACCTTGAAGCATCAAAATCATTCTTCTGTCATTAAAAACATCAACAAAAAAACGATAACACCATGTCTCCCTAGGTTATTCTTCAAGAAACAAATCTTCAACAACAAAGATACTTATTAACCAAAAATTATCCAAACCTCTAAAATTCAACAGTAGATTCATCCAAACAGTGTTTTCACTTCACATAATAGATCACTCACATAAGAAAATACTTCAACAAATCCTTCGCCAAAAAATAATGCCTATGTAATCTCAATAAATCAGACCACTTTCAACTGTTTGTTTTTCTACACAGAATTTCTTCTTTTTCAAATAAGAAGATAAAGGTAAAAGATTAACTTTAAACTTGGTATATACTCCACCCAATTTGGTTTAGGACCATTTTGTTGTCTCTATAACCGTCTACGGCTCCTAGGACGTCTCTTCAAGCCATTCTTTTGTGCACCATTTTGTTGTCTCTATAACCATCTAGGGATCCTAGAACGTCTCTTCAAACCATTCTTCTATGTACCGACAAGCCGAGATCACAAAATAACTTGTGACTAGAGGGAGGGTTTGTTCAAAACTCTCAGGGGTCTTAGTAAGAAATATGATATCTCGTGAAGCAATGACATCTTGGAAGGTACCTAGAGAAGACCAGAATGTACCATTGTAATTCAACCATGCAATGGAAATGCCACCATTTCCTATTGAGACCCAAGGTTTCCATCATGTTGACGATCCAGATCGTGATCACCAAGGAGGGGGAGAATCACGAATGATAGCCCTACAATCTTAAATGAAACTCCAATTGTTTTCTTTACTAGTAGTTGTAACTTGAATATGAGTTTACTGAAGCTCCTCCACCTAGAGTCATGTGAGGTCTATATCTTAATAGAACTCTAGGTGACCACTCCCACATATGGACCAATCAAATCCATAGCCAGGTTTGTTGAATGCTTCCAAATCCTTTCCATCATTCCTAAGGTATTTTCCACGGTTTGATCATCTCATAGTATAACAATGGTACTCTGTGTCACTTATTGTCTTCACCACTAAGTTCAAGATCATCCCAAGGAATCCATAATGCTTAATATTCTACTGTAGCTCCAAAAAACGTCATCCCTAATCAGCACAATTATCATACAACATTTCAAGGAAATGACAAAACAAAGGATATGAACCATCGGAGAGAAATTGCATTTATTGTAACTACCAAGTTGTCTCTTCGTCTTCCTCACTTGTATATTAATGTTACATGTATACTAATCATTCTTCAAGTGAGCATAAAGCAGTACACGGCATAAACACCTTTGGGACACATCTGTTCTATCAAATATTTGTACACAAACTTACATAATACAACCTTACAATTGTAGTTCTCACATGGTGTTCTATTGTTCTGTAATGTCCCCTTTTTCAGGACATTATTAATATTTATTTTTCATTTGCATTGTAACCCCTTGGCATGCCTAGTGCTACAAGTGGGAGTCTCTTTAGTTAGTTTAATGTGCACATAGGTTAGTTACTTTTATTTATTTAATTAAAAAATAAATAAAGTGCACATAGTCTTAGTATTAAATATTTTAATGAGAGTTTATGTTTTCCCTCCAAAAGGGAAAGGTCGGTTTTTATTGGATATTGCACCCCTTAGTTCTATAAAAAGGGAGGTCGCATTTCATTAGAGGGTTATGTTGGATGATCATTTGATTTCACTCCATGCTTGGAGTATTGGGATGAATGCCCTAGTTTTTGCATTTTTCTCTCTCATTTGGAAGCCATTGTTGAAGACATTGAAGACTCTCTTGTTCCATTCATTATGTTTCATTGTGTTGAAGTGTCTTTGTGCATGATTTATGCCTCCTAGCTTTGGCGACTTGTCTAGAGTATTGGCACATTTTATTGAGAGAAAAATCTGCATGTTATTGAATATTGTGAAGGGTTTTATGGTGCTTTAGATCTGCACATTATTGTTGGTTTTATTCTAACTATGGCGACTTGAACTGAGCATCTTTTGACATGTTTTAAGGGTGAACAAGCTATATTTGTAATCTGGTCAGAGTTGGCTTATTTTTCTGAGTGTGAGTAGTCATTTTGGGATGTTTTGAAGGGTTCTAAGAGCTGGAAATAGTTTACATGTTTTATGCTAACCCTAGCAACTGGTTTGGGGATTTAGGGGGCTGTTTTGTAGGGGATTTGGTTGTCATTAAATTCATATTGTAATATCTTTGGAAAGCTCTTGAATTATAGATTAGTCTGCACTTTATTTCACGGCAAAAGATGAAGTATTGAGAAAGTTATCAATTTTCCAAGTTTCAGCTGTTTGTGAGCAATATTTAATTATTGGGCCAGGGTTTTATCTACACAGTTTGAGATTTTGTGGGTTGATTTGCATACCTTCTACTTATCCAAAAATTGTGATCTATAGTTTGTTGGAAATCTAAAAAATATGAAGAATCTTTTGGCATTGGTTTGATAGAAAAACATTGGATAGTGAAGGAGTTATAATTTTTGAAGTTTGCGTCAGTCTAGTGCATTTATCAATTAATTACTACTGTAATTAATTTTAGATTTTAAGTGATTAATTTCCTAACTGGTTCTCTCATCTAATCCACCACCTTGGCTCACTCCAACCCTATTTGGGTTGTATTGACGCTAACATTGGATTATTTGAGGTCGAACTACGAGGGTTTAGTCCTTCTAGAGTTGACTCAATAAATTAATTTGCATATTTGGATAATATCCCAAAAGGGGATATTGCATGTTCTTGTATTCTCTATATTAAGTTTTAACACTATGATTGTTATTTTTGTCACTCTTATAACTCTAGAATTGTTTCCAAAAAACCATATTTGTATCAATTTGCATGTTGTCCCCTGGGTCACCCCTAGGCAACAAATCATTTGGTTTCTTCTAGGATACCAGTACAACACCCTCAAAGGCCCTTATATGGGTACGAAACATACCATACTAGTATAGCTTGAAAACGTACCTGAAAAAGGCCAAGGTAAGGCTGCAACAGTTTGGGTATGTCTACAAACGTACCTAGATGTACCCAGACCATCATGACTGTACCTTGGCCGTTTTGAAGCCCAAATGACTTTTTAAAAAAACTTTTTAAATATAAATTTTAAAAATAAAAATAAAAAATACATATGAAACCCTAAAAGTGAAAGAGATTGTATAAAACAAAAGCAAAACACAAAAAACAAAACATAAAAGCAAAACAACTTAGCTCTCATTTCCTCATTGCATAATTACCTATTTAAGATCTCATTTTGCTCATTTAAGTTTGATACTTCATCAAAAAACATAGTTATCATTTTCCTAAGATAGTACAAGTGCTCATTTGTTGCAAAAGTGAATTGAGGATCTTGAAAGGAAGAGGATTCTTGGATTAATCATTAGAAGGTAAAGTTTTAAATTTCTAGTTCATATTTTATTTTTTTGTTTCCAATCTTTTCACACACTTCATGCTTGTTTTGATGCTTTGATTCTTTTCATTTTAAAATTTTAAACAATTTTTTCATTTATTAAATTATTTAACTGGAACAATACATGCATGTTATGCCCCTTGGGCCTAGGGTTTAACCGTTGTTTTCTCTCCTTATGGTGATTGGCTTTCTAAATTTGTAGGTGCAACTAAAGACTCAAAGAGAATATTGTTACAATGGCAACAAGTTCCACCTCTTCTAGGCCAATCCCTGAGTAAAGAATTCAATCTGAATTCACCATTATGGAGCCAAGTCACAATACTAGAGCATCTTCCAGGTGGTGGGTGATTCTGTTTGGAGATGCCATCAATGCAATGGTGAATTCAAAGGCTCGTATAGTTGGGTGAAAGCCCCACTAGTGTGTAATACCAAATCATGGTGTTAGAACTTGCAAGGGGGAGAGCACAATGTAGGGGTGCCATCAACAAAAGTTTTGGAGTACATCAAGGAGCAAGAAGATGTAGAAAGCGACCTAGGCCATGAAAGTCGGGTCATCCATTCGTCAAAAAAATAGAGACTTAATCTTGATAAACAAGGCCACTTGTTTCCCATCTAGTACTAGCTCCCCAATTGTGACCCTTATACGTCCATTTGTGGCATCTATCTCCATGCAAGATGAGAATTCACCTCTTTCACGAAAGAGGACAAAAGGACCACTAGAAAGGTCCTTTGAAAATGAGAGCAGGAATATTGCAGATGAACACATTGCAAGCCTATGTGTGCATGCAAATGATTTTTCATTCAATGTTGTCAGATCACCATATTGGCAAGATATAGTTAAAGTGATCAATAAGGCCCCAAGAGGGTACAAAGGGTCAGGTTATGAGAAGCTCCCCGCCACCCTATTGACAAAGAGGAAAGAATGTGGAAAACTCATTGCAGCCAATTAGGGACTCGTGGGCCACAACGAGAGTGTCCATCATTTTTTATGGATAGAAAGAAGCAAGAAACCGACCTTTGATCAATGTGGTCTCAATATGCCCTAAAGGAGCAATATTTTTGAAATCAGTTAATTGTAAGGGTCAAATGAAGGATGTCCAACTCATTGCCAACATCCTTTTCGAAGCCATTGAGGCTTGTGGGGGCCTCAAAATGTTGTCCAAGTCATAACGAACAATGCACTAAGAATTGCAAAGTTGTTGGGATGTTAATTAAGGCGAGGTATGGGCATATTTTTTGGACACCATGTGTTGTCCATTCACTCAACTTAATGTTGAAAAAGTTGGCTAGTAAAATTAGTGTGGATTAAACAAGTGTATGTCGAGGGTGAAGAGATCCAGATGTTTGTGACTAAACATCACCAAACGCAAGGCATCTTTAGAACTTACTCGCATTTGGAGTTGTTGAAGGTAAGAGAAGCTATCTTTCTTTTATTTATAATCTAAGTTTTTAAAAACATGGTACTCAAAAAGTTTTTCAATTTTTGTTATTTAATTTTAAGTTTTTACTAAGTTGTTGAAACCTTGACTTGTATCACACATGATCATCTTGAGACGACTTGTGAAGGTGCGAAGATGCACTTAGCAAAATGGTAACTTCTAACCTATGAGGTTGTATCAGAGGCATTCAAACACTGAACGATCCCAAATAGTGAAGACATTGATCTTAGATGACAAATGATGGGATCATGTAAAATACTTGTTGAGTTTTATCGAAGCCTGTTATGAATATGATCTACTTTACTGACATGGATTAGCCATGTTTCCGAGAAATATAGATGATGGCATCAACTCAATGATTGAGAAGATAAAGACCATAGTAAATGTATAAGAGCAAGATCCCAAGGAGAAAATTTTCAAATAAACAAAAATCATACCTCATTGAGTGGTGGAAAAAAATAATCAACCCATTGCATCTCATTGACCTTATGCATTAACTCTTAGATTCTACAACTCAGAAATCATTTCTTTGCCAAGGAGGGTGGCATCATATACAAATGTTGAAATTAGTAAGGGATATACGTTGGCATTGTCCAGGATCTTCCCTGATCTCTAAGGTCTGAGGGTATAGTTATGAACGAGTTTGAAAATTTCAGAGCGGAGACAACTCATAGCCTTTGCGCTTTTTGTGAAAAATACAAGAAGGATGCTCATGTATGGTGGTACCTCCATGGTTAATCACCTTTGTACCTACAACCTCTTGCAATCAAGGTCTTGGCACAGGTAAGTTTTTTTCTTTTTTTAATTCTCTTTCCTTGTTTGTTTTAACTTTTTTAAAATTTGAGTGTTTAATTTTATAAATTTTAATGTTTAATTGAATTTGCCTCTATAAGTTGCGATTTTATCTTCCTCTGAAAGTAATTGGAGTACATATACCTTCATCCACTCACAGAAGCACAACAAATTGGGGGTTAAAAAGGCCAAGGATTTGGTGTATATACATTCCAACTTGTGTGTTCTATCCCACAAGCAGTCGGAGTACAAAGGAGGGACACCAAAGCATTGGAAGGTTGACCCAGAGAGAGTTGGCTTGGATGCTTCTATTCTTACCTGTTATTACATGACGAGGGATTGGAGACCTTCTTTGGCACTAGGAGACCTACTTGCTCAAGGGGGTGCTATTGGTAGTGTCCCTAGTGGGATTGGTAGTGCTTTGAGTCCATGCAGTTTTAATGAACCATATCATGATGTTGATGTTGATGTTGATACTCTCGATGAAGACCAATACGATGAATTAAAACATATTTTGGGATTCTATGTGGAGAGTTCAATATGCTTGAATCCAATGAAGACAAGGAGGTTCACCTCCCTATGCGGTGGTGTGTCGGAGAATAGGAATCCTAGTTCTACATGCGGCACAAGCTCAATATTTATGACCCAAATCACCATCGCAAGCAAAATTCCAATGTTGTCTAGTTCACTTAGTCTAGTTTTCGGCAAGGGCAAGACAAAGTGGTAAAAAGGTTAGATCATGCTCTCTTTGTTGAGAATGACTTTTTCTCTCTTTCATCCACTAATAACAGACCGGTTTCTGTGGTCGAGTCTACCTTTCTTTTTGACCACCAACCCATTTGCTTCTACTTTACTTGGAATGCTCCCCGCCTAAAAAGCAAAAAGTCCTAATTTTGTCTCAACACTACCCATCTTAGGCAGGAGAGAACTTTAGGACATATCACAAGGATTTGAGACCTGGTTCCCAGACCGACAAGGGATATAGGCTGGATTGAATGGTGGACTGATGTTATCCAAAGAAACACCACCTTTCTTGGGCTTTGTGGGAAACAAGCGCCCATTTATAGACAAAGAGATCATGAAGCTTCATACCATGAATTCCAACAGATTTCACAGGATCTCAATAGCCCTCCTTTTAACATCTATCTTCAAAAGCAAGCAGCTCATTGGCGGCACAAGCTTAAGGTGGAGGAATCCTATAAAGCTCAAGGAGCCCAGCTTAGAGCAAGGCTACATTGGTTAAAAATTGGAGATAGATTGCTTCGATCGTGCCATACTGTTGACATAATCAAAGCCATTCAAACAACCAATGTTAGACTTACCAAATTGTCGACCATCCTACAAGCTTTTTTCCACCATTATCATGAAGTCTTTGCTTCCCAGCCTTTCTCGCCTGAAAGAGAGGATGCTATCATGAAATGTCTCCAAGTGGTACCTTGCAAGCTCTCACAGGCCCAAAGAGTTGCCAAAGACAAACCCCTCACCGTCAATGACCTCAAAGAAGTAGCTTTGCAAATGGCTTCTGACAAAGCCCTTGGAATTGATGGATTCCCTTGTGAATTCTATCAAATCCTATGGGACTCTGTAGGCCTTTATTTGCACAAAGTTTATCTTGAAGCTATGACATCTAACACCTTGGGGGAACTTATCAATCAAGGCAACATCAAGTTTATTCCCAAAGCTGGTGACCCTAAACAGATTGCTAATTGGAGGCCCATAACTCTTCTCAATGTCTCTTACAAAATCAAAGGAAATGCCTTGGCAAACAGACTCAAGCATCTCCTTCCCCTCGTTGTCCACAGTGAATAGATTGGGTTCATCCAGCGCAAGTACATTCTTGACAATGTTATTGCGGTTTGGGAAGGCATAAAATGGGTTAGGGTCTCTGACCAAAAATCTCTTTTTGTGAAAATTGATTTTGAAAAAACTTATGATAGGATAGAATGGATTTTATAATTGTCATGCCGCAAGCCCTCGGTTTTGGACTTCGCTTTGTGTGTTCTGTCAATATGCATTTCCAAGATGTGGGAGACTACATTTCCATAAATGGAGCCCAATCCTCCAAATTTGGTCTTTTCAGATCCATAAGGTTGGTATGCCCCTTAGTTCCATCTCCATATGTTTTGGCAACAGAAGGATTCAACTATTTACTTGCCAGCTACTCTACCCAAGGTCATGTTAAAGGCATTAAACTTCCTCAATATAAACAACAGTTCATAAACGGTCACTTTGTTGATGACTCCTTTCTCACCTTAATTTAGGAAGAAGCTTGGTGTCCCCAAATTTCACCCTGAAATTTGGGACTACCCCTTTTTAAAAAAAATCATTCTTTTAAAAGTAACAGGGCATTTTGTGTTTTTATTGTCTGTCGTTGTCTCCATTGCGCTAATGTATTCCCAGTAAATCATATAAGACAATTTCGACAAGTACCCATGTGCTAAAATTCATTTTATATCTTCGTCAGGTTTTGTCTTAGAGAATTTTATTTTATTTATTTAATAAATAAATCGTGCCGCAATTGAACCCTGCTGAAGATTTTTATGCCAGTATTCCTGCCTCTCAGTAGGGTATTCACCAGGGATGAGTTTTTACTAACCAGTTATTCGGCAAAGCAATTGTCTGCAACTTCTAGCAGCATTTTTCGTTTTTATTTATTTATTTTGTGTTTGTTTTCAGTTTTTTCCACAGTCTATCTGTTAAATTCCCCTCGTTCTGTATAGCCTGTTTAATTTCCTGGAAGTTTTGAAAGTCAGCCATGGCCTCAGACAAAGGAAGAAATTAATCATGGAGTGCTAATTTCTGACAAAGGAGGAAGGATGCAAGTCGCACTTTATGAAATAAGCATCTAGGATGCAAGTCGCACTTTTTGGAAGGAGAGGTTTTAAGCTACCAATGGGAATTTTGGTAGTGGCAGGCAGGTGGGAATTTTATGCCTGCCTAATAGGTTGTTTTTTCCCATTATGAAAGTTAAATCACTTAAGCTGCCAATGGGAATTTTGGTAGTGGCAGACAGGTGGTAATTTTATGCCTACCTAGAAGGTTATTTTTTCCATTGTGAAAGATAAATCACTTAAAGTACCAATGAGAATTTTAGAGCTGCTAGGCAAGGTAAGAATTCCCATCAAAGAAGTTTTTATGCAAGTCGCATTTTTAAGGAAGAAACTCTTTTTATGCAAGTTGTACTTTTTGGCAGGAAGGCTTTAAGCTGCCAATGGGAATTTTGGTAGTGGCAAGCAAGTGGGAATTTTATGCCTGTCTGGAAGGTTGTTTTTTCCCATCATTAAAACCAAATCACTTTAGTGAATGATGGGATTTTTGGAGCTGCTTGGCAGTGCTTGGTAGGGTAAAAATTCCCATTGCTTTGACTTCTTATTTTTAGCATGTCTTCAAGTCAAAAACTACGACCCACCTTAGCATAAATACATGCTTCAAATAATATTTATTTTATTTATTCCTAGCTAAAATTGGCACCAAAAATAGGAATAAAGTCAAAGCATGAAGGAAAGCAAAAGAGAAGACAAAGAAGCATGCTAAAAATAAATAAAAGAATTGCATGAAAAAGCAAGCAGAAGCATGCAAACTTGGGCGCCCAATTTGAGAGAAAGAGCATAACTTATTTTTAATAATTGCCAAAAATAGGAAGAAGTAATTATTAAATATAGCATGCAGTTATCTATATAAGCATGACAGACAATAAGGAGGATACGATTCATTCTTTTTTATGGAGCATGTTGCTCTGGAGTATTTTGGCGCCAAGGGAAGGAGTGATTTGCATTAAAGAATATTTTTCATTGTCGGGAAGCTTCCAGTTTTGGCGCCTAGGGTTGGAGAAGCTTTCTTTTTATTATTCAAAGCATCTGCATATTGGTGTAAGTGCCCAGGTGAATTAAATAATATTTTAGCTTGCTTGGCATGCAAGCAAAGTCTCAAATTTTAGGGCAGCAGGCTTTATAAGTAGATTTTGGTGATAGAAATTAAACATTCATGCTATGGACTCCATATTTGTCTGAATCATTTGCAGGTATTCATCACAGGTGCTCATATTGGTGAAAAGAAGTCAAAATCAATGTCAGATACATAGAATATATCTTCCGAATCATAAGGAATTGCTTGATCTACACAAATTAATTCAATTGCAGGATCTTCTGGCAAAAAAAAAAGAAAAAGAACTCAGACAGATTATTCCAGGCGTGATGAAGCATGATGAAAGAGAAGGGTCAACAGAATCATGCATTGTTTTCAGGCTTAGCGAAATCAATGATATAGACATGGGCCCTGAACCTATCACTGATTTGATTGACAAATCCAAGGCCATTGGTAGATCATCTCTTATGTGGGCAATAAAAAGCAGTGGAATTATTCAAGCTTCAGCATTTCCAGTCACAGCTCAATTGCCCGAGTTTGTTATGGAGTGTGCAAGGCCTTATCATCCTCTTTCTAGGACAGTCCGAGATGCTGCAAGGAAGACAATAATCAGGTTGAATGGACAATTCATTAATTATTGCCTTAAGCTTCCGACACGGCCAATGGTGATTACAATTAGCATGCAGGCTGCTGGTAATAGATGGGAAAAGCATAACGCAGATTGCGTGGGTATAATGAATAGTAGATACATGAAGAAGCCCAGATCACCATTGAAATTCCCGAGGACTCTTCCACAATCCAATCTTGTATAGGAAGTTGATATCACCAAACTACAGGCAGGATAAATGGGGAAGCTAATACCAATAATTTCCGCTCATGGATGTATGTCTTTGTGAGAACCATTGATGAGGCCAAAATATGTCGTTAAATGTACAATAAATGATCTCATCTTACTCTCCTTTTTATTAAGTTTGATTGCATTTTGTGACTTTTATTTGATCTAATATGAGTTAGGATGTAATTATCCATCTTTTGATTGATTGTGATTCTAACGTTTAAAAGCTCTAAAATTCCTGACGAGTGTGTTGGAAATTCAGTTTTGTAATAAAGTAGGTCTAATCGGTCGAAGAAATGAAGTATGTAGCATTCAACATGTTTTCGATAGCATCTATTCCAATACGGCTTAGTTCTGGAACTTCCAAGCTAGTTCCGAAACTCCATTACACATTCACAGGCTTCATCACCTAGTTCCGGAACTTTCAGACTTAGTTCCGGAACTCTAGTATTTAGTTCCAAAATTTTCGAACTTAGTTCCAGAACTCTTGGGTATAGTTTCGGAACTCCTGGGTATAGCTCCGGAACTCTCACGGTTTTGATCTTTAACGATTTCCTATGGTTCTTGAACTTCTCTGAAGTTCCGGAACCGACGGAAGTTTATCTATTCTAACCACATCCGGTGATTTAGCATCAACGACCCTTTCAATCAAGAAAGGATGAGAAGATTTCCGATCGCAGATCCAGGGATAGTTATCTTACAAATGTCTGATCAGCCACAATCCGAATCAACATCTATTCTGGGCACGATTCGATTTCATCAGAATCGTAGAGACAACTATGATTGTAAATGTATATATAAGAAGACCCGCAGTAGATAAATATAAGAGAACAGAGAAGATATAGATTTAGAATAAGTAATACAGATCAAAGTACACAGATCCAATATGTTTTGTAATACCGAATGTTTTATCAATAAATAGCCATTCCTGTTTGAGAGAATTCTAAGTTGTTAAATCCTGATTCAAGGAGGAGCAAGGGCCCACTCCTTCAAGGACCAGGATATTCGTCTATTTGGTATTTATATTTCCTAAGCAAATAGTTTAGATCTATTAATTCTGTATCGCTTTTAATTCTTCTAGTTAAACTTTGTTGTATACTCGTTCCTGCAGGTGTCTAGATAGATTCTTATTCTTCTTGCAACCATTTTTAAGCACTCTAAGTTGTGTGTTTATTTCCAAAAGCAAGTGTGTTTATTTCCATTCTGCAAAGTGTGTTTCCTTTTAGCAAAGTTTTTATAGTATGATTTAAATAAGGTTTTTACCAATAAGTCCTTAAGACATTGAAAAGATACCCCAGAAAATACAAAAATAACTATAATCAACTACTAGATTGAAAGGATTATTCTTGTTGCATATAGCTTTAGACACACCCCTGGTTTGAATATGACATCAATAGGAAGTTGATTAAATGAAGGGAATAATGACACCCATCATTTTTGGCGCCGTTGTCGGGGACACACTAGTTGGAATTTTCTAATTAGGTGTTAACAAGAGCAACAATCATACATCTAGTAGTTGAAGGATTTTCCCTACTATATCATAAAATTTATGAGTAGACCAAGAGACTCAAAGGGTAGATTCCTCCGAAAAACATCTTCACAAAAATTCATAACATCCTCTAGTCCAAATAAGGAAGTTGATCAAGAATTGGAGGCACCATCAGCCCCTATTATACAAGAAATAGAATTGCCACCTTTTGAATTCTTAGATCAATCACCTGATGGAAGTAGAACTTTTAGGAGGATTATTTCTCAAGATCCATTAAGGGCAAGTTTTGATTCTCAATTGAGTAGTAAAGCTCCTACTCCTGATTTTTCACCTTCCCCAAGGCATATCACATACCACATTGATTGGGAGAAAAATTTGAAAAATATTTTAAAAATGGCACGGGAACCTGAAAGAGAACCTGATAGGACCTTTACTTATCCAATCCAATTGGATGATGATGATACACCAATGAAAAATATCTCGCCTGCACATTTACCCACATTTAGAGGGATGTCATCTGAAGACCCTGACCAATTTCTGTTTGAGTTCAAGGTACTATGTCAGACCTATGACTACAAAACAGATAATCAAAAACTCAAGTTGTTTTCATCCACTCTGAAGGATGCAGCAATGAGGTGGTTCATGATATTAGCATCCAACTCTATTCCCACTTGGGCACAAATGGAAACTGCCTTCCTAGACAAATACCAAGATTATTGTAGAGGGAGAAATAGGACGGTGGTCTATTTGGATTCAATAGTGCAGCTGTAACTGCCAAAGAATCTGCCTTGGAGTTCTGATTGGTTGGAATGAAGTTGATAGAGAAGGCTGCAAAATCGAATGTGGCAGAAAGCACTATATCTTTGTAATGCTTCATCTTATCTCCTTTGACTTGATTTTGACCTTGAATTTGCTTTACTAGAAGTTCAGCATCTCCTTGGGCTTTGAGGAGTCTTACTCCTTTTTTTTTTGCTTGCTCCATTCCTAACAATAACGCTTCATACTCCGCCGTATGATTGGTGTTCTCGAACATCAGCTTGTGGGAGTATGGGAATATCTCATGATCTGGAGATATTAGTGGAACACCGGCTCTTGATCCAAAAGAACAACATGTGCCTTTAAACTCCAGAGTCCAAAATTTTTTAGCTTCTTTTGCTGGCTCTAGCTCTAGTCAAAGTTCTGGCTCTGGAACGTCTTTATCCATTTCTAAGAAGTATACACCGTGGTCAAACCCCTGAAAAAGAATCTGAGATCTAGGATCTTCAGATTTTGTCACCGTGTACTTGGACTTCTTTTCTGGCTCCAACTCCTGATTTATTCTTTTGATAGGAATATGAGAACAGGACCAATCCATCTTTACTTCTCCTCCCATTTTTTTGCAGAAGTTTCTACTTAGCAACATCCCGTAGGAGACAGGAATATCTGCAACTAGGATTGTCATCTTTAATCTTTTGTCAGGAAAAGCTGCCAGAACAACTTGTGCATCTTTGATTTGTCCGATTAAAGGAACTTATCTCTCCATGGAATAACACCTTTTTATGGTCTTTGTCAAGGTAAGCCCAAGAGCATTTGCAACTTTAGTTGGCATGACATTATCAGAAGCACCTGAATCTAAAATGCAATTGCTTAACTTGAAACCATTAAGCAATAGGGAAACATAGAATGGTTCCACTCTTTCAGAAGATGGTGAGGATTTAACAACTGCAGTGTTGTTCTGGGGAGGAGTATCTTTAGGCTTAAGCAAAAAGCCTTTTGATGTATTGGATTTCCTGGTGATTGCACATATTTGACTAGCCTATTTAACTGCTCAGGAAAGGCTCTCAGGTATTTAGCTTCTGATATTTGAATCCTAGTTTTCTTTACATGATCAACAATGTTGAAGGAAGGTATAGATTCATATACTTGAGCTGCTTTCTGCGGTTGGGATGAAGAATTGACATTCTTATTTCTGGGAGCTAAGGAAGAAGATAAAGGGCTGCCCCTTCTTTGTCCATCGGCTAATGCCTCAACTTGGCGAGTTTGTGATTGTGTAAATACTGCATATGTATGATCATGATCATCTTCATGAAGCTTCTCATCGTCATGTTCAGATTTGTAGTTTAGGTAATTAATGTTGGAGTCGCCAACAGGACCTACAAAATCATCATTCTCGAGCTCATCAGCGTCAGCTTCCCGGTCTTCTTCATTCATCTCCACGTTATTTCTGGGAGCAACTTCAATTGCTAATCTTTGGGAACCAGCAATGCGGTTCCGGTTGTTGAAATTACGAGCAGGGGTAGTGTTGTTGCCTTGAGCCATTTGAGCCATTTGTTTCTTCATCTGCAACATCTCATTTGCTAACTTTTGCAATAGTGAATCAGATGTAGTAGCAGAAGATAAACTTTCAGCTCTAGAAGTGTTGCTCTTTATCTTTCCAGCCATGATGAAGTCGTCTTCAATTTTAACTGCCATGTTTTGAGCTGCTAACAAGTCAGCAAGACGTGCTCTTCGCAGTTGATAACTTACTTCAGGAAGCAAAGCATTGATGAAGAATACCTTTTGATTCTTGTCATTCAGAGAAGCAGATGCCGAAATTTTGTACAGTAATCTTTGGAATTTTGCAATAAAATCCCGCATGTGCTCATGTGGCTCCTTCAATTGAGTCAGTTGAGTTATCAATATACTGAAATCTTCAGCTGCCTTGAATCTTTTTAGGAACGCATCCCGCATAGTAGCCCAGTTGGTTATGGTGCTAAGAGCTAGCCAGTAGAACCATTCTCTAGCCAATTCATGTAGAGTCTCTATGAAGAGTCTGACAGATACATCTTCATGTTCGACTGCAAGCACTCCACAGGATATGAAAAACGCAGCCAAGTGGTCATTTGGATTTTGTTTTCCATCTTCAAAGAATTTCGAAAAATTCTTTCTTGTCCCTTTAGGTAGATCATGCATAGGAGGAGTTAGATTCAGAGGTCTAAAGGCTGCTCCCCATGGAACAGGTGTTGTAGCAGCAAGTGGCTGATTTTGCATCATGATGAATGGAGCATGTCTTCTTTGAGAATAGACTTGGTGAATAATTCCAGCTACCGGATTATGCTGAAGAAGATCCGGATCTAGATGAGTTTGTACTCTTCTTCCTGGTGAAAGACTGGATCTGCGGCTTCTAACTTTGGAAAGCTCTGGTCTGCTAATTTGTGTTGTTCCCCAGCGGAGTCGCCAAAAGCTGTTGGCTAGATTTCCTGCATAGCTGAAAACCTAAGCAGTCATGAGATAAATCTCTCTCATTTACCGGTGAGGCTCCCATGTAAGATTTGTTAGTTAAATATGCTAGTATCTATTTTGTGGGCATTACTTTAACAATGCAGCTCATGAACCATAGTTGTATAGTTTTGCAGCAAGTAAGCAACTGTTTTAAAGAAAGGAAATATCTAATGAAGAAGGAAATAATAAAAACACAGGAAAGAAAGAGGGAAGATGTGCAACCCAATCAATAGATTACAAAGTTGATTGCATGCACATAGACAGAACCAATAAATATTAACACACAGAATTATAAGCAAAGGCAACTTTCAGATCTAGATCTAGAATAACACAGTTTATAAGTAGATCTAAGACAAAAAGCTAGAAACAAAATGCACCGTGACACAAAGTTCTCCGAAAATCTGCTCCTTTCTATTCCTTTGCTTCAAATAGCTATCCAGGGTTTCATCACAGAGTCTGGAACACAAGAATGTTGCTTACCAATTCTTCCCATTTACCCGTAGGTTCTTCCTTTACTTATAGCATGTAGAGGGGAAATTACAAATAGGAGGCCTTTAGTTGAACTGACACATGTGGAAGTCAGAAAGGGAAACAACTGACAATCTCCCTCCTGGAACTCCTCTTTGCATGACATGCATGACTTTGCAACTGAAGAGAGAACCTTCTATTTTGCATGTCTGCCACCTATTTCCAAGTAATTGACTTCTTCAAGTAACGGCTTTTAAACCGATCACTTAAGTTTTATAATTTAATTGATCGCTCAATTACTTTGTCTGAGAAAAGAAGAAAGAGGAAAATGAATTAGAAGAAAGCTACAACACTTTTGTTCTTTTTCCATATCCTGCATGCAATTGATTCTTTTGCCCTTGATTCTCACCAAACTGGATCTGGAAGCGGCTAGATCTGGAATTTTGCTTATGGGTGTTACCTTTGCCTTGTCTTCCCTCTTTTCCTTGAAGTTTTTGCAGTTAATCTCATGTACATGCATCAGTGCAATGTTTGCCGTAAATAACTCATCTTTTTTTATTTTTAATTGCATGTGAGCAATTAAAAATTCTGGAAAGCACTCCGGGTGAATGCAACTTCAATGAAGGCTTCAACTAGAAGATTGGGAGCACATGCACAAGATCCTGGAAGGAATTTTACATGCACTGACTTCTTCATGGGCTGTATTCGAAACAAGAGGATGAAGCCTTTGCAATTATGGATTTGGATCTGAATCTGGATCTGGAAGCTATGCATGATTCTGCTGATCCTTTTCTTTCATCATGCTTCGCCATGGCCAAAGCAATCTTTGTCTGAGCAACTCTTTTTCTTTTTATTCGGCCAGAATTCTTTACAATCAGTGCAGATCTGGAGATTTCTTCAAATTCGAAGGATATGTTCAATGTATTGGACATTGATTTAAGCTCCCTTTCAATTATATAAGCACCTATAATGAATACCTGCAATTAATTCAGACAAAGACGGAATCCGGAGCATGACCACTTGATTTTTATCATTAAAATCTGCATATAAATCCTGCTGCCCTAAAATTTGAGGCTTTGCTTGCATGCAAAGCAAGCATAAATATTTGTAACTTCACCTAGGCACCTGTAATACTATGCAGACAATTAATCAGACTTAAATCAAACTCCTTCAAACCTAAGCGCCAAACTTTGAAGCTTTCCAGCAATGAAAACGCCTTCCTTTGAGCAAAATTCCTCCTTCTTTGGGCGCCAAAATTGTCTGGGCTACACTTCCTTGCTAAAGAATTAATAATTCCATTAATATGGCAGCCCATGCTTATATAACCTTCATCATTCTATAATTAATAATTACCCTTCCTATTTCCGACAATTAATTAATTAAAAATCATGTTTTTCTCTTCAATTTGGGTGCCTATTTTGTGCATGCTCATGGCTGCCATTAAATAAATTAAATTTATTTAATTTTAGCATATTACATTCAGTTCACTTTGGCTTGTCTTCATGCATTGATTTTCCTTCTATTTATGGTGCCAAAATTGGGTGAATAAACATTAATAAATATTATTAAATGCATTGATTATTCACCCAAGGTGGGTCGCACTTTTTGGCAAGGGTGAATTCTAAAAATAAGAAGTCAACTTCTGATGGGAATTTTCACCCTGCACTATAGCTCTAAAAATCCCTTCTTCCACTTAAGTGATTTGACTTTCATAATGAGAATTTTTACCTTGCTAGGCAGGTAAGAAATTCCCGCCGGTGCTTTAAGTGATTTTTCTTTATTTTATAATGGGAATTTTCACCCTACAAGGTAGGCAAGAAATTCCCGCCTGCTTGCTGCCTCTAATTTTCCCATCGTGACTTAAGTGACTTTGTCTTCATGGGAAAAGGTACCGTGCAAGGCAGGTACATAATTCCCACATGCCTGTTGCTACCAAAAATCCCACTGCAGCTTAAATCCATCCATTCCCAAAAATGTGACTTGCCTGGGAGAGGCTTTTTTGTGCACGACTTCGTCTTTTTAAAGAAAAGTTAGACTTCCTGACGCTGATTCCTTCTGGCATGGCGGCCGTAGATGATCTCCAGATACTCCAGGCAAGAAAACAAACTGTACTGGCGAAGGAATTGACCTAGAGGAATTTCACAGAGAAAAATACGCAAAAAATAATAAAAACGAAAAACGTTGCTAGAAGTCACAGACAAAGCCCAAGATTCATTCTTGGTGAAAACCCTATTGGTATATGTGAATATTGACATGCAAAACTTCAACAGGGTTAAACCGGAGCACAATTTACTTCAAACGAGGCTTAAAATAATTAAATAAAAAATTTCTGTAGACAAAACCTGGCGAAGGGATAAAATGAGTTTCGACATCTGGGTATTTATCGAAATTGACTCATATGACTCTCTGGGAATATCTTGATGAAATACAGGCATTTTCTAGCAATGAAAATACAAAACGACCCGTTATTTTAAAAGTACAAAATTTTTAACATGGGGTAGTCTCAGATTTCAGGGTGAAATCTGGAGACACCAGTTGGCTCCATCTGTACACACATATCATTCAGCAATTAAATATTTAATGAACAAACCAATGGTTGGAGGAAGAATAATTAGATGGTTATTACTTTTACAAGAATTTGATATTACTATTGTAGACAATCCAGGTAAATCTAATGTGGTAGCTGATTTTTTGTCAAGACTAACCACTACAGGGGAGCAAGATTCAGTCAAGGATAACCTTCCAGATGAACAATTGATTGTTATTTCAGCAGTTACACCATGGTTTTTTGATATGGCAAATTATCTTGCAACAAGGAAGTTTCCTCCTTTCACTAAGAAACAAATAAAAAAGTTAATCAAAACAATTTCCCAATTCAAATGGTTAAATGGAATGCTATTTGAATGTGGTTCTGATTTGGTTTTACGTAGGTGTGTAAGAGAAGATGAAATATTTGACCTCCTTAGAGCATGTAATGATGAACCAAGTGAAGGACACTATTCAGTGAAAATAATAGCTCGTAAGATACTTGGCACTGGTTATTATTGTTTATCTCTGTACAAGGATGTAAAGAGATATATCAAGTGATGTGATCCTTGTTAAAGGATGGGACAACCAACTTTCACCAATGAAATGCCTCTTCAACCTCAAGTAGTGATTGAACCATTTAAGAAATGGGGATTAGATTTTGTTGGTCCCTTTAATCCTCATTCACAAGGAAAGGAATATATTCTTGTGTGTACTAACTATGTGACAAAATGGGAAGAAGTGCAGGAATTGACAAATGCCACTGAAGAAACAGTTGTTGATTTCCTTTGGCACATAGAATTATGGGAAATTTTAGAGCACCAAGGAACAGATAGTTTTAGATCAGGGACCACAATTTATGTCTAATATGATCCAATATTTCACAATGTATTACCAAATCAATCATAGGAAGTCATTTCCTTATCACCCACAATCAAATGGACAAGCTGAAGTAAAAAACATAGAATTGGAAAACATCCTTAGAAAAATAGTTGAAGCTATGAGAAAATAATTGGGTAAAGAGACTACTTGATGTTTTTTGGGCTTATAATACAAATTGGAAAACTAAAACATGGTTTTCACCATATGAGTTAGTCTATGGAAAAAAATCCCTTGTTGACTCATTGAGTTTGAACTACAAACATTGAGGAAAGTAGTTAAGGTGGGTATTGAGTTGGATGCAGCTCAAAATGAAAGAATCTTTAAACTCAATGAATTGGATAAATTGAGGATGGAAGAACTTTAGTAGACAGAGATAATCCAAGATCAAAGGAAGAAATGGCATGACACATATCAAGAAAAGACAATTCAAAGTAGGAGACTAGGAATTTCTATTTGATTCTAAATACGAAAAATTCAAGTGAAAATTGAGAACCAGATGGTTGGGACTCTATCAGATTGAGAAGATATTTGATAATGGTTCTATTCAGTTACTTACTAATTGATGGTAGTAGGAAGAACACTGTTGGTCAATGGACATAGGTTAAAACTCTGTAGGAACCCTCCTACTAAGGATGAACTCTTGAGGAAGACTGAAGCAGAAAAAGAATTTGATCATATGGAAGAACCCAGTTCTTTGAAAATGATCAAATAACCATATGATAGATCCAAAATAAAAGGGAAGAAAATGAAAACTAGTAAATGGCGTTTTCTTCCCCAAAAAAATAAAATAAAATAAATATATAAAATAAAAAATAAAAAATTTCTATCAGTGGTCAATTGAAAACCAGCAATGGCGGTTGATCTCCTCAAATGGCTAATTCAAATAAAAGGGAATTCATTGGAGTTCTAGATGTCTTTTCTAACCACTTTTTTGTTCCACTTGTAGGAATGATGAGTCATCATAACAAAAGGATTACACCATCAAGGATGGTAATTATATCTTTTAACTTATTTAGGGTTAGATTAAAAGTTTGCATGTGGGATTAGACTTGATTTAAAAGTTGGTATGATGAGTCATCTATTTATACATTATGATTAAAAGTGAGTAATCATGAAGATGATTTGGATGGAATAAGTGGCGGCATAGTTATCATGAGTAATCATTAGTGCAAAATCAAATGAAATAGTTGCAGAGAAATTTTGAGGGAGAAGCAGCGAATTAGGTTTGTGTTCCGCAGCTAAGAACAGGTTCCGCAGCTAAGAACAGAAGTGTTGCCGTAATAAAATCGTCAGTTCCGCAGCTAAGCAAGAAGCCCTGCAACCAATTTGCACAAAATTTGAGTCAATATGGGGATTAAAAAGAAATTGGAACCAGAGGATGATTCCCAGCTGCTCACGGACGAAGAAGTGGCATCTATCTTTGAGCAGGAGGGATGGCTAGAGTTCCTGAAAAAGTTTTCAAAGTATAACGATGAATTAGTAAGAGAATTCGTCATAAACCTAGAGCAATCCAGGACAAAGGTTAGAAATATTTTTATTCCTTTTTCTGTGAATACAATAAGTAATGTGTCTGGGGTGCCAATTGTGCATGTCCCACATCCTACCAAAGGGACCTTGAAAGAACTGGTTGAAACCCTACTACAAGAAGGGGAAACTGAACCCCAATACATTTACAACACAAAGAAAATCATAAAAGGGGTCAGAAGGGCCAGTTTTCCTAAACCCTTTGATAGGGTATCATTTTGGATAGTGAAGTAGTTAACGTGTGATGGTCAATTTGGGTCCGTAGGAAAAGAAGTCCTGAAGATGCTCATATATATGAGATATGGAGCCACAAAACCAAAATACATAGTAAACCTTCCAGGGTTTCTTTTTTATTCTATCCAGACCATGGCCCAGAGGTATTCCTGGGGTGTTGGGACAATCAGGCATCACAGGTTAGTTCATTTGGTATGCCAGCACCATTTTTTGTCAAAGAAAAATGGAGAAGAAATTTGGGAAAAGTTTCTTGGAAAGTTTAAGAAAAACCATGATATTATCAAGAGGAAAATACCAACTCCATTTTCTCCTTCAACTAATTTGGAAATTGATGCCCCTGCAGAAGAACAGAAGGAAGTGGGAAGAGAGAATATACCAAAAAGAAGAAGATCTGTGAGAAAGATCAAAACAACAGAACCTTCTGTGCCTTTGAAGGAAATTCCTTCTTCTGCAGCAGCTATAGGGGAGCTAATATCTGTCTTTGATGGTGATAGTTCACTCATGCAAGAGCAAGAAACAAAAGTAAGAAGAAGCTCTAAAAGGAAATCCAGCACTGGGCATGTTGAAAATCCCCAAAGAAGGAAAATTCATAAGAGGTCAAGGGAAATCCCAGAGGGAAGGAGTGAACAGGAAAAGATGGAAAAAGAAGTTGCTGATATTTTGGGTAGCATGGCCATGACTCCTCCTGAACCAAGCCAAGCTGAGATGGAAAAAGGAGATGAGAGACTTGAGGAGAAGGATTTTCAAGAAATGGCTAAACTATCAGGATTATCACATGAAGAAGAAGAGTTGGCATCCTGGAGACGAAAAGGTAAATTTCCTTTGATAGAAGAAGAATGCTCAACTCCCCAAGAAATTTCAGAGGAAGAAGAAAAACATCAGGTTAAAAAGGCTCTGTTCTTGTCTAGAGCAGAAGCTCATTATCAGGGAAAAGGATGAGGAATTGGATTTCCTCAAACTCAAATTAGAACAGAGGGAAATGCTCATTGGAGAGCTAACAACTTAGCTTGCAGTTAGGACTGAGGAGTTATCAGTAATTAAAAATAGTTGATAGAGAAAGAGGAAGAATGTCAAAATTCCAGAAGATAGAATGTTGTGTGCACAGTCTCTGGAAAAATTGAGTTAACTTATTTTCCACTCAAACAACTATGGAATGACACTTGCAGGGAACTCAAAGAAGCTAAAACATCCAATGAATATTTGAAGACCAAGATGGAAGAAGAAAACAAGGCAAGAAAAGAGTGGGAAGAAAAAATTTATAAGGAAGAAGGAGACAAATATAAATGTCTTGCAAAAATACAAATGGTCTGCATTATGAGTGAAAAATTTCTTTCCTGCAGGAGGCCCTCTCCTACATATATTGTGTTTTTGGAAGAACAATTCATTCGTTGGCAGCTGTCAAGGATTGCATGTGGACTTCCACATGAACTAAAAGATGAATCTGAATTCATGACAGCTTATTCTTTAGCCAGTTCCTGAGCAGAAAAATCTTATGTGTGAATTCTATTTTTGTAATCTGATGCTAGAAAAAAACACAAGATTTATGATCAATTTGTATGTGGGGGAAAGTCAGCTCAATGCATTTGTCTCTGTTCTGCAAAATCAGGATTGCATGGAAGGAAAGGGATTCTAATTTTTTATTGAAATCTAGCTCAACTGGTCTCTACATGAGGGCTCACTATGGTAAACCTTCTGCCTTCTTCATACATTTTAGAACTCATGCCTTTGATGAACGATTCAAGATACATTATTTTGCCAGCTTACAAAAAAGTATTGATACCTTTACCTCCTATAAGGAGGAGAAGTTTGAATATATTTATGAGGGATGTCTTGAAAAGGTGGGAACTTCTTACGGTTTCCTTGAGAAGAAGGGAAGTAATATCCCCTACAAATCTGATCTGGAGTTTAGAAAGAGCAAAAGTATTTATGCACAATAATTCCTCATATCAATGAGACCTACAGGACAACATATGGATGGGAATGTGAACAAGGCCCCCTCTAATTCTCACCTCCCATGTCTCCTTGGAAAAACAAAGAACCTCAAGATCCTACTCAATTTGAAGAGTGGCAGAGGAAAATAGAAGCAGGAGCAGGGTATAGTACTCTAAGTTTAAGCATTGGAATATCTAGTTTCAGCCATTTGATCTGAGCAATCAAATGGAATGCAGAACACATAACCCCAATTTTGAAGAATAAAGTTTGTAAAGGGACTTACAAACAAGTAAGTACGAGGGAAATGATGAGGCCAGAATATGCCCGTTAAATGTACAATAAATGATCTCATCTTACTCTCCTTTTTATTAAGTTTGATTGCATTTTGTGACTTTTATTTGATCTGATATGAGTTAGGATGTAATTGTCCATCTTTTGATTGATTGTGATTCTAACATTTAAAAGCTTTGAAATTCCTGACGAAGTGTGTTGGAATCCAGTTTTGTAATAAAGCAGGTCTAATCAGTCGAAGAAATGAAGTATGTAGCGTTCAGCATGTTTTTGGTAGCATCTGTTCCAATACAACTTAGTTATGGAACTTCCAAGCTAGTTCCAGAACTCCATTACACATTCACATGCTTCATCACCCAGTTCTGAAAATTTCAGACTTAGTTCTAGAACTCTAGTATTTAGTTCCAAAATTTTCAGACTTAGTTCCGGAAAACTGGAACTCCTGGGTATAGCTCTGAAACTCTCACGATTTTGATCTTTAACGATTTCCTATGGTTCTTGGAACTTCTCTAAAGTTCCGATAACCGATGGAAGTTTATCTATTCTAACCACATCCGGTGATTTAGCATCAACGACCCTTTCAATCAGGAAAAGGATGAGAATATTTCCGATCACAAATCCAGGGATAGCTATCTTATAGTTGTCTGATCAGCCACAATCCGAGTCAACATCTATTCTGGGCACGATTCGATTTCATCAGAATCGTAGAGACAACTATGATTGTAAATGTATATATAAGAAGACCTACAGTAGATAAATACAGAACAAAGAAGATAGATATAGATATAGAATAAGTAATACAGATCAAAGTACCCAGATCCAATATGTTTTGTAATACCGAATGTTTTATCAATAAATAGCCATTCCTATTTGAGATAAATATAAGGTGTTAAATCCTAATTGAAGGGGGAGCAAGGGCCCACTCCCCCAAGGACTAGGATATTCTTCTATTTGGTATTTATATTTCCTAATAAAATAGTTTAGATCTGTTAATTATGTATCACTTTTAATTCTTCTAGTTAAACTCTGTTGTATACTCATTCCTACAGGTGTCTAGATAGATTCTTATTCTTCTGGCAACCATTTTTAAGCACTCCAAGTTGTGTGTTTATTTCCGAAAGAAAGTGTGTTTATTTCGGATTCTGCAAATTGTGTTTCCTTTCAGCAAAAGCTTTAAGTGTGTTTCCTTTCAAAAAAAGGTGTCATAGTATGATTTAAATAAGGTTTTTACCAAGAAATCCTTAAGACATTCAAAATATCCCCCAAAAAATACAAAAATAACTACAGTCAACTACTAGATTGAAAGGATTATTCTTGTTGCATATAGCTTTAGACACACCCCTGGTTTGAATATGACATCAACAAGAAGTTGATTAAATGAAGGGAATAATGACTCCCATCAACCATTGAGATCAACAAAGTTGATTCGATAATTAATTGGCCAGAGATCATCAGTGACAACATCAGTGAAGCAACTCGGAAGTGTGAGGCAAATGGTATATGCAACTTCTCCGAGGATATTTTCCAAACTGGATAGACGGGGCAGATTGTCAAAAGATCCTATTTATGAATGCTTCCTGCAGTTGACAATTCCTAAATGCTACAAAGATTACAGGGTAGTCAACAATGGATTCTTCTATGGATTCATTTGCAAATTAAATAGTGATCTGAAGACCAACAGAGTGAGCAAAGAAGCCTGGCAAGCTATCTCCCAACATGGTTATATCTTCATCCAGTTTGCAGACTTCACATATCTCAGGGTTAGTGGTTTCTCAGGAGAACCAGTTAAGTTGCAAAGTACCCGAGTGATAAGTGGGTCATCATGGAGTTGTACAAGTAGCTCGTAGAGTTGCATGACTTACAGTCAAAACGACACAAGTCTACAGGTAGCTTTCCAATCACAGTGGGTCATTATAGTTGCCAGAGCATCCATAAAGCCAGGGGAATTGGAACAGAAATTTTTTCTAGGTATGAGCATGAGTTCGTCCTAGCACAAATGAACTTTGACCCACATGGGATAGCAAAGAGGACAGTCTCCCAAGAATACTCACATGTTCCTTCACTTGAAGACTTTTGGATGAAGTGCAAGAGCCAATACGAAGTCAGAAAGGGAGATTTCAGCAAGATATCAGCACAGTAGGTTTCTAACTATGGTTTAGCACAGATACCTACAAATCTCTCAGATGATGGGCATGTGGTACTCGACACATATCATCAAATGGGAGGAGATAGAGTTGCTCTTTAGGAGAGTGTGGGTGGTTGTCACACGATTGAGGAGAGGTCTTCCGCAGTCCTGGTTAACACCTCAAATTGGTTGTTAACAAAGGGGTATTGCTTGGACGAGGCTTTGATGAACCAGATCACAGGGAATTTCATTGCAGGGATTTCCTAGCAAGAGAAAACATGAAGGTGAGAGTAGCAGAAGGCCAGAGAAGCTCAAAGTGTACAAGAAGTCTCAGGTACCGGAAAAAGGCAAGCCTACATCCATTATACCAGTGCCACTTTCAGACGAAGCTTCTCCAGCGTCAACTCACAACACTTCCGCAGCTCTAGGACTTCAAAAAGATATTATCATTCCACCGTTGAATCCAGTATCGTACGTATTTGTTCCTCGGCCACCCAGATCTTCACCTCTCCCTGCGGAGAAGTTGAAAGCACAAATGGCAGAGTTCGAAGAGAGCATTGTCTTTGGACAATTCAGAAGAGGGCAGCCATAACACTGTGGTGAATTCGGATGCATCAGAGTCGAGAGCATGAGATGGTGGTACATTCAGTGACTTATCATTCCCCAAAGAGCAATTTCTCATCTTAGTTGGCTCTTGCAATCAGTTCTAGCTCTACAATCAGTTCTAGAGGCTAGAGAAGAAATCAACTTGGAAGAGGAAGACTTACAACTACTTATGAGCTTGGGAGGTAGAGGCAAAAGGTACCTAAAGCTGCTAAAGTAACTTCAAGGTTGATTATTGAAGAATTAGGGCAGAAGTTCACTGAAGTGTCAGTTCCAGTTGAAGGGAAACATAAGGGAGAGCTAACTGCTGCAGACATATCGGTGACCAAAGTACCATTGGGGAATATCACTACGGAAGGATTAAAGCAAGATACACAGACACTAATAGACGCTTTATTCCTTGAACTTGACAAGGAGAAGGCAAAAAACACAAGCTTCAGATATAGATCTCCCAGTTATGTGAGATCATCACTAAGGTTGCCAAACCTTCTTCTCAGCCCGTGTTAGTGCAAGAACAGGTATGCAGCCGTTTGGTTGAAGAGATTGAAGATGCAAGGAACCAGGTCAAAGTTATTGCTCAATGGAAAGAACAAATTATTCACCAAGCTTCAGAGCAGTTCGAGGGAATACCAGCTAGCTTGGAGAATATGCATAGGGCATTATCTCAACTAAAGGAACTAATGACAAGGATAGAAGATGAGAACATAATTGATAAAAGTCATCTGGATACCTTAGCTAAGATACATTCATTGCTAGAAGATGTGCTAATTACAGCGCAAATTGTACCTGATGAATTGATAGAAAAGGGGAAGTAGTTAGAGATAGCACTTTATCCTTCCACATGGATATCATCAAGTTTATGCTGAATAGGATGCAGTTGCTAGAAGACGAGATGGGGGAAGTACCAGAAAACATTCCATACGAGTTGCCTGCTTCCCATGAGGAATTTATTCTGGTTATACAGAAAGAATATTGATGGAAGCCATCATGTCTTTCACATTAGATTCAATTGGTAGACTCGTGAAAGCTTCATGCAGATATTGAAGGGTATGGGCCTAGTTTGGAAAAGGTAAAGCCCAACACTGCTTGCGTTGACTAGAAGATTATTGCAGTTTAAAACTGAGAAAAAAACGGTTGCAAATGCAAGATGGCGAAGACACTGAGTCATATGTTTGACGAGTATATTTAGTATCAAAAAAAAGAGAAAGCATAAATTATGATGGCTGGCATATTTTCTTTCTTCTTCCTCTTTCCTCTCATATTCTTATTTTCTCGAATAAAATTGTAAAACTAAAGTAATTGGTTAAAAGTCATTACTTTTAGTTATCTGAAAAAGTCTTTAACTAAAAATTGGTGGCAGACATGCAAATCTTTGATTTAGTCTTCAAATGTATGTCGTGTAGAGAGGAATTTCAGGGGAAAATATTGTCAATTATTTTCTTTATAGCTTCCACATGTGTCTGTTCAGTTATTACTTTCCTATTTTTAATTGTCCTTCTAAACACTACGAATAGAAGTAAGAACCTATGACTTAAAGTATCAGACTTTGTAATCAGCATTCTTGAGTTCCAAACTTTGTGTTGAAACCCTTTATATCTTTTCTATGAAAGTTGAAGAATTAAACAGAGACATATTTTCAGATAACTTTGTATGAATGGTGCATTTGCTTCTTACTTCTATGTAGATCTTTAGATAAAATTTGTATTATCTGAGATATAGATTAGAAACTTTTCATTTCCTTTAATTTTGTGTTATGAGATCTATTTAGTTTTATCTGTGTATGACACCAACTCTGAAAACTATTGGTTGGATTACACATCTTATTCTCTTTCCTTTCTTCTTGAATATCAACCATTCCCCCTTCTGCAAATATTTCTTTATAGTTGCTTACTTGTTACAAAATTTGCTTAGCTATGGTTCATGAGCTTCGCCGTTAAAGTAAAACCCACAGATAGTTATTAGAATACATAATTGCAAAAATCTTACACGGGAGCCTCACCGGTAAATGAGGGAGATTTATCTCATGACTGCCTAGGTTTTTAGCTATGCAAAAAATCTAGCCAACTGGAAGCTGAAAAGCCTTACTACCAAGATATAGTTGCCTATGAAATTTGATGAGCATAGCACATAGTTGAAATTGAGCCCACATGCATTTCTAATCTTTCACACAATCAGGTACTTTTCTCTATCAATTTCATCTTGTCAACCAATTGATCAATATTTTCACGCATGTCTATCAATAGATTGCTTGCCTCTTAAAAGACATCTCCACCTTAGAGTTGTGTATGTGGGAAGGAGAGTTTGTATGAAAGTAGTGATGTTACTGTAGACACCATATAATTCCGCTTGGTACAGGCACATCTTATGCATAGCCAAACACACACAAATCGCTCTCATTCTTACCATTTCCGTTATAATTAGTGATTTCTGAAATGAATTACACTCACATGCTATTCTATAGCCACAATATCAAATAGTCTAATTACACAAATGCTTTGTAGGAATTACAAATATCCTCTTTTGCATAGATATACGAGTATAACAATATCAAACTTATTTACGACGAACTATTGTTCGTACACAGACAAAATCCTCTTCCAGAATAGACTACCACTAATAATAGGATTATTAGCTAATTAAGCCTATTTATGCCCTTGTTTTAGTCAATATACCTTATTATTGAGCTCAAACCCCTCTTCACAACCATTACAAAACTCACCCCAAATAATCTCCACAGCACTGACATCAACAAGTTTCCTAACAGAGCTTATTCATAGCCTCCTGATTGACTACTAAGTGGTTGATAGAGGCAAAATTCAGGGGGATTAATCACTTGTAAAGATTTGCTAATCAGGTATTAACCAGCCTTCAATCTTCCCACCAAGTACTTACAAATAAGTCCCACATGCACCAAAGTTACTAAGTAATAAGAATCCTCGAAATTTGTAAACTATAACATAAGACTAAGTACTACTAATTCCAACTTTGTTACCATGGTGGTTGGGTGGATCTCCCTCATCTCATACTAATGCCAAATATGATGTATAGTCAAACTCCCCTACCTTGCCTGTAATTCTTACAACTGGGGTTAGTAGATGAGGTATCCACTATGACCTCAACCTTTGGTAGTCATCCTCTGGAGAGACCATGTTAAGAGGCGCTTTGTAACCTCACTGTGACAATCCCAATTGTGATTGCCCTCGGAGAAGAAAATCTATGGGGTTGCGGCAGTTTGTTACATTGCATGCAATTCAATTACATAGTAAGGATGACTATTCCACCCTAGATTAGTGTTTAATTCCATTTAGGGCTACATATGACTTAGTATGCTTTTATAGCTATTGATCATTGGATGGAATCATTTGGCCCTATCCTTAGAGCTTGACTGTAGGTGGCAACGGTGTTTAGCCTTTGGGTAGTTTTTTCCCCATACTATTTAAGCACAAAATCCTAAAATTTAAAGTGTTATCCAACATATACAAACATATTAAACTTTGACAACATACAAACTTCCAATATAAATGCTTGATAGCACATGGATTTTTGATGCCAAACGCAAATACATCAATCAAAATTTCAATTTAAGATTGAACAATTTTAGTTGTAGTTACCTTGATGATCGCTTCAACTCTTTTTGCAATGAGACATCATCACAAATTGTCTTTGCGGTTCTCTCTCCATAGTGCTTTCTTTGAGGTACAATTAGTGCTAGCCTTGTATGTGACTGACAAACATTTGGCATCAACGGTATCAACTCCTACAAATACTTTGCAATGCCTTAGGAATTCTTATTGTAAACCTTGTGATATTTGTGATTTTACACAAGCTCTTTTGGTTCCACTGATCGTGTCTTCTCCATCAGCAAGATGTCGAACCTAGCGATGTCATTATATATGAGATTTTGTTATATCAACTTGCATCTGTGACGAATCCAACTCAGTCTCGCCCTTTTCAATGGTTAGTGTTTGTCCTCCAATAATTGAATTTATTGAATGCATTTGGGCCGCACAAGGGGTCCAAAAGGGAGTAATGGATTGGTCTCTCTTGAAGTAGTCACTCTCAACCGCCACGTAAGTTCCCTTTTCTATATGACCACCTTGCACAACATATGCTTGAAACCTCTCGATATAAGTTAACTCACCTTCCTATATAAGCGTTAGTATGCGGAAGAAACTTGTCCTTTCTATAAATGTGTTCAGTATGTGCATCAAGTGACGTTAAAGCATGTGAGAGAAGAATGGTATGTGGTACCATAGGTAGTACGCAGAAAAAGATTCGCTCTAGGTCAATGGTTCACTTCATCCATCCATAGCATCTGAAAGAATAGTTGCATCTAAACGTATGTCATGTAACTTCCCTATGATACTTCCAAAATTCCTTACTTTTGGGATCCACATCTACACCCTAAAGTAACCTGTCCACTTAAGTCTCTTGGAGGGAACGGAAAAATGAAATTGTACCCTATTTCTCTACAGCGATTTACAGGTCAATGTTCGTGCAAACACTATTGTTCCTAGTCACTCTTCAGGCAATAGATGTAGTAGTTTGAAAGGGATGACACTAGTTGTAATACCAGCAAATTTGAAGGCATCATTGATTCCAAAAATTGCGATTTGTTTTCTCGTGCATTCTTCAGTTTGTATCTTGCAGTAAAGGTTGTGCCCTAAGTATGTCAGCTCCTTATAACTTCACAAAGCCACCTCAATTGTGTATATGAACAGCATTTGATTCCTTCATTGCTTGATGAAACGGATGTACCTCATAGTCGTGGACGCACGAGTCAGAACCCTCAATCACTGCCAGCAGACTGACACCTTTGTTTCCATGCTTCATGCATATCAGAAAAGTCTAATGGCCTAAGTTATGGCTATTTGCACCCTTTCCCTTTGTAGTTTCTTCTGACATGCCACCACATCTTCAAGCTCTATCTGAAATGCCTCATTGGGAGGACAAAAGTGCCTGGTCTCGTAGCATTGGTGACATGTCGTGACCAATGTGCAGCTGAACAACGCCTTGCCAAGACTGATACTTAAGATGGTTCTGACACTTTGCAGATCCAATTAGTTACTCTAATACTGACTCATAGGAACAAATGATGAAGAAATCACAGTCCCCTCAACCGCTTGGACGTATGCCATGACTTCCAAGCGGCAGTATGAGAAAATTTCAGGTCTGGAGAAAGCTTCCTACTGGCTAGAAAAATGCGAAGCTAGGATACCATTCTAATTAATGTATGACTAAGTTCTGTGCTCTGCATTATACATCCAAAGGCCAAGGAAAATGGACTGTAGATCTTCAGGAAATGAAATTTGTGCAACCCAACCCAAAATTGTATTCATCAGCTCAAGAACTGAGATGTAAATACATATTATAAACCCTACAATGAAGAACAAAGACCAAAAAAGTTAAATGTCTAGGATTGACTAAAATTCATTTCACCTTCAGATGTCTCGTTCATTAATAATCTACAAGCTAGCACAAATGCAGTGACTCACTATCAAAATTAATCAGACTATGATGGACAATAATATGCAACTTAGCCAATCAATTATTTGATACGACTTTATTTTAAACAATATAGTTGTGCTTCCATAGCAAAACGTCAATTCTAGGATGTCTTTGAGCTAAATTGTACAAATTACAAATGCATAAAATTTGAGTTGAATTGAGATTTCACATAAGATTTATCATTTAACCTTAAAAATATAGGAAATTTCAAATATTCATATGATAAGTATAACACATTGGTAAACTTAAACTTAAAGCATTCCTCACTGTCTTCTTGCATGAAAACTCCCCATTCGTGTAGGAAAAAATTGGTTTGTAACAAGAATATGATATACCAAGATCAAAGACCAAAAGGTCTGGCATTTTGTGGCGTATTTCTATGGAAAGAAAAGCACTACAATATATTTTCTTGTAGACATCCATAAAGTAAATGTTGATAGAACTGTTTGAATTGTGTTGTAGCATATAAATTTATTAAGGATGGATGATAAACAACATGCAGGCTTCAAAATTCAAAATTGAAATCACGCGATAAGAATCCTATCAATGTCATGTAATCTAAAGAGACTACGAGTATAAGCTTCATAGTTTATAATAGAACTATTTTATTCATCTCTCACAACTTATAGATTATACCAATGGATAACTAAGACTAACCACACATGACTTCTTAAAGGTCTGCTGTTGACCATTTGAACGAAGCCAGCATGCAGCTTTGATTGAAGATATCCAAAACAAAGGAGTGACATTTAATAGCATATAAAGTATTTCTCTCAATTATAATAGCGGAATATACTAGCCCATTTCATCTTCAATCTCTTCAATTATCTAATCAATGGAGACCATTAATTTAAATATAAACATTGTTTTGGTAACCAACTATTTTCTGTTATTGTTAATCTCTTGTTGGCTTTTAGCAGTGTCTTATCGACTCTTTTGTTATGTTTAGTTGTAGTTGACAGTTGTGTTTTAACCAAAAACCATTGTATCTTTAATTCTTTTGTCATATAAACAGAATGATTCATTTCAGGGGAAGGGCACTGATGTGACAGTTCCTCCCTGTACCAAGTGATTGTATTGAAGTTTGAACACTACCTTATGCAATAAATTTTTTATTCAGAATTGAGCTTCTTTTTTGTACTGCAAATGTTCCTGAGGAGTCCGCCGAGTCCGAGGAACATGATGATGTTGATGAGGATGAGGAGCCTATTCTTAGCACTAGTAGTGGTGTTGAGTTTGATGATTGATATCAAACATGTAGTAACTTGTAGCATATTGTTAGTTGGACTCTATAGGCCATTTTGAGCCTCATTGTTTATGTATTTCGTTTTGGATATGTAGTACACTTGGTGCCATTTTGCTATATTTACTCTTACATGGTATATACACTATGTTCCATGAGGAGTCCAGCCGTCCCCCTGTTATTGTTTTTTAGCTCGTCCCCGGGACGTTACCGGGGACATTTTGCAAACCTTGGGGACGGGTAGGAAACGTCCCCTTCCCGTACCCCAAACTTTGTCAAAGTTTAGGAAATGTACTCGGGGACGTAAAAAAAAAGACAGGGGACGCCAGTTTTTTTTTTTGACAACAAGGGACAGTTGGACGTAAAATTTGTACAGTTTGGGGGACAGGCTAGGGGAAGTCCCCTAAATGTCCCTGGGGATGTCCAACAATCCCCCTAAGCAAACGTTCCTTAACACAAACAGCACATTTTTTTTTTAAAAACACTTGCATTTAAAGTAAAGCAATGAGGGGGGCCCACAAGGACCCTCACTTTTCAATTCTAAGGGCCCTAAAGCTAATTTGGGGGCCCACAAACATCAAAAACAAAAAAGCAGCTCATTTCTGAATAACAAATTTATTGCATAAGGTAGTGTTCAAACTTAAATACAATCACTTGGTACAGGGAGGAACTGTCACATCAGTGCCCTTCACCTGAATTGAATCATTCTGTTTATATGACAAAAGAATCAAAGATCCAATGGTTTTTGGTCAAAACAAAACTGCCAATTAACAACTAAAACATAACAAAAGAGTCGATAAGACACTACTAAAAGCCAACAAGAGATTAACAATAACAGAAAATAATTGGTTAACAAAACAATGTTTATAGTTAAATCAATGGTCTGCATTTATTAGATAATTGAAGAGATTGAAGATGAAATGGGCTGGTATATTCCGCTATTATAATTGAGAGAAATACTTTATATGTTATTAATGTCGTACCGGGGACGTCCAGCCGTCCCCTGTTTTTTTTTATGTCCCCGAGACGTTTCCTAGAATTTGCAAAGTTTGGGGACAGGAAGGGGACGTTTCCTACCCGTCCCCGAGGTTCCGAAATGTCCCCGGTATGGGGACGAGCTAAAAAACACAGGGGACGCGTCCCCGTGGAACATAGCATTTTGTGCTTGGGTGGGGCATTAATACTACTCACATTCCAATAAAGAATATGCATGAGAACAATGATTTTAGAGAGGACTTTACCATACTTAAGTCCTAGTTAGTTGTACGCTGAAGCCCATTGGCAGCAAGGTTTAACCCTTTTTCCTTAGTAATCCTCTTCCCGTTTGGAGGTGCCCAAATACAAGTTCTTTTTCTTGCCAGTTTCTACTTCATTGTAAATTCATTTGTCTTCTTTGGCTCTATCTAATATCAATTGGGTTCCACTAGCTTCTAGAGAGAGTGGCCGTCTTCACAAAAGGAAACATTGGGGTCTTCCTACCCTGCCACTTGATCAAAATCAACCTCCAGAGATTCGACCTCAATTCTAACCCTCTTGGGAGTGGAGATACCTTTTAAAGGGGATGAGGTTTCTGCTATTTTTGCTGATACTGAGGGCTGACTAGTGACAGCTACTATCTCAGCTGCTTTGGGAGGACTATGATCTATACGTCGACCACTCCTTGATATCCAACCAACCCTAGTACAAGATAAGAATTTTCTTCCTTGGGAAGTTAAGGATCTGTTGTTTTTTCCTCTAGATCTTATCTACAGGTTTAGCTTCCCCTTTTCAGATTTCCTTCCTTTACAATGGGTGCTTTCAAAAGAATGTGTCCTCCCACGGAGCTAAGATTGTCAACATTCCCACCACCTTTTCTGTTGTGGTTTCTCCTCCTATTACATTAAGGAGCGATAAACACATTGTCCTCTTTCCAAATAGCCAGCTATTAGACATAGTTTTGCCCTGGTGCTAGAATGGGGTAGGCCTTGTCAAAGAGACAACACTCATTGCATTGTCTGCATCTGAAAGGAAGACATTCATAATCCATCTCATGATTCCATTTTCTACCTACATCCATTATAAGAACCAAAATTTTAGGCAAGGATTTGATAAGATCCGTGGAGAGAGAATCTATCATAAGTGAGGTGAGACTACCTTTTGGTCATTGAGACTCCACATAAAGATGTACAATTTATCTCCAATTTGATTTAGGCAAAATTCACTTTGAAATTCACATGAGATTTTGTTCATCCGCACCCTAATCGTGACATCTTTGAGTATTTCAAAAATGGCATCAAATTATCTTCTCCAAAATTTCATGAAAAGGCCTTAGTTACAAAGGCACCAAGGGCCTCCCTTGAAGAGCCTAGTCCTATCTTCTTCTACCATAAAGATTACATAGAAGTATCCATTTGGGCCAAACTTGTTCGTGAAACCCTTCAAACGGACCCAAGTATCTTCATTCGAAGAATGGGAATTTTCTTATTCAGCCATAACCCCATAAACATGCAAGCATAGAATGGAAATCCCATCCACTTATTCATCCATTTTTAGGTCATGTCTTCATTCTTCTTCAAGGGGAGGAAAGCATCCTTGAGTACCCATCCCACCAAAGAAACTGGAACCCTTAGAAGCTAGGAAGTTGGTTCTTCCCCCCAGCTTGGGTACGTGCATGGGATGTGGTACAGGTATGGTATCCCTTTGGTACGTCCCGAGCATATAGGTATGTCCGGGCATACCTGTACGCCCAAGACGTACCTAGGAGGTACCCAAGGGATACCCATAGCCAATAACAAGTTTTTAATTTCTTTTTTTACTTTTTCAATCAAAAAACATTAAAAAAACACAAAAAATAT
This sequence comes from Taxus chinensis, assembly GCA_019776745.2. Classification (NCBI taxonomy): domain Eukaryota; kingdom Viridiplantae; phylum Streptophyta; class Pinopsida; order Cupressales; family Taxaceae; genus Taxus; species Taxus chinensis. Next base: position 217,267,185 of record CM034151.1, read on the forward strand.
AATAAAAAACTAATTCTAACCCTAAAAAGTAACTCAAACACAAAAAACAATGACAAAACATGGTGTCCCCAGATTTCACCTTGAAATCCGGGACTACCCCATGTTCAAAATTTTCATTCTTTTAAACTAACGGGTCGTTTTGTGTTTTTATTGCCAGAAGATGCCTGTATTGCGTTAAGATATTCCCAGTGAATCACATGAGCCAATTTCGACAAATACCCAGATGCCGAAACTCGTTTTATCCTTTCGCCAAGTTTTGTCTACGGAAAAATTATATTTAATTATTTAAAGCCCCGTTTGAAGTAAATTGCGCTCCGGTTTAGCCCTGTTGAAGTTTTGCATGTCAATATTCACATATACCAGTAGGGTTTTCACCAGGAATGGATCCTGGGCTTTGTCTGTGACTTCTTGCAACGTTTTTTTTTTTTATGTTTTTTGCATGTTTTTTCTCTGTGAAATTCCCCTAGGTCAATTCCTTCGCCAGTACAGTGTGTTTTCTTGCCTGGAGTATCTAGAGATCATCTACGGCCGCCATGCCAAAAGGAATCAGCCTTCCAGGAAGTCAGTCTTCTCTTTAAAAAGACGAAGTCATGCACAAAAAAGTCTCTCCTAGGCAAGTCGCATTTTTGGGAATGGATGGATTTAAGCTGCAGTGGGATTTTTTGTAGCAGCAGGCAGGTGGGAATTTAGTACCTGTCTTGCAGGGTACTTTTTCCCATGAAGGCAAAGTCACTTAAGTTAAGATGGGAAAATTAGAGGCAGCAGGCAGGCGGGAATTTCTTACCTGCCTTGCAGGGTGAAAATTCTCATTATAAAATAAAGAAAAATCACTTAAAACACCTATGGAAATTTTTTGTCTGCCTTCCCATCAGAGGGTGAAAATTCCCATTATAAAATAAAGAAAAATCACTTAAGGCATTGATGGGAGAATTTCTTACCTGCCTTGCAGGGTAAAAATTTCCCATTATGGAAGTCAAACAACTTAAGTGGATGAAGGGATTTTTTAGAGCTGCAGTGCAGGTGACTAATCCATTCAAAATTGACTTTTAAATTTAGAAATCAGCCATGCTAAAAAGTGCGTCCCATTTGGAGCATTAAACAATGACTTTTTAATGATATTTATTAATAGTTGCTTATTCCTAATTTTGGCACCCAAGATGGAAGAAGAGTCAATGCATAAGAGATAAGTCAAAGAATTTGACTGGTAACGAGGGCTAAAAATAAATTAAATTAATTTATTTAATGGCAGCCATGAGCATGCAAATTTGGCCACCCAAGTTGGAGGAATAAACAAGTTTGTTTATTAATTAATTGCCAGGAATAGCATAGACAATTATTAGACATAGAATGTTGAGAGTTATATAAGTATGGGTTGCCATAAGTGAAGGTGTAATTAATTCTTTTTGCAAAGGATTGCAGCCCGGACAGTTTTGGCGCCCAAGGAAGGAGGATTTTGCATTGAAGTTTATTTTCCACTGCTGGGGTTTGACGCCTAGGATTGGAGGAGCTTGATTTAAGGCTTGGTTAATTATCTGCATATTGGTACAGAGTGCCCGAGGTGCAGTTGAAAATATTTGTGCTTGTTTTGCATGCAAGCAAAGCCTCAAATTTTAAGGGCAGCGGGCTTTATATGCAGATTTTTATGATAAAAATTATGATGTTTCATGCTCTGGAATCCGTCTTTGTCTGAATTAATTCCAGGTATTCATTACAGGTGCTCATATAAGTGAAAGAGAGTGCAAATCAATGTCAGGTACATTGAATATGTCCTCCGAATCTGAAGAAATTGCCAGATCTGCACCAATTGCAAAGAATTTCGGCATAATTAAAAGAAAAAGAGTTGCTCAGACAAAGATTGCTCCAGCCATGGCAAAGCGGGATGAAAGGGTAGGCTCTGCGGAATCATGCATAGCTTCCAGATTTGCTAAAGTCAATGATACAGACACAGGCCATGCACCTATCACCGATTTAATTGTCAGATCTGCACAAATCGATCCAATTGCAAAGGCTTCCGGCAAAAATTCATCCTCTTGTTTCTGACGCAGCCCGTGTAGAAGTCAATGCATGGAGAATTCCTTCCAGGATCTTGTGCATGTGCTCCCAATCTTCCAGTTGAAGCCTTCATTGAATTTGCATCCACCCGGAGTGCTTTCCAAAATTTTTAATTGCTCATATGCAATTAAAAATAAAAGGTGACGAGTTTTTCTAAATTATTTACAGCAAACATTGTACTGATGTATGTACTAGAGAAGAACTGCAAAAGCTTCAAGGATAAGAGGGAAGACAAGTCCAAAGGCAACACCCGTAAGCAAAATTCATTCAGATCAGCTGCTTCCAGATCCAGTTTGGTGAGAATCAAAGGCAAAAGAATCAGCTGCATGCAAAATATGAAAAAAGACAAGACTGCAACTTTCCTCTTTCTTCTTCTTTCTCTTATTTCCTCCGACAAAGTAATTGAGCGATCAATTAAATTATAAAACTTAAGTGATTGGTTTAAAATTCATTACTTGAAGAAGTCAACTACTTGGAAATAGGTGGCATACATGCAAAATAGAAGGTTCTATTTTTCAGTTATAAATCATGCATGTCATGCAAAGAGGAATTCAAGAAGGAAGATTGGTAGTTGTTTCCTTTCCGACTTCCACATGTGTTAGTTCACTAAAAGCTTCCTATTTGTAATTTCCTCTCTACATGCTAGTAAGTAGAGAGAGAACCTACGGGTTAAAAAAATCAAAATTTGTAAGCAGTAATCTTGTGTTCCAGACTTTGTGCTGAAACCCCTGATAGCTATTTGAAGTAGAGGAATAAAAAGGGGCATATTTTCCAGAGAACTTTGTGTCAACGGTGAATTTTGTTTCTAACTTTTTGTCTTAGATCTATTCATAAACTTTGTGTTATTCTAGATCTAAATATAAAAGTTCATTTTGCTTATAATTTTGTATGTTTGTTCTGTCTATGTGCATACAATCAACTCTGTAATCTATTGATTGGGTCGCACATCTTCCTTCTTCCTTTCTTGTGTTTTTATTATTTCTTTCTTTATCAGATATTTCTTTTCTTTAACAGTTGCTTACTTACTACAAAACTATACAGCTATGGTTCATGAGCTGCATGGTTAAAGTAATACCCACAAATAGATACTAGCATATTTAACTGACAAATCTTACACGGGAGCCTCACCAGTAAATGAGGGAGATTTATCTCATGACTGCCTAGGTTTTCAGCTATGCACAAAATCTAGCCAACAAAACACAAATACAAAAACTATCCTCTTTTTTTCTCTGTGCATACTTTCCATTGCTCATCCAGGGTCGAAGCTTTGTCAAACTTCATTGCAATCATATTCCTAAGGTTGGCCCCACCTGCTACTAGCGGTTCCGCTGTGGTGGCCCCAAGACATCCATTTTTGCCATCAACCCCCACACAGGATGAAGATACTCCTTCAAGTAAGAGAAGTACAAAATGACCATTGGAGAGGTCTTTTCAAAATGAGGTGAGAGATCTTATGAATGAGCATATTGCTTGATGCTTGTATGCCAACAAATTGTCCTTAAATGTGGTCAGGTCACCATATTGGAAGTGTAGCGCCCATCCATGTGGGACCCAAACACAAGACCAAACATAACATGATAAAAAAAATTGACTTTCAAATTACTTGATACAATTGTGCGACACCAAAAGGCTCATAAGAGTTTTCACGACACCACAAGAAATGTTACACCAACATGTAGAACACGCAAATGTCAACATGACACAATGTGCAACCAACATCACACTTGATAAATGGGCAAGTATGAGACTACATCACAATCACGACATGAACCTCACGAATTGACATCTTCCACTTCATCACATTTTCAGGGTTCAATCTTTGTCGTGTTCAAAATCTAATTTAATCCTTAAGGGTTTGAAGAGCATATAGCATGACAAACGTACATTTTCCTTTTTCTCTAGCTTGCATTTCCCTTACTTGTTTAACACTTAATTTAAGATGATTTCCACTTCATTACCATTTACATTTCCTTATTTAACCTTAAAGGTCTTGAATTCGATTAATCATGAGAGCATGGAGTTTCATTCACAACAATACACATTATTTATTTCATTTCGGGTTTAATTTATAACAAGTACACTTCATCACATGAAAGTGTTAACATTGGTTTAAAGAGCATTAACATGCAAGGTAAAAATTCCCTCTTCTCAAGACCTCATAACTCTATTACACATCGTGAATATCTTAATAAAGGTGTACATTAATTGGTTCACATTTCAATAGCCATTAATTTGCAAAACCCAACGTTAGTTCTAAACATTTTGAACACATACGCCACCCAACACTCGTTCTTAGACTATGGTTTCGTTTCTTAATGAGCATGGTTACTTGACATTTAACAAAGTCTTCATTACGAGGGAAAAGGTCTCATGACGATATGAGGAGAATTTTAAACCAATCTTATGCTCGCGGTACATTTTGAAGATAGAGATGATTGGGAGAATTTATAAGATTGTTGGCTAGATTTTCTGCATAGCATCAAACCTAGGCAGTCATGAGATAAATCTCCCTCATTTAACCGGTGAGACTCCCGTGTCAGATTTGTCAATTAAAGTATGCTAATATCTAAATGGGGTTTTACTTTAACTACTTAGTTCATGAACCATAACTGAATAGTTCTGCAGCAAGTAAGCAGTTGTTTAAAGAAAGGAAAAGTTATAGAAGAAGGTAATTACATAAACATATAGAAGAAATGGGGAAGATGTGCATCCCAATCAGTAGATGGCAGGGCTGATTGCATGCACATAGAAGAATCCAATAGATATAAACACAAAATTCTAAAACAAAGGCAGCTCTAGATCCAAATCTAAAATAACACAAAGTTTATTAAGAGATCTAAGATTAAAAGTAAGAAACACAGTACACTATGACACAAAGTTCTTCGGAAACCTGCTCATTTATATTCCTTTTCTCCAAGTGGCTCTCAGGGGCTCAGCACAAAGTCTAGAACACAAGATTGCTGCTTACAAATTCTGATCCTTAACCCAGAGGTTCTTCTCCTACTTATAGAATGTAGGAGGGAAAGTACAAATGGGAAGTCTAACTGAACATAAACAAGTAAAGATGACATTTGACAATCATCCTCAACTAACTTCTTCTTAAGTGACACATGTATCACTTAACTAATAGAATTGTTCCACATGACTTTTAAGTAATGGTTGCAAAACCAATAACTTAAGTTTTACAATTTCATTCGAGAACATAGAAAATAGAAGAAGTCATGTTAGCTGTAACATTTGTCTTCTTTTTGTTCTGATATCGGATATACTTGTCGAACATGTGATTTAGCATCTTCCCATCTGTTTTAGCCACTGCTTCCTTCTCTGTCCTAAACTGCAGCAATCCTTCATTCAACATTTTGATGCACGCCTCCACATCTTCCAAGCTCGGCCCAAACCTCGCAATATCTGTCTGCAGCGCCACCAGTCTACTAATAGAATTCATCGTGACAGGCTTAGTAGCTTTATCAATTCTCTTTTGTACCATCAGAAGAGACCCTTCCAGGGAATTAGGCACCTTGCTAGGAACGATCCGTGCGTATGAAGTAACACCTCCGACCACGTCCTCCTCAGTGAAAGAAATGATACTGTCTCGTAAGGATGATGTCATACTCTCAAGTGCCTGAATCCTCTTCAGCAAAACTCTGCAGATCTCCAAACGGAAAGTTACTGCAAACTCTAGCTGCTTCCCCTTTTCAACTGATCCATCTGGTACAATCTGCTCTCTAACCAATACATCTCCCGGCAGCTTGTTGATCTCGCCCAAAGTACTCAGGTTACTCTCAGCAACTGTGTTCATGTCCACTATGCTCGTCATCAGTTGCTACAGCTGATTTGCCGCAACATTCATAACCTTTAGGCGGGTTAGCACCTCTCCAAGTTGTACAGCAGCTTGACGAATAATCAAATCCTTCCATTCGTCAATAGCTTTTACTTGATTGCTTGCATCCTCCATTTCTGCATAAGATGATCACTCACCTGCTCTGAAATGGGCTGAATGGAAGCTTAGCAACCTTGGCTATGATCTCGCACAACTTAGATACCTGCTTCTGAAGTTCTTCTTTCTCCGCCTTTTCACTGTCAAGCCTAAGGAATAGAGCATCTATCAATGTCTGCGTGTCCTATTTCAATCCTTCTGTGGTGGTTTGACCGAGGGGTACTTTGGTTACTGTCACATCTTCTGCCGTGAGCTTATCCTCCTTTCTTTCTGCCGGAATTGATATCTTAGCAAACTTCTGCCCTGATTCCTCGAGGATCAACCTAGAAGTTGCTTTAGCAACTTTAGGCCTTTTGTCTTTTCCGCCTAGGCCCTGGGAGTAGCTGTAAGTCGTGTTCCTCCAGGTTCATTCTCCACTCTCGCTTCTGGAACCAACTGCGAAGCCAACCATTCCGAGAAGTTACTTCTCGGAGAATGAGAAATCGCTGAGTGTACTACCATCTCCCGCTCTGCATCCTCTCCATCAGAATGTGCCACAGTGTTATGGTTGCCATCCTCTGAATTATCCAAGGACAAAGCCCTTTCGAACTCCGCCATCTGCAGCTTTAACATCTCTTGATTGCTTGCATCCTCCATTTCCTGCATAAGATGATCACTCACCTGCTCTAAAATGGGCTAAATAGAAGGCTTAGCAACCTTGGCTATGATCTCGCACAACTAAGATACCTGCTTATGAAGTTCTTTCTCCGCCTTTTCACTGTCAAGCCTAAGGAATAGAGCATCTATCAATGTCTGCGTGTCCTATTTCAATCCTTCTGTGGTGGTTTGACCGAGGGGTACTTTGGTTACTGTCACATCTTCTGCCGTGAGCTCATCCTCCTTTCTTTCCGCCGGAATTAATATCTCAGCAAACTTCTGCCCTGATTCCTCGATGATCAACCTAGAAGTTGCTTTAGCAACTTTAGGCCTTCTGTCTTTTCCGCCTAGGCCCTGGAGTAGCTGTAAGTCGTGTTCCTCCAAGTTCATCTCCACTCTCACTTCTGGAACCAACTGCGAAGCCAACCATTCCGAGAAGTTACTTCTCGGAGAATGAGAAATCGCTGAGTGTACTACCATCTCCCGCTCTGCATCCTCTCCATCAGAATGTGCCACAGTTGTTATGGTTTGGCCATCCTCTGAATTATCCAAGGACAAAGCCCTTTCGAACTCCGCCATCTGCAGCTTTAACATCTCTTCTGGAACAGGTGATGAACGGAGTGGCTGAGAAGAGAAGATGAATGTCGCCAGATCCAATGGAGGCCTGGAAGTGTCCTGCTGCGGTGCAATAACTGGTGAAGTACTAGGTGTTGGAGAAGCCGGAGCTAAAGTCATGGCCGTGGAAGTGATCTCCTTTGATTGAGATCTTCTATGCACCTTCAACTTCTCGGACCTTCTGTTGCTTTCTCCTGCGTGCTTCCTCTTCAGGGAATCTCCTGTGCCAAAGTTGCCCGTGACTTTATTCATCAGTGCTTCATCAAGGCAATATCCCTTCGTCAGTAACCAGTTTGAATTATTCACCAGCACAGCTCCAGATCTTTCCTCAATTGTATGGCAACCTCCTACGTTATCCTGCAGTACGGCTCTATCTCCTCCCATCTAATGGTAAGTGTCAAGTAACACATTCCCATCATGTTTAAGATCCGCAGGTATCCGCGCTAGTCCAAAGTCGAACACTTGCTTTGCTGATAGCCTACTGAAATCCCTCTTTCTAACCTCGTACTCACTTCTGCACTTCATCCAGAAATCTTCCAATGAAGGCACATGTGCATACTGCTGGGAGATCGTCTTCCCGGCTACTCCAAATGGATCGAAGTTCAGCCATGCAGTGAAGAACTCTTGCTCATACTCAAATAACATCTGCGCCTCCATCCCTCGAGCTCTATGAATGCTCTGGCAGCAATAATGTCCAATAGTGATTGGAAAGAAGCCCATAGACTTGTGTCGTTTCGACTGAAGGTCGTGTATCTCCACAAATTTCCTGCTTAGCTCCATGGCAATCCATCTATCATTCGGATATCTGGGCATCTTTATTATTTCTCCAGAAAAGCCTGTAACCCTGAGGTATGTGAAATCTACAAACTGAATGAATAGACTGCCAATCTTGGATACGGCTTCCCATGCTTCTTTGCTTACCCTGTTGACCTTTAGGGTCCTTGTCTAGCTTGCAAATGTAATCATAGAAGAATCCATCATTGACCACTTTGAAATCCTTCTCGCACGCAAGTACAGTAAGCTGTGGGTGGCACTCGAAAATGGGGTCCTTAGAAAGAACGCCACATCTATCCAGCTTAGAGAAGATGCAACATACACCAAGTAGGAAGTCATTTTGAAGCTGAAAGTACGCTTCACGTTCCGGAGTTGCTCACCAATGTTGTTGCTAATAATTTCCGACCAATTAATTATGGAATCAACCTTGTTGACTTCAATGGTCCTGATGAAAGCATACATCCATGTATGGAAAGTGTAAGCATTCGCCTCGCCATTAATCATGCATAACAATTTGACAATATCATTGACCCCCTACACCAAATTGGACCACGGAAGAGTTCTTGGGAACTTGGAAGGAGATCTAGGCTTCTTCATGTATCTGCTATTCATTATGCTCACGCAATCAACTCTATGCTTCTCCCATCTGCTGCCAGCATCCTGAAGGCTAATGGAAGTCACCACCTTTCGTACCGGAATTTTCAAACAATAATTGATGAACTCTGCGTCTAGCCGAATTATTGTTTTCCCCGAAGCATCTTGCACTGATCTTGATGAAGGATGGTAAGATCTAGCGCACTCCATAATAAACTCTAGCAACTGGGCCGTGCATGGAAAGGCTGCAGCTCGAATAATTCCACTGCTTTTAACCGCACGCATGAGTGAAGTCTTTCCCGCTCTAGATCTATCAATCAATTCGAAAAGAGGTTCCGGACCTAGATCCGTGTCCCCTATGTCTGCAAGTTTGGAAGCGATGCATGACTTCGTTGTGCTTTCTTTTTCATCTCTCTTTGCCATGGCTTTGTCTATCTTTGTCTGAATAATTCTTTTTCTTACTTGGCCGAATTTCTTCAATACTGGTGCAGATCTGGATAATTCTTCAGATTTGGAGGATATATGCAATGTATTGGACATTGATTAAAGCTTTTTTTCCTTTGTAAAGCACCTGTAATGAATTCCTGTAATTAATTTAGACAAAAATGGCCACCGGAGCATGAATAGTGAATTCTAATTGTAAAAATCTGTACTTTTCAAGCCTGCTGCCCCAAAAATTGGTGTTTAATTTGCATGCAAAGAGAGCATGAATCTTTCCAACTTCACCTGAGCACCTGTAATACTTATGCAAACAATTATGCAAACAAAAATCAATCTCCTTCAATGCATGCGCCAAAATTGGAAGCTTTTAGCCTTGGTTTCACCTTTGTCTGAGCAAAATCCTTCTTTAAATGGGGCGCACTTTTCCTCCTAGCTGCAATTCTTTACCTGTGAATTAAATAATTCACCCCTTATGGCAGCCCATGCTTATATAACCCTCATAATTCTATAATTAATAATTGTCCTTCCTATTCCTGGCAATTAATTAATTAAAAATCATGCTCTTCTCTTTAACTGATGTGTAAAAAAAACATGTTTAAGGACAGCCATCCAATAAATTAAATTAATTCAATTTAATCATCCACACTTCACTTCACTTAAGCTTCATAGTGTGCTTTGACCATAGCCACTGAAAATAGGAATTTATTTAAATGCTTCAAAGAACATTAAATCTATCATAAATGGGGCGCACTTTTTGACATGAAGGGGGCAGCCTTTAAATAAATTAAATTTAATCACTTTAATCCATTTAATTATATTTCTTTTATTCCCTTTGGCTTCCATGCTTGGGCGCCCTTGTTAGAAGAAAAATTAATTAATTTAATCCACTTTAACGCTGCCATCTTCTCACCAAAGGGGGCGCACTTTTTTGCATAATAGAATTCTATTTTTAAGAATTTATGACAATGGGATTCTTTACCCTGCAAAGGAAGCCCCGGAAATCCCATGATCCACTTTAGTGATTTGACTTTAACAATGAGATTATTTACCCTGCAAGGCAAGCAATAAAATCCCATGATTTCACTTAAGTCACTTTTCTTTTATTTCACAATGGGAATTTTTACCCTGCAAGGCAGGCAATAAATTCCCGCCTGCCTACTGCCTCTAACTTTCCCACTGTAGCTTAAGTGAATTTTATATCATGGAAAAAAGTACCCTGCTAGGCAGGTAGAAAATTCGCACCTTGCCTGCTGCTTCTATTTTTCCCACTGCAGCTTAAATCCTTTGTTTTCCAAAAATGTGCCCAACCCCGCAGGGGCTTTTCAGTGCACGACTTTGCCATTTCCCAGTGAACCAGACCTCCGATGGCGACTTCCTCCTGGAAAAACATGCGTATATGTTTTCCAGCTGCTCCAGACCAAGAATCGGGCTTACCCGGCAAAGGAATTGATCCAGAGAAATTTCACAGAAAACAAAACGGGACGACACAAAAACACGAAAAATTGCCAAAAGTTACAAATAAAGCCCAGAACTTATTCCTTGTTAAAACCCTTCTGGTACATGGGAATAATGACATGTCCAATCATAACAGAGTTAAAACAGAGCGCAAATAGCCTCAAACGGGGCTCAAAATAATTAAATACAAATTTCCCGCAGACAAATCCCGACGACAAAATATAACAATTTTGGGCATTTGGGTATTTGGCGAAAAAGGCTAATATGGCTCTTTGGGAATATCTTGACGCAATACAAGAACTTTCAGGCAATAAAAACACAAAACGACCCATTATTTTAAAAGTACGAAAAAATTCCGGATAGGGTAGTCACAGATTTCAGGATGAAATTTGGGGGACACCAAAGATACAAGAGTCACATGTGGTTTGTGATCAAGTCAAAAGTTAATGTTCTAGAATGTCATGTTCTCGAAGGAGATATCTCATAATATCTTTAATGTCAGAAAAAGGAGACTTAGCAAGAAGGAACAAGTCCCAATTCTCACCTTTCTAATGGATCAACATCCTACCGTTAATAAACCCATCTGTTAAGGTTTGGATACCAAAAAAAAGTCCACATATTACCCTCCAAAAATGTCCTAAGATTAGTTTTAGAGTTTATTTCCAAATACCCCAAGAAATTTATGCCCTGTCACATGCCAAAGCTAGCATTCAACTTAATCCCCCAAGACCCCCAAAAACTCAAAGGTGTTCCTATAAACAACGGCTAAGGAAAACACTTCCATTCCTAAGGCGTAGAGATGTCCCAAGAGGTGTTCAGTTACACTACAGAAACAAGGAACGGGTTAAGCTAAAGGGACCATTCCATACCACCAGGGTTAATATTTCAAACCATAAGTTTGGTTGACGCTTTCCGCCCAAAAGGAAACACACCCATGCAAGTTATATTTTGCTTTGAAAGCTAAGAGATTTCCTAGGTCAATACACCACTAGCAGTTAGAAGAACTATGCCATTACCAGGTTACTACCATCAATTTACTAGTACAATCACATCCAAGGTTATGATGGTATGACCGGTAAAGAAAAAATTCAATTTCATTGTGTTGATGATGATTTGGATATAATTAAAAGGGGATCCTCTTACATCATTTTCCAATGCAACACAATACAATCATCTTCATTTACCCAACCCAACATACTGAAATTCGACTAAGTGTGGAATTAGTCAAACATGTAAAAGTACAACTATGTAAGAAACAATACATTTCACCAATATGCAACAATATTGTATACATCATGGAAACAATGAATAATGCATTCTATTCATAACAATATCGCTAGTATATTCCATACAATATTACATGTATTTCAAAAATGATCTCATCATTGCAAAAACAAACACAATTAATGCTGCCATTTTCTTCTCGTCTTGTGTACCTGCAACAACCATAGGGTCAGTCCTAGAACTGCTATGGAAATCCCCTACACTCAAGCATAAATCCACACATTCATCATTTCGAACAATTTCAAATCAAGATTAGAGAGAGGTAGACATAGAGAGAGAGAGAGAAGAAGAGAGTTTGTTTCTCACACACACACACTTTCACATTCATTTGCACTTCACGTTTTTTGTCCTAGAGAGAGAACGGATGAGAGAGAAGGTTAAGAGACATTTTATTTTCCATTCACAATGTCTTAACCTTTTGCATTTCATGACCATTTTCATTTCATTTCAAACCAATTTATAGTTCCCAATTCACTTACGTTTTCAACGGCACCCAAAGTACCATAGTCATTTCTGGAGAGAGAGAGGAGGGAGGAGAGATAAAACCACCATACATTTCAAAATCCATTTGTACAAGATTAAAGATCGACTAATATTTTACATAGCATTGAGACGATATGAGAAAGGTATCACGCATGGTTAGAGGTCAAACGGGACCCTCAGAAGGAGTTTCTAGCTAAAGTAGCAAGTTGAGTAAACTGACCAAAACAACAAAAGTGCCTACAAACTGGGTCTCGAAAACACTCATCTTGAGTTCAAGAACAGATTTGGACGATTCCTACTTATTCCCCAATATACAGAGACTTCATCGCATTCGACGGAAGTCAAAAATAACGAATAATGCTCAAGTTACGAGGGTATCACTGGGGCTAATAATCGCAAACGCAACTAAAATTTCCTGTCACACAGCCGGAGGGCCTCAAAACCCACTTATGAAATTAATCCCCACTAGTTTTTTTTCATAACTGAGAGTTGATTCCAATTCTCTTGTTGGCAGTCTAGAGTCAGGTGGCAGTAGTTTTTCAGTTTCGCTCAAACGAAGAGGCATCTGCAAGCTAGAACCGATCACATTTTATTAATTTAAACACGTCACCACAAGTTCAAAACCCACTTGTGAAATTAATCCCCAATAGTTTTTTTTTCATAACTAAGAGTTGATTCCAATTCTCTTGTTGGCAGTCTAGAGTTAGGTGGCAGTAATTTTGTTGGCTAGATTTTCTGCACAGCTGAAAACCTAGGCAGTCATGAGATAAATCTCCCTCATTTAACAGTGAGGCTCCCGTGTAAGATTTTGTCAGTTTATGTCCTAATATCTATCTATTAGTATTACTTTAACCGTGTAGCTCATGAACCATAGCTATACGGTTCTGCAGCAAGTAAGCAACTGTAAAAGAAAGGACAAATCTGCAGAAGAGGAAAATAATAGGAAACGGAAGAAAGTAGAGAGGATGTGCAACCCAAGCAATAGTTTACAGAGTTGATTGCATGCACAAAGATTAAAACAAATAGATCATTAAGCACATAATTCAAAGAAAAGGAAACTTTCAAATCTAGATCTATAATAACACAAAGTTTATGAACATATCTAGAAAGAAAGTAAGAAGCAAAATGCATCGTTGACACAAAGTTCTCCGGAAATCTCTTCTATATTCCTCTGCTTGCAGAAATACGGGGTTTTAGCTCAAAGTCTGGAACACAAGAATACCGATTATAAATTTTGATCCTTTAACCCGTAGGTTCTTCCTCTATTTATAGTGTATCAAAGGCAATTACAAATAGGAAGCTTTAAATAAATTCCCGCATGCGGAAGCTATGAAAGGGAAACAGCTGGCAATCTTCCTCCTAGAATTCCTCTTTGCATGACATGCATGATTTATAACTGAAAATAGAACCTTCTATTTTGCATGTCTGCCACCTATCTCCAAGTAATTGACTTCTTCAAGTAACGGCTTTTAAACCAATCACTTAAGTTTTATAATTTAATTGATTGCCCAATTACTTTGTCAGAGAAAATAAGAGAAAGAAGAAAGAGGAAAAGAAATTAGAAGAAAGCTACAACACTTTCAGTCTTGTTCTTTTTCCATATTCTGCATGCAGTTGACTCTTTTATTTTTGATTCTCACCAAGCTGGATCTAGAAGCAGGTGACTGTGATTTGCTTGCGAGTATTGCCTTTGACCTGTCTTCCCTTCTATCCTTGAAGCTTTTGCAATTCTTCTTCAGTACATGCAAAGTAAATTTGATGAAGGCTTCAATTGGAAGATTGGGAGCACATGCACAAGATCCTGGAAGGAATTACCCATGCACTGACTTCTACACGGGTTCTGTAAAAAACAAGAGGATAAATTTTCGCTGGAAGCCTTTGCAATTTTGACATCGGGATCTGTCAATTTAATCGGTGATAGGTTTAGGGCCAATGTCTGTATCATTGACTTCAGCAAATCTAGAAGCTATACATGATTCTGCTGATCCTTTTCTTTCATCATGCTTCATCACGGTTGGAAAAATCTGTCTGAGCTCTTTTTCTTTTAATTATATCAGAATCCCTTCAATTGGATCAATTTGTGCAGATCTGACAACTTCTTTAGATTCAGAAGATATATTCAATGTACCTGATATTTGATTTGAGCACCTGTGATGGATACCTGCAATTTTATTCAGACAAAGATGGAGTCCATGGCATGAATACTTGATTTTTATCACCAAAATCTGCATATAAAGCCTGCTGCCCTAAAATTGGAGGTTTTGCGTGCATGCAAAGCAAGCAAAAATATTATTTAATTCACCAAAGCACTTATACCAACATACAGATAATTATCATAAGCAAGAATCAAGCCATTCCAACCCTAGGCGCCAAAACTTTGAAGCTTCCTGGCAATGAAAAACACTCTTTAATGCAAAAACCTCCTTTCTTTGGTGCCAAAACCTATCCGGGCTGCAATCCTTTGCAAAAAGAATTAATTGCTTCTTCATTATGGTAGCCCATGCTTATATAATCCTTAGCATACTATTTTTAATAATTGCCCTTCCTATTTCTGGCAATTTAATTAATAAACAATCATGTTTATTCACCCAAATTAGGCTCCCAATTATGCATGCTGCTGGTTGTTTTTTTAAATAATTTATTTTATTTATTTTATTTATTTTTAGCATGCATCCTTGACTTCTCTTTAGCTCATCCACTTGCATTGACTTTCCTTCTATTTATGGCACCAAAATTGGGTGAATAAACCATTAATAAATATTATTAAATGCATTGTATTCACCCAAGGTGGGTCAGACTTTTTGGCAAAAGGAATTGCTAAAAATAAGAAGTCAGCTTGATGGGAATTTTCACCCTGCACTGCAGCTCCAAAAATCCCTTCTTCCACTTAAGTGATTTGACTTTCATCATGGGAATTTTTACCCTGCAAGGCATGTAAGAAATTCCCACCAGTGCTTTAAGTGATTTTTCTTTTATAATGGGAATTTTTACCCTGCAAGGCAGGTAAGAAATTCTCGCTTGCCTGCCACCTCTAATATTCCTATTGCAGCTTAAGTGACTTGACTTCATGGGAAAAATTACCCTGCAAGGCCAGTAAGAAATTCCCGCCTTCCTGCCAGTGCCAAAATTCCCACTGGCAGCTTAAAATCTTCCTTCCAAAAAGTGCGATTTGCATCAAAACTGGCCTCCTTTAATAAAGTGCAACTTGCATGGGTGAATAAATCTCTTTGGTGGGAAAAGTTAGCTTGCCGGGCAAGCAGAAAATTCCCATCGGTGCTTTAAGTGATTTTTTTAATTTTATAATGGGAATTTTCCACCTGCAAGGCAGGCAAGAAATTCCCCCTGCCTACCGCCTCTAATTTTCCCATCACAGCTTTTAAGTGACTCTGACTTTGTGGGAAAAAGTACCCTGCAAGGCAGGTAATAAATTCCCACCTGCCTACAGCTACCAAAATCCCATTGCAACTTACACTCATTAATTCCAGAAAATGCGACTTGCCTGGGAGAGGCTTTTTGTGCATGACTTCATCATTTTTGGTTAGCAGTTTGCATTTTGAGGTTAATTCCTTCTGGTGTTGTGTCGGTAGATGATCTCCAGATGCTTCAGGCATTTAAATAGACTATATTGACGAAGGAATTGACCAAGGGGAATTTCACAGAGAAACTACAGAGAAAACCGGAGAAAAATGCAAAAGAAATAAATAAAAGCGAAAAACGCTGTCAGAAGTTGTAGATAATGCCCTAAATTCATTCCTGGTAAAAACCCTAATGAGATGAGTGAATATTGGCATGCAAAACTTCAACAGGATTCAACTGGAGCACAATTTACTTCAAACGGGGCATTATTTATTCAATAAATAATTAAATAAAAATTTCCCGCAGACAAAACTTGGCGGAGGGATAAAATGAGTTTGGGCATCTGGGTATTTGTCGAAATTGGCTCATATGATTCACTCAGAATATCCTAACATAATGCAGACATCGTCTAGCAATAAAAACACGAAAAGACCCGCTATTTTAAAAGAACGGATTTTTTTTCAAATGGGTGGTCCTAGATTTCAAGGTGAAATCTGGGGACACCAAGTTTTCAGTTTCACTCAAACAAAGAGGCATCTGCAAGCCGGAACTGATCGCATTTTATTAATTTAAACACGTCACCACAAGTGGCTGATATACAAAAATAGGCTTCAAGACTCAACTCGGAAAGGCATTAAAAGAGTTCAAACAACAAAGCTAAGTTTCCCCAAGGTGTCCCACGTTGTCAGGGATCAAATTAGAAGTTCTGGGTTCATGGTATATTTAGGTGTGGCGCTCCATGCATGCAATTTTTGAAGCTAGTGTTTCTATGTTTTGAAGGTTTTCAGGCAAGGTAAAAGTCGTCACATTCGCTCAAGATGTATTTTCTATGATCCAAATTCTTGAATCCCAACCACATAGGAACGATAGAGTGCGTAATTTAAATGTAAGAAGAAGGAAAAATCCATACCTATTTCGCGCAATTCACTGTCATCACATTCGATGGTTGATGGTTCTCCGCAAAAGCTCTAAACCTCTTATTTTGCCCTGTGCCAATACCTTGCATTTAGAAGAGGCTTTTCATCAAACGGTTCATGAGTTTTGCTTAGGCTAACAATAAAATCTGCTTTCCAAAAGGCTTTAACGCATGTCCATGCACTGCTTTAATCTTTTGCTTTGGCACAGGCTAGAATTAAAAAAATGGCATGGCTGTGGAGGTTAGTTTCTCACCAATATATGAGTATTTTACTGAAGTTCCGAGGTCTATTGTAATTTCCCCTTTTCAAATAAAAATTAAAATAAGAAAAAATCGATTTGCACTTGTGAGTTAAAAGAAATAAAATATATATTTTTGTGCAAATCAATTATAAAAAGGAAAATCGATTTCCTTGGGATTATAAATATTTGTTTTAGAGGAAAATCAAGTTACTAAGCAAGTCGCATTTTCTGGGACCATTTAATAATTAACATTTGGGATAAATTGATTATTTCTAAGCATGAGTCAATTTATTTGGGCATCTTTTAATTTAAAATCCCTATGCATTTAATATTTGTTGTTGATTATGACTTTTAGGCATTTTTAAAATAAGATTGCCTCCTAGAATATGGTGCCAAAGATGGATAACTTCGGAGGATGTGCAAAGCAAAAGATATAAAAGAAGATGTGGATACTCCTTTTTTCGCATGTTGACGGTTTATGAAACTTATCTTCATGCTTGAAGAAGGGATGTATGCCCACTTATGATCAAAAATAAAAGGTGTTCTTCAACACCACCCATTTGTGAAGTGTGTGTGTCCATTTGAGCTTTGAGTTAATAAGTTTTGCAATCATTTCTCTATATATATGTAAATCTCCATTTTTAGGAGAGGACATAAGCTTGCTTTGAGAGAGTTTGGAGTGAATATCATTTATTATATGCTAATGGTTTTCCCTTGATGAAATCGACTTGCCTAGGGCAATTTTAGAGCTGGTTTGGAGGTGTTTTTGTGCCCAAATACTTGTTCATTTCCAAAAAAATTGTAAGCTCAAATCGACTTGATATGAAGGATTTTGGTATGATTTAATGAGGTTGCATATGGAGGTTACATTCTGATTTATTTATGCTTGTAATTGGGGCATATTGTGACCATTTTCATGCTAGTTTGGTTTACTTACACTGCTGGAATTTATTTAATACAAGTCAACTTACCTGGGCATGTATTAATAGTGTTTTGAAGAGGTTTGAAGTGTTATTAAATCTGTTGTTATAGATCTATTGATTGCTGATCTGAAAACTGCATTTATTGACTTTTAGAGTGAAGGAAAAGTGCTAGAATTATTTTGCATAATTTTCCCTAACCCCAGCGACTTGAACTGCATATTCGGGGGCTGTTTTGATTGGGTTTCAGTGGGTGGAAAATTCTGATGTTGGTTGCATTTAAAAACTCATAATTTTATCTTTCTACTGCACTTTGTTTCAAGCTAAAAGAGTTAATATTGTGGGAGTTATTAATTTTCAAAGTTTTCAGTCAATTTCAACAATTATAATTTATTATTTTATTTCTGCAAAGTTATTGGTTAAAAAAGTGTAAATTCCAACTAGATAGCCCATTTGAACCCTTACTTTGGCTTTCTCCAACCCTATTTGGGTTGTATTGAAGCCAACACTAAGTTAGTTGAGGTAAACCTAGAAGAGTTTCTCTTCTAAGTTTGTTTCTTTTGCGAGTAAATTAATAATAATTAATTAATATCCCACAAGGGGATATTACATCTATTTCAACAACCCCATTTGGTGTGCACCCAGCAATAGTCATAGTCCTTGAGACCACATTTTTGGAAGCATTTAACCAAATATATTGCCTCCCTTGTGCAAGCTTCCTTAGCTTCCAAGCAAGCACGTGTTGGGCATACACTAGCAAAGGTTAAAGGAGTCTGACTTTCCTTGTGCCAAAATGGATTTGCTAAAAAAATTCTAGAGCCTTCTCAGTAGGAAAAAGTGCACATCCTGCACCCCTAGCACTCCATGAGCCCCAATAATAACAGGCATATAGACAAACAATTTGCATGCCTTGGTATGCTTCCACATTCTGCATACGTGACAGGCTAGGCAGTGCAACAATCAAAAGTAGACCAAAAATTCATTGCCATGAGCTTTGATGGACATCCACAACCTACTTTAACCTTCCATTGGCGTAGGCAGGGAGAATGTTGACAGGGAAAAGGCTTTTGACATTTACACCTGTCAATTTTGCTTGCAAAAAAAACAAAAAAACCTATTTTTTTAAATAAAAACTATTCCGTGCACTCCCAACAGTTAAAACAGTCCATGCAACCACATTTTTCAAGCATTTTATCAATCAGTTCCACACCTGGCGCAGGGGAGAACCAAATCTCTCTGAAGCGTCCCAAATTACAAAAACCATCGATGGCCAAAGAGCTATTTTGCATTCCAACTAAAGAAAAAAAAATCAAAACAAAGTTTCATAACCACAAGGAGTAAGACAGACCTAAAGCCTATATGAGAAATCCGGGTGCAATTTCTAAAAAACGTTTGTGCTAATTTGCTGGAGAAAAATAGGAAATCCAAATTACATCCAAGTCTTCTACTCCACCCAACCTTCCCACCATGAAAGCTTCAACCAAAAACAACGAGTTTTCCAAAACCATCCTTTGCTCGGAAACCTTCTTCATTCATCAACACACAGACCAAAAATTCTCTCACGGATGAAATCTCACATTAGCCAAAATTCTTTTAGTAATTCTTTCTTCGTATGAGGTTGGCACAAGCTTTAACAAAATTCGAGGGATTCAAGAATATTGCATAATTTAATTCTTTTCATTTTTTTTGCTTTGTTGTTGACACCTTAAATTTCAAAAGATATAAATCATTCAATTTTCTCAAACATTTAAAACTAACTTATTGACATTGTTGTTTTATCATTTTAAAAATTCACTTTAGCCAAAATTTTACCCACTCCCGTTAAGGCACTCTCCTAATGCGTAAGTTTCCTAATTGAAAAAATATGCAGAATTCTTTTATAGATATCGCAAAACAATTTGATTAGGAACAATGTTAACATAATAAAAGCTACTTATAAAGCTCAAACTCAACCTTGGGATGCTCTCGAGTAGAATGAATCACAAGGCAAATGACATCGCCTTGCGAATCGAAGACACGAAGATATGTTTAGCCTGTAAAGGACAACTTCAGCGTTACCCTCTTTATTTTATTATGACCATAGTTTAATTTATTTAATTGCTAATTTTATTTACAATCCCCCGTCGGTGGTCAAAATGACGAACGGACACAAGCCCAACATTCAATGACAACTTCAGCGTTACCCTCTTTATTTTATTATGACCCTAGTTTAATTTATTTAATTGCTAATTTTATTTACGATCCCCCCGTCGGTGGTCAAATTGACGACCCAACACAAGCCCAACATTCAATGACCATCCCGCAATCCTTAGGCAAAGGTTCCAAACACACTTATTCGACAACCGGGACAGGGCATCTCAATCCCCACGGCACAGGGGGACTGCAACAACACGAGCACGGAGGGGGCACTACAGGAAGGAAATGATAAGAGCAGTGAATGAGGCCCCAAAAGGTTACCAAGGGCCAGGGTATGAAAAAGTTTGCACCACCGTATTGGCCAAGCAGAAACAGTATGTTGACAATTCATTGCAGTCGATTAGGGATTCATGGGAAAAAACGAGGGTCTCCATTGTTTATGATGGATGGAAGATGCAAGAAATAGGCCTCTTATCAATCTGATTGCAGTGTGCTCTAATGGGGCAATTTTTTTTAAGGCTAGTGATTGCGAGGGATGTGTGAAGGATGGGGAGTTCATTGCCAACATCCTCATTGAATCCATTGAGGCAATGGGGCCTTAGAATGTCGTCCAAGTCATTACAGATAACACAAAAAATTGCAAGTCTGTAGGGATGTTGATGGAGGCAAGGTATCCACACATTTTTGGACACCTAGCTGTCCAATCGTTCAATCTCATGCTTTAAAAGATTGGCAAAAAAAATTCATGGATAGGTCAAGTTTATGCCGAGGGAGAGGAGATTCAGGTGTTCATCACAAACCATCACTTTCTCAAGCCATGTTTAGAAACTTTTCTTCTTTAGGGCTGTTGAAGGTACTTGTAAATTTCTTGTTTTTATTTTTATTTAGTAAATTGTAATTCTTTTTTATGGTTTAAATTTGTTTAAAACCTAGTACCTACTTGTAGATTTTTTTTATTTTCATAAGTTTTTAAATTTTGTTTTGTTTTGTTTTTTTAATAGATTGTTAAGACAAGGTTCGCCTCTCACACAATTGCCTTGAGATGACTTGTGAAGGTGAAAGAGGCACTACAACATATGGTCATAAGCAATATGTGGGCTATATGGAAAGAGTCAAGCAAATAATAGGCCCAAAGATTGAAAAATATAGTCCTAGATGATGATTGGTGGGGGCATATAGACTATTTGTTGAGTATCACAAATCTCATCATGAGCGTGATTCATTTCACAAACATGGATCATCCATGTTTGGGAGAAGTATATGACGGCATTGACTTAATGATTGAGAATATAAAAGTCCTCACTAATGCAAAGGGATCCTGAAGAGTTTTTTTCAAAGAAGTTTATTCAATCCTCGTCGATCGATGGAACAAAATGACCACCCTGCTCCATCTTGCATTTGCATTAACTCCCCGATTTTCTAGCACAAAGATCCTTTCTTTTCCGAGAAGGGTGGCACCATATAGAGACGTGGAAGTGGTCAAAGAGTTCAAATTGGTATTTGCTAAGATTTTTTCCAATCCTGAGGTAGAAGACAAGTTTATGACTAAGTTTTGGAATTTCATCACCTCCCAAGGTGAAAGCCTTGGTGCCATGCGGGACAAATACAAGAAGGATGCGCATATGTGGGGGCACCTTCATGGCCAAGCAACACCAACAATTCAAAATCTTACAATCAAGGTCTTGTCATAGGTAAGTTTATAATTTTTTTGAATTTTTAACTTTCTTTTTGTTTAAAACTTGAAATTTAACTTTTAACATTTTATAAATTTTAATATAGGTTGCAAGTTCATCTTCTTGTGAGAGGAATTGAAGCACATATAACTTCATCCACTCACAGAAGTGCAACAAGCTCGGAGCAAAAAACGTCAAGGAATTGGTCTACATACACTCAAACTTGCACCTTATCTCCCATAAGAAGTCTGATTACAATAAGGGGTTGTCGAAGCATTGGGATATAAATCTCGAGGATGTTGACTTGAATTCTTCCGTTTCACACCAGTCATTGTTTGACATCGACTCTCTTGTTAGGCATAGTATAGTTGGCAGGAGTGGTGGAGTTAGGGAGAATGGTGGAGTTGGCGGGAGTGGTAGTCCTTGTGTTTCTAGTGCACCACATGATGTTGACATTGATCCTCTCAATAAAAAGCAAGATGGCTATAAATATTAATTTTGATGTAATTAATATGATCGGCACATGACATTTGAGATATGTGATTATTATGACATTTGGCATTCAGATAATATTCTCATTTTTGTGGTTATTTTGTTTTTTATATGCATACTATATGGTTATGTTAGGAAATTATTAGTGCCTTATAGTAATTGTGTGTGGTAAATGTAATATCAAAATTACGTTAGTGAGTTAGTTGTGTGAGTTACAACAACTCACGTAGAATAGAGTTGAGTTGTTTGTGGAGATATTTTGGTTAAGGTAGTTTCCTATTATATAGGAAACATATTCCTATAAATTTGTATTAAACCCGAATGAATAGATAATAAGAGTTTATTAATAATAATAATAATAATGGTTTTTATAGTTCACGATGTCAGGCGGCCTGTTTTTGGGTCTTCAGGTGGCTTTTTATAGCATATGGGACTACCCCGTACTCCCAGTATGCAGGAGGCATCTAACTGTGATTCAAATACAAGGCGTACATCCCTACCCCCTGCAGGATTTGAACTTGTGACCTCTCTTTCAAGAGTATTGTGTTAATGTTTTTGTAAGCTCTGCCAAAAACATCATTTGGTATCAGAGCGGGTATGGGTTTGTCAGGATTTGTGAGGGGCAAAGCCACTATTTATTTTGGTCGCCCATGTAGATGCAACTCTAGTTTTTAAGATAATACTCTGTTTTCCCATGGGCCGAGTCATCTTTTGGTGAGCATCTGTTTCTGCCAACGAATGTTCATTGCTTCCATTCTACGTTTAAATCTGTGCGCTTACTACTCTATCCACCACACTTTTGGCTTTTGGCTGTGCATCTTCTGGTGAATCTGTTCACAATATTGTAAGCATAATATTCTCAGTGCACTCTCGTGCAGCTACCTTCATTTAAGTCATTCTCGTGATTCGTTTCATATGCATTATTTTTCCGTAACCCTGCCAATTAGTTTACAGATCTCCATTCATGGCATCAATTTGAAACACAATCTGTTTGCATTTCTTTGGCACGACTACCATATTCGCAGTCTTTAATTGGTGTATCTGTTATGCACTTTCCTATCAGAATTCAGCAGTCGGATAGACATGTTCAAGTGCATCTTCTTACCCATGTTTTTTGTCAACACCGTCCACCATGCAATGACAAGCACCTGTCAAACTGTCCAAGTTTTCTGCCAAAAGGACTGGAATAGTTATAGACAAGGGATAAAACCTGAGAATTTGCAGCAAGCAGATTGCTCTGATAAAGGGACACAAAACTGTTTAAAAGAAGTATTAGTCCAAGCTTGCGGCCAGATCACTACTTTTCTCAACCAGTATTGACGGCATCAACGCCTTCGTGTGAGCTCTATTGGATACTCCACGACTCCCGAGCTCATACCACCTGCCTCGGTTTTCTCACACCGCTCGCGAATTTGATTATAAAAGGTGTGTTATTGTTTTAAAAGGGAATCAAGTCCGTTTTTTATTTCAAGTTAAATAACACTTATTCCACATTATACTTTACCTTATAGATAGCCCAAGTAGGTTATACGTTTTGGCAAAAACCATCAAACATAAGGGTCAAGGGGTCGAGCCACACTACTTCCAAGTGGTGATAGTATTTTTTTGGTGGGAAATTTCTCCAAACAGGGAAGTGTTATAATTTAATGTATGTGTCGCGGTAAAAGTGTTATGTTTAGTTAGAGCCTCTAGTCGTAATTGTAATTGTTGTCAATCCAAATAGTATGTTCATTTAGTAAATCCAATATTTAATTGGATTTATTGTTAGTCTCATTTAAAAGTTGTCAGAATAGTCGCTTATCATAAAAAAAAATCTGTTTTTTTTGGAGTCATGGTAATTAAATATTACTTTTTAGTCGTTTTAAATGTTTTGTTGTCATTGCCAACTTTGTTTAGTTGGTTATTGTAGTGTCAATGTTAAAATTGTTAAAAAGTGTCAAAATTGTCATTCAAAAAGTCCAAAAAATTGCCTTACGAACGCATTTTCAGTGGAATCTAATGTTTGTTCAGTTTGTTAAAATTGTGTGGGGGCGGGAGTGTTATCTTTCCTTAAAAGGTCACACAATGAGGTTGTGGCATGTTTTTCAATTCAGTATTTGTTTTCCATTGTGCGGTGTGTTTCCAGTTGTGTCTGGTGTGCTTTATTTCAACGTTCTTAATTTGTAATAATAAATGGAAATTTCACATTGTGGAGGGGAATATAATACCTATATTCAATTTCCATTCTGACCAAATCCACTAAAATCAAGGTTAACTTTCAATGGCAGTTTCCTATGTTGTTCGAGATCGAGTGTCAATGGTCGACAACAGTGGCTACAATTGAGAACATTTTGTTCGTATGTGATGTAATGAGAAAACTATTCATGTGTGAGCAATTCCTATATTTTTTCCTTGAGATAAAGATGTAATGGAGGAGAAAAAGCACTAGTTATGTAGATCATGGATCTTGAAAAGGTTCATGGAAATCCAGAAAACCACATGAGGTGAACAATTGATAGGTCTTGTTCATGTCCAGGTTTTTGGTAAACTTGTTGAAAACCATGGAAGGAGATGTCTTTCTTTTGTATCAAGATCATGAGCCACGAGAATGGGCATGCCACCAGAGTCGGGCAGACTGCTATTAAATGTGTGAAAGTCTTTCTTTCATGTTCGCACTAAGGGGGGGAATATTAGGAAATTATTAGTGTTCCATAGTAATTATGTGTGGTAAATGTAATGTTAAAATTACATGAGTTAGTTGTGTGAGTTACAACAACTCACGTAGAATAGGGTTGAGTTGTTTGTGGAGATATTTTGGTTAAGGTAGTTTCCTATTATATAGGAAACATATTCCTACAAATTTGTATTAGACCCGAATGAATTAATAATAAGAGTTTATTGTGCTAATGTTTTTGTAAGCTCTGTCAAAAACATCATGTGAATGACAAATGTCTCTACTTTTTTATTTATTAGGCTATAATTTCTATAATTTTTATTTTTTATATATTTTTTGTACAGACCTACCCAAGGCAAAAAAAAATCACCATATCCATGTACCAGTTACTTCGAACGTGTATCTCTACCGCACCTAAACCAGCAACTTCGCTTAGAAGAAGGCCCTAGATTTATATTTTTCCCTTTTGGAGGAGATAAAGGAAGTGGTTTAGGATGGTTCATTGACCCCCTAACCCACCCAAAGGAATCATCGTGACTTCATATAGAAATTTCTGCTACAATGGACCATGAAGACATCAAAAAGTTTAAAGACACTCGGTATGAAACAATAAAAAGTGAATACTTGAAAAATTTAAAGACACGTGGGATGCATAAATAAAAACAAAAGATAAATACAGTGAAGGAAAAGAGAATAAAGAATAAGAAGACGAAGAGCTATAAGGAGCAATTTCAAGCGAAAATGTATCATGAAGATAGTCCAATTATCATGAATGCCCTCAATTAAGAATTAGAGAAAGATGATGGTCTAAGTACACCATGGTCATGTCATCCCAACATTAAAGGAGGATGTTGGATTTTTATTTACTTTTAATATTTAGTTCTGTATATGATTAGTATGTTGTTGCCCTAATGTTACGTTGTGAGCCCACTTTGGGGTCCATAATTCTTAGTACTTTCTTAGGCTGGCCTTGCTTGTGGTCATATACTGTATGTGGAGTCAGGGAATGGCAAATTGGGGCATACTTTTATGTGTGAATGTCAGGTGTATGCATGTGAGACAATGTCATTTAATTATGTTTTATAAAGTGCTCATGTAATGTGTTGTTTTAACAACAAATAATGGTAGGAATAATGATAGGATTCAATGGATGCATTTGGAATGGGATATTGTGGAAATGGAGTTGGAAACAACAATGCTCTGGTACTACTAAAGAAGCACATCCTTTATATAGCAGTGAGCAAGGAATCAGCTTCAAGTTTAAAAAAAGGACTAGTAAAATTGTGCACCAATGTAAGAAGTTGTAGTTAGGAAAGATAGAACACAATTGGAATCTTGAACAATAATTATAGAAGTTGGAGAAACAGAGAATAATTGAGAAGGAATCTCACTTTGAGTATTTTTGTTGTTAATTACAAGATTCTATGCAAGGATCACAAATTCTGCAAAATGGGGTCTACTATGCTAGTTTCCAAGGGGGAAAATAAATTTAGTAGAAGATCCAAAAGAAATAAATTCAAATTAAAATCTAATTCTGACCACATAATCTAACCTGATGATGGCATCAGCTTCCTTGGAGGAAGAAGTGGTGCCTCTGGCTCAAATGGCATGTTCAAGCATGCTTCCCAGAAAGCATCAAATCTTGTAAAAGCATGCCCATTCTCATCATAAACTTGCCAAGCTTCATATAACAAATCACCATTAAAGGTGAACACAGAACAACCTTTTTCAACAAGTTGTTGTTTCAGCTTATAATCACGTACAAGTGATATAGGATCTGCATACAAATAGTACAATTTACACAGTATATAAGGAAACTAATCTTGTCTGTATGTCGAAATAAGTAGAATTAATTTCTTGAATATGTAAACCAAATATATTTGCATCCAAAAGGCAATGTATCATTTGGGTCAAGTGCTGCCAGTTTCAATTTAGACAGTTATAAATAAGAATTGCAGGTTGGAGTCTGGACACCATATGATTGCATGATTTGAAATACAAGGGCAGTCTCCACGGCTATATTTATAGTGAAATCAAATTTCCAGCAATAAATATTCTTCTATATGCATTTCACATTGCAGAAACGACATAAGAAATGCTCTATGACCTGAAACCAAAAAAGTGCCTATTGACAAGCATATCCCAAAAGAAAATGTTTCCAACTCGAGTGGCCTTAAGTAATGAAACAATATAACTCAAGCAGCTTGTTCAAAGGCAAAACCAAACCACAGAAAAAATCTCAAATAGAACAATAAGGAAAAATAAATTGCTCGATTGACAAGAAAGTGCAGTCAAAAGATGACCACAGACAGTTGCAAGGCCAACGCCAAAAAAAATGCACGAGTGTGATTATTGCAAGGCCCCACTCACTTTAGCGCCAAGTGCCTTGTAAAGAGAGCAACACACACATGTGAGGGTAAGTTGATTGCTACCAAGATTGGAGCCAACACCATCCCATAAGTAGAAAATACATAGCCATGGAAGACTAGGAACAATTATTCCACAACAAGCTCTAGGTCAATAGAGCTCCATTGCATGCCACTGTCAAGAATGACAGTTAGTAGAATTTGATTGCAACAAACATTTCCAAATGGCTGCTTATCCACAACTATGCATGTCAATACATTTACACTCTGGTGGTTACAAAAAGTAAAAGAAATATTGGAAACACGACAATGCTAATTAAGTTCCCAATCTCCCACATGAAAGATGAACTTGTTTGTGATGTAGTCGTGTAGGGACTTGGGATGTGCTCCTAGGGAGACTACAGAAGTGAAGGATATATGTAGTTTATTTAAGATTGGCCACAACCATATGGTCTCCAAAATGGAGATACCACTCATATAGTGCTAGAAAGCTCATGGAAAACCAATGTCACTCCAAACTCTATAAGAAAACCCGGAAATCAAATAAATCACACCCCAACAGTCTTCCTAGTTATTGCATGTCCTCATGTTGTAATGTCCCATTTTAGGGACTTAGACAAAATATCAGAATTCTGATATTAAATTACAGCAGACTGAAATTAAATTGCAGCGAGAATATTTATGGAAATAAGTGCTCAAAGTCTTCAATAATTATCGGGGAATGATTAGCAAAAATTATCAAACATTTTTAGAAGCGATTGCAAGCCAAATCGAATAGGTTGGAGGGAAATTTGAACTACTGTTACAGATTGTACGAGTTCTGGAAATCGCAGCCCTAGATACGTGATTTGATTTGCATGAAAATGACCTCGGTTTGTGTGCAAACTGTAAAAATAGCCTTCTAATGTCAAAGCGACCAGATTAGAAGAAATTTTATGGAATGGTTTTGGTGTCACTCAGATTTCACCCTGAAATCTGCGACTACCCTATTCGAAAAAATTTCGTACTTTTAAAATAATGGGTCGTTTTGTATTTTTATTGCCTGAAAGTTCTTATATTGCGTCAAGATAATCCCAAAGAGCCATATTAACCTTTTTCGCCAAATACCCAGATGCCCAAAATTGTTTTATTCTGTTGTCGGGATTTGTCTGCGGGAAATTTGTATTTAATTATTTTGAGCCCCGTATGAGGCTATTTGCACTCTGTTTTAACTCTATTATGAGCGAATATGTTATTATTCCTATGTGCCAGAAGGGTTTTAACTTGTATTAAGTTTTGGGCTTTATTTGTAACTTTTGGCAATTTTTCATGTTTTTGTGGTGTCCCGTTTCGTTTTCTGTGAAATTTCTCTGGAACAATTCCTTTGCCGGGTAAGCCCGGTTTTTGGCTTGGAGCAGCTGGAAAACATATACGCACATTATGCCCGGAGGAAGTCGCCATCGGAGGTCTGGATCACTGGGAAAAAATGAAGTCGTGCACAGAAAAGCCCCTGCGGGGATGGGCGCATTTTTGGAAAACAAAGAATTTAAACTGCAAGGGGAAAAATATAAGCCACAAGCAGGGTGAGAATTTTATACCTGCCTAGCAGGGTACCTTTTCCCGTGTTATAAAAGTCACTTAAGCTGCAGTGGGAAAGTTAGAGGCCGCAGGCAGGTGGGAATTTATTGCCTGCCTTGCAGGGTGAAAATTCCCATGATAAAATAAAAAAAAAGTGACTTAAGTGAAATCATGGGATTTTAGTGCCTGCCTTGCAGGGTAAATAATCTCATTGTCAAAGTCAAATCACTTATGTGGATCACGGGATTTTAGTGCCTGCCTTGCAGGGTAAATAATCCCATTGTGAAAAAATTCTTAAAAATAGAATTACATGTGCAAAAAAGTGCGCCCCCTTTGGTGAGAGAATGGCAGCCTTAAATTGATTATTTTAATTAATCTATTCTCTCAAAAAGTGTGCCCAAGCTTGGAGGAAGTCAACAAGTCAAAGATGAAATAAAAGAAAGGATTTAAAAGCATTAAAATTAATTTATTTAATGGTTGCCCTCTTCCTCTCAAAAAGTGCGCCCCATTTGGGTATTATTTAATGTTTTTTAAGGCATTAAAACATTAAATTAATTTCTATTTTCAGTGGCTATGGTCAAAGCACACTGTGAAGCTTAAGTGAAGTGATGTGTGAAGGATTAAATTGGATTAATTTAATTTATTGGATGGCTGTCCTTAAACATGCTATTTTTAAAAAAGAAAAGCATGATTTTTAATTAATTAATTGCCTTTAATTGTTAGGGCAATTATTAATTATAGAATTGTGAAGGTTATATAAGCATGGGCAGCCATATGGATGAATTATTCAAATCACAGGTAAAGAATTGCAGCCAAGTGGAAAAAGTGTGCCCCCATTAGAGGAAGGATTTTGCTCAGACAAAGGTGACAACAAGGCTAAAAGCTTCCAGATTTGGCGCATGCTTTAGAGGAGGTTGATCTTTGTCTGCATAATTGTTTCCACAGGTGTTACAGGAGCTCAGGTGTTGATTGAAAGGATTCATGCTCTCTTTATGTGCAAATTAAACACCATTTTTTGGGGCAGCAGGCTTGAAAAGTGCAGATTTTTACAATTAAAATTCACTATTCATGCTCTGGTGGCCATTTTTGTCTGAATAAATTGCAGGAATTTATTACAAGTGCTTTACAAAGGAAAATGAGCTTTTATCAATGTCCAATACATTGCATATACCCTCTGAATATGAAGAATTGTCCAGATCTGCACCAATTTTGAAGAATTCCAGTTAAATAAGAAGAAAAAGAATTATTCAGATGAAGATAGACAAAGCTATGGTGAAGAAAGATGAAAAAGAAAGCACAACGGAGTCATGCATCACTTCTAAATTTGCAGATATTGGAGACACGGATCTAGGCTCGGAACCTCTTGCTGAATTGATAGACAGATCCAGAGTAGGAAAGACTTCACTCATGCGTGCAGATAAAAAGCAGTGGAATTATTCGAGCTACAAATTTTCCATCCACAACTCAGTCGCCAGAATTTTTTATGTAGGTGCAGATCCATATCCAGATGCAGATATAGATGCGGATGCAAATCCATATGTAGATCCAGATCCAGATCTCATAGTTGCAAAAGCTTCCGGCACAAAGGC
Source organism: Taxus chinensis (assembly GCA_019776745.2). NCBI lineage: Eukaryota > Viridiplantae > Streptophyta > Pinopsida > Cupressales > Taxaceae > Taxus > Taxus chinensis. Next base: position 217,297,576 of record CM034151.1, read on the forward strand.
TTCGTCCTCTTGTTTCAAATGCAGCCCGTGAAGAAGTCAGTGCATGGAAAATTCCTTCCAAGATCCTGTGCATGTGCTCTCATCTTCCAGTTGAAGCCTTCATTGAATTTTCATTCACCCTGAGTGCTTTCCAGAATTTTTAATTGCTCATATGCAATTAAAAATAAGGATGATGAGTTACTACGGCCAACCTTGCATTGATGCATGTACAGCAGAAGAACTGCAAAAGCTTCAAGGATAAAAGAGAAGACAATGCAAAGGCAAAATTTCAGCTTGCTTCCAATTCCAACTGCTTGCAATTCCAGCTTGTTTCCAGACCCAGCTGCTTCCAGATCCAGTTTGAATCAGCTGCATGCAGACATGAAAAAGGACAAAGTCAGCTTTAAAAAAGACAAAGTCAGCTTCTCTTCCTTCTTCTTTCCTCCGACAAAGTAATTGAGCGATCAATTAAATCATACAACTTAAAGTGATTGATTTAAAAGCCATTACTTGAAGAAGTCAACTACTTGGAGATAGGTGGCAGGCGTGCAAAATAGAAAGTTTTATTTTCAGTTGCAAATCATACATGTCATGTAAAGAGGAATTCCAGGAGGGAGATTGCCAGTTGTTTCTTCTCCGACTTCCACATGTGCCAGTTCAACTAAAGCTTCCAACTTGTAATTGCCCCTCTACATTCTATAAGTAGAGGAAGAACCTTAGGGTTAATCGATCAGAATTTGTAAGAAGCAATCTTGTGTTCTAGACTTTGTGCTGAACCCCTGAGAGCAACTTGGAGCAGAGGAATACAAAGGAGCAGGTTTCTGGAGAACTTTGTGTCACGGTGTACTTTGTTTCTTGCTTTTAATCTTAGATCTATTAGTAAACTTTGTGTTATTATAGATCTAGATCTAGAGCTACCTTTGTTTTATAATTTTGTGTGTTCATATCTATTGAGTTTCTTCTATGTGCATGCAATTAGCTCTGCTTTCTACTAATTGGGATGCACATCTTCCCCATTTCTTCTCTGTATTTCCTTTACTTCCTTCTTCTATAATTTTCCTTTCTTAAACAGCGGCTTACTTGCTGCAGAACTTCTTAGTTATGGTTCATGAACTAAGTGGTTAAAGTAAAACCCCTGATAGGTAATAACACATTTTTATTGACAAATCTGACACGGGAGCCTCACCGGTTAAATGAGGGAGATTTATCTCATGACTACCTAGGTTTGATGCTATGCAGAAAATCTAGCCAACAGGTTTGCCCACATACAATTAATTATTTCAATTTATGCAAGTTGCACCACTGGTACATACACAGTATAAATTGGAATTGATAAATACTTTGAATTCAATAATATGCAATGATTACTACACAAATGTTTTAAGTCAGATTCAAGGGGTTTTCGTCCCTAGAGTAGACCTCTAACGGTGTCCCAATAGGAAATAATGAGAACAATTCTCACAATTTTGAATGATCACCAGCAAGTCCATATCTACAAATAAAGCCTATGACCCCTATTTATACTAATTCTAAAGGTGGCACCAACTAAATAGACATGACTGTTCAAATATCTTGGCTGACCCCCTTTAATGTTAATTTGCCCTATTATGGCCGACCCATCCTTACATATTTATTTTCTTTATAAAAATATATAAAAAGATGATCATTAATGGTTGCTTCTTCTCCTTGACTCGGCCATGGATAGGAATAACTGAAAACTCCATAATTATCTTTGAAGGGGTACGAAGGGACATTACCTTCCTCCCTCCCCAAGATTGCTTGTCCTCACGGAAACCCTCAATTTGCCTGGATGTTGAAGACAATCTTCTGCTGAAGACCAGTTTTTTGGTTTACAGTCTAGGCATCCCAAGGAGTCATGAGAAAATCATCTTCTGTACATCAAGTTAATGGTTCCCAAACTCTCCTATCTCTAGCGACTACGGTTGAAGATCATTTGGGTTCCTTCTAGGGTACAAACTTCATTATTCTTTGATATTACAGATTTTGCGCCATGGAAACTTTATTGCAGACCGTATGTATTCCTTCCATATTTTTCCATTGATATGGGGTTTAGAGACCTCATATTTCGGTCATTTCTCTACTGGTTGTACTTCTAGCAGTTAATAATATAGTTTTCACAGACTAAGTATTTGCTTGAGTTTCATGGTGACTAAAGTTCCCTAAAAGCAGTTCATTATGGTATTTATAAAGGTCCTGTGGATAGTTTCTCATGATGACCATTTGCTTGCCATTATCTCCATCTCTTTGCATGAGAATTGTACCTAATTGTAATCTATCTGTTGCAACACGCCCATAATGCATTCTCCATGCTTTCACCAGTGTTGATTATAAAAATGCCACATAGTTTACTTACAAACTTGGAGTCCAATGTAAACTGATCCAGTAGGAGTTCTCACTTTCATCCCTAGAAATGGAACATGACCATACGACCATGTTCATGAGACCAAGTTGAATGGAGCACTATGGGAGTAGCTCAGTATGGATGGTTGTCCAAGCATTTGTCTTAGATATGTTGTACTATTCAGAAGTTCAATGGAAACATGGTGAAATCACCGAAACTACGAGGGATGATTCAAACTGGGAACTACACCTTTACGAGGGTCAGGGAGGCAACTTGATAGAGTCATCATATGCTGGCCTCAAAGCACTATTTTCAAAGAAAAAAACTCTAAAGAATGTGCAATCTTGATCCTTTGTTTTGTCCCCTCTCAACCGTATCTGTCGCCTATATTCTCCTAGTGTAAGCCTATAACAACATTTGGGTCATTAGAATTCTTAAGGCTCATTAAATTGCAGTCCCTTGGATTGTTGATAACCAGTTAAGCCCTCTAACTAATGATCACAGTTGTAAGGGACTTCAACCATTTTGTAAGGCTTATCTCTCACAGTTCAGTAAAAGGAGCATGGTACACCCATATGATGCCATAATATGCACATGCTCATTCATCGGTATATGCTGCTTCAAAATTTGCTCTTTGTACATCCCCTTTATTCATTATCATTTATTATCTCTGTTAGCATATTCTAGACATCAGGTCCATCCTTGACAATCAATATCTTGGAATTTTCTTTCATTGCTGCCTATTTTACCTCCGTTGTTATTTGCACATGCTATCCAAAAATTGTTTTGTGCCTCAGAATTTCTGATTTGAAAGGAAAATTCTAGCTCTTTGCAAATAGTCCCTCAGGCATGGTAAAGTATCTCTTTAAGGCCTTGAAAGTATCTTTCAACTTGATTGGAAGAGACAAAAAATGAAACTCTGCTTCCTAATGGGAAAGGCTCATTTTTTGATCTGCATATTTATGGGTGCTTTTCAGGACTTCCAATGCATCAAGATGTGATGAACAGAAGAACTAGCGAACCCATCAGATATTGTGGATATACTTCCATGATGCTTAAGAGGGCTTCATGTGAATGAAGGAAAAGTGCTGCCCCTTTCCTTGTCTATCTTTATGAGTTTTAAGAACACTTAAGAAACCCTTCAAAGCTTTGAATACATCTTTGATGGAACCTTTGTTGACCTTTCATGATAAGAGATGAAGCAAGAGGACTGAATTTTTACTTTTTGCATGCATTAACTTGAAATGATGTCTTTGGCAAACCTAACATGTCTAGATATGTCTCGGGTGCACATGGTATTGAAAGCTATAAAAATGAACCACATTAAGACTCCTTAGCACATCAGATGAGTCGCTTTGATCATCCAAGCTTTCTTGAGAATTGAGGAGCTCACCACTTAATGGCTAAAAAGCCATATTGACTTCTTCTTCATTTTTACCTTTTCAAAAGCTTGAATGCCACCAATAGCAAAGGCAACAGTAGTTAGTTCAATAAACAATGAAGAGAAGTTCTTAATCCTAAACATGGAAATACTTCACTAGTTTATGCTAGAAAGGAGGGACGTATTCTTAGAAAAGTGAGCTCCGGTTTAGTTCTATTGATATAGGTTTCCAATTCTATGAAATGGAAGAAGTCTTTGGTGCATCTTGGGACAAATAAATAAGCCCATAAAGAAATCTGACTTGTGTAGTATGTCTGCTGTCCCAAACCGAGCAGTATAAACATGTCTTGTAAAGGCTAGCTTAGGACTCCATAGGTTTACCCTAATGCCCGGATCAAATGATTAGTGTCCACTTCTTATGTGGATTCCTGAGAATAGCTTGCATGATTGAGAACTACTCCAGCTCCAATGAAATGGATTGATAATCTAGTAAGCTAGTAGAAGTGGTCCATACCTTAAGGATGCATAAGAAGAGGATTCAACTAATGGAGGGAGGCTCATATTCTAGCCTCAGTTAGTCAGTTACAAGAGATCTGAGATGTATCCGAACCATAAGGACCTGTCGTAGAGGAGATGCTAAATAGGCCTAATTGACGAGGTGTCATCAATTTGCGAGGAGGAAAATAGTTGGTGCCAATATTAAGAATAAGATTGCTTTGATCAAACTATAGGTGTCTACAGGCACTTCATGGATGTCTTCTCTAAATAGGAAAGGGATATGGTCTTCCAAGGAGGCCCTTGTTTTTAAATAAATCATGCCTCCTCATGAAACATTAGACTCCGGATTTTGACCCAACAGAAGATCTTCCAACCATAGTTCCAGTTTGGGTAAGACTCCCTCTACTTCCCAACAAATACTAGAAGGAAACTATGCTAAAAAATATAGGCTATTGGAGGATATATTGCAGCCTCTAATTTTATCAAGAACCTAGGCATACTAATAGATCTTCCACTATTCAATTCCACGAACTCTGTAAATGACATGGCTTCACGAATTTTCTTGGGCAAGGCCATATACTCCTTGTAACTTGCTTCAATACTCTCTCTTCCGACAGTGCTTGGATTATTTTCTGGTGTGGCTTCATCTTTGGATGTGAAGGTGGGCTTCCATCGTTTCTCCGGCTGCTCTCAAAGATTGCTTCATTAGATTTCAGATAGATACTGCAAGTAGGTCCATAGCCTCCATGAAATTATCTTGTCCCGCCATGATATCATCCACTGAATTTCCCTAGGCCTTAAGAGGATAAAGCTTTGATACCACTGTAATGTCCCATTTTAGGGACTTAGGCAAAATATCAGAATTATGATATTAAATTACAGCAGACTGAAATTAAATTGCAGTGAAGGATATTTACGGAAATAAGTGCTCAAAGTCTTCAATAATTATCGGGGAATGATTAGCAAAAATTATCAAACACTTTTAAAAGCAATTCCAAGCCAAATTGAATAGATTGGAAGGAAATTTGAACTGCTGTTACAGACTGTACAAGTTCTGGAAATCGCAGCCCTAGATAGGTGATTTGATTTGCATGAAAATGACCTCGGTTTGTGTGCAAACTGTAAAAATAGCCTTCTAATGTCAAAGCGACCAGATTAGAAGAAAGTTTATGGAATGGTTTGCCCACATACAATTAATTATTTCAATTTATGCAAGTTGCACCACTAGTACATACACAGTATAAATCTGAATTGATAAATACTTTGAATTCAATAATATGCAATGATTACACAAATGTTTTAAGTCAGATTCAAGGGGTTTTCGTCCCTAGAATAGACCTCTAATGGGGATTTTGTCCCAATAGGAAATAATGAGAACAATTCTCACAATTTTGAATGATTACCAGCAAGTCCATATGTACAAATAAAGCCTATGACCCCTATTTATACTAATTCCAAAGGTGGCGCCAACTGAATAGACATGACTGTTCAAATATCTTGGCCGTTTCTTTTTAATCTTCAATTGGCTTTATTAAAGCTCCAAACCCAGCGGACCTGCTAAAAGCAAAAACACACAAAAAGAAACATTAAAATTAGAAAATAAATGCAAAGGAAGCTCAATTCCTTTTCCCAACTCTTCTACTTCGTTGTCATGGAAAAGGGAACGGCAAGAAGTCCAAATTAAGGTCCTCAAGTGGGAAAAAGGGACATTACACACGTTGACACCAATTCTATCACAAAGGTATAAATTTATTTACCCGTATGATAGAAGCAACTTAAAAGTCTCTTGGACAGCCATATGGATATCTTCAATAAGCCAATGGGGTACCACTAGTGCAGAATATTACATGCCTTAAATTTTGTCCCGAAATCGCCTTTGTTTGATGGTCCACTTTATCAACAATCACCAAACGATGGATTAAGAAGTTTTTGTAGGAGGATCATAGCCATCCAAGCTAATCATTCTATTGAATCCCAATCATGTAATCCTTGAAGAATGACTAGACATGCCACATTTTTAATAAATTAGGGTATTCTTATCATCATGAAGAGTAGATACCCATACCCTCATGTTGATGATGTCTACAACAAGATTGCGGGCCTTTGTTCCTCTATAAGATCAGCCTCAAATCCAATTGCAACCAAGCACTAGTCAGCAAGAAGATGTATGTAAGAAAACATTTCAAGAATAAGTACGAACTTTAGGAGTGGTTGGTAATTCCATTTGGCATCACCAACACCCCAAAAACGTTTATGTAGCTGAATAATGTTCTTTTCCAATTTAATAAGCAGTTCAAGGTAGTCTTCCTTGATGACATTCTCAATCATCATATGCTTATGGGAAGAACACTTAGAACATATATATATTCCAAGTCCTATAAACACCAACCAACATACCTGAATCCAATGTTGGCAAGTGCTTGTGTTGCATGGAAAAAATCTAGTACCTAGGGCGTTTTATGAAAAAACCAAGGGGCTTTGCATTATAAAGCTTGATGAATTTTTATGAAAGCCCCGTGTTAGGATTCTATCTTATTTCTTGGAAATCGATGGCATTCTTGGGAAAAATAAGAAAGAGATTTTCTATTGGATAGAAAACAACTATAAGCTTACAACAAGCCCAAACACAAATAATATTCTTTACTCAAACTCACCTTTTGCTCAATCTCCAGCAACTCTTCTAGGCTACGAAAATGCCTCTAAATATGTTGTGGGAGATCTACTCATACAACATGGAAATTCTATTCTCTACCACTCCGAAGCCTTGACTAATGCAATGCAACACCATTCAACTTATGATCATAAGTTATACTCTATTATTCAAGCAGTGTGTTAGTGGAATGTAATATCCCTGATAAATAGTTTCTAACAAATTTGGAGATATTTTATCAAACCCTAGGGCAGCAGTATAAAATTTTGAACTTTTATGACAACAACAATAAACTCATTTTTTATAAAAAGAGCAAACCGCAATTGCAGACAAAATATAATTTATTTTCAAACCAGCTTGAGGGAAAATACCAAAATATCTATATAAAATTACTGGCTCAATTTTGATGATCCAAATACGTAGAAGTCTGCAAGAAATAAACATGCAAGTTGAAACCCTTGCAAAAACTCTCCAAATGTGGCATCCAGCATAGAATCAATCTCCCAAGGGTGGCGTCCACCTATGGAAACTTGTCTGGTATGCGTTGCAGAATTTGTCTGAAGAAATCCTTGGTGTACTTTGTTGTTCTAAATGCTAAAACAACCTTGACTATGATGTCCTAGCTGAACTGGATGAATATTTGTACTCTGAATGATCACAGCAATCCCTAGATGGAATTGCCAAGCTTAGATACGAGGGTTTTCATCCTTGTGTGTAAATGAGGGTTTTTTTCCTCTATTATTGATGCAGGATCAGAAGCTACTTGCAGACAAAGAATTAGTTGATAAACTTCCAAGATGAATGTAATAATAAACCCGAAATATGCCTTTATAACTTCCAAACACTCTCCAAAGTGGGTGCCCATGATATATTTTACACTTACATGCATGATCTTAACAATTAAAAATAATAAATTCCTCCTCCATGTCGGTGCCCCATGCTAAGAATAAGATTAAACACATTTAAAAATACTTTATCCACCTCCTTTGCTAAAATTAGGATTTTAGTATTCATGTAGCTCTCTTTATTTATTTATTTATTAATTCCAACTCAGGTGCCCAATAATAGAAGTCAACGTTCTATTATTATTTAATTCTATTAATGTTTTTTGGATTAAAATATAATTTAAATGTCCTTTTCCAATTAAAATATAAAAATATCCTTGGACCACTTAAATTAATTTATTTTTCTCTTTTAATTTCCCTTTAGCCTATGGAAAAAAAAAAAAAGGCTTCAGGGATCCGAAATTAATTAATTTTGAAAAGGGGACATTACAGGGGTCGCCTAAAGAAGAGTAATGACAAATATTTTGATACAAGTTGAGACACTGGTCAATATCTGCATGAACAACATAAGATAAAGAAGCTAGGAGGATGTAACAAAATTGAACATTCCAAGATACTCTAGTTGGGCAGGTCCCTCAAGATTCAAAACCACGTGTTTTGTAGTGCCCTTAATAGGTTATTGAGTGGCTGAGAATGCCATGTAATCCCTTTCAAATCCATAGTTGAGCTCAAGATTGTGGCGCCTTTATATTGCTGCAGAGACCACCTACTAAAGCCAAGAGATTTCTATGTTTTTACAGTTAAAAAAAGGTATCTTTATGTTTTTCCTTCTTCGAAACAAGAGATTTCTTACAATTTCCATAGAGGGAAAAATTAGATCTTGTTGAATCACAAAGTGGGAAGAAAGCCATTGGCTGCAAATGGCTCTACAAAGTCAAAGTCAAATCTGATGGGTCATTTGATAAATAAAAATGTAGACTTGTAGCTTAAGGATTTTCTCAAAGGGAGGGGCCAAACTAATGAAATGTTTCCCCTGTTGCAAAAATGATCGCTGTCAGGCTAACTCTTTTGTTAGAAGCTTGGTTAGATGGAAAATATTTCAAATTAAATGTGAAAAGTGGATTTGCTAAATGATGAGATTGAGGAAGAAGTGATCATGAAGCAAACTCGAGGGTTCACAAAACTTGAAGAGTAACATTTTGTTCATAAATTATATAAAGTATTGCATGGTTTAAATTGGGTTCCAAGAGCTTGGTACTTCAAGATCGATGCTTCAGATACAATGGTTTCTCAAGGAACCTGTATTATTCCAAATTTTTATGTAAAAGTAAAAATTGATGATATCATGCTTATTGTCCTCTGTGTTGATGGTCTTGTCATGATGCATAAAAAATAGCTGGATTGAAGATATGAAAACTGAACTTCAAAGCTTTTGATATGAAAAATTCGAGGCACTTTTTTTATATTGATAAAACCCAAGTCACCACATTCCAATTTGTATAAGATTTGTTGCTAAAAAATAACCTATAAAATTTGTGATTCAGTTCAACTAAAGGAAATTAATATATATATATATATATATATATATATATATATATACATATATACACATATATATACATATACATATATATATATATATATGCATATATATATATATATATAATAAATTGAAAAAGTATTTCAAATATAATTAATTAAAAATATCAAAATATATATTTATACCTATTTTAAAAATATGTATATAATAAATCACAAATATCATATATGCTCTCTTAATTTTTTTTAATAAACTATAAAATATAAATGTATTATAAAACTATATAATAAAACCTAAATGCTAAAATTATAAGGTGTTAATTTTTAATTGTTTTTTATAAAAGTATAAACGAGTGGAGTATCCCTTGATAGGATACTGTCTTGCTTTACTGAAGCAGAAAATAGACAGCGAATGGGAGAAGGTTCGAGGGAGACTCATCAGTTGGAGGAACTGTTAGTTATGGAGTTTAGATCGGTTGGTCTAGCCGAGATTCAGGTAGTTTTTACAATTGGAGATATCAGAGAGGGGAAGGTAACTGGATAACACATACATGTAGAGAAACATAGCTGCACTATTTCACCTATACAAAAAAACACAACAGCTATAGAGTAGTATAAACTGACATGAATGAGATATGATTTCATTCACGATTTTAAACGAATATTTTGCCCTAGTTTTAAATGAGGCTATTTTCAATTTGTATGGTTGCAGTTTGGCAAATGCAACGAGGGTTTATATTGGGGTCCTCACCCATGGATCCAGAAGAGAATAACACATAACATGAAACCAAACTAGGGAAGAACAATAGCAGCCCCCCCAAACGAAACACTTATTACACTTTAATACTCTATGACAATTACATAAAAAAAACTAACCAAAAGATGGCCATGCGAGTCAACAAATAATGTGTCCCTGAGGTGACCCAACCATATAGTCTAAAGCCAACTTTTACCACCACCCGGTCATCACTAATTAGATCATAGGGCAACACTTACACATGGTGAGGAGCATCACAGGTCCACAACAGAAGAAAACAACCACCAAAAGCCACTGTCCACCACCAACAACAGTCAACATCACTCCACCATCACACACTACCTTCCACCACTCCTTTGAAACAGCCAACCAGCCATCGACACATGCTATCAACTCCATCCAAGCCGCAAAACCAACAAAAACACGGAAACATAATATAGAAGGGACAAAATCCCCAAACTAAGGCTCCATTTCAGCATTTTTTTGTTTCTCGTGGAATAATTGGTGCCTCTTTTTCTTATTTAAAGCTCCATCTTCTCATTGTTGCTCTGAAAACTTGTTTCTTCTGATTAAGTTTCAATTTCTTCCTCAGTGGAAGCTCCCTTTTCAATTATAGGAGACAAAATGGATTCCACAGATTCGTAATTACACGTCCCCTGTAATAGCCCCTTTTCTAAATTAGAAATACTAATTAATATTTTTAAGTTGAGCCCAGATAACTCTATTTATGGGTAACTTAATAATATTATTATTAAAATAAATTTGTTTTTAAATACTAAAGTAGAAAGAAGACCCTTAGCCTATTTTCATTATTTTTAGTCAGCTAAAGGGGGGGAGGAAGGAAGTAAATTAATAATTTAATTTTAAGTGCTAAAGTAGTTTTAATTATTTGCACTTTAATTAAATTATTAAAAAGAGGCAAAACTGCATTTAATTTATTATTTTTAAATGCCCAAGTGGAGCTAGCCAAAAGGAGAACTAAAAAGAGGAAAAGAGGCATTTAATTTTAAATTAATGCCACATTGGAGCACCCAAATGAAACGGAAAAAGGAGGGAATAGTAAATGTTAAAAAGGAAATAAAGTGTCCCATATGAAGTGTTCCACAAGGAAAAGAAAGAAAGAAAAGCTATAAAGGTAAATGTATTTGTTACATTGGTGGCTTCATCTGGGAGTCACAAGTGAGCTTCATATTCAGAATTTTAAAACAAGGGTTTCCATTTGTGCTAGGGCACGCTTTTTGGGGTTGCGACACTCATTCCCAGCTTGGGCCACCTATTTGGAAATTTCGGGATCACTTTTTAGTGGGTTTCTATGGTTGGAAAAATCTGAACTTAATTTTGTTTGATAGCTGCCATTTTTGTGGTCATTTTGAGCTATCATTTTTATTGTATCTCCAAGTATTTATGAAGATATGGACTTTTGATGTTTTAGTTGTTTTTTGGATAATAACTAATTCCAACGGTCAATATTTTATTGTTGAAACATTTATTTTGCATTATTTCATTAAGGGTTTCAAGTTGTTGATATATTTATGAAGATTTGTGTGTGAGAAATACTAAAATCTGAATTTTAACTAGGTCGTTTAGGGTTTTGGGGACCTAAAACATGTCGCTGCCCTAATTTTTGCATAAATTAGATTGTTGTCATAAATTTTAGTATGTTGTTATATTTTTACAAAAGGGTCTATGGGGATCTGATTTTACCCTAGGCGCTAGGGTTTGGAGAATTTAATTACTGAATATTCATTCTTTTCCAGAATTTATTGTTCGCTGAGTTTGCATACTTTTAGATTTTATTTTTTGGGGTATTGGGGAAAACCCGTTTGGTACTAATTTTACCCTGAAAGCCTGAAAGGGGAAATTACATTATGTGGCTCGATTGAACGGTACATGGTATGCTAAGAGACACTCTGGCATAGTGGAAGCCTTGGGAGTGCCACAAGGCCTGACACAATGCAACACGGAGCTGTGTTGAATGGCATCACTACAATGGAGCTAACAGGTTGTTGACACCTAGCGGTACCACACAATATGAGTTGTCCCTTTGCAATTAAGAATGGAGGTGCATTAGACCTTGTAAAAGCCAAGGATGTACACCATAGAATATTTGGCGCACACTCTGGTAGTGTCATGGCCGATCTGCACAGATTGCATTGCACCACTATAGGAATGTGTGTGGCATGTGTGGCTCTTGACCTTCCAACCATCATGTGGCTAAATTGAAAGGTGCATGGTATGCTAAGAGACACTTTGGCATAGTGGAACCCTTGGGAGTGCCACAAGGCCTGGCATAGCATAGTGAGGAGTTGCATTGAATGACATCCCTAAGATGGAGGTAATGAGTTGTCAACACTTGCAGTATCACACACAGTGTGAGTTGTCCCTTTGCAATTAAGCACGGAGGTGCGTTAGACCTTGCAAAAGCCAAGGAGGTACACCACAAAATGTTTGGCGCACAATTTGATGGTGTCATGGCCAATTTGCACAGATTGCATTGCACCATTGCAGGAATGTGTGTGGCATGTGTTGGAGACGAATGGATGCATTTCACCACCACTAAAGTGTGTGCTTTGGAGAAAGATGGATGGTCTTGGAGGTACCACAAGCCTGTGGATGAAGTTCTAGAGTAACACACTCGATTGAAGTGGAACAGGATGAACTACAAGCTATAAAGACAGGCTTGGCGGTACTATGGAATTGTTGTTGGTAGATCCTCCTAGATCAGTCACCCTTCCTTGTAAAGCAATAGATCCAATTGCGTAAAGTCTAGGAAGCAAGTGTGGAACTTTGGCTTCTAGTTGATACCTTGTGAACCATTTAGCTTGTTGTGGGAGCTAGCTTGCTCTGAGAACTTAATACACTAGCAAAGAACAGTTAGCTTGTTGGTGGAGGTCGTGCTTCAATATGATGTGAAGTTCTAATTGCTAAATATGCATAGTTATATGGCGCAATTTTCTTGGGAGTTGGCGCAGCATGTGTTGAGCATGGAATCACTTCAGGAATCTAGTATCTCTTACTTCCCACTGATACAACTACATTGTGAGGATTGACGTTATATACACACTAGTAACTATGCATGTATGGATGCCCAAGGAGTACATCGCAAACATCAATTGGTACTAAATCACTGTAATGTCCCCTCTTTCCGAATGAGCTTGGACGAAGACCTTTGGCCCTTTTTGTCTACCTGACGGCCAAAGAAGGTTTCTAGGGTGACTAAGTTTTTATTATTTTATTATATTGTGCTAATGTTTTTAAAATAACATTATAAGTTGCACATATAATAAATAATAAAACTTATTAATAAATTAAAAATGTCAATATCAAAATACAATTAAAATTAATTGTATTAGAGGAAAAGTGCGACTTACCTATGGGAGTCATAAATAGAGAAATGTGTCATTAAGCCCATAGGGAAAAATGCAACCAGCATAGGGAAAAGAAAAGAATGTGATTGGCTGGTTTAGAGGTGGTGGTTGGGCTGTTTTTCCTTTATATAGGCAAGTCGACTTGCTTAGAGATATCCAGATTTTTATTATCAGATTTTGCATTGTTAAGAGCTCTTGCTTTTATCAGAAATTCCAAGGACGAAAACCCTTGTGAATTAAACATCTTGTGGACGAAAACCCCAAGGGATTGAGAGGGGATTTCACTCAGAAATTTCCAGCCCTCTAATTCAGATTTCCAGATTAATTTCAGCAGTGTTTGTGAAGGTGTTTTTCAGTGGTTTATGACAGCAGTTGGGTCGACTTATTATGGATGGTTTTGGCAACATTTTAAGAGGTATTTCCTTCAAAAATATTTGTCAAATATTCTCCATATTATTGTAAACCAGATCGTTGTAATTTTACATTTATCTGAAGTGTTATTTTGAGGGTTTCAGGCATTGTAATAATCAGATTTCAGATCTGATTTCTGGATCATTTGTGGCTTCTAAAAAATTTTGATTTTAATGCATGATTTGATGCTCTAAAAAATACCAGCAATCAATTTGTGATTGAGAATATAATTTTTTGAGAGTGACTTGCATTGAGTTTCTCATCTCAATCCCTAGTCGCATTTCATCTTATTTAAATTCAAATTTGCCCTAGCTTTATTGTCATAGCTATCGATTAAATCTGTATGTTGTTTATATTTGTGATGGGAGAAAAATTCATTTTGAGTGTCAAAAAAATCTATTGGGGATTTTTCAGTGGTATCAGAGCTAACTGTTCCTCCCACTTGTAGTGGATAGATAGGAAAAAAAAAATCTGATTTGACGATGAAAGCGTGTATACCTTAAATGTTGCATCAGACACTGCAGTCATCTCAATTAGAAAGTTAATATCGGATGAGACAGGATTCGAAGATTTCTATTTTTGATGGTACTAGATAAATTTCTGTGAGATCATGGTTGTTAGAACCTTGGCAGGCATGCTATCAAATCTCTCTCATGTGTACCGGATGATGCTCCTCAAATATCATTCCTTATCATTTGGAAGGGATAGCAAGTAAGATTGGTGGGTATCACTGTGATAATTGACCCAACGGGATGAGCCATATCTAGTCTACTTCTTTGCATGACAAGTAAGCCAAAAGTTCATGGAGAGGTTCGATCAAACGGGGAAAATAAAGGTGAGCATCCGGGTAGAGGAGGACAAATCAGATCTACAAGCGAACCAGGATAGTTCGAAGAAGCTTCAAAAGGTATGATTTCACATATAGAACAAACATAATTGATGTTAGTGGAACTTTACTTGCTAAAGAAAATGAAAATTTCAAATATCCATCTTAGGAGAAGACAATTTATGTATATGATCTACACACAAGGAAGAATGTAATGGAAACATTGACACAATGTTGTGAGGAAATGGAACCTTTCAGATTCCTAAAGCTGCTAGAATTGATATCAAGGGTTTCCGCTCAAAGTCGAGACAACACCTACAATGCTGTTTAAGGAAAAGATTGTGGGCAATTGATGCATAGGCTCTTCCACTATTTATAACGTAAAGAGGGCAATTACAAATGGAACAACTAGCACATGAGGAGCCTCTCATGCGAGAGCTATGAAAAAGTGGAATTGCAGGCTGCTGCAATCTTCCTCCTGAAATCCAGTAGCTTTGCATGATAAGCATGATTTGGTGAACTAATACTCAGAACCTTCTATTGTTGACAAGGATGCCAAGAATTTGATGCAGCAAAGCCAATTGTCATCATGGAGATAACTTGAATGATGACGGCTTCTAAGGTATGCGGTGAATGACTTAAGTATGTACTAATTTAATTGATTGCACATTCAGATTTCTTTCTCTCATGAGAATGCAGAGACAGAATTAGAAAGAGGTGAAGTTTACATTATGGAGTATGTTGCAACACTCTCAGTTTTGGTCCATACTTCCATACTTTGCATGAGTGATCCAACTTGTATTGCACTTCTACTTCATTCACTTGTGGCAATGATTTGCTTCACTTGACAGGAATAGGTGCTCAGGCTTGTGGATCACTCTCAGCATGACTTTTGTCTCCCATATGATGCATGAATCATTTCCTTGGATTCTCACCAAACAAGATCATGGAAGCAGCTTGATTGGGCAAACAATTACTTGGGAAGGGACTGACTTTGTAATGTCCCCTCTTATCCAATCGAAGACCTTTGGTCCAGTTTTGTCAACCCGACGGCCAAAGGAAAAATATAAGGGTGACTTAAGTTATAATACAATTCATTATAAAGTGCGTCACCTAAAAAAAATAAAATAAAATAATTAAAGCACTTATCATTAATTCTGGATTTAGCAATCCGGGTGAATAAAAATATAATTGTAAATCCCTATGGAAGAATACGATTTGAAGATTAAGGGAGCACATGCACAAGCTCATTGTAAAGGGATTTTCTATGCATTTTACTTCCACATGGGCTGCATTAGAAACAAGGAAATGGCGACTTGGGCCAAAGGGGAGTCTTTGCAAGCCTAGGAAAGATAAAATCATAATTAATTCCTATGTATTTACCCTAGAGATATATGCGACTTGTATCTAGGAGGGAAATGCTGTTGGGAAAAACATTTCACCAATATGGGAAAATATTAAATGTTTGCATAGGGATCAATCATGCAGATGCTCATTGGTTGGTTTGGAGGTTGCCTTGTCCAACCCTTTTCGCTTTAAAATTGGAAGTCGACTTGCCGGCATTCCAAAACGTAGATTTTTATATGCAATATCCTCCTTCCTTTGGCGCCATAGATCCTTCCGAGCTTTTGCATTAAAAATTCTAAGGACGAAACCCCTTAATTGAATTCTACGTCTATGTGGACGAAAACTCTAAGAGCTTTGAGCAGGGTATTTTCACTCATTGAAATTCCCTATTGATTGGTAATCAGATTAATTAAAAGGAATTATTCTTCAGTCCAATTTGGGCTACCCAAGTCTGTATGCTTCTGAGGGTATTTTGGAAAATAAATTGCATTTTAGTTCTTCTATTAGGATCGCATCCCAGATTTGGGACTGATTTAGCTCATCCACTTGCTTTGAGGTATTCCTAAATCTGATTTCTATGTGTCAAACTTCATTTAGAAGATGTTTTGTGAAGTAAATAGCATTAAACACATTTTATTAATTTTTAGAGTGGTTCTCACAGTGATTTTGGCAAGGAAAGTTGCTAAAAATAGGAAGTCAAAGTCATGGGAATTTCCACCCTACATTTGTGGCTTCTAAAAATTCTGATCTTCCACTTAAGTGATTTGGGCTTCAAAAAATATGGCAGTCAATTTTCACCCTGAAAAGAATATAATTTTTTGAGAGTGATCTTGCATTGGTTTCTCACTGCCAAAATTCTCATTAGTCAGCATTAAATCCTCTCATTCCAAAAAGTGCAAATTGCATGGAAAATAGCTTTATTGTCATAGCTATGCAAAAAGTATGGGTGTTTATACTTCTGTGATGGGAGAAAAATTCACCCTGCTAGGCAGGCAAGAAATTCCCGCCAATGCTATTAAGGGATTTTTCTTT
Organism: Taxus chinensis; assembly: GCA_019776745.2. Taxonomy (NCBI): domain Eukaryota; kingdom Viridiplantae; phylum Streptophyta; class Pinopsida; order Cupressales; family Taxaceae; genus Taxus; species Taxus chinensis. Next base: position 217,314,511 of record CM034151.1, read on the forward strand.
CATGAATGGGACACTTTGAAACTACTATTAGGGGTGTAGGAGGTGACCCAATGGGTAACTGCCACTAAATGAAAATGTAGATCCGTTTTATATGCATTTGCGGATTGATTTTTGGTTATTGATGTAGAGAATCAAAAGAGAGAGATAATATGAATTAGAACAATAAATGTATATAGCCTGTATCCTATACACTGGCAAAATTCCTACTGAGAAGGATATGATCTGTTTATCTTCAAAAAATCTTGCTTGCCTATCTAAGGCTATAAAATGTGCTATACATATATCGATTACAATGTTGCAAAGGCGGGAAGTCAGCCGACTATGTGAAGTTGAACTGTTTTGAGAGGTCCATGTGTTGATGCTTCACCTTTTGAAAGGTGTACTTATAGAAAGACATTTTGGCAATTAAACAGAACAAACCATGGAAGTGCCATGTGGTATGGCCTAAGTGTACACACGGAGTTGGAGAAAAACTGATGGCATCATCGAACAAAGAAATTTTTCATTATTGAAATTACGTTGCGTGAAGTTGCAGTCAATTGCTGTGGAATTGTCCTTGGCCATCGAAACTTTGTTAAAAAAACTATTGAGATAGTCTGATGGTTATTGTGGTTTGATGCCGAGGCTCAAATACTTTGACCGTGCTTGATGGGACATGCAAGCAGGAATTCACGCCGATTAGGATTGGAGCTTTATTTATGCCCTAGTGACTATGCATGTAAATAAAATGCCCAAGGAGTACATCACAGACATCGATTGGCACTTCATCACAAACTGATGCTTCTTTGCATCTGGGATAGATAGAATCATGAGAAGTGGCTCATGGATGAGTGACGAGGAATACCTTCGAGAGTGATGCAAATACCTTTGGTGTTGTAGGAATTGAACACAATACCATTTTGCTAATGCTGCAGATGAACGGCATTGGTTGGAAGATTTAGTCCAATTGACGATTGCTTCAGAGATGAAGGCTCGTCATGCTACCAAATCACTTGACGATTGGTTCAAAGATCTAGTGGTTGCTTCTTGCTACCACTTATATGTGCCAATGGAATCTAGTGGCTTGCCCTTGTACACTCATCATATGTAAATAGAATAGACATTCTGCTTCAACATCTTGCACTATTGGGGTCACTTGAGTGGTGCTTACCAAAACATTGGGATTGGTGTATTGATGATTCTATATGAGGACTCGTCTCCATCATCCTTTGTTTCTACCTGTGCATAAGCAAAGTCTTTTGAGCATGACACTCTATGTATCGGAGTTGATTGCTCATCTTTTGTGCTTGTCACACCATTTGCCTATCTTGTATGGTTGTGGCTTCTTGTTTGAAGTAGGTGGTCTTCCTTGGTGCAGACAATGTGTCCCGCTTTTCCCTTCATGTTGGACTTCCCCTCAATGTTTTATGCCTCACAGTGATAGGATTCTTCCATCGTCTTGACCTTAGCCAACTTCAATTTGGATTGAAATGAATGGTTGTAGACTGCATTGCAATACTTGAGAACTCTATGCTCATCTGACTCAATTGAGCTCAATCGTGCATAAAGGTCATGGAAGGCATCGGTGTAGGCTTGGATTAATTGATAATGTCCTTTCCGCAATTGTTGCCACTGAATGTAGCGATCTTCATAAATATCTTCGGGATGATATTCATACTTGAAGGCTTCCAAGAATGAATCCCACGTTGGTTCAGACTTTTCCTTCTTTTTGGTCTTCCTCCCACAGAGTATGGGCTTGCCACCATTTCTTGAAGGGTGAAGAGACTTTCAAAAGTGCAATCTTGATTTTCTCTTCATCAAAAAATTCATTGAAAAATATGAATCTAACTAGTTATCTACTGCATTTACATTAATTTTTCCTTCAAACACAAAAATGTGTAAATTTACTTAAAACTCAGGGGTGACTCAACCACCAAAAGCTTTATCGATGGGACCGCCTGTTTGAGGACTTCTGCAAATTGGTTGAACGAGAATCTCCTTTATGCTAAGTTGAAGGCGTCACAAGCAATTTAATTAGATTATTATTTTTTGTGGGATTTTTTACTTGTGTGTGTTTTAAGTCATCTCAAGATGACAACCATGAGTAGTCACTAACATAGTGACATTGTTTCAAGAATCTACTTTGTTTTATGAGTGCTTTTGAGATTTCATCGTTCATCATCATGTGTAGCTCATCTTGCGTTTGATTGTCCTTTCCATCTGAACTTTGTTGAAGCAGTCTAGGAGATAGTCTAATGGGTCTCATGATTTGACGCCCAGGCTAAAATACTCTGACCTTGTTCAATGGGTCATACAAGATGATAAATCGCTATGATACCACTACTCTAGGGCCCAAGAGGTGACCCAATGGACAACACCCTAATTGTGGATTTAGATGTGTTATATGCATATGCAGAAGCTATTTAGAAAATATGCAGAGAATCAAGAAAGAGATATTAGAATTACAACAATGAATGTTGAGAAAGATGTGTGGTTGTCTATCTTCTACTCTGACTGCTACCTAAAGCTATAGATGTGTATAAATATAGATTACAATGCAGCTAAGGCGTCAAGAACCGTTATGGGACTCCACGTGTGACTCTTCACCTTCTAAGCATTATGTGACTAGATTGAAAGGTGCCCGCTATGCTAAGATATACTCTGGCATAACAAAAGCCTTTGGAGTGCCACGTGGTGTGGCGTGCCATAACATGGAGTTGCATTGAACGATGTCACTAAAATGGAGGTAACAATTTTTTGGCACCTCGCAATGTGAGTTGTCCCTTTGTGGTTTGGCAGGGGGTATGTTAGATCCTACTAAAGCCAAGGATGTACCCTACAGAAGGTTTGGCACACGCTCGGTTGGCACCATGGACAATTCGCACAAATTGCATTGTGCCACTGCAAGAGTGTGTGCGGCATCTACTAGAGACAGATGGATGCATTGCACCACTGCTAGAGTGTGTGTGGCATTTTTTGGAAATGGATGGATTGTCTTGGAGATACCATGACCCTATGGATGAGGTTTTTGTTCACTGTGGTCCATTGAAGTGGGACCACATGAACTGCAAGTTATGAAGATAGGCTTGGTGATACCACAGGAACAGTTGTTGGTAGATCCTCCTGGATCATACCACGAACATTTGGATGTGGTTTTGGAGTACTTAGACCATTGAACAAAAACCATCATCACCGTAAGCTATGAAAATGAGTTTGGCAGCATCATTGGAATCGCTCCTAGAAGGATCCACATGGTCTTACAGTTGCAGCCTTTTTTATAGGTATAGAGTAACATTGGTCTTCCATGAGCATTCTAGCACCATGTGAGCAATGGCTCCATTTTGGAGCTCATATGGTTGTGGCCAATTCTTATATAAACTACATGTATCCTTCATATCTACGGTCTCCCTAGGAGCACATCCCAAGTTTCCATGTGACTACAATGCATTCAAGTTCATCTTTCATGTGGGAGATTGGAAAGTGAAACTAAATCAACATAATGTAGTTTCCAATATTTCTTTTACTTTTTGTAACCACCAGAGTGAAAATGTATTGGGATGCATAGTTGTGGCTACATACAAGAAGCAAAATTGTTTCAGTCATGTTGAATGCAAGATATTCTAGCTATAAACTCTTATAAAGTATTATTAAGGCTCTATGTCATATTCTACAATTTAGGCATTCAGTGAGATCTAAAACTTAGAAAGTTAGAGACCCGCACCTAGCTTGGCTCAAGAACTTTACTCTTCTCCTCCACCTCTTTAGAGTTAAACTCTATATCCACTTGAGGTTCATACTTGGTTCCCATCTACCAGAGGGCTATAGGCATCAATATTGATATTAGTTGTAATCTACCAAGTTGTAACATTAATTTATATGTATTTCGTTAAATAAAGGGAGAAGCACATTCACCTCCAGTTGTCTTTGTGCACTCTGAAATTGTTTTCTGATTACACATTCTACATGCATACATACTGCCACTCTCATATAGCCTTGAGCCTCTCCTCATAGTACAGGCTGTCCCCTATGTACATCATAATCCAATACACAGACTTCATGTTACACATGCAATAACCAAGGTTCTTGCCTTCACTTTTCCTAGTTTGAAAGATATACCATATATAGGTACAAAGAAGCGGTTACAAGCTAACCACATAACTACTATAGACATGCCCCACAATGACATGATTATCATGTGTAACTACGTTATTATCAAGTTACACATGACTCACTTGACTTGTTAATACTAGGATGCCGATTGCTTATCTTTCACCGATAGTGAACAGAGGAAGGTTGAACCTCTCTAATAGGCATAAAAACTAAAAGTAGAATTCAAAAAATTCCTATTCTGTTGGGGGGTGTCTAGTCATCCATAAGATGACAAGACCATGACATATTGCACATATGATCATCGCTTGATCCCAAATCTAGCTATTCGAACTTATATCAAGTTTTCCCAACTTCTGCGTCGATGGTTTGTGTTGGAACTTAAGATTCAACATTTAAACTTAATTAATGATGCCAAAATTTGCATTTCTTCACATATGATTCTTAGCCTCTCTACAAAGTTATATGTCCTTCAGCACCATTTTTATGGCTTCAGCAATCAACCTCTACCTATGGATGTCTTATATTCCCATAAAACTTTGAAGATGAAGGACAAATAGGTTGGATGTGTGAATTGGCCAATTGCCTTTGGATAGGACAAATTAAATGAGAAAATCCTATGGTACAACATCAGAAGGCCTAAACTTAAGCTAAAGTTTCCATTAAGATATTGATTTAATTCATGGAATAGTCAAAAGTCATGGTTGCAGGGTAGGGAGGCTATTTGAGGTCCAAAAGTTGACTTAGGAACATTGGAGCTGTAATTTAAAGAATCCAATTGATGTCTATGTGTGTCATTATTGGCCATGATTGAAACCAGACCAAGAACAGGACCCCATGGACACATTGTTGTCGAGTAATACCAAAGGTAATAGTAACATTGCACCTTTCAATGGAGAAGGAAAATGGGGTGCACACAGAGTAGTTTATGCAAAATAAAATCCAGAGGTGCAAACAGTTGACAAGGGGTAAGATGTAAAAGATAATAGAACCTGCAAAATAGAGGAGACATGTTAAAGTGGTTGTCATAGTTCCAAATGGATCTAAGTTCATCAAGTTGAATCAAAAAATGTAAAAAACAATATAGCCTCATATAGATCAGAAAACAAGCTATGCTTAAGCTCAAAATACTGAAATAGCAATTACAAAAAGAGTGCTCACTTTGCTTGCTTCACGATGCCTGTTCGGCATTTGCTTTAGTGCATTCTTCTGCCAAATATACTAGTGCTTATTGTAGATTTTCAACAAAACCACTGCCACTATGGAGTATAATTGGTTCACAATATTTTGATTGAATTAGTTGAGTTACAAGAACAGAATCACGCTCCTTTGGCCTGGTTCTAGCCCTTGCAGGTGACCCTTAAATCACACCATAGATTACTTGAGCTACAAATAAACTATATAATTTTCAGCACTGTTTGGTCCCATTAATTCCCATCTCTGTACAATGGTCTGTAAAGGAGTCCTTGTCAACTTTGATTACAAGTAACAGAAATTTGCGCGTTCTTAAATATCTTGGGCTGTTGGTATGAAACAATCTCACAGCAATATTTATAAATGCTGTTCTCATACAACAAACAAGGATATGTGTTAAGTCATAATAACGGTGGCAAAACTACCAAAATATAGGTAATAATGACAAAGGGAAGCACAGCGCCGCCTCCCCCCACCACCCGCCACATATAGCTAGACTACTTTGAGAGGGTCTAGTCTCCACAATGTCTGAAGACAAATATCCCAAATGGTATCCATCCCAATACCCAGTCTACTCATGGTCCATATATAAATAATAGCCAACTTTCATTTCTTGTACCAATTCCTCAGATTGCCAATAATAATAGTTGAATGTCTTTAGCTAACCCTTTTCATCATACTCTAGAGTCCAAGTTAGGGACTAGCCTGACTTTTTGCCTAGCAAAAATACCAGATTTTACTCAAGGTACCAGCCACTAAGTAAGGTTCTAAATGGCAAAACTCATTAGCATGGTTTAGGATCCACGCAGGTATTGTACTTTTCTGACTAGATCAAGTCAATAAAATGGATCAATCTGACACCCACAGATGTTATTGCCCTCAAATTCTGTAAGGATCTGAGTTAATGCAAATTGGGTTGTGCAAAAACCATAATAATAAGAATTGTCCAACCTGAGGACTGTGGTTCACCGAGGGAAGGGACTATCCATGTAAACTTAGAAGATTAATTGTTGACAATCACAGTGCAGTATTGTGAGCACGGAGCTTTACCAACCAGGCTACATGAATTCATATGCAACTAATTTTAACTATGGTTGATATTTGAAAGCAAATTATGCAGAGGTGTGACCTAGCTGGCAAGATGGGAATGTATTATGGCATCATATGGTGTAGCATGTGGATGCCTAGTATGACTGCATCCAAGAGGCTGGATGATCACAGTGGTTCACCCAGCTGGGTCATCGATTTGTGTCGGAGGTAAGGGCCACCAACCCTTGATTAATCAATCAAACAAATAATGATAACCATCCTTCCAAACAAAGCAAGAAATATTTTACATAGGATAAGATGATAATGATAATCATTTTGGCAAATCAAGCAAGAAACATTGTATATAGGAGAAGATGATTTTGAAAACCCTTAAGAACAAAGTTGTCTGTAGTACCTATCAAAGTGTGCTTACTTGTTTATTCAGTTATTAGATCAACTTCCTAAGCTTTCTTTACTTGGAAAGACCTGTGACAAGAATTTTTGAAAACTTTGTTTGTCTTTCTTGAGTTATGAATTTAAGCATGTGTGATTGCAAATTGTACTTGGTATCATTATATATACTAATGGAGGAACTGAATTTCTATAAAAATTCACCATAGAGACGATTATAGAAGAGCTGGGTGGCACCAGTGGAGTGCATCAAATTGAGCAGAGCAGAAAGGGTGTCTGTAGCTCTAATGGTGAGCAGGGGGGCACCCAGGACCCTGAGGGACTGATCCAAATGCATAAGGCTCATCTTCAACCACCACCTGGAAACTCTGCCTGGATGGAATCGGGCTTCCTCTGTAGGACACCATATGTAGACTGGCACCACACGCCCACCCCCTCTTGCAGCTGCCAACAGTGCTGGATTGTCTTCCAATCTCAGGTCCCTCCTGAACCAAACTATACTACACCCCATCAAAACATACCATTCAAGCCACCTCAGCTCAGTCTCTGCTAAAATGAATCTCAATCCCCAATAAAAGAAAGGAAACACAGAGAGAGAGAGGTAGAGAATTATCAGTAAGTACCTTCAAGCGCATGAACATGAATTGGATCTCGAGTGTATACATTCAGCCTTGTCATCACATATGCACGTCATCAAAAGTAGGACAGCCCATACCCATCAATCCCATTTTGACAGACATAAATGTCAGCACTCACACCCATACTCTGCACGGGGCATTGCTGGTGGACCCCACATGAGATCTTGTTGGGGGAATCCTAGCACTCTACCTTTATCCCATCTAAAGGCTATGGGGCCATCTACACGACGAAGCTTTGGTCTGGTATTATTTCGCCGGTAAGCGTTTACTTTGAAGATGTCCTTGCTGGAAAGTATCAAATTCCGGCGGCTCCAATATTTATTGTCTTGCCGGATTTTAAATATTTTAAAGGTTGTTGGATTTTAGATATTTTTCTACGGTGCTAGATATTTACTATCCTAGATATTTGATTTTGATTTTATTCTCCATAAAGTAAATTCTATAGTTTACTATTTGGAAAATAATATTGGTCATTTATCTTGTTCAAAGTTTTTTTATTTTGATTTCATTCTTCATAAAGTAAATTCTATAGTTTATTTTTTGGAAAATAATATTGGTCATATATCTTGTTCAAAGTTTTTGAGATTCGAAAGATTTAATAGATAAATGTCTGGTGTTTGACCAAATGATGAAACGTGATTTAGTTTGGCAACTATCATAATTGTGTCTTACAAAAATATGGACAATAGCAAAATAAGAGCTTTGCAACAGCATATAGACATCCATGCAATATCAACCTGAAATACAACTCAAATAAACTAAATATTGATACTATCTTCGACATAATTTGCAACTCATTTACAATTGCTAGTTGAATATTTATTTCGAAACATTATTTTCTCAATCAAAAGTTTAATGGGGTAGGGGATAATGTCGCCAAATATGACATATTTTTCTATATCGCACCCCCCCCCCCACGGACCCCGCCCCACTTGTCATTCATGTTCTAAGGACAAAAACCTTATAAAAAGGGCATGTGTGGGTCCATCTTATAGATTATGATCTCATTTATTTACTTTTCAATATTTTTAATTAAATGCCAAAAAGAAAAGTAAGGGGATATGGAAAGGTCTTTTAATAAACTAACTCGTGAAATTCCGCTAAAAAGAAAGCCCTACTTTTGAGACGGAATGACATTTCATTATGGAGGGTTTGAAATATCCCTTGTGGGATACCACTTAAAAATACACAAAATATTGAAAATTTGCAGCGAAATAAAATATTGATTTTTGCAGATTTTTAACAGCTAGGGCAGCAAACTGAAGAAAATTAATACCTCCCAAAATACCCACTCAAATCACTTGAAATTTTTAGGAGAGCTTGATAATATTATAAAGAACATAAGAAAACTATTTTTGCAATTTTTGGAATAATATAATGCAGCCAGAAAATTACAGAAAGCCCTAAATAGGGGTAAAACTTCAAAATTTCGTAACTTCTCCAATAAGCAATATAAAAATATGAAATTATGGAAATAACATATACTAATATGGAGAATGAACCCCCAACCTTAACATCTGAAAATGGCAACCCGAAAACCCTCCAAATAAGGGCTACAATTTCCAAAACAAGTCACCCCCTTTGGTAGATGGTCAAAACCCTTCGAAAAGTCCTCTAGAAATGATGTCAAACCCTGCTCTTATCGCTACCGTAAATCTGATTTGAAAACCCTTTCATTTTTTCCACAAAATGTCTCCAAAACCCTCGAAACTATTCCTCTGAATACCTCTAAAAATATATCTGTAAAAACAGTCCTAAAAACAACTCCAAAATGACAAGCTAGGGTAGATCTCTCACTACCGAAGAATGTCCTACTAGCTAGGGATGGATCTCTCACCACCAAAGCTAAGGTACATGTGGGATTTCACTCCACAAGTTGTAAATTTTCAAGCAGCAATTGCACATGAAAGAAAATAATTATGTATGCAAGAATGACCTTTCCTTTTTTTCTCCAACTCCTTATATAATTTTTCCCAAGGCAAAGGAGCCCCAAAAAGCCCACGTCGCATTTTTCCTTAGGATAACCTAATAAAATAAAAGTAACTTAAGTTATTTTTCCCTTTTTAAGTCGTCATGGCCCAAAAGTGACCCCCAACGCAAAATTAGAACATTAAGTGTCATGTGGCCCCTTCTAAACAACAAAACATAATATCTAGTCCCTCCAAACACTTCACGCTCATGTCAACAAATAATTATAACAAAATGGACTAGATATTCATACCCAATAGCTCTCAGCATCCATAGCCCCTTGGGTATGACCAAGGATTGGACTCGAATTAGCCCTTAAGCCTTTGGCATATGAAAGGGGACATTTAAATCCTCCCTTCCCAAATTTTGCTTGTCCTCAAGAAAATGCAATCTAGGATGTTGTAAAATCGGCTCTCCCTCCCAAGTAGCATCCTCAAGTGGCAATCCCTTCCACCACACCAAATACTTTGTGATCACTCTGTTCCTTAGCCTCCTCTGTCTCACCTCAATAATGGATTTTGGCTCTAACACCAACTTCCCCTCCTCATCTAGTGGCAGCAACTCCGTAGATGGTACAATATACTGCCCAAGTGCCTTCTTAAGGCATGAAACATGGAAGACATTATGTATCTTACTATGCTCTGGTAGCTCTAACTCATATGCAACTTCCCTAACTCGTCGAACTGCCTAGTATGGACTATAAAACCGTTGTTTCAATTTCTCTACTCCCTTCTACTTCAGCAAGGACTGCCTATAGGGCTCCAAACGTAGGAATACTAGATCCCCAACCTCAAAAGATCTCTCTATCTTGTGTTGATCTGTGTATACCTTCTGTTGATTATGTGCCTTCTGAAGGTTCTCCCTGAGAGCCTTCAGAATATCATGGTTCTCTTGTAACCAATCCTGAGCTTTGGGAGCTCGACTATCCGATAGTACCAAATCCACAAATGTCATAGCATTGTACCCATACAACGCTCGGAAAGGAGTCATGTCTATGCTCATCTAATAGGTGGTATTGGAGCAATACTCACCCATGTGTAACCATCTAATCCATGTCCGTTGATAACCTGACACATAACTTCGCAAATAGCCCTCTATCCACTTATTAACTATCTATGTCTGCCCATCCGTTTGTGGGTGATAGCTAGTGCTAGGAGTCAACTCCATACATGTTATCCTGAAGATCTCCTACCAAAAGGTGCTCATGAAGATCTTATCCCAATCACTGACAATATTTTTAGGCAACCCATGTAGCCTAAAGATACATGTATAAAAAATTTGGGCCACATCTATCGCCTCATGCCCCTTGGGTAGGGAAAAGAAATGAACATACTTAGTTAACCGATTAACTACAACATAAGTGTAGCTATGCCCATGCACCAAGGGAAGTCATGTGATAAAGTCCATAGATATGCTTTCCCATTTCTGTTCAGGAATGGGAAGTGGTTGAAGTAATGCTGCTGGAAAAGAATGCTCGGATTTGGTTTGCTGGCAAACCATACACTCTCTGACATGATTAAGGACATCGTCTTTCATCCCCTTCCATACAAATCTCTCCCCAATAAACCTGTGTGTTTTAAAATACCCAGGATGCCTAGCTAATGGTGTATCATGTACTTCTTGAATGATCTTCTCCCTCATCTTAGACCCTGGTAAAAGGAAAATCCTATCCTTGTAGAAAATGGGATCATTCACCACTCTGTATCGCTCATCCTGTATAATCCCATCAATGATCTCACATGCAAACTGATTTTTGGAATACTCAACAAGTATATGAGCTTTCTAATCCATTGAAATCTCAAACATAGAACTAAGCATAGAAGTAAGGTAAGGCCTCCTAGATAAAGCATCAGCAACAATATTATTCTTACCTCTAGTGTACTCTATGTCAAATTCATAGGTTTGTACCTTGTTCAGCCATCTTTGTTGTCAATCGTTGAGCTCCTTTTGTCCCAAGAAGAACCTCAAACTATTGTGATCCGTACGAACCACGAATTTATTGCCCATAAGGTATTATCTGAATTTGGCCAAAGCATGCATAATGGCTAACATCTCTTTGTCATAAATTGATTACCCTCTCTCCACTGGTTTCAATTTCTGACTCTCATAGGTAATGGGATGCTTATCTTGCATGAGAACTACCCCAACACCCTCTCCTAATGCATCGCACTCTATAATGAATGGGTGAGAGAAATCTGGTAATACGAGAACAAGACACGAACTCATCACCTCCTTGAGGTGATCAAAAACCTGTTGTGTTGCCTCTAACCAAGCAAAATCCCCCTTCTTGGTCAAATCAGTCAATGGAGTAGTCAACCGAGTGAAATTATTCACGAACCTCCTATAGTAAGTGCATAACCCCATGAATCCTCTCAAATGTGTCAACGTCCTAGGTGGTGGCCAATCTAGAATTACCCGTATCTTTCTCTAATCCACCTTCACTGTACCCCCACCAATCACATATCCCAAATATAGAAGTTTAGTCATGCCAAACTCACACTTAGAAGCTTTCGCATATAGTGAATTAGCTTCTAATATTCCCAATATCTCACCAAGGTGCCTAATATGGTCCTCCCAAGTCATGTTGAAGACCAAAATATCATCAAAGAAAACCAATATTGAACACATGATTCCATAGGTGGCGGATGAACACATGATTCATGCAAGACTAGAATGTAGCTAGAGCATTAGACAATCTGAAGGGCAAGATCGCCAGTGCAATTTAAGTAATAAAACTCCATAAGCAGATTTTAGGTGTCTACATAAGGAAAATGAATATCCTACACTAACAGATCACTCACAAAGGTAGCAAGCCTCAATTCAATAAGGTGAATGATGCATTTTCCATGTTCGTGGTTAGGTAGTTAGAGGGAAACATTGTTGTAAGAATCTCAATTGAAGACGTTGAGCTTGTCATGAAATTTAGAAGCTATTTCATTCACTTCCTAACATTCACCTACCTTAGAGTCAATGGTTTTAAAGGTCACCCTTTTAAGCCTCCAAGGTATGCAAGTGACACATTGGTGTTTATTGAACTCTGTATACAATTGGGCATTATCCATTCTAAATGCCCAGATAAGATGGTGAATGGTATTACTTTCTCGATCAAGTTAGGTTTTTATTGGTGCAAGAATTCTCATGATGTACAAAATATTGAATCTACTATGTTACCCTTCAATATCCATTCATATTCCAAAATGACATTATTTGACAATAAGAGATTTGTCAAAAGTAATTTACTATGATTAGCTAATAGTACAACTCACAAACTTGATATTGAAGATTTATAGGAGGATTGTGTGGATGATATTGAGGTATGCCATAGATATTACATGAGAATGACCATGGAGTAGATGAATTCTTTCTATCTTGAGTGGATAACAGATGGTATTTATGATTATATGGGTGATTTAATTAATCCACACTTCACAAAAATTGTGCAACATCAACCTCTATATCCCATTTACTGGTTAATTAGAGATATATGACATGATCGATCTTATTTTTATAGTTTTGAGAAGATATAAACAATGGTTTCTTGGAAAATTCTCATAATTCACTTTTTCTAGTAAGGATTCCATTGTGGAATACTCGTGCAACCATCATCTTCTATTTTTGGTGAGGACTCTTCCACAAAAGTATATATCAAAACACCTAGACATCATGTTATAGAAAGCAACATCAAACAAACAAAAAATTCTAATAAAAAACTCTTTGGAAGAACGTCAAGTATTTTTCCCTCAACAATTTTCATTACAAAGAGGTGCTAGAACTTCACCGGAAGAGGGGAAATTTTCCTTTCTCCCATGAGAGATATTCTAGTTTGTCCCAAAGAGGTTATTTGTCAAACCTTTTCTCACCCTCATAATTCCCCTCACAGGAACCCTCTTCATTTCTCTCACCTCCACCTGCTACAAGTGTTCACGTCTCCTCTTTTTATTTGTCTCGTCATTAATATCCCATCCCATTTCAATCCTTACCTCCATACTCTCCATATTCTAGTCCTCTAGTCAAAGTCACCACACCATAGATAGTTCTTCCTTCTCTTGGGTTTATCCATTAATTAATGATAAGAGACAAACAATTACAAAGGTTTTCACCCCATCCTATGATACAATTGTAGTCTTCTACAATTCACCGTTTTCTTTAAGTTTTTAGATGAAATAGATAAGGGTATGGGCCAAGGAGGAATACCTGTTGTGATGGTCAGTTTGAAGGTCGTTGCACGCGTTCTGACTTCTTGATCCAATGCTAACTGTGAGAGCTTCCTTTTGGCTAGGAGGAACTACCTGAAATACACAACAAGACCACAAAAAGAGGATTAAATAACATATGACAGTGGACTACCTAGCGTATGCTAGATCCAAGAAGTATGATACTTCCTAGAAGGCTGTCAATCCACTGTTTATAAATCAATATAAAATAACTTGAACATGTAAATAAAAGAATCTAGTGATAGCGTTATGATTTGGGTGCCTCAGATTACTATCGACGTTGATCTAATTAAATATTAAAATACTATGTAGGTATAAGGTTTTGGATTAGGTTGCAGGTAGTGCAGGTGGTCTGCAGGTCACAGACAGAGCCTTGGTAAGGTTGGGTGGGATTTTGGGTTGTTTTGGGTGTGATACTTATGTTGCTGGTCTGGAACAGTATTATCAGACACAGAGACTGACACCGGTTAAGGTGACCGATGTCAGTTTAGGTAGGACCACTACCGGTTTAGGGTGACTGATATCGGTAACTATGAAAAGTGATAGGAAGTCAGGTGGAGGATGTTTGGACTCTATTTTGTCTTGGAACAGAGATTTGGAAAGGTCTCTTGTGGGGGAGGGTGAGGTGATAGGTCCAAAATAGGTGTGGTAATATTCTGAGTGAGGTTTGGGGTAGGCTACGGGTTGAGTTGTTAGGTTGGGTTAACAGTCACAGTGACCAATATCGATTAAGTAGACCGATATCGGTGTAGGACAGACCGACCACGGTTAGGGTTAACCAGTGTCGGTGATTGTGGGGAACTAGAAGGTGTTGTAGAATGAGTTTTGGGTCCTCTCTATGATTGCACAAAGAGTTTGGAGGATGTTTGTAAGGTCTATGGGGGGAGGTGGTTTTGGGATAGGATTTTGTGAAGTGTAGGTGGGGTGTGATGGGGTGGTTGATAGAGAGGAAGTTGAGGGATAGATCTAAGTAAGAACAGTGAATAGATGAAAGCAAATAAAGAATACAACTGCCAGTAATAGAGGAGAAACCAACTTACTTGGAGTTCAGATGTATTCTAAATGCCTATAGTGGTGGAGAGGTGGTTGGAGATGCTGGTGATGGTTGATCTGTGGAATGGTGCTCAGTGCTATGGTAGTGCTTCCCGGGATGTTGTTGTGAATGCAAAATGCCTTCTGATCAGTCTTGGTGTTGGCTATGGCTGTCTGGACATGTGAAAGGGCTCTGGTTCTTGCTTGCATGTAGATCTCCTTCGTTCCAAAAATTGAGAATGTGGCCAACCTCTCAAACAAGGTTACCAAAATGGATATATGGTAACTGACGGCAGTTTAGGGTGACCGTCATGTCGGTTTAGGGTTGACCGTGTCGGTTAAGGCAGGAAATCCTAGGTTTACTAAAAATGCCAGATTTTGGCAATCTTTTGGGCCAGCTCTGTCTATCTTCGTGGATCAAAATGAAATGTTCCATTTTAATGAGCGGGAATGTGGTTAGAGGGAGAATAGGCATATGATTTTAGGGTTATACTAAGTCTTAGTTCATTAAGGTAAGTAGGACTAAGTCTTAGTTAGTTATGGTGAGTGAATATTGAGTCCTAGTAAAAGGGAATAGCTAAGTCTAGGTGAGGTTTGTGGTGAGGTGTCTAGGTGAGGTGGAAATTAGTTTAATTAGGGTAATTAAATAATGAATAAGTGAGGATGAGTATTAATTTAATTATAAATAATTAAATTAATATTAATGTGGAGTAAAAGGGTCATGGTTAGGTGAATATGTTTAAGTTGGCTATTCAAAAAGGGACCAAGGGGAGTGTGACCCAATTTTGGTGTCTACATTTTTCCCCTTTTTGTTGTGTAGCTTGTATTGGTAAGCGACACTGACAAAAATAGGAAGTGATTGCCCCATGTGTGGGTGAAGGTGATCCCCCTCAAACCAGGCACTGATGAGGTGAAATACGGAATCTGTGAGTGGTTTGATAAATGTGTAGGTGGTGAAGATAGGTGGGGAAGGGTTTGAGTACTATGGGAAAGGGTGATGGTCAACTCAGGTAATGGGTAGTAGGTCGGGGTCAAAATTAGGTCATGGGTAATGGCAATCAAACACATGCACACATATAGATTGCAACATGGTACCAGGTTGAAGAGCTTACAAAATCTACATCATCCAAGGTCGATAGGTTTATCCAAACAAGGGTGAAGTGAGTCAGGTATCCAAGGTATAGGATATGGTCCAGAAACATAACGTAGGTCAGGTGCAGGAATGTTTAGGTATGTTCTAGTACACCAAAGGTTTGGTCGGGATAAATGACACGACAATAGGAAAGGTATGGTTGGTAGGCTAAAACAACATAGGTAACAACATCACAAGGTATAGCGAGTGCATAAGGTCAATGGTCATACCAAGTAGGTCAGGTTCAGGAAAATAGGTCATGGCATGGGTAAGGCCAAGGTATAGGTAAAATACCAATTCCTAGGATGCAACAAAGGAATTGTAGGGGTAGGTTGAGCTTGTAGGTATGGTTCAATGGGTGGCCGTAATGATAAAAGGTGCGGTGGGACTAATGGGTGTAGGCAAAAGAAAGCTAAGAAAGGCCAAATAGGTACAAGTATGAGGTTGTAGTTATTGTTACTATATGGAACAATACAAGTATCGTCATCGCAAGATGCAATGAGTGACTGAATTGGAGTGTCCACATAATCAACGGTTGTGCAGGTAGGTGGGGGTAGTGTAGGTTGGAGATAGCGCCATGTGAGGGAAAAAGACATGCCCCAACTGATGGTGAGGTTGGGTGATAAGTAATAAGGTCATGGGGGGAGGTGTAAGGTCAGGGTCAATGGTGGGTTAGGTGGAAAAATATTACGGGCTAGTAGATGTGGTGCATTATGGAGCAGGGGGGTGAAAAAATGATAACCAACACCAGTTATGGTAAACTGACGCCAATATAGGGAAACCGATTGCGGTTGACTAGGGCACATGATCGATGTTGGTCAAGTTAAAACTGACGTCGGTCAGGTTAGGGGTAGGGTAAAAAGTAAAAATCTGTATATTATGGATTCATTTTAACCTGTCTACTTCATAGAAAATGATAGAGTGAATTAGTTTAAGTTTTTTTTCATGAAGAAAAGGACAAGGTGTGGTACTATGCTGAGTTGGAGGTATCTGAGTGGGTGGAGGAGGTAGGTGGATGGGGCCATGAGATCATTCCAAGTGATTGGATTGGTCAGAGGACTGAGATTTCGATTGGAGACATGGCATCAGTGGGTGGAGGTGTGGGAGATCCAGCAACGGGGAGACTGGACATCCTAGCGAGGAGGCACCTGCGTGTAGAGGTAGGATTCGATCCATGTGTAGCTTTGAATTAAATTGTTTAGGTAAAAATGGAAAGAATGGGAGGGTATCAATTTTTTGAAAATGTGAATAAAATGAGTGGATTTGGGTATGGGGAAAGGCCACATAGGTGATTTAGGTAATAAAAATAATGTTGGGTGGGTTGGTTGGGTGTTGGGGTAGGTTTTAGGGTTTGTTTTCAAAGTTTTGAAAAATTGGGGGTGTGGGGTTTTGGCTGTGGAGCCGAAACAGAGACCGACGTCGGTCAAGGGTGACTAGCATTGGTTAGGCTAAGCTGGCATCGGTCATGGTTAGGTGACCGATGTCGGTCATATGTGACCGATAGCGGTCAGGCATGACTGATATCGGTCATCATAACTGGGGTGAGGCTAGGGTGGGAGGGAAAAGAGTGGGTGGAAAATAGGAATGGGTAGAAATGGGGTATAAGAGGGACCAGAGGAGAGGAAGGAGGAAAGGGGTTAGGTAGGTAAGTGATGTCCTAGGTAAGGTAATATGGGGTTGGGGTAAACGGGCGCAGGGTAGATGATAGGTCAGGGAAGTAGGTATGGAATAGATAGGTGTGTGGCATTTTTGACATGGTTGATTTGTATGGGTGCAGGCACGACATCAGCTGATGATGTGGGACAGATTCCCACCGTTGTTGGGGGAGATACAAACCTCATGTCACCGTGGAGGAGTGGGGGCACATTCACGTGGTTGGCCTAGTTGGCATCAGGTGGTATATGCAGGATCCAATGGGATCATAGCCTCATGGTCGCGCTCATCGATAGATGGGATGCCGCGACCAACACTTTTCACTTACCTACTAGTGAGATGATGATCATGCTGGAGGATGTCTACCAGATATTGCGGTTTCCGATTGTTGGTGAGCTGGTGTATACAGTGTCGGCCGATGTGGCCTTTGAGGAGATGATCACTATGTTCAGGGAGATGGTGACGGAGTTGACTGAGCACAGTGTGAGCCTTGTATAAGGGGTGATGTATGTAACACACCCAGAGGAGACATGGTTGGCAGTATTGATGATGGTTGTGGTAGGGTGCTATGCTCTACCTGATTCAGAGGGTGGCCGGTTTCCCTGAGGTTTGATGGGGGTTTTGCTCGGGAGATGGTGGAGGATCGGGTCTGCTTTTCTTGGGCACCTACCTATTTGGTGCAGTTGTACAGAGAGCTCTGGGGTTACCAGAGGATGCGCCGCTATGGCTTATGTTGTACCTTCTTGTTGCATTGTTGGGCTTATGAGCACATTGTGATAGTGTGGCCGTGAGGATTTCCAGTAGTAGATTGGCATAGAGGTGGACAGAGAGTAGGTTACAGGAGGTGGGTGGCAGCTGGGGATCACCGATGAGGTGAGGAGGTGACCTATGATGTCGTGCATTATAGGAAGAGGTTGGAGGGGATGTATGCATTGGATATCGTGTGGTGGCCATATGTGGGCTACCTAGCATTTAGAGGTATGAGACAGGAGCTGTGGGGGTTGTCCGCTAGTATGGTGGATACAGGGTAGATGTGTCGGTGAGCACGAGATGATTCAGGTGGATAGAGTTTGGTGACAGTTTGGACTAGTCCAGGATGTGCCCCCACCGGTTGTATGGTATCACCGAGAGGATGTGGAGAGGCCTTTGCCTCTACCTCACCCTACAGATCTAGCAGGTCAGGTGGAGATGCCGGTGGATGGCCAGATTGATGATGCAGGGGTGACTGATGGGTACAGACAATGGTGGGCTATAGAGTTACAGGTGGCACCTCCATGGCCAGGGCAGCCAGATTTGGCTACAGTGATAGTGCAGAGAGATGCACTACAGGGACAGGTGACAACATTGGGAGTGCAACTGGCCACTGCACAGGCACATGTAGTTACCTTGATGGGGCAGGTGACTATTTTATAGGGACAGCTGGCATAGGTACAGGCACAGGGGCCAGGACAGGATGGGGCACAGATTGCCACTCTACAGGCACAGGTCACGGGTTTACAGAGCTAGTTAGCGGCATCACAGGCATAGATAGCCACTTTACATGGCTAGGTGACTACATTACAGGGGCAGTTGGCTACTACCTAGGGACAGGTGGTGGTACATGTACCTACACAGGGTCAGGATCAGGAGTTAGAAGCGTAGGGATCGAGGCCATCAACAATAGGTCTTAGTACATAGGTGGCAGTGAGGCCCATGGTGCCTCCACAAACAGTATCAATGACGTGGTTTAGGGATGCCCTAGGCGAGGCATGGTACTATTAGGATCACCTGATGGCTACAGGGATAGATGTCCCATCTTATGCAGAGCACAGAGCACAACAGGCCTCGAGTGAGAGGACCAGGTCCCACACTCATAGTGTAGAGAGTACAGGGGGCCAGTAAGCCCAGAGATAGGGTCAGGGTGAGGCCACTAGTTTATGGAGACCAACGCCAGGTGAGGGGCCATCAGAGGTCAGACCGAGGCCTATGGAGGGTGGCGAGATGTTAGCTGGATGCCACATAGGAGCAGAGGAGATGGAGGAGATGGGTGAGACAGGCATGGAGGGTATCTGATGGGGAGGTGATTGATATATGTGCATACTTCCCTTTTTGTTTATTTTTGATATATATCGGCCTGTGTGCTAAAGACAGCGAGGATGTATATGAGAGTTTTGAGATTTTTGAGCATATACCGGCCTGCTGAAGATGGTGCTGAAGATGGTGAGGCTATATATCAGAGTTTTGAGAGATTTATATTATCTGTATTAGTGTATATTGGATGGATACACATATTTTTATGATGAGATCGATGATTGTGCATGATGTACTTGTGTTGGTAGAATTTGATTGTTATTTGTAGATGGATGGAAACTAGGTGTATTAGGCATGGTGGAGATAGGTTGGTGTAGGCATGATTGAGTCAGGTCATAGGCAGGTCAGGTCATAGGCATGATGGAGTTGTTATAGGTATGATGGAGTCAGGTATAGGCATGATGGAGTCAGGTCATAGGCATGATAGGCATGATGGAGTCAGGTCATAGGCATGATGGAGTCAGGTCATGATGGAGTTAGGTCAGGCATGGTGGAGTCAGGTCATAGGCATAATGGAGTTTTGTTTTTAATGTTGATTTAATGTCCAAGTTGTTGGTAACATGGGAGATAAATGGTGATGTATATGCATGTTATGGTTTAAGTTTCCAAATATTTTCTATAGTGGAAATGTGAAAATGATAAATGAATGATGTGATGATGTGGTAAAAATGTTTATTAATTGGTGCTTGTTTGGTTTAATTTCCAATTGTTGATATAAAATGGAAACTAACTAAGGTAGGATGTGAATAGGAAAATGAAGGGGAAAATAGGTTAGGGTAAAGAGTGGCTGAGCTAACCTCCAAGGGCCCCATGCCCTCAGAGTGCTGCCTACATAGCCCCGACGAAAAGGGGCCTCAGGCCGATGTAGTTCTCCCATAAGCTAGGGAAGAATATGATGAATTAGAGGAATGGGTTGGTAGATTTTAGGCATGATTGAATGTAGGTCATAGGCATGGTTGAGTT
Source organism: Taxus chinensis (assembly GCA_019776745.2). Lineage (NCBI taxonomy): Eukaryota > Viridiplantae > Streptophyta > Pinopsida > Cupressales > Taxaceae > Taxus > Taxus chinensis. Next base: position 217,334,901 of record CM034151.1, read on the forward strand.
TAGGTCATAGGCATGGTTGAGTCGTTTTAAATGTAGGTGTCGATGGTCTAGTCCTGTATAGGATAATCAATAAGTAATGAGGAAGGTGAATGGTAAGAGGTGGTAAAAGAGCCTCTTAATTGATAAGAACCCTAATGAGTCTACCATACCCCAGATGGGATTATGAACGTAAGACCCTAAAGGCGTTGCATAATGGACTATTCTAATGGTGAAGAAAGTCACATGATCACGAAATGTTGCAGTTGCGGCAAGTCCCTTGAGCAGAGAGAAAACTAGGGTACAAAAGGAAATGAGGTGAAAGTGGGTGGTTTAGCGTAACTTAGTGTACGACAACATGTTTACCTAGCAAGAAACCCAGGATAAAAAATAGGCAAGTCCATGACGATTTTTTTTATCATTTTCTTCATTTGTTTATTTTTAATAGACTGATCGATGTGGGAAGTCTATATGGGATGAGTATATTATCTCCTTGAGGTCTTCGTGAAGCTGATCGATGCGGGAAGCTTCTGGATATTTTTTTGCAATGACTTTATATAGTTGTCCTTCAAGGGAGAAGTCTATTTATAGCATGAAATAGAGAGAAGAGATGTCCCTTTTTGAGGGAGTCATCTTTTGCTGGAAGTTTGACTCAAGGAGTTGAATCCCATTTTGTTTTTTGGACATTTTAAGTCATGGACAAGACTATAGAGGAAGATTAGGTTCTTGTTTAGAAGAAAAAACCATAGCACACAGAGGTTAACTATGAAAGAGGTGGTTTCAAGTGATGAACGACCATGGGATTCCATCTTTAAAAAGATGAAAAGTATCCATGAGAATCATGCTATGAGTAGAGCCATGGTACTCATATTGAAGATAAGGCTGAAAGGTGACGGGTAATCACATGATTCTTGTTTAGTCGTTGATCCTCAAAAATGGGTAATATGGAAGGTGAACAACACTCAAGGGATGAGTGTCAATTGACAGAAAGTGATATAGGACTTGATGTCAACAATAAAATGGTCAGAAGATGCAAGGCATTGAGGGGCTCAGGTTCAGGTTTACCTTCGAGTGAAGACAAATGATAAGCACCTGATCCATAGGCATGGGTAACGATATAGGGTCCAAGCCAATTAGGAGCAAATTTGCCCCATTTACTTTTCTCTTCTTTGGTTACATGTTGATTTTCCTTCAGGATGAGGTCACTGACCTGAAAGGTTCATTCATGGACACATTTTTCATAGGCACGTTTGATACATTTTTGGTAGATTTGGAGATGGTCAAGAGCATTGAGATGAAGTTCATCTAATAACTCAAGTTGCACCAAACAATCCTGGCGAAAGTCATCGTCATTGAGCATGTCTTGTAGTGAGATGCAGAGAGATGGAATCTAGACTTCGAGAGGCAAGACAACCTTGGTACCATAGACCAGAGAAAAAGGTGTGGCAGCAGTCGAAGTGTGAATACTAGTGTGATAAGCCCATAAGGTGAAAGGAATGTGTGTATGCCAATCCTTGCCAGTATCGTTAACTACTTTCATAAGAATTTTGTTCAAGGTTTTATTGGTTGATTCTACTTGGCCATTGGTTTGTGGGTAATAAGGTGACGAGAAACTGAGTTGGATGCCAAAAGCGTCGCATAACTTACGTAGGGTTTTGTTTTTGAATTGCTTTCCATTATCAGTGATGAGACGGTGAGGAACACCAAAGTGATAAATGATGTGATGGTTGATGAATTCACATATTTTCTCAGATTTTGTAGAAATGAGGGGAATGGATTCTACCCATTTAGTGTAATATTCAGTAGCGGTTATAATCCATTGATGGTGTTGTGAAGAATGGGGATTGATCTCTTCGACAAGATCCAAGCCCCATTGAGAGAAAGGCCAAAGGTCTCGTGCGACCTGTAAGGCATGACTAGGTGTGTGATGAAGATTAGCATGTTGCTGGCATTTCACACAACATTTGACATAGTCACAATAGTCGTGGTTTAGGGTTGGCCAATAATAGCCAAGGTGAAGAATGCATTTAGCGACAGCTAAACCACTAAAGTGGCCTCCACAAATTGTGTCGTGAACTTCCTTGATGGTGTAGGGAATTTCAGAACTTGTAAGGCATCGTAAGAGAATACTGTCGAAGCCATGCACTTATAAAGGAGACCACCCATGATGACATAGCGAGAGACACTTTTAAGAAAGGCACGTTGTCCATTACGAGTGAGATCAGAAGGTAGAATGGAAAGGGAAAGATAGTCTACAAACTGCTTATACCAAAGGTCACGTGGGTCAGGTGCAATGGTTCCGACGGAGTAGACCTCACAAAGTAAATAAGAGGGTGATTTTAACCTTTGTATTGTGACAAATATTTTAGAGTCAGTGGGCAGAAGCGGGTATCTGAGAAGCCAAGTAGGCCATGGTATCCACAAACTTATTGGTAGAATGAGGGGTGGTTTGAAGTTTGTAATGGTCAAAGGTAGTCAAAAGTATGTCTACATGATGTTTATACTTTTGAATTATTTCATTACGACACTGGTATATACCATTGACTTGGTTTACGACCAGCTGGGAATCACCAAAGATATTGATTGACTTAACATCTAAGGCATAAGCAGTCCTGGAGACCCAATACGAGTGCTTCGTATTCGGTGATATTGTTTGTATAATCAAAATCTAGTTTGAAAGATAAAGGCATAGGTTCACCATCAAGAGGAATGAGGATAACACCAGCCCCACCCCCACGCTGACACTTGGAGCCATCGAAGAAGAGTGTCATTTGGTAAGTGGTATCATCCAAGGAGAGGGTAGCTATGGATTCATCTGGGAAATTGAAGTTAGAGGGTTGATTCCCAGAAAGAGGTGTGTCTGCTAGTTGGTCAGTGATGGTTTGGCCTTTGATGGATTTTTGATGATGAATTCAAGGTCAAGGTCTACGAGAAGCATGAGCCAATGTGCGGCATGTTGATGTTGATAGGGTTTGGTGTACATGTAATGTAAGGGGTCAGTATTGGTGACAACAAAGGTTTTTTGGTTGAGTAGGTAGTGAAGAAGTTTGGTGTGACAATGAAAACTAAGGCTAAGTAGATTTTTTCGGCATGGGTGTATCTGGTTTCGTAGTCCAAAAGGGTATGGATTATGTAATAAACTGTTTGCTCTCTATGTTGCTCGTCACAATGAGTGAGTATGGCATCAAAAGAATGGTCAGTGGAGAAGATGTAAAGGTAAAAGGGTTGGTCATCCTTTCGAGGAATGAGCACTGGTGGTTGAAGAAGGTATTATTTTAAGGCATCAAAGGATTTATGGCATTCATCATCCCATTTGAATGAGACATCCTTCTTGAGGAGATGATGAAATGGTTGACAGCGGTCGGAAAGCTACGAGATAAAATGACGAATTGATTGCAACTTACCTTGCAAGCTTCGAAGTTGATGGAGATTAGTAGGTGGAAAAATTTTGATAATAGACTTCACTTTAGTAGGATTGAATTCTATGCCATGCAAAGAAACAATGAAACCAAAGAGTTTTCATTAAAATACCGCGAAGACACACTTTTTTAGGTTGAATTCGAACACAATACTTGATGAGGCGGTCAAAGATGACCTTAAGGACTATCAGGTGTTCGGCCCAATGTTTAGATTTGGAAAGAAGGTCATCTACGTAATCTTCCAATATGTGATGCATGATGTCATGGAAGATATAAGTCATGGCTCGCTGATATGTAGCACCAGCTTTTTTAAGGCCAAAAGGCATGACTCGATAGCAGAAGGTCCCCCAAGGAGTGATGAAAGAAGTTTTTTTATCTTCTGGAGCAAGTAATATTTGATTATAACCCAAAAATCCATCCATGAGTGATAGCATTTCATGGCCAGTCGTAAGATCAACTAGTTGGTCAATGCCTGGTAGGGGAAAATCGTCTTTAGGACAAGCTAGGTTAAGGTCACAGAATTCTGTGCAAATATGGAGTCCCCCCATTTCTTTTGTGACAAGAATGATGTTAGAAATCCATTGGGATAATCAATGGGTAGGGTGAAGGAAACAAAGAGAAGATGTTGTAGTTCTTCTTTGACTAGAAGAGCAATGTGAGGATGCATTTTATGCATCTTTTGTTTTATGGGTTTGGCATCAGGAATGGTTACAATATTGTGGACCACAATTTTAGGGTCAATACTGGGCATATCTACATAAGACCAAGAAAAAGTGTTGTTATGGTCCTGGAGAAAAGAGTTAAAAGCTTCTTGTTCAGCAACATCAAAAGACTAGCCTATCTTTATAATGTGTGGGTCATCCTGAGTATCAATTTTGATTTCGATAGTCGATTCATTCAACATGGTTTATGTCTCAGAGGGTAACAACTGGTGAGTAAAATAATCTTCCATACCAAGTTAGGTGAGGATGGACTCATTGTCCTAACATTGAACAACATTAATAGAAGGTGTATCGTCATCGAACATATTAGGGTACATGAAGGGAATAGAAGAGGGGGCCTCACCATTGCGTTGATAAGTTAGAGGTCCCAAGGAAATTGTGTTTATGAATTTTTTTTGGGAGGGATATGGAGCCGTGGGTGAAGATGGTGACATGTTGGTGAATGGGGTGAAGAAGTTTTGTCTTCCTCAATGAGGTCGACATGGGCCTTCTTGGAAGGTGGTGTGACAAAGCCAATGTCACTATGTCATTGTGCTTACGGGTGGTACATGAAATGACATTATGGCGGCCTTGTTCATAAAAACCGAAGCCAAAGCCTTTCCATGTGCAACAGTGAAGGAAAGTGTGGGCAAAGTGGCTGGTTAGTAAGGGATTGGAGGTTCAGATGAAAATGGTCATGTTTGGGATGGAGGTTCGGGTGAATAGGTGGCAGTGTTAAGTCCCCCATACGTTAGATTAGTGTGAAGGTGGGGAGGAGCGTAAGGAAAAACCTCACCTGTGTGGTAGTTATAACTAGTGTGTTGGCGTAAATTCCCATACTCTTACGGAGTGAGGAATGTGTCGATATTGTATAGGTGGTACTCCCTTAGAGTGAGGCATTGAAAAAACCCTTCTAAGGGATCAATATTATATATGTGCGTAGCGGGGATAGATGACTCGCTAGATGATTGGGAAATAGATGAGTTAGCTATAGAGGTTGCTGCGACAGTATGAATAATAGGGTTAGATGTGGGAGAGGTGGCGAAATCATTGGTGGATGGGGTCATGGGTGAAGGAGAAGTGGGGGTAGTGGCAGATGCCTTGACTGGTACAAGTACATCGTTGGGTCGGTATAACATGTTACAAGTTTTTAATGGTGATGGGTCAGCGGGGATGGTATAGTTATGTCCTTCATGCTCGAATTTTACACTTCTTGGTGTAAAGATCTTGATAGGTTACAATTTTCTACATCATGTCTTGACATAATATTAGGGAAAGTAGATGGTTTCATGAAGACCCTACAATTGTTTGGATTTGCAGAGGATCATGGGGGCAAGCTGAGTGGTAAGGATGGAATAAGTCTCTAAGATAGAGGTGGAGGTGATGGTAGTATGTCTGAACGGATCACAATATGGCAAGTGAGTGTGGGTTTTATGCAGATACCATTAGAAGGGATAGAGACTTTATAGGAGGGGGTAATAAGTTTGTCATTGGGATGAGTGGTATGGTCTTAATGGTGGCATTAGTTGGGTAAAGGTAGGGTGAGCAATGTTCTGTTTGATTGAATATATTATGGAGGGTAGTGGGTTCTTATGTTGTAAATGAATAGGCGAATAGGAGTACCAGATGTAGCTTTGAAAGCAGAGTGGGACGAGTTATCTCCGGGGACAACAGAGTTGCAGTGGAGGATGGTTAGTAGAGGTTGAGGTAGTGGTCATTGGTTGAATTCGTATAGGAAGGTTAGGCCCTATAGTAACTGGTGGAGGAGGCGGTAAGGTGCACGGGGTGATAATCGAGGCCAAGTTTGGTGTGATGAGGTGATAACAAAGGCCATGATGCAGTAGTAGGTTGTTTATCTTTTGGTGGCCTTGGGAAGGGGATTGTTTGATCAAATTTGATATGTGGGTCCTAGGATGGATGGAAGGGGGGAAGGGGACAAAGGGTGTGGTAGCCAAGACCGGCGCATGGCTCAGCCATCTTTAGAGGCAGAGGGATAATGTAATGGTGTGGGCTTGACGCAATTAAGTCCAATTTGATGGGTGAGTAAGTCTTGATGTTCAGCATAATACCCAAAGTATTGATGGGTCTAGATATGGGTGAGGGGATAGGTGTGGGTAGGTTTTTAGGTTTTGCAAATGGCTTTAGTTGTGGCTATAGGTTTGGATGTAGGTAGGAATAATGAAGAGGAAGAAGAATTTTTAATCGGCATGGTCTAGTGTTTATTTGGTTGCCAAAAATACCTTTGGGTAGATCATGGAAGTATCTTCAGGCAACATTTGCATTTGGGTCGAAAACAGGGAGCTGAAGACATCCCCAGAGCATGGAATGATCAACGTAATCCAAAGCGATTGACCAGCCGTGAAAATGGGACTACTGAAGAAGAGGATGGAATGGGTCTGGGTGGCAATCCCTATGAAATATGTCTGTGAAATAGGGAATCAACTAGCTTCAGACTCTGTAGGTAAAAGAGTCAGAGATCATGTCAATGGGGTCCTAGGATGCTGAGGGGAGAACTACTTATAATAGGTAGTGGGATGTCTGACGAGTCTCCCATGGGTAGGAGAGATAATAGGTGGGGTGATGTAGACTTCTCTCTTAATGGAGAAGAAGGCGATGATGATTGTCTCGTGGATGGGAGAATAAAAAGTGTTGACTATTCGATAGGTTGTGAGGTAGATAGTGAAATGGCATTAGTAGAAGGTGTGGGTTCCTCCATGAGAGTAGGGGAGATGAGGGGGGACTCCTTGTGGGTGAAGGAGTAGAAGAGGTATGATCCTTTATGGGTAGAGGATCTCATGCCAAAATTTCCTCAATAGATGAAGTAGGTAGGTTTTGAGGAATGGTTGGTATGATATCAAAAACCATGTGGACTTCACGGACATTGTTGTCACTGGATGAAGGTTCACTATTTTGATTAGACGATGGTTTATGATTAGGGAATGATTTTTTAAAGATGTGAAAATTTTGATTTGCCTAGCGTGTTTGGGTTGTCCACGACAAGGTCTCCATTATCTATCATCTCTTGGACAATGTTCTTAAAATTTATGCTGTTACAGTCGCTATGGACTTTAACGCGATGATAATTACAATAGTCGTGTTATTTATACCATGCAGGCATATGACGAGAAAGATCAAAACCTTATGAGGTTTAATGGGAGGAAGTGTAATGGCTCATAGCTTTAAGAAGCTTTTCCAAGACTAAAGAATAGGGCTCTCCAATCAAGGTGTACTTCAGCTTCTCCTGCCGGAGTTGAAAGGATTGGATGGGAGAAAGATTGGAAGAAGGTTGGATTTGATTAGAAGGATGAGGTGGTCCTGCCTTAAGGACTACCGTGTTGGCAGATCCTTTGGGATTTGAATATTTACTTTGGGGTTTTGAAGATGAATAAGATTCATTTGATTTGAATGGGGAATTCTTTTTTTGTAATTGGATTTTCTTTTCTTCAATGACATGAATTTCCAGTTTTCATGCCATGGTGAACGCTTCATCAAAGGTTTGGAAGGTTTGGACTTGCAGAGTTGGTGAGATGTGTCTGGCACAAGCTCTAGTGAACAATCTCAATAAGTTCAATCTAAGGTAGTTAGAACATCAATTGGTTAATAAGACTCCACCAGCGGGCAACGAAATCTGTGATAGATTCGTCTTCATATTGTCGGGTTGAATAGAGATCTGTCATGGTGACTTTATTGGTAACATTGATTGAAAAAATGATCTAAGAAAGCTTGGGCTACTTGATTAAAGGAATAAATGGAATGTTAGAGGTAGTCCACTATACCAATCCAATGTTGGTCCTGTCAAGGACATTGGGAAAGTTCGTAGGAGCAAAGTGTCATCGTGGGTGATTAGGTAGCACCCATGTTTGAATGACTGCAATGTGTTGTTGCAGGTCTTCTTTACTATTGAAGCAATTGAATTTAGGAATTTCCCAATGCATATGGGGTAGGGCCGAATGGGAATAGATGGATGGATAGGCTCATTACAGATTTCATCATAACATTAAAGAATTACGGGAGCCAAAAACATATGCTTCTAAGGTCTGCATATTTTCCATCATAATTTTAATGAGGTCATTAGTAGGTTGGGATGAATGGGTACCCCTTGTAGAAAAAGGGGGTTGATGTTGAATGTATGAGGTGGGTGGTATGCTAGTGTATGGTGGCACTGAGTATGAGAATTGTGTAGGAGGAAATAGATGTAGGTGGTAACATAGCCAAAATAAGCGATAGATGAGGTCAGGGGTTGTTGGTAGTATGTGTAAGGGGGTGGGGTAGTCGTAACAACTCTAATGGTGATTGGGGGTAAGGACTATGAGGATAGAAAGAAAAATATTTTTAAAATGGGTGTAAGTTACTGATACCAGAGGTGGTTGTGATGCCATGGGTATATGTGAAGTGGTGGGTGCAGATGGTGAGTGAATATTGAGTCCCAGTAAAAGGGAAACATGCTAAGAATAGGTTTGTGATGAGGTGTCTAGGTGAGGTGGTGGGGTGAGGTGTCTAGGTGAGGTGGAAATTAGTTTAATTAGGGTAGTTAAATAATGAGTATTGTGAGGATGAGTATCACTTTAATTGTAAATAATTAAACTAATATTAATGTGGAGTAAAAGGGTCACAGTTAGGTGAATATGTTTGAGTTGACTATTCGAAAAGGGACCAAGGGGAGTGTGACCCAATTTTGGTATCTACAACAAGTCTATTCTTAATTTTTTCAAAGTATATGATCTCATTAATGAAAATACCTATAAATTGAATGAAACATTAATGTTCGTCGATGAGGAAACTTCACATTGGGATCTCTCATCAAATATGTGCACATTATGACCACCACTAATTAAACTATTCTCCTATATAAGGTTATTTTCACTCATGTAGAAGATGATTTATCTAAGAAGTGGGTAAAAAACTAGCGAATAGAGGCTCAAGACATTGAAGAAGCCTCAAAAGATATTTCTTTACATGTTCAAAAGAGTGTGGCCTTAATATTTGAGATCTGTGTAAACTTGCATGACTTGCATTTTCAGACACCCAACCCATTAACGATGGCTCCAAATTAAGGAAAATTAATGAAATCCAAGAATAGTTCAAAGGAGCTATCAAAGGTTATATTTTTCACCCTCAACACTTCAATCTAGATTCCATGAATTATCTTGCTAAAATCTGCAATACAATCTCTAAAGACATCAAGGAGATTCTAAATTTATTCAACAATGCTTACACAATTTTGGATGTAGTAGAATTTTGGTTAGATGTGTTCGCTAAAAAAAATCATTCCTCGAGAGAAGGAAGTGTCAGATTTCATATAGAGATTCAGGCTGCAGATATTGAAAGTGAAATTGTCAATATAGATCACTCAAGGCACTTCTTTAGCTGGTTTTCCTCCTCCTTAACACTATATTTCTTTTATATTATCTTTCACTTAAGTGATTTTCTAGTTTCTCGCTGATAAATGCACTTTTTTATTATAATGTCACTTTGAGTTGTGACTTAAGTGAAAAGGTGAAATGTAATTATGAAAAGTCACCTAATTAGTGGAAATTCAATTTAAAAGTGGTTACAAGGTAGTTATGGGATGACATTATTAAAAGAAAAGAAAATTTTCATTGTAAGAGGTTGGATAAATCACTTCTTCTTCTCACACTGAAGGCTAGAACATCCACTTATGTTCTTTTCACCTAGTTAACAATTGAAACTCATCTTGTACAAATAGAGGAATAAGTGAACATGTATGTTATGGGTGTTAGACCATAATATACGTGTTCACTTATTCATCTACTCTCTTCCTTTTCATTCCTTCTTTCACTCTTTCCTTTCACTGTAGATCTTCTTTTGCAATAACCCGAACTTAATACACTCTTAATGTCATTATAATACAGCTAGGTAATGGGGTTGTTGATTGATTTAGTCATGTTGATACTCGTCCAGAGCATGGTAAATTGCACCTAAGTGACACGTTGAGATTAATAACATAAGTAGATGATCTAATTAATTAAAAATGTATTAGTTTCATTATGATCATTAACTAGTAATAATATTTAACACACACACACACACACACACAATTAAACAATATATGTGTATGTATGTATATAAATATGTATACATATACATATATTTCTAATGTGTGAAAGCTTTAGTTATTCGGTGACCACCTTTTTGTTTGCATTATTAAAGGTTAAAATGACATATTAAATGGTTTGGGGACCACCGTTTAGTGTTTGAATTAATGTGGATTGGTCATAGACCACTTAGCATTTAAGTTTTTTATTGTTTGTATTGGTCATCGACCATGTAGCATAAAACATTGTTTAATTGATATGTGTTGGTCATTGGTCATAGACCATAGGCATAAAATTCTAGATGAGATTCATGGAATGCAAGATTTATGGTTTAGTTAGAGATAGCCACAACGTTGTAAATGAACTCAACATTGCAAGGAATATAATATGAAATGCACGGGATGTGTTATTCCAATAGTAGGAGGATATTAATACACAAAGCTTGATCCTATTAAAAAGGATTCAAGGCTTATCTTGAAGAGTATCCCTATTATCCCTATTAGATGAGTTGTGTGAGACAACTCATTATACACACACTAGAATAAACCTCTAGTTCAAACTATAGTTTTAATTTTCCTAACAATCACCCTCTTAGTGTGAACATGGGGAAAGCTATCTCCTATACTAGCTCATGTTTTACATATGGTTTTACAATTGGTTGAACACTAACCAAAAGAAGGTTTTCTAGGAAAACCAACAACCATATCTGTAAGTGTTTTTCAAGAGATCCACAAACTCTCAAGAAGGTTTTAGAATGGAACTAGCAACCATTTCATAGCACAGTAGAATATTTTTTCTCTCATCATTTTCAATATAGAATAGGAGATTGTAGAAGGAAAGAAACATGTTTTGAATAGGAATGGGACTTTTGTTCATTATTACAAAAAAAAATAAACACACAACACAATTGAAAGAAGGTCACCAATATGCTGAGCAATCTCTTTGTTGGTGACTAACAAGAGATGCTGATTAGCCTCCTCCTCCTTTGCCTCCTGCCTCCAATTGTGTTTTTATCTAGAACATAAATTCATCAGAATTGTAGTCAGGTTCTTCTGGTGCTGGTTCTTCTGTTTCTGATTCTTCTTCAGCAGCTACATTTTCCTCTTGCATTTTAAGCTTTCCTTTTAGGATGTCTTTAACATGAGTAATACAGAAAGAAGATCTATGTCCTTTTCTCTTGCAATAATAACATTCTGTTTCTTCTTTGTTCTTTGAAAAATTGACATGTCTTTTGTTTTTATAGAGGGCATTTTCTTCCTGAATGTCTTCTTTTGTTCTTTTCTCCTCAGCTAGGAGTGCAAAAATCATGTCTTCTAGTGATTGTGAGGGCATCTGTCCGAGAGTGAAAATGACATTACTGTACTTAGGAAGAAGATTGTTTAGAATTATGGCTTTAGCATCTTCGTCATCTACTACAAATTTTACTTCTGTAAGTTACCTTATGAGTGATCTCAGTTCATTGATGTGACTTAACATTGTCACATTATCATTCAGTTTGAGTTTGAATAATTGAAGTTTTAATAAAAATTTTGCATTGATTGCATTTGAACCGAAAGTTTTGCTGAGTAGTTCCCATATTTCTTTAGCAGATTTTTCTAGGTCTACATAGTGTAATTCTGTATCAGATAATGCAAGCCTGATTATTGATTTTGCTTTATCATCTCTTATTTGCCATTCTATTAATTTTGTGGCTTCTATTGGTTTAGTTTTATCTCTAGAAACAATTCTCTATAGGTTTTTGTTCATGAGTTGCATTTGGATTTTAACTTTCTAAGTGTGAAAGTTTAATCCGTTGAACTTATCTGCTGGGATGTCCATGATTCTTCAGAGTGTCAGTTTCAACCGATAATGCACTCTTCAATTTTGTTTTTCAGGGTGTTGAATACAATCAAGAATGCACCCTTTACCATATAGATTTAAAACGTAATAACGAAAAATTACTTTTTTAATTTACATAGATACTTTCATATTATAAATCAAATCATTGATCTAACTAAAGTTCTAGAGGTGATTAGGCTACAAATAATCCTTAAGCCATACTATTAAGTAATATGTGAAGAACAAAAAATAAATAGACTTTAGATTATATTATATTAGATCTATATCCTAAAGTATATTAACCTCGTTTTATTCAAATCTCATTGAATGAGATTCACGAAGGGAAGGACGTGTCACCGTTCAAGGGTGATCTTGATTGTACACAGCCGCAGGTCAGAGCAGTGCACGAGGGGATCACAGTCTGGAAGATCCATAATGACTCAGCTTCGTGAGTACTCTGTGTCAGAACCCTTTCAAACTTGTGGTCGTGGGTCCTCAGTCATGAGCACGTGGATCTGTCACGGGAAATGAATCTGAAGGCAATGAATCATGGGCAATGCATTGAAGGTAGTGTGCAGGCCATAGTGTGCTTTAACTGACCCTATCAGCTCTGCATGAATTTAATGGCTGAGACAGGATAGTGTGGGTAGAGAAGTCAACATGGATTCATAAACATGCAACGCCGTGAATAAATATACATACGACCTGAGCAGAGAAGTCAAAGCTACCTCCCACCTGTCACAATAACATTAGCAAATGCTAAAATATTTGCAATGGGATTTAGACTAAGCCTATTGATAAAATATTGAAGAAGCTAATAGATCCTACATCCTAGGATGAACCAGGCTCCGGTACCACATGTAAATGAACTCAACATTGCAAGGAATATAATATGAAATGCACGGGATGTGTTATTCCAATAGTAGGAGGATATTAATACACAAAGCTTGATCCTATTAAAAAGGATTCAAGGCTTATCTTGAAGAGTATCCCTATTATCCCTCTTAGATGAGTTGTGTGAGACAACTCATTATACACACACTAGAATAAACCTCTAGTTCACACTATAGTTATACTTTTCCTAACAGACATGGCACTGACAATAAGGAAGGAATTAATGAGGTTTCTTGGGAACCGGAAGCTTCCCCAAGAAGCTAACTGTGCATTCACTCTCCCTCTTCCTTTCGCATCGTTGCATTCATTTATTTTTGGTCTTGCTAAGAAACGCTGCATGTAGATTTAGATGGAGATATTCTTGGAAATCCATTTTTGGTCTGTGCATGCGAATATGAATATGTTTTTAATGACACATTTTGTATTTAAATCTCTTTCTAGAATGTTTCATGGGATTTTTGGGAGCATTCGCTTTGTAGACAAATTTCAAGGAAGTTCGAAGGAAGGGAAAAAAGGAATGGGTTTTCTCTCACATACCTGGATGTTTTCATTGTGAAATGACGAATATGTTTTTGGTTCATATGTTTGATTTGAAATCTAGAAATACAAATGCTTTTAGCTTGAAATTTGGGTTTTAAAAATGTGAAATCTAAACATATTATCGGTTTGGCTTAATATTAAAATATGGAACATATATACACTTGGAGTATTGTTATTCTCAGCTCATATGGAGCTTTGTTGTTATTTTCTTTTAAAATCATTTGCTTTGGAAATATCATGCAAATTTTATATGCAAAATGGGACGATAAAATAGTGCACAATTTTGGGTAATATGGGTTTGACCTTGGTTCAATTAGGAACATTTTTGGTCTATGCATATAATGAAAAATTGTTGCAGCTCATTGTGAGCTTGTCATTTTGGTTGATTTTAACTCATCTTGAACTTGTTATTATCATAGTGTTTGAAGTTTTTGTGGGGCAAGGTTGATATGAACCTCTGTTACTTTTGAAACTCTTTCTGAGTTGAGTCTTCAATATCTTGCTCTTTGGTTGATCTAGGAGTACGTGGAAGATGGAAACAGTTTTGGTTTGGCTATATCTTTGAGTTTTTGCTCATAACAAGCTCGTTGTTATCTTCTTTAAACACGTATGTTCTATTAATTAGATACACTGGGAAGGTTTTGTTATTTAAAACTGGGAAGAGTTTGATAGATGTTTCATAGCTCAAATAGAGCTTGTTGTTTTGTTTAGATCAGCTCATTATTGAACTTGATTGTATTTGTTGATTCTAGCTCATTATGAGTTTTTTAACTATTTCTTGTGATTAAGATTTTGGAAGTATGAATATATCGATCTCATTGTCTCTCTCTCTTTTCTTGAGTGTACTTGATCTGGGTATTCATTGAGAACTTGAAGTTATTTCGTTTTGAGAATTTCTTTGATCTGGTAAAAATGGAAGGATATTCACAGCCCAAATAGAAATTTTTTGAGTTAGATTTTTTTAGCTCATATTAGATACTTAGTTATCAATGGGATTGACTGTTGTGTGTAGTTATGGTTGTTATTAAGAACCTTAAAACACAAACTTCCAAAATCTCTCTCTCTCTCTATCTCTCTCTCTTTGTCTCTCTCTCGAGCATTGGTTGGTAGAGATAATCATTAAGAACTAGATATTATTTGGTTTATTATATATATGGAAATGTTGTGTAATTAAGCTCATTTAAACTTGACTACTAATAATGTTTTAACTCTTATAGAACATGATTGTTTGAATTGTCATTGATCATGATTTTCCTTTTGAGATCAAGGAATGAAAGTTAGGAAAGTATTGGGAATGGTATGGTATTATTATAAAGCAATCATGACGTTTCTCTTCCTTTGTATTCATTACAGGATATAAATTATTGAGTATGAAATGGAAATGTATAGACTCGTTAGATTATTTGACTATAATGGTCAATGATTCATTCTACTTTTAGTCAATTGTAAATATAGAAAATGGGAAATCAGTTAGTTTTATGACCATCTACTCAGGCATAACAATTATATATAGTTGGAGGTATTTTCTTATATATATTGCTGATAGTATTAGTTGCGGAATATATATTGTATGGATCCAAAAGATAAATGGAATTGAAGGATGCGGGTAAGTGCACTAAGTTAGGGGGCCAAAAGGGCGTCTTAAGTGGACGCATTTTTCTGAAAAATAAAAAACTTCAACTTGTATGAGTTTTTAGAAATGATTTCCCTACAACTCAAATTGGCAGATATTTTGAGTCTAGTTTCTAAGCTACTAAATTTTTATTGAAATGGATAAGTTTAAGTGGGTCAAACAACTAAAATACCAACATGTGCTCTTGTTTTTTTTAAAAAAAACATAATAGAGTGACTTTCGTGCCCCCACCATTTTTTGAGCACCATTTAGTATTTTTGAAAACCCTTTGGTAGAAAGATAGCTAGGAGCATCTAGTTTGTGTTAGAATTTTTTTTAAAGATTTTTTTAACAAGTATTTTTTTTATTTATGATTTTTCTAGTACAAAAATTTTATGTTTTGAAAAATAACGGAGCTCCGACTGTGCCCCCCCCCCCCCCCTAAACTACCTCAAAAAATATCAAAAATTAGATTTTGTTTTTTGAATATGTATAGAATTATGCCTAGTTTGTGCTAGTATTTTTTTTTTCAATTTTGATGACCCAAACAAAAGATACATGATGAAAGATAGACATATTTAAACTTCAAAAAATAGCTATAAAAAGGCATAGTTAGAAAATAAATAATATGGAAACCTTATATTAGTCAGAAAATTTGAAAAATTATATTTTTAGAAAGAAGAAACTCTGCTCTACGTCGTATGCCCCCCAACGTTCCCTTTCATCTTTTCACGGGAATTTGATACATTTGTTTGGTCTAAATGTTCTTAACATTTGCACAATTTTTTAGTGGTTTCATTTTGTCCCTACCCCATAGTCAATTTGTTAATCATGGGTATAAAATTTGAGGCTAAGGACAAGAGGATATCAACAAAACAAGACACCGAAACAATTGGAAGAGATGAAAATAAGAATTGAAGAGAATGGCCAAAACTTCATGAGGCAAGGTACATCTGTTTATCAAATGTAGCTAAGTATTGAAATGGGGATGAAAACATAATGAAAATGTAGAGAATAATGATTTTGCAATGAATAATGATATTGAATTGAATGATAATGTTGGTATGGATGAAGAAATTGATATGAATCCAATTGTTGAACCCTTGAGAATCCAAATGTTAACCCCAAATTTTGTACGGAAACATTAAATGAAGAAAGTAACCTTGTAAATGAATCTTCACCTCTAAGAACACCTCCTTCCATTTTGTAAAGAAAACCAATTCACTTACTTGAAATTGATAAAAACATTATAAAACCAATGCCTAACAAAATGTCTGAAATAAATGTGAGAAGAAAAGCTAGTAGAATTTGGGATAATTACTTTGAGAATTTATATGACACACAAAGATGTCAATTATTTGTTACATTGATGAAATTAATTAAGATGAGACCTATAATGAAGACCCTAGGGTTAAGAAAATATAATTTTGTTGATCAAAATGCGTCAATTGTTGAAAACATACCAAACTGTAGGTGGCAAAAGATGAACCAAAGATAGTAATGCTACACAGCGTGCACTTACTAATTGTATAGTAAGTGATAAAATAGTTAATAAATGCTTGATTAGAAAAATAAGTAGTGCTTTGAAGCTAAACAGAAAACACTAATTGAAAGCAATAGAGAGACGTAAACGTCTTGAGTCAGTCAATAACACTGACTATTGGGCTTTCTCTAGCAGAATTCCATAAAAGACAAGAATACATTTGATATTCTAAAAAAATTAATTGTAAAATTTTGGAATGAGAACACAATGGTGTCACTGAATAGAAGAGATGCAGTAAAAAGAAGAATAGGTTCTCGTATCATGAATCGTGTGCAAACATTTCTTAGATATGACTCAAACACAATTGTTCTCTAAGTTTAAGAATGAAAATCCATAAATTAACATTAGCCAAAGATTATTTGAAATGAGCAAACCCTTTTATGCAAAAATCAATCACTCATGTACCACTTATTGTTGTAGGTATCATGTTGAATTTTCAATGCATTATGATGTTTTTTGTCAAATACGTTGTGTTTTGCATACTGACATCATGTTGCAGGAGTGTGGATTAAATGTCCCACCAAAATCTTCAATGGAATTTATTCCAACAATATTTTGTGAAAAATCAACTAGACAATTTTTTTTATAATAAAGCATGTTTGGATGGAACGTGTAATGTATGTGGTGGCTTGCCAAATCTGAAAAGTTGTATCCATGAAGAGAGTACAAATTCAATAGGAAAAAAATTGGTTAATTTTACCAAATATAAATCGGTGGTATATTAATTAAAAGATGGAAAACAATCTAAGAGGTGTGAGCTTGTTACAAAACAATTACCTCTATTAGAATATACGGTCAAATTCAGAGAGAAAATTTTTTATGAGTATGCAAGGCACACACATAAAGCTCGATGGTTGGATGAACAATTCAAGTGAATCAAGGAAACAATCCCACTTGGTACTTTTTTTAGTTGTTGACTTCATAGAGAATTACACGTTGCAGCCACGAATGAAGGTTCAATCTCAATATTATAACTTAGTGCAAGTTGCTATTTTCGTGCATATAACATTCATGCACTCTCCAGAAAGAATTGAGCAAGATAAAAAAATATTAAGAGAGTATCATTTCTACATCAGTGCTGATCAGACACATTCTACAAAATATGTACAAGGGTGTTTCCAGGTGTTTTATGTGAACTTGAATGAGAGGAACATTAGTTTCGATCAACATTACATTTGGTCAGACAAGTGCACATCACAATTCAAGAATGCACAGATGTTTTATTGGCTAAACAAGATGCATAAAGAAACAAATGTACAACATATTTGGAGTTTTACTGAGGTAGGTCATGGAAAAGGAGAGCATGATGGTGCATGAGTATGTGTGAAAAGAACACTTGCAAGAGAAGAGTTGAAGTTCAAGGATGGTGCTAAATTTAGAGATGCAAAAAACAATATTGAGTGGTGTGTCAAGAATATGAGCCATGAATCTCAAGAGAGATCAATGGTTCATAGATAATTTTGGTTGATAGAGGAACAACATCTGGAAAATTTTGAAGATTGTATAACAGTTGTAGGATCAAGTGATATGCACTCATTCCGTAAATCATATGCAAATGCTTGAACTATTTATACTAGGTGCATGGCATGTTTTTGTATATCATGCATTGATTTTGCATGGAATGAATGTGAGTCACAATAGTGGGTGGATGAATGGACTTGTAGACCTCTAATTCCACTTGACACACATCAAGTTCCATGAGCATTACAACTTGCAGGGTCTTCAGATCAAATGACAACATCACCTGACTTTGACCAAGTCTCTAATTTAGTGCAACAAGGTGTATACATATATGTACATACCATGTTTTAGATTTATAAATTTTTAAATGCTCAACTCTTAATGTATTTTAAATTTGACTTATAGTTTTACTTTGTGATGTAGGGCACGTT
Organism: Taxus chinensis; assembly: GCA_019776745.2. Lineage (NCBI taxonomy): Eukaryota > Viridiplantae > Streptophyta > Pinopsida > Cupressales > Taxaceae > Taxus > Taxus chinensis. The sequence continues at coordinate 217,353,352 of CM034151.1, forward strand.
TTTGCAGTTAGTGATGGAATTTAATGAAGAGGGAACATACTACTTATTGTCTCGTTGTGTAGAGGGGAAAAAATTGACTTCCACATTCATTGATGGTGAAGACCTTGAGTATCCTACTGGGTCAGTGGTAGTCACTTGAACTTGGCTTCAATGATATCCTATCAAAAAATCAAACATTTGGTTGTTTGAAGACTATGAAGTACATCGAAATATAATTCACTATTCACATTTGGTCCTTGCAACAAATATTAAATTGATCAAATATTAAGGTCGGCCATTAAACAAGAATCCGTGGAAGGTTCATGAATCAGATCATGAAGCAATTCTTGCTACTATTAAGAGTAGAATTGATCCTTGCAGTTCATTGGATTGAATTTCCAAAGGTATGTTCTTCATGAATTTAATTTGAATATTTACTTTAATTATTTTGTTTAAATTATGTATGATTTAAAATTCTATTTAATTTCTTACTAACATGTTTATGTAGGTTAGTGGTGCCAAAAAAGCTTCCACCTTCACGTGGTTAGCACTGTTAGTAGAGAATTTATTATTCTCGAAGCCAAGTGAAGCTAAGAGAAATTAAATATTAGAAAGGAACAACAAACAAAAATTCTCATTTCACCACCTATATTGTAAAAATATCTTATTAAAATTCTCATTTCACCACCTGTATTGTATGAACCACCTATATTATTCAGGTGATTGACAATGGACAACCTTACACTGACTCAGACTGCACTATTCAGGTGGGGTAGGAGAAAAAGGAGAGCCTGCAAAAAAATTTTGATTCTTTTGTCATCTTCTACAATCTTGTTATCCTCAATGATTTTGCCACATGATGCAACTATGTAGACTATGAACTTAGTTTTGTTGGGGAGACCACCAATGTTCCAACTGTTCATTTTGAAAGAATGAATATCTTCAATCAAACAAAGAATGAAGAGCCTGAATGTTATTGGATATTATAAAAGGTTGTTTGTGCCCAAAAAGAAGTTGAAGGCCATATAAATTTTCAGTCTTCAACTTTAGATGACAATGAACATCATGAAGAAAAACAATTAGGTGAAGATGTCACTATGATTCAAGAATAAATGCCTCCTGAAAGTCATAAAGAGTCAATTATGATTACCCAAAAACATCTGGAAGAACTTAAAGAGAAGATAATAGCAGAAGAAAAGGAAAAATGGGAAGCGTGGAAGGATCACAACTTAACTGGAATGGAAGATCTATGTGATGTTGTTGATAGAATCATGGATAATCTTAAGGACAACATGCCAAGTTGATTATTTTTATTAATCCCAGCTGCTTCAACTTCACAAATCAAACCAGGCAGTTCCAAAAGCAGCAATCTGGCAAGAAAAACTGCAATGAAGTATTGATAATTGAGCCTGAAACTCATTTAGAATTGTACTTTATTTTTTAATTGAGCATTCACCCATAGTTTATTTTTTGAAGTAAGAAATTCATTTGATATGTGAGAAATAGAATGTTGATTTAGTCTATTACTCTAACCGGTAGTAAATACAATAGTCACTGCCATTGTGATATCCAGTGAGTGGTCTCCTAAATAGATGATGCTAGTTCCACTTATTTTATATACAGTGGTTAAGGAATTGTAACGTAGTAAACATGCCATCTCCAAAGAGGTGCTTTTGGTTTATCCATTTTACAGTTAAATATCTATCAATTTTTTGAAGAGAGGGCTAGTGTTTTTTAACACAATGTAGATGACAACATCAAAATGTCATTAGCTGAAAGTTTTTGCAGAGAAGCCTAATGTTTTTGCATACCATGTATATGGCCAAGTCAAAAATCCTGCCAAGTTTTGCATTGGATCTTTATCAGAGGAATGAGTTACTTTTGGTACAGGAAGGGAAAATGGCATCAACTGATAGTGGTAACTTTTACATGCAGTGTTTGCATCACATATATGCATATCAAACTCCACAAGATTCATGCTACCACAGGGCCAACACCTGTTAATCAATCTACTATGACTATTTAGGTTAGATTTTTGTAGTCGTTCAATGAAAGTTGTTGCAAATATGAACAACATGAGCAGTTGAGACTGTATAAATTATAGAGTTATCTTGATATCTGTCGTAGAAATGGGAGATGAAAGGAAATACTCCTTTATCCTTAAAAAAATGCATAAACACACATCAAGGATCACAAACTATGATGGTATCTTGGAGTAGTAACCTGGACGAATGCAAAAAACATGATGTGTGTGATTCAGCTATGAGCCTCACCAGCTCAATTTTAAAAAAAGGCTTGGATACATGTTGCTTGGAATCATACTTGTGACTATGGTATGTATGTACTACTAGGTATATTTATGTATTTGATAGCTGTAGAAGTAGAAAAGTAGAGGGAGGATGAATTGTTGGTTGTTGTGGTCATGACAGGAAATTTATGGCTTGATGTAGGTGGCCACATATGACATCTTTTTATGGGATTTATATTAACTTGGTAACTTTGATTCCTTGAAATGTGACTAAGCATTTTGGTGTGATATGGAGGATTGAAACTTTAATTATTCATATTTTCTCATATAATGAATCATGAGATGATTACATACAAAAGAAATGATCTCAAATATCCAATAAGATGTAATAATTATGTGTCCTTGAAAGAAGAGATGATAATGTTGTAATGCAGGGGTCAAAAGTTTGAAGCTCTTCAGTACTAACATGGAAAAACTGTATTGATTGGCTATAGGTAGTGCAGGTGGAATTCGGATTGCATTCCGATTGAAGAAGAGTCAGCCAAGCATTCTCCTGATATTAATATTAACATAACATACCGCTTCAAAGTAATTTAGAGATTGATGCTCATGTTCTACGCACCTTATATAGACTTATATTCATGAGTTGTTAGTGCTTTATTTTTCATTTCTATTTCAACTTCTAAAGCATTGAGTATTGTAGTCTAGGTCATTGACATATTAGAAACAATAATGTAACTGTAAAGAAAAGAAATGGACACAACATGAAATAAACCATTTCATGCTCAAAACCTTACACAAAAATGAAGGAGTCTAAAGATAAATTTGGAAAGCATAAGAAGCTAGGGCTTATCATTGATTTTATGGTTAATAAATATGTTTGGCATTCCATATTTTGTTGATTACTATGATCTAATCTCAAATTGGTTGCATCTAGCCCCCTCAGCGTTTTACGATTAACATGATAAAACCTCTTATCTTTGGCTAATGAGTTATAATGCAGTTCCACACCAGGTACCTGCCAGAAACTACATGATGACAAGGCATTTACATAAAGAGATGACCAAGACTTGAACACTAGTGGAGGCTTTGTTTGGTTCCCTACGCTCCTTGTGCTTTCGGGCTACCTCGTCCAGGCATAGTCCCTTAAGAGCCCTGAGACCAAAACACACTATATCTTTGACGGGTGATTTCTCAGACTCCATGGCACCTAGAGATGTCTCGTCAGATCTAAAACCTCCATGTCGGGGCCCTCTATGAAATCCTCTCGTGGTTTTATCCATCTCCATTCGGTTCTCTCGTTGTCCTATTGTTTACAAACACGTGAAATATTGTAGTCTAAGTTAATATAAGGCTGCCAGACACTATATTTTGCAAATGGTAGCTCGTGGGACCAAACCGTCTGGGCCAACACATCTAGATGGCCTGGTGAACACTATTGGAGGATTTTTTTTGGTTCCCTATGCTCCCCGTGCTTTCGGGCTACCTCGTTCGGGCGTAGTCTCTTAAGAGCCTTGAGACCAAAACACGTTATATCTTCAACAGGTGATTTCTCGGACTCCGTGGCACCTAGAGACATCTCGACAGATCCAAAACCTCCATGTCGAATCCCTCTATGAAATCATCTTGCGGTTTTTTTCATATCCATTTGGTTCTCTTGTTGTCCTATTGTTTGCAAACTCGTGAAATAGTGTAGTCTGAGTCAGTGTAAGGTTGTCAGACACAATACTTTGCAAACAGAAGCTCTTGGTGCCAAACCAACTATGCCAACATGTCAGGGTGGCCAGGTAAATGCTAGGGGAGGCTTTGTTTTGGTTCCCTACACTCCCCATGCTTTCAGGCTACCTCGTCTGGGTGTAGTCCCTTAAGAGCCCTGAGACCAAAACACGTTATATCTTCGATGGGTGATTTCTTGGACTCTGTGGCACCTAGAGATGTCTCGTTAGATCCAAAACCTCCATGTCAGGGCTCTCTACATGAAATCATATCACAGTTTTATCCATATCCATTTGGTTCTCTCGTTGTCCTATTGTTTGCAAACGTGTGAAATAGTGTAGTCTCAGTCAGTGTAAGGCTGCCAGACGCTATATTTTGCAAACGGTAGCTCGTGGGACCGAACCATCTGGGCCAACACGTCTAAATTTCCTAGTGAATGCTAGTGGAGGATTTTTTTTGGTTCCCTACGCTCCACATGCTTTCAGGCTACCTCATCTGGGCGTAGTCCCTTAAGAGCCCTCAGACCAAAACATGTTATATCTTCGGCGAGTGATTTCTCAGACTCCATGACACCTAGAGATGTCTTGTTAGATTTGAAACCTCCATGTCAAATCCCTATACAAAATCATCTCGTGGTTTTTTCCATATCCATTTGGTTCTCTCGTTGTCCTATTGTTTGCAAACGCGCGAAATAGTGTAGTCTAAGTCAGTGTAAGGCCTTCAGACGCAATACTTTGCAAACAGAAGCTCTTGGCACCAAACCAACTATGCCAACACATCGGGGTGGCCAGGTAAATGCTAGGGGAGGATTTTTTTGGTTCCCTACACTCCCCATGCTTTCGGGCTACCTCGTCCAGGCGTAGTCCCTTAAGAGCCCTGAGACCAAAACACGTTATATATTCGACGAGTGATTTCTTGGACTCCGTGGCACCTAGAGGCGTCTCTTCAGATCTAAAATATCGACATTAGGCCCTCTACAAAATCCTATTGTGGTTTTATCCATATCCATTCAGTTCTCTCGTTGTCCTATTGTTTGCAAACGTGTGAAATAGTGTAGTCTGAGTCAGTGTAAGGTTGTCAGACGCTATATTTTACAAACGGTAGCTCATGGGACCGAACCATATAGGCCAAAACATGTCTGATTTCCCAATGAATACTAGTGGAGGATTTTTTTTGGTTCCCTACGCTCCCCGTGCTTTCGGGCTACCTCATCCTGACATAGTCCCTTAAGAGCCTTGAGACCAAAACATGCTATATCTTTGACGGGTGATTTCTCAGACTTCGTGGCACCTAGAGATGTCTCATCAGATCTAAAACCTCCATGTCAAAGCCCTCTACGAAATCCTCTCACAGTTTTTTCCATCTCCATTTGGTTCTCTCCTTGTCCTATTGTTTGCAAACTCGCAAAATAGTGTAGTCTGAGTCAGTGTAAGGCTGTCAGACGCAATACTTTGCAAATGGAAGCTCTTGGCACTGAACCAACTACGCCAACATGTCTAGGTGGTGGGGTAAATGATAAGCAAGGCTTTGTTTTGGTTCCCTACACTCCCCATGCTTTCAGGCTACCTCATCTAGGCGTAGTCCCTTAAGAGCCTGTTAGTGAGAACCAAAACACGCTATATCCTCGATCGGGTGAGGGGAGTTCGGACTCCATGGCACCTAGAGACCATCTCTCAAGATCCAAAACCTCAAAATGTCATATGGCCCTCTAGAAAATCATATCAGTTTTATTCATATCCATTTAATCTCACTGTCCTATTGTTTACAAACATGTGAAATAGTGTGTTTGAGTCAGTGTAAGGCCTAGATGCTATATTTTGCAATCAGTAGCTCATGGGACCAGAAAGTCTGGGCCAGACAGAGAGAGAGTGAGAGCTAGTGAGAGAGTTCCTAGCCTACACTAAGTGGTGATACACCAGAAAGGAAGTGGCGAGATACTCTGCTGAGGGAGGATGAAATAGGGGAAAAGGAGATAAGGGAGGTTAGACAAAAGTGACAAAGACCCGGATCCAAATCTACCATCGAAACTCCATGAAGCACAACATCTTACACCTCCAAACGTGAAATACATACACATGAAACAAACACAAAATGGAGAGGCATAGAGAAACAACAAAACATGAGGGTTGAAGAACACCACAAAAACATGATTTTATTGCTCTATGAGGTGCACGGGCCATTACATGGGTGCTAAGAGGCACAAATATGCTTGTTAGGCATAGGAGAAGGCCACAAACAAATCCATGTTGGGATCCCTCTAAAAATTTTTACACGGTTTTTTCCATATCCAGAATGGTTCTCTCGTTGTCCTATTGTTTGCAAATGCATGAAATAGTGTAGTTTGAGTCAGTATAAGGCAATGAAAACCAGAAGCAAAGAAGAGCAAATCGAATCTGCTCTTAAAGTCACCAACCCACCAACCATTAATGTCCTGGTGCAAATCCACCTGGAAAATTTTTCAAGTTCTACACTCCTCTGCTATTGGGCTACCTCGTTCTAGGCATATGTCTTAAGAAGGAAGAACGACAGATCAAATCAAATCTGATTTGGTATTTGAAGCAATTGAATTCTACATTAATGTCCTGAAATACATTTTCCTAATTTTCACCCATCAAATCTTGATGAAAATAATATTGTATGCTTCCATGGTGTGGAGGAGGTCGAGATCTTTCCAACGGTACCAAATTTGTCGAATTTCGAGCGCTAGGTCGAAAGTTATGCCCATTTGAACATTTACATCAAATCCGTACAAAAATGGCAAAAATCCAGTTTTCCAAAACGGATATCTTCGGGCCCGAATTTCTTAGACTTCGTGCGCCTTTTGAGAAAAATTACAAATGCACAAAACTCCATGTCGGGGCCCTACAAGCCCAAAATATCACTTTTTATCCATATCTAAAGTTCTCTGCAATGTCCCACAACCTTGCAAACATTTGAAATAGTGTCATCTGAGTCGTGTAAGGCCGCCAGGCCTATATTTTCAAACAGCTTGTGGGACCAAATTGTCTCCCCAGGCCCACCTTCCCGCATGTAATTTAGGCTTGACACGTGGCTTCTTTGGGCATCAGAGGAGGTGTGGCTAACTTTTATACTTTACGCCTTTTCGAAGCAAAATTCAAAAAATTCAATCTGCCTCCAGCGACCCGCCTTCCCACTTTGACTTGAAACACTACCATGTGTAGAGCTGGTGTGCGTTTGGGGACCGCTTTTAGATTTTGCTTTTGAAGTTACGCTAAAGAGACACGTGGCTCCTTCCGTGGCTTTGCTTTGTTTCTTTTTATTTTTGTTAAGTCCCTTTTGCTTGGTGGGGGCTTATGTCTGACCCGAGACACATGGAGGCTCAACGCTTGTTTGGGACTGTCCCTCCAGATTTTACCTTTGAAGTTGCACCGAGTCGACACGTGGCTCCTTCTGTGGTTCTTTTATACTTAGCTGATTTGGGCCTGTTCTGCCCCATTTTTTACTTTGACCACGTGGTGAACCTGCGCTCATTTGGGAACCCATGCTCATTTGGGAACTCGCTCTTGATTCTCCCTTTGAAATTGTGCCGAGATTACACGTGGAGAATTTTTTTGGCCCTTCTATACTTAACCAATTTGGGGCCAATTCAAATTTCGGGCTTTGACCATGTGGCGGGTTGGTGTTAGTTCAGGGTCCTTCTTTGGGCTGTGCCTTTTGAATTTGTGTCGTTGAGACACGTGGCACCCTCTGCTAGCTCTGCCTCTGTTTAGACTTTTCAACAGCCGATTTTGCCTTTTGACTTCTTCTTTTGGTCCTGGGACACATGGAAGCTCCACACTTGTTTGGGGGGCCGCCTTTAGCTTCAACCCTTGAAGGTGCACCGGTAGGACACGTGGAGGCTTCTGCTAGTCCTCTCATACTTAGTCAATTTAAGCAGCTGACTCTGTGCCCTTTTTGACTTTTGGACATGTGAAGGGCTAGCATGAACTTGGAGCCTCTGCTCCTGATCCTTCCTTTGAAGTTGCGTCATTGAGACACATGGAGGCTTTCGCTACTCCAAGAATTTTCAACTACTAATGAGACCTCCCTTTAGACCTGGGACACATGGAAGCTTCACACTCTCTTAGGGAGTGTCCCTTGGATCTCACTCCTGAAGTTGCACCGATTGGACGTGTGGAGGCTCAGCACACATTTGGGACATGTCTTTTTGATGCACCTTTTGGAATTGTGTCAAGCTGACACATGGCACCTTCTATGAGTCTATTGTTTGGCCCCGAGTCGACTCGTATGTGGACAATTTCCAAAAACTTCAAGCCTTTCTGAATTTTTTCCTCCTATAAGCCTCTGGTTTCCCTTGACGTTGTTGGCCTCCTGTGAGCCTCTGGCCTCCTTTAATGTTGTTCGATCTTCACCAACCTTGCCCCTCCATTATAGAGTCTCACCTAACCCTTGATTGTTGGATTTGAATGTGAACTCACAGGACAGAGCTGACCCTTCTGATTTTCTCCTGTGTAGGTTCGTGTTTGATCAATTTTGACAGGGGCAAAATTGAGATAACAGAGCCCTGAGACCAAAACACCTGTATCTTCGATGGGTGATTTCTTGGACTTCGTGGCACATAGAGACGTCTCATAAAATAAAAAACCTCCATGTCAGGGCCCTATAGGAAAGCCTATTGTGGTTTTATCCACATCCATTTGGTTCTCTCATTGTCATATTGTTTGCAAACATGCGAAATAGTGTAGTCTGAGTCAGTGTAAGGTTGTCAGACGCTATATTTTGCAAACAGTAGCTCGTGGGACCAAACCGTCTAGGCCAACACGTCCAGATTTTCTAGTGAACAATAGTGGAGGATTTTTTTTGGTTCCCTACGCTCCCGTGCTTTCGGTCTACCTAGTTCGGGTGTAGTCTCTTAAGAGCCCTGAGACCAAAACACGTTATATCTTCGACGGGTGATTTCTTGGACTCCGTGGCACCTAGAGATGTCTCGTCAGATCCAAAACATCCATGTCAAAGCCCTATACAAAATCCTCTTGTGGTGTTTTCCATATCCATTCTATTCTCTCGATGTCCTATTATTTGCAAACACACGAAATAGTGTAGTTTGAGTCATTGTAAGGATGCCAGACACAATACTTTGCAAATAGAAGCTCTTTGTGCCAAACCAAGTACGCCAACATGTCGGGGTGGCTAGGTAAACGCTAGGGGAGGTTTTTTTTTGGTTCCCTACACTCCCCATGCTTTCGGGCTTCCTTGCCTGGGCGTAGTCCCTTAATAACCATGAATGACTAGATTGGCTTAAGAATGAATTTGATAGGGGAATGTCTAAGAACACATGGGAGTTATCAATCTCCGAGTAAATATTTCTTGTTTAGTTTTGAATGGGATTTAGTTGGCCTACGGCGTAGTGACCTTCCATTCATTGATAATTTATGCTATGATAAACCCATGGATGATTTCAAAAGCACCTTCAAAAGGATAGGGGTAGTCATCAAGCCCAATGAAGGGTGTGATGTGATTTCCAAATAAGCATGCCTACAGATTTAATGGTAATAACATGAATTAGATAAGAAGACAATCAAGAATCATTTAGTGGTATGTCATCAAGCATTGGAGTAATGTATAGAAGACTCTAAGGTGTTTTAACAGAGGAGAAGACTAAGAAGCATAGAAGAATGTAGTAAGTGCATGATAAGATAGGAACCGGTACAAAGAGACCATGAGCAAGAAGAAGCGCAAGTAAGGTAAATACACATATACACAATGATAAATTGAATGAATAATTACTCAGATTAGGTAACTATTTATATACATACATTATATAAATATTGATTTCCAAAGTTTGATACATATTATACATTGAAAATGCTAGTACATGTACATCACCAATAAATGAAAAAATAATCCATAATGTCTTAAATATTGTCAAGTGCACATCATATTAGTTTCATGCAAAAATAATCTCAGAAATGTAAGGTCTCATATAAAAATATCAAGTTCCAAATATCAAGTGCATAATAAATATAAAAATGCCCAAATAGGTCATATACCATCAAGTTCAAATGCCATATAGGTGTACATACAATGGCATGCAAATAGGCATACAAAAAAATGTCATGTAAGACATATATATTTCCTAATCATCAAAATCTATCCCTCTCTTGGCCTTGCTCGAAGAAGGCCCTCCCTTAGACAAAGATGGAGATCTATGAGATGACTTTGGATCATCTGAGACCATGCTACGAGTCCTCTTCCGCTAAATACTCACCTGTAGATGAGCCTATAAATGCAAACAATGTTTTTTTGTCAAAACTTAATTTATATATGTTTTCAACATGTATTTAAGACCATGCTAGAATGAAAGTATTTACATAAATACGCAAACTTACCGCAAGTTGTCAATCATGTCGAATTTGCATCTCATGCTTAGATGAGTCATCGGGAGCCCCTGGAGTACGAACGGGGGTACGAAGATGACGAGATGGAGGATTCCGTGCCCTTGAAGCCAAAATGGAGGGGGTTAAAGTTCCCTTCATACACATAAGATCCGAAAATCTAACATCAGAATTAGCAAAAATAGAACTAAGTACATGTATGTTCATAATGACACTATTTTAACTAATTTTATCAATATAAAACTATTTTTTTACTCTATCACGCCTGTGAATCAAATGAATAGGGTTGCTACCTATTACAGGTAACTCCTGCATATACAAAATGAAGGAAATTATTAACATAATTTAATAATTCTACAATGAAAGACATTACTAACATGTAATTTAACATAATATGAATTACACGAGAAATTTAACAAAATTTACATGTTGTTTGAATACCTCAATGAGTTGTTGCACAGATGAAATCGTAGTGGAAACACCTTTCTCTACTTGTCGCAGAGATGGTGGGGTGTCTAGTGAAGTCAACATCTTTATCAAACATGTATCACGTGAGTTAGATGGACATACAAGAACATACATATATTTGACTTCAAAACTAATATATATATATATTTGCATGTATGTGAAAATTTTACATAATTAACATTCTAAATTACCTCTGTGAATGTATGTGTACGCATGGTGCTCACCGCTTGTGGTTGAGATGAAGATGTGCCTCCTGCGTGCTGTAATATCAATGCATGTACATGTACAAATATAATTATTTAAAAAGTTTAACATATATAAGTAAATCAAGTACTCCAAACTTTTTGTAACACACATAATAAAACATAACAAATACCTATGAAGGTGACTTCGATGACTGAAATCCAAATGTCTCACTCAAAAGGACATATGACATAGTGACATTATCGTGTGCACCTCTAGCACCAACTCCACCAAAATCAGTACGCATGAAAGTATCGTCCTCCTCGGGCCCCAAACATATGCTACCACATGACAAGCAAAGATGTGGCCTCATGCTAGTACTCCATGAGGGAATAATATGTGTACCTCCATGAGCATCTGGCTCAGAAATCTCCCTCATATGTCAAACAAGGGTCGCAGATAGCCCTTGAAGCACGTGGAGTGTATCAATATCTACTGTCTCCTTCATTGCTTGAGGGAAAATCTTAGGGTGATGGGGCTTTTGTGTGGGGAATCTATCCCGCTGAATAGGTGCACGTTGTGCACCTGGTCAATCCTATGTAGATCCTTTTCCTCGGTCCTGGAAATCTCGGAAATCAAAATAATTTGGGATCTCGTTGAGGATAAACTCGCAATAGAGTTTCCTTAGAAAGTATAGTGGCACCTCATTGTTATTACAAGGTGAAAAATCAAACACCATCCATAATCGGTCCCAAAAAATATTTTTAATCAAATTATTATTGATCCAATGGATGGGAAATCGTTTACATGACAACAAAATAGGAAAATTAGTGCGGGGGTCCATGAATAAGGCGCATATGAGGTATTTTGTAGCTTCTTTTTTCTTTACATCCACATATGGCAATTTTTTGGAATAATAAACCCTACAACCCTCTCTGTAATTTGTCCAACAATCAATTTACCCCGTTGCCGCATCAACTTGAGCAAGTAATGCCTACAATGTGTTTGTAAGAGAGGTATAGTGGGGGTTTGTAGATTGTGAATCCCTCATTGTTTTGATTAAATCCTCAATTTCAATTTTGTTTTCAACTATGTGGGTTGATAAATCTTCTTGACTACCCGGGGGATGTAGAGAATTTGTGGGAGTGTTGGGAGGGATGATAGGAATATTAGGGTTTGGTTGTGGTTGATTCCCTCAACCTCCAACTGTAACAATAAAAAAATGTATTCAATTCAAATTTTAATCTATAATTATTATATTTCAATGCAATTTTGAGAAAATAATTGTGCCTACCTCTTCTCCGTGGCGCCATCATCGATTTAGATCTTCTCGACAATCCAGAAACGATCCTTTGAGCTTGAGATCCAACTGAATGAAAAAACATGAGGGCACGGTTAAGCTCTGAAACTCGCATTTGAGGGAGATAAAATGATAGAGGCTTGGGCCTCTTTTTTTAATTTATAGTAGACATAACACATATTTTTTATAACGCGTACGTGTTATGCTTTGGTAAATCCCAAACCTAACAATTTAAAATGCGATCATGTTATAATAGAACATGTACGTGTTTTGATTTTTTTTGGGTTTTTGTCCACTTTTTGGCCCCCAACTTCATGCACTTACCCATACAGATCATATGAATTAGATTCTTTGATTATTATAATAAATGATAGCAATAATATGACACTCTAACATCTAAAAGTTAAGTCTATAATATTGAATTCATGTATTGTTTGTAAACATACTAATACAATATGAAGTATCATTGCATATGGGAATGAAATAGATATCTTATTGTAAACTAGGAAGTTTATAATTATATCGTATTGAATGTGAATCAAGTTAACCTTATCTTATTATATTATTTCATTTTGATTAAAACAAGGAACATGAGTTTGTGAACTCATGCGAGTTCTTTGAACTGACCCAAATACACATTTTCACTCTCCTACAATTTACAGGAAAGGATGAAACTCTTGAAGTGACTATTTGGATTGTGATTGGTTGATGTCATATGATGTTTTAATATGGATCTGGAAAGGATTATTGTAAAGAAAATTAAATGTGAAAGGAATGCATTTGCATCTTGTAAAGGGCATTTTTTACAATGTATTAATTTTGATAATTTGTATATCATTATTTATGAGAATAAAGGATTATCCTTATTTAAATCTGTATATGTATGACTTGGTTGATTGTGACCTATTTTGTTGGATATGAAAATAATTATATGTTGTTTTACAATTGATTAATCATATGATATGCTTTAAATGTTGATTTCATTAATTTAATTGAAATGATCAAATATGTGGAATGACAACACATAGAATAATAAGGTTAATGATATAAAGAAAACAAGTAAAAGTTATAATTGTACCATATGGAACTATATGAACTATTCATAACAAATGATGTAATTAAAGAGAAATAAATCTATACTTTATGAGTGCTTGCAATAAAACAACTCGAAATGGAATATGATTAGTGAACCTACTTAACGATGAATACTACATTGAGTTAATTCGATAAGAGGATCTAATGAAATATTATTAACTCATGGAGTTACTATAACCCTCTTTTGGGAATCTAATATCATGTATCAACACATTATAATGTGTCATAAAGAAAGACTTAGTTACTTCAACTACTAAGGACAACTTAAAGTGTATGAAAAGCATAGATGTTATGTCCCTCCATCTTCTCCTAGTATCCTACCCGTGCTAACTTAGGATGGCTATGGGAAGGGTAGTGAGGATGTAATGATGAAAATTATTATGTGGTCATTAGCTTTCCCATAGGGATCCTAAGGTGGAATTGATATGATCCTTCAATTAGTTGGATGAGTCGGACATGCATTGTTCTTCTTCAAAACTAAATCTACTTCGTAAACAACAAAACAAATCCAGATAGCTATGATGATATGGTTGTGTGGTGACATAAGATGAGTTTCATGGGCTTGTGTACAGTCCTCAAACTAAGCTTGCAATGGAATGATTTATATCATTGGCCAAGGTAATGTATCAACTGATTACATTGTATATTCACCATTCCCCTAATTCATTGTGTCAGATACTAGATGGAATGCAACATGTATGTTTTCTAGGTTGACACGTAGGAGATGCACATAGTTCTCATGACCCGTTAAAGGTTAAACTAAATTATACAAGTTATATACACTTGGGTAGAGTGATTTAAGGGAGATCGTGGAGATCTGGATATACCCTTACAACTACACATGGTTATCATATGTTATTAGATGGATTCAAAATATTAAATAATGTTGGATATTTAGCAACAAGCTAAATATTAATTTTTATCATTATAAGCATTAATTGAACTTAAGATGTTTGTTTTAAAAAACAAATTCCCTTAATTTGGATTAACCATAACATGGGAATTACATATTTGCATTCTCAATGGTATATGACCAAACCCCAAACATAATTTTGACTGTAGTGATTAGATATATTCTTGTTTTTAATAATTGAGATCCTCCCCGTATATTAGAGGAGAAATTTTGTCTTGTAGGTGTTGCTGAAATAGTCCCTTTCGTCCTCCTATCAAAATATTTCACCAATAGTTTTTGGTGCCCACAAAAGGGCACATTTTGGTCTATTCATGCTCCCCAAAAAACCTAATATTTTTGCTTGTGTGACCATCCATGGAGTTCAAAATCTTATTCTTCATCCAAATCTTGATTGGAAAAAAGATACATAAGAAGACATCTCTTCAAATCTCTAAGTCTTTGTATGGGATAAACAAACAACTACTCATCAATTTCAAAGAGTTTTTATTGTTTAGATAATGAATAAGATTGTGCTGATCTTGCACTCAAAGCCACAAACCTTATTGAATAAAGAAGACCCGACCATTTATTGATAAGAGTGGAACAAAGAGATTTTTAATAAAATCTATCTCCTAAACAACAATTTTTTGACAAAATGACAAATAAAGGTTTAGGAATCTATTGTCCAAGTTTTGATTTCTATGATTTTTTTTTGAACTAGATGAAAGAAGATTTACCCATAACACAAGAGAAGAAGGTGACGATGAACCTTCATTTGAATATCAAGAATAACATATTTTTTTTTCATCTCCTAAAAGATGAGGAAAAAGTAAATGATCTATCAGTACACCTCCAAGTAGTAGGAAAGAAAGGAATCAAACAAATGCCAATTTGGGTGAATCTTTAGTTTTATAAAGCACTATTTTGTCCCTGCAAACCATTTTTCCTATGATGGAAACACCAATTCCTTGGGAATAGGACATTGGGCCTTTGGCCTTGGCCTAACCTTTCCACGGTTTTCCAAAAATAATTAGAAATATTTTTTCGAAATTCAAAGGAGATGGTAAGTGACACCCAAATGCACATATTATAGCTCATGAAGATGTTTTACTTAAGTTGTTTGTTGAAAATCTGTTGGACAATGCAACATAATGGTTTATCATCTTCCTTCAAAAAATATTACCAATTGGGATACTATGCGATCCCAGTTTGAAGCATGTTTCAAACCAACTAAAGACGCTGCTCTCCTGACCCAACTGAATCAAATTAAGAAAGATCACTATGAGTCCATGGGATACTTTGTTGCAAAGTTCAATGTACATAAAATCCATACCCATGTTCAACCTACCACTGAAAATAAAGAATGTTTCTTCATATGTACACCCAACTTCCCAAAATTACTGTTTTATTAAGAAAAAATCAGTTAGTAAATCTAGATGGTGCTCAATGGTTAGATATTAACATTGAAGATGACTTGATCATATCAGGGAAATTAAAAAAGTATCCCATCAAGAGTAATGATCAAACTTCTGATAAAAGTAGATATGATACATAAATTCAAAAATTGGCAAATGATTTGATTTCCTTGAAGAAGAAAATGTCCCAGATTATTTATGTCAATCCGTATAAATACAGTCTAATGAGGAATTTTGGTAATCAAAATTGATTTCTTATCACTCAACCAAGATTATCCATTGAGACTCCACTTGCTCATGTGACCAAGGACCCCATCCCATTTTTTTGTTGCTTACAGCCTATGGCCTAGGGCCCCTAGTACATTACATGTTGGAAGTTTTCATGTTGTCCTATGGAAAACTATAAAAAATAATACAATACGAAAAATATACAAAATCATGACATATATGTTACTAGCTTATTCATTACATAGAATTAGACATTGTCATTATATAGGTTTAGAAATTTAGACACCGTATTTCACTATGCACTTTCTCTTTATATTATAGATGAGACACTTGTAGATATATATAGTCTATGGACACTCACACACATGCTTTGTGGCTTCATAAGCCCTATACTTAGGGGAAACCTACCATATTGGGGGTATACCCACATTGAGGGCATCTTAAATACTAAGCATATTTCAAATTATATCTTTTACACTAGTCCATTGATGACATAGAGCTTTTATTGCTTATTTATCCTTGCCTTATATTTTATGGCATGTGACATATTGTGATTCATTCATTGATTAGACTATTACTTATCTATAGTGATTTTACATTTTTCGTACTTAATTAGTTCTAATTTTGATGCATTGACGTGTTTCTCTATTGCTTCTATGATTTTCTAACTACTGTTTTTCATGGGATCTTATTCTTATTCTTACACATTGTATTCCTCCTACACATTATCTACTACATTACATATAATATATACAAATTTTCTAATACATTACTTTCTTTATACATTATTTTCTTCCATGTTGGTGTTGCATGCACCTTATCTAATAAATTACTTGTATTTCACACATCTTGTATGATAAAATTACTTGTGTTGCACTGCACACTTGTGAGATGTATAATTTTTAGTACACATGGTGTGTGTTACACATATTAGAAGCTATGAAACTTTTATTAAGATACATTGATTATGACATGTTGCTTGATACACATTACTTTTGACACATATTGTTTATCACATTACTAGTTGATGCATACTTTTCTTTGCACAGGCATCTAACTACTTATAACATTAGTTAAAATGTCATTACAATGTGTTGTTGGTCCTCTATGTATTATGGTAGTCCTACCATGCCATGTCTCAAGTCCTAAAAGCTAATTTGGTGTCAATTCATATGTCTACTAACATACTACTTTAATATTCACTATTAAGTAGGAATTTTACACATGTCCGTGATTGCTACAATAACCTAAAGACTAACACCCACATGCACACATAACTATAAAACTTCAAAGTAATATAAACACATATATTTCTATATGCCTAGATTTGGATCACCTGTAAAATGGATTAGTAAATATGAAAGCCCCAAATAAGCTACTAAAATAGAATGGGCTTATGTCGCCATTGATAAGAGATGGACAATCGTGGTTTCTTTCATTGAATAAAGTGGGTAAAAAATATCCAGATCTAAATCTAAACCTGCACACAAGCACACTTGAAAAATATTAGTTGTTTTTGGTGGTTAGGAGACCTACCTCGGCTAGATCCCCAACCCTTTTCGGGAGATCAAAGAAATTTTTGATGTAAAACGAAAAAATTAGTAAATAAAAATGACAAGTATATCTAACTCAGATCACAAGTCAATCGTAGTTTCGTTTTGTCGAGTATCACATGGAGATCGTAAGCCAATCGCAGATGTGATTCCTACATGTGTTGAGATTTCACTAGGACAATGTTGTATTACGTTAGATATATCATTTTTGCTTCACCTTTCCTTCTTCAAGATTTGAAAAACCAAGATATATGAGCAAGAGAGAAAGAAAACTCAAGTACAATTTGTTTTGCACTAATAGCCAGAAAGGGGTTAGAATGAGGGAGGTGAGGGTGTTTTTTCTAGATTTGGAGTGCATAGGGGAGTGTGACACACATGAGTGCAAATATAGGGTCTATAGTGCATTGGGCATGCACATGGGTTAGGTGTTATGGGACAAAATTAAATGTGAGTGGGTGAGGGTTAGTGAGTGAGCGATGAGTTGTCTTTTAGCTCCATTTTGTGGGGTTTTATGATTTTTATAGTCTTTTTTATGTTTTATAATGTTTTTGTGTTCTTGAATAAGGGATCTTATGCATAAGGTGCATTTTATGGTGTCTACATTTTATCCCTTTTTGAGTTACGTGTTGCATCAGGAAAAATGTATTGTAACACTGAAGATGAGATGGGGTTCTTCTAACCCTATGATGGTGGTTTCCGTAGTCACGAGCTTAGTTGGTTGGATGGATAGACTGGAACCTAGAAATGCAATCGATGGGCCACTTCATCCGGATTATATGAAGGGATCAATAGGTTGATTTCACAATGCAGATACTATAAAATTAGTTGATTGATGAATGGATGATTGGTTGTTATAGAATGAGATGAGAAAAGAGTTGTCCATGATTCCCACCTCAAGTGACAATTTTCAAAACTGCAAGTTTCCCCAACGTGATGTGAGATGAAAAGTGGCACTTGAAGATGAAGAGAAAATGATCCTTGGAAAAGACGTGTAAATAAAAAATGGGGACAATGTTTCCCTAGTCACGTGTAAGTGAAAAAAGTGATGATGTGTATGTGCAAGAGAGTATGGAAGTGTTTAGAAGTTATGTCGACTTAGTTGATTGAGGATGATGATGAACGAGTTAAGTGGATGAGTTGACGAACAAAATAACATGAGTGAGGAAATGAGCTAAGAAATGAGTTGGGTGAGTTAGAGGTGAGCTGGAAATGAGTTGGGGATAAATTCCAAAGTTGGACGAGTTGTAGGAGTGTTGGGAGTAAACAGGGGAAACATGAAGGTGTGTTGGTGGGGCAAGATGGTTGGTTGGTTGGGTGAGCTAGTTGGCGAGCTAGAAGGTGGGCTTGGTGAGTTGGGTCACCAAGTTAGGAGGGTGGGTAGGGTATGAGATGCATCTCAGTTGGGTCAGCGACCGAGTTGGGAGTGGGTGACTTGGGGCAAGGTGGACTATTTTTATGTTGTGCGTGTGGAGGATGGGCGCATGACAAAGGGAGCGAGAATATTCTAAGTCATGTATGCGACTAGGCATGGGGGAGGACTACCTCACAAGGGAGGAGTTATCTCGATATGGAGAGGAGTTAGGGAAACTCGGGGAACTTAGGGGCGAGGGGAGATGGGAATGTGGTGAGTGTAGATGAGCTCATTCATGCTCGTGACCGAGTTACATGAGTAGATCACGGTGAGGTAGGGGAGACATGGATGTAATGTGATATGGGAGGAAGGGGGGCGAGCTAGGTCAAACACTGACTGAGCTAGGAGTTTGAGGGGGGAATCAAGCTAGGGCCAAGTGGGGAGAGCTTGAGTGTAGCAAGTTAGTGAGAGGGGACAACATGAGGTAGGGTTTGGGATGCAATGAGTCGCGTAGGGGACTCTCCAAGGTGAATGAATAGGGAGTGATTCGTTATAGTGATGGGAAATAATGGAGGGGGTGGGCAGTTAGATCAAGGATGGGTGTGATGTTGAGTTAGGGTCGAGTCACTAATGTGACTTGGCAAGTTTTAGAGGGTTAGGTAGGTCATGGTGTGGGGAATCTAGGTCTTGTTGAGTCACTCATGCGACTCGGTGGGGTAGGGATGGGATACTAGGAAACACAGGCAAGTCAAGTCACAAATGTGACTCAGATGGGTAGGTAGGTGAGTGGTGAGAAGGCTTGGCAAGTTGAGTTGAGGAATGAACGAGCTAGCTTGGCTGAGATGGCCAAGGGGTGGGGCAACTTGGATTTTTTTGTATTGAATTTTTTAGATTTTTTCAAATGTTTTATGATTTTTCTAAAAAAGTGAGAATGGGGGTGGTGATGCACATGATGATGTAATGTGGTAATAAAGAAAATGTCATGAAAAATTAAAAAATGAGCACAAAGGTGTGCAAAAGTAGCAGATGCCTCAGGATGTTTGTCCAATGATGGTGAATGAAAAACATGCATTATGATGTGCTTATGGGGGATGAAGTACAAATGTGAGGGTGAGTCGCATATGAAGACATTTGTATGAAAAGTGTGATAGTGAACACACTATGAAATTGAAGGCATGGAACATGAGGCATTAAACACACTAAAACAAAGCCTTGAACAAGTTCTAAACTGTACAAGGTGACATACTTGCCGTGTGACTCATCGAGATCATGTGTGTGCATGTGAGAGTTAATTGACTGCTTGAAATGAAGACTCGTGAGATAGTAAGTGAAAACACAAGCAAACATGTAGGTGTGACTTAAAACGGGTGATTTTTGATTGAATGAAATAGAGGGTTATTATAAGTCATGCATTTCTCTGATACCAGTCAGGTGTCCATATCCCCAAAAGATATACATTTGATTCTAGTTGCAACATTTCTCTACTGCCAACCAGACATCCATAGCCTCGATAGAGATACTAGAAAGACCCTTGAGAGAGAGTGTTTGATAATGAGTTTTCTTTTCTTTTGTTGAATTTTGATTGTTGCTTGACCTTGATTGTTTGGATCACCTACAAGATGGATTAGTAACTATGAAAACCCCAAATCAACTACTAAAATGGAATGGACTTATGCCACCATTGATAAGAGAGAGACAATTATGGTTTCTTTCATTGAATAAAGTGGGTAAAAACTCTTCAGATCAGAATCTAAACCTGCACACAAGCACACTTGAAAAATGTTAGTTGTTTTTGGTGGTTAGGGGAGCTGCCTCGATCAGATCCCTAACCATTTTAAGGAGATAAAAGACATTTTATTGATGTAAAATGACAAAATAGTAAATGAAAATGACAATTATACCTGACTCAAATTGCAGGCCAATCGCAGTTGCATTTAACCAAGAATCACATAGAGATGGCAAACCAATTGTGGTTATAATTCTCACCTGTGTTGAGATTTCTATAGAACAGTGTTGCATTGAGTTATATATATCCTTTGTGCTTCACCTTTCCTTCTTTAAGAGCTACAAAACCAAGATATGTAAGCAAGAGAGAAATAAAACTCAAGTATAATATTTTTCCACTAAGATCTAGTCATGGGTTGAAATGTGGGGTGAGAGAGTGCTTTTATAGATTTGGAGTGCATAGGGGAGTGGGACACACATGGGTGCAAAGATAGAGTCCATAGTGCATTGGGCATGCACATGGGTTAGGTGTGATGGGACAAAATTAAATGTGAGTGGGTGAGGGTTAGTAAATGAGTGGTGAGTTGTCTTTTAGCTCCATTTTGTGGGGTTTTATGATTTTTTGGTCTTTTTGTGTTTTATAATGTTTTTTTTGTTTTCGAATAAGGGACCTTATGTGCAAGGTGTGTTTTCTTGTGTCTATAATGTCAAGGGAGAATTACTACAAAATATATTGAAGCACATATGTGAGGGAGGGCCAGTGGTCCTCCTAAAATTAATATTGCAATAAAATTCTCCAATGAAGCTCTCTTTCACAAGCATTTTATCACCAAACTTATATTATTTTATAAATATAAGTAAGCTAAAATTAGATTTGCAGAGTAGATTAGTTGTAGAGAAAATATTATTAAAGATAAGAATTTAAAGTTCTTTTTCTATTAATATGAGATGCATAATATTGTACACACATGTACATTTCCATGTCCATAATTAAATAATATCAATTCATCTTAAACCATACAATAGTGTACAAGTTATTAAATACACTAACATCCCCACTTTATATGTACTCTGTAAAAGGAGAGGATGAAAAGAAGCTACACTAACCTAAGTAGTCTTAAAAATATTTTATGTACAAAAATGTGTGTATATCAACACACACCCCCTTAAGATAAACTTAAAGAAAGTGATTATGCGAGGAAAAACCTCAAATATGGGTCCCAATAACTATGCCATGTTAGGTACCCATGTACAATCAAACATAACTAGAAAAAATGTGTCACTTCAAGGTTTCTAAAAAACTAAAAGGCCAACAAAAGTTTTTGGTGGTACTGATATATTTTGCAAGGCATCCTAATAAACAATACAAGTAATACATTTGAATGTTAAATAGATGTGCAGTGGATGGGTTAGATACCATCATCGTCATTGAAGGTGCAAGTAAATTATTGAAAAAAATGTACAACTAAAAACTATATAAGTGGAGCCTATAAATCCACTTATCGATCACTAAAAATAGCACATGCCATGGATACCAGTTAGTTACATTATCTCATGTTGAAAATATAAAAGAGTTCACTAATAAAAGTTGTTTATAGTAGATACAATGAACTCAACACTTACCAAATAAAAGTAATATCACACCAAATATCCTTCCATAATGTTGAATGGGTGGAAGGATGAAAACATATATATGAGTGGAACAAAAACACTACTCGATCATTGAATAATGATAATTGTTGGGGCTACAAATTGGTTAGATTGTCTCGTGTTTAAAATACATTATTTTTTTGTATGAGTGGAGCTCTTGGATTCACTGCTTGATAAATAAATAATGATTGATACTAGGGTTACCAGTTGGTTAGAATATCTCATGTCAAAACTACAAAAAAATGTCAATGAATGTGCTAAAAAAATACATGTTTGAAGAGCTTTAAATATCTTGAAACTCGTAATGAATCAAATATCCCATAAAAAGAAACAAGTGCTGAGAAACTCATAATATACCTTTCTAAAAAAATCATCATTACACATAATTTTTTAATTTTGGCACAAATTTTTACATCACCAAAATTACCATACAAATGTTACTTTAGACCTTGACATAAATGGAAATACTATTTTATAGATAAAATTCTACCTTTG
Source organism: Taxus chinensis (assembly GCA_019776745.2). Classification (NCBI taxonomy): domain Eukaryota; kingdom Viridiplantae; phylum Streptophyta; class Pinopsida; order Cupressales; family Taxaceae; genus Taxus; species Taxus chinensis. Next base: position 217,376,006 of record CM034151.1, read on the forward strand.
GTGAATTTTAGGTCAAAAAAACCACTTGAATCCTTACATGATTGTCAAGGCATCCAAAAAATATTATTAGATGTTGATTTAACATCCAATGGAGAAAATAAATTTGTTGTACATGTTGGGAATTACCTTTTGGTAAAATTTTAGCTTAAATGAAGTAATTTTATTATTTATGATTCTCAAAGTGGCCCAAAACTGCTTGAATTGGAACAAAACCGTGTGATGATCTTCATGCCTGAAATTTGTATGGGGTGAAGCTCTAATAACTCTAATACCAAGTAAGAATGTTTTATTTTTAGATGATTGTAAAATTCCTTGTTTTGTATAGTCCTTGCTAAGTTGCAGTTGGGGGGATGTTGGTGCAATATTATATATGTACTAATATTTAAGTTGACTTGGGTTAGCTTAGCTATATTTATTTGTAATATAATCATATAAAAGGTATGGGTGAAGAAAGAGGCTAAGATTAGATTTGAAGAGTATTTAAATTATAGAGCAAGTCTTCATAAAGATAATACTTTAAAGTTTTTTCTTATTAATAGGATATGATAAATTTGCAAACCCATATTCCTATCCATGTCTACTCTTAAATAATAGAGTGCATCTTAAACCATAAAATAGTGTATGATTTATTAGATACACTAACACCCCCCACCTTAATATGTATTTGTAAAAGGAGAGGACAACAAGAAGCTACACTAACCTAAGTAAACTTATAAAAGACGACGTGAACGAAATTGCATGTATGTCAACATGTTACGCTCTTAGCTATTGATTTTTATGGATTACTAGAAATGTTTACAATATGATTTCCCATGAGGTGATGCATATACTTATTTTCCTCTATTAGCCATATCCATCACATAGTGCTTTTATAACCATGTTCAATACACATGCTTTATATTGTTCACCTATTAAATGTTTTGTTTATACATATTACAACTTAACCACTTTTCTCTTTTGAGTTGAGTGATACATGGTGACATCTCCCACCTCAAAGGGGGGCGTATTGTGGGATATTTCAGAAATTCACGTAAATCATGGCCAGGAGGCACATGACATACAAATTGATAATATTTCACTTAGTTCAAATGCATAAATTTACACAACTATATAAGTTTAGATTAGAATTACACAGACTCGGCACAAGTTCATATATAACGACTCCTCTTGGTCACATACTTAGCATATTCATTATAAATGTTTGAAAATTTTAGTACATATGCATATACATCTATGACATCTATTTAGTTCAAATCATATTACATAGACTTGGTCCAGGTTCGTTATTTATGAATTCAGTTATGCTTGTGACATTATTTAGTTTAGATCACATTTTGCATTAACTTTGCACAAGTTCAGTCACATAGACTTCAAATAATGTTCGCATTCATATCATTATTATGGAAAAACCTATCTCCTTTAGTAGATAAAGAGTGACTAGGTTCCTTTAGTAGCTCAAGAAGGATCAAGCTCCTTCAATAACCCAAATACTAATCTAGCTTTCTTAGTAGCTCAAGAATGATCAAGCTCCTTCAATAGCCCAAAGACTAATCTAGCTTTTTTAGTAGCTCAATAATTGATGCTCTAACTTTAGCGGTCCAAGGTTGATCTCACATGAGATATTAGATCATTTGCAACTTGACAATACCTACTCAACATGGGGGAGATATTTTTTGCACACATTTCATGCATCACATTGAGCATGGTTCGACATGACCAATGAGGTGTAGTAATTATATGGATTATTTCACTTTACATATTTCAATTTTTCGTATGCCGATTTTACACAACAATTGAAAATTGATACAAGCCTTTTCCATGTGGTTGTGTATTTCACATTAAATTACTGTATAGATACATTCATCAATTTCACATGATCACCCTATGATTGGGATGTGAGGTTTGCATTTATAGGTTTTCTCTTTTCTTTAATCCATCATTTGTCAATACTAGATTAAAAGGGGCACATTGTAGTACCCAAAATATGGGCTTGTGCACTTGAAAATATCACTTTCCAATTTATTCTAACATTATTCCATTTATTTATTGAGCAACATAAAGCCTCCTGTTGTAGCCTATACATGAAGTCCCACTAGGTCATAACCATTTTTGAGATTAACACTTTAGGAATCACTGCAAACTTTACATAACACATTTACAAACTATCTTGTCTCAAAATTGATTCCAAATTTCTCCTAGATATGTTTGTGGGCCCACAACAAGTTCGATCAATAAACCTATTCACATGCTATGAACCTATCCCTTGTACTTTCAATTTCAAATGTACAAGTTAACTTGGTCAGCCTACATGATACTTTTGGGTCGGTTGAGTGGGAAAACATTTAAATGGTAACCCACATAAACATATCCACCCTAAGCTACTAAGAACATCTAGGGATCTCCAATCAAAGGCATGCTCCAAGAAGGAAATGAGTGAAACATTGAAAGCACTCATTCCTTAGAGAAAAAATACAAAATGTCTACTCTCAAAATCTGAATACATCTATATTGTTTCCCTAGATCAAAAATCCATGCACTAGAACTAAGTGAAGTGCTAGTTTCCAATTGTGAGGGCTGAATTGAAGGCTCCATCTTGTTTACATTATTTATCACTCTCCATCCCATCATAGGATTGAGAGAACTACATGTAGTTTAATCCATTTTCAAAGCATTGGTATGTAGTCCAATGCTCATCTTATCAGTGGGGTGTGGTGATATCAATCCAATGTGAGTTGTGACTAATCCTTTTTTAGGTCATCAAGTGATGAGAATGAGACATATCCAATCACAACACTATCATTATAGGGCTCTAGACACATGAAATGGTTCTAAAGACACACGTAACCTAGATCCTAGAACTGAAATTCAAAATTCAAATTAGAATAACAAAGGACACAAAGGAGCCATTAGTGGTTCTCAACCCTTTGTCAAGTAAGAGAGCTGAAATACTTTTTCAGAAAGTAAAAGAATCAATCAATCAAATCAAAAATAAAAAGCTAAAATCAAAAGAAAATTGATATATAACCCTCTCTTGGGGTACTTGCAATAATCTCTACTATGTATATAGATGCATGGCTAACAATAGAGCAATGTTACGATTAGAATCAAATACATCTATGTCGGGGCTGTGGACGCATAGTTGGCAACATAACAATGTACGGATATCCTTCCACCCTCCATTCATAAATCACCTATCAAAATAAATCATTCCTACACATTGCCTAGTGTTTCTTCGCTTAATGGCTATCAATTCTTCCCTCCAGGAAGTAATAAACTTCTATGTGCACACACTAGATCTCTATGATCAAACATGATTAGTATGTTACCAAGTGCCATATTTTTTACCTTGTTCAAACTCTTACTTTAGTCCATATCTTGTCTCACGATTTGTGCCTTTAGCTAATCACTTTTTCATCGTTAATATTCTAGCTACATTTTCCATATCCTTTCATACCATTTTTTGTTCTTTTTCTTTGTTCAGAAAATCCATGTGTATAAGATCACTTTTTTTCCATGTTTGATGCAAACTTTGTTCCTTCTTGCAATAAAACATCTTCTACTTTTGTCTATCATCGCCTTCTTTTCCAACTTACATTGAGGGCATCCTTTCTCCTTCCTAGTGCATCATTGGTTTAAGTTCATCATCATGTCGAACCTATCATATTATACTTGATCCAACTTTTGTTTGTGAAGAGTTTGTCTTTATATATTCCCATATAATGTTGGGGGCATCTTCACTATCTTGTACATACTCGTGGCATTCTGCCCTTGTACATCCCATCTATCGTTGGGGGCATCCACATTCCCTTCTTTTCATGTACATAGTTTCAGAAAATTTTCAAAATACAAAATCACAAAAACATTCGTATAACTTGCAAAAATACCATAAATAATATAAAACTTTCACAAAAAAATGAAAAATTAAAAACATCACATAAATAAAAATGGGGGCTCCCCTCTATTCTATAGAGGGGGGCTGCACTTGACGGTCGAGTAGGGGAAAACCTTCTGAACAAACCAGAGGAGAAGGGGCCTATGCATGTATTTGAATTCAACCCAAGCCAATCCTTGTCCCCACCACCACACCACATGAAGGATCATGTGGAATAGAGGGGAACAAATCATATGAATGTCATGTACCCTCAGCCAATTGGGTGACTGAGTGCATAGGGGCATCATCCCTGGCCATATAGAGAGCTCTGGGAGAGGAATCAACAGAGGAAAGGAAGAGGAATCTTTCATTATTCATGAAATCCTTCCTTTCGTCTTTATGATTTCTTAAATTAATAAGACTATCAACATGGTTGATTACGTTATGTTATGGGGATTGATGCCACGGTGCGGAAACTGGCAAGAAACTTCTTGAGATGCTGGAGGGTTTGAAATCAATAGGTGTTAGAGTAACTACAATTGCTTCAGTAGGAGATTTTTTTGGTATTGGAAATGTTTCCAATCCCTTGATTCATCCTGTGGCGTGGAATACATCATTGGCTAAACAATCATTCGGTCATGCCATTTCGAGGTTTTCTCCAACCGAAGATATTGCATTCTTCGTGTCGATGATGACCTTTCTGATCCCATTCATCTTCTAATCTGAGTGACCCATTTGTCCTCCGAGTGAGTCTAGTCACTAGTCTCTATTTTGTGGGCCCACTTAGTTTAGTCTTTAGCCACAGATAAGAGGCTACTTCCATAGGGGCCACCAATCATTTACAATACAGACCAGACCGGATGACTCTCTATGTTTGGTGTGAGATATTATATAGCTATAGGCAGAGACAATTGAGTCTCTATAGTCTAGTCAGTTCTCTCTCGGAGTGACGATTTTTAGATCAATATAGAGGGCATATAAAATAGAGAGTAGATCTATAGATTTATATACAGACTCCATGTCCTTATATTGTATGGAGCCCCCTATCTATATCTGATATTGAATTGATATTCGAGGAGGGAGAGGGGTGAGTGGCCTACTCTATCTATAGGTCATTCCCTCTATCTACTATGGAGTGGGTGGGCCCCTATAATAGTTAGAGGGCCTAGTATGTAGTGAACCACTTGCCACCCCTTTCTATATATGGGATCTGTCTCGTCTCAAGTCCTGAAGGGACGAAATACAAAGCAACAAAAACAACAAAAGATATTCCTTGTTATATTGTCCTAAGGATCGAAGGGACTTGGGACAAAACCTCTTTGTTCTCATTTTCCTAAAGACCAAAGGGACTTGGGACAAGGATAACGATAGAGATATATAGAGAGAGGGATATCTGGCTTCCTAATGGAATACACAGAGAAGGAGATTAGTTGGCACCCATATAGTTAGAGAGGGAAGATCTATAGATAGGGGCATGAGATAGATGTCTTCATTCTCTCCGAAGGAGTGATATCTAGGTACCCATATCTATAGAGATGGGGTTGAAGAACTATGAAATACATAACAAAGAATATAGCTCAGAACTAAGCTAACTACATCTACATCTATATATAGGGGTGGTGTATTATAGATAGGCATTCCCCCCACCCCTAGATATCTTATATATGGGAAGGCCAGGGGAACCTATAGAGAGGCACCCCCAGAGATGAGATATGTAAGCCCCCCCTCCCACCCCCTCCCTGAACTATCTTCTCTTATATGATACATGGGGAGGGATGAGACGGTACAATGAAGTGCCATAACGGACCGAAAAGAGCCCACCCAGTTTTTGAGACCATTCCGACAATGCCTTTAGCAAAACCTCAGAATAGATACCGATGTCGAACAGAAACGAGCATGCATGCAGCTGAACACATGCATCATACTCAAACATCAAAAATTGTACTACAACACATTTTTCTTAGATTCTTGCCTAGTCTTGTGTGCGACTCACCGATCATTTGAATCTACCTTCTACTAACAAAAGTTGGTTTTCTTACTATGTCTGTACTCTTTGGAACGACGAGTTACCAGGTACTGTTTCATAGTGCATGAATACTTTTTCCTAGGACCCCTTTGTCCTTTGTATATTCCCCTCATATGTATCCTTGCTTGGGGCATCATCATCAACCCTTGTTGTTAATTCACATAGGTTGGAATCAAAGGTTGATAGCAAAAAAATTTGTACAACTGTCTTGAACGTTGTTTGTTTATGTGTGTTTTTACTTGTTTTCCTTGTTAGGTTAGCTTGTTTACTTTCTTGTATTGCATTGTGTTATGTATGTCGCATGGAGTTAAGCATCTTTTTACTTTCTCATATTGCATTACATTATGTATGTTACATTGAGTTAGTGTTTTGGCAAAGAACAATTATTCGTATATGGATTTTCATGTCATCTTACAATTTTGTTGTATGCACTTATTTTTAATAAGGACCAATGATGAAGATTACTGGAAATATGATGAAAATTAAGTTTTTTACATGGAATTGGATGGATGTTAGCTCAATACCCCTTCCTCATGCTTATTTTGTTCTACATCCCCTTTCTTCTCTTCACACTATTTTGTTTTTTGACTATATTACCCCCTTCGTCTTCTATCTATTTCCTTCATCTTTTCGATCATCGATCGACCTCTTTCATCACTCAAGGGGGCATCTGTCATTATACTAATTTTTCTTCTACCCCTTCAATTTTTTTTTACTTGTTTATGCTTGTATACTATCGTTGAAGTGACGTAGCTTATGCCACCCCAAAGAGGGGTAAATGTATACACCTAAAATATGCTTATGCAGTTTTATTACTTAAATTACATTGCAGATCTTCTCATCTTCTCCTCCAGTCAATTGACGACACTTCATCAATTAACTATTCTTTGCTCCATTCTCGGATGCCCATTCACAACATTGTTTTGGTCGCAGTCCCTCTATAATCATATAATTTGGCTAATATCCATCTTATTAGCTAAATATCCTCCTTTTAACCATTCAGAACCTCCCCATTTCCCTATAGATCACTTTTACAAGCTTCCTTTGTTATTAATCAATCACATATGATTAATCAGACTCTTCCCAACTCTCAATAAATCACTAATCACTTGTTAATCAAGTTTGACTAGCCTAAACCAAGATTACCTCTTATAAAGCATGTTTATCCACTCCTAATCAAAAAGTACTTTTTGGCTTACATTTTGTCCCACGTGCACCAAATTCATACCATTCTTGGAATGTGAAACCTATAACTAGAACCCTCCTCCTTACCATTTCTAAGAACACTTTTCCTCCTCTAGCATAAACTATAGGCATTTAGGCTCTTGAGCATTTCTCCATTTATATTGAGCTAATATCTTCATAGTGCATCCATTAACTCAAGCTTGGGTACTATGGGGAGAACCATATGGTTTTGAATCTATTATTGGCGAGACTTCATTCTCAAACCTTGGGGTCATACTAACAATCATATATGATTGCTAAGGATCTTCTTAGGTTCATTTCAAAGTTAGCATTCAAAGAGTAGAGATTGATTTAGACATGTTAGTTTGATTTTTTTCAAATTTATATGCATGTTAAAGAAGTTAGTCTCCCTAAGCTCTTAACTTGATGGTTTTTGTTCGATTAGTTTAAAGCTTTAAAACTCTTAGGTGTTTAGTTTCAAG